>JAWWLZ010000001.1:9124217-9151020 GCA_035041345.1 Poliocrania exsul
AGTTTTACTCATTGATTTGTTGATAAGACTTAAACCTGCCGCTCCTTTTGGCATGAATTTGTACCAACAAAAAGCCAGTGTATTATACAGGATGGTCCTGATGGACCCTAAACTCAGTACACACATGGTGGCACAAGAGCAGTTATCCTTCTTTGTTCACAAGCCCCACGTTGGGCGCCAAAAAATGTCTTGGTTTGAGGGGAAAAACCAAGATGTTTACTCACAAGAGGAGGAGAGGGTTTCCTCCTGAATAATCACGCCACTCTTTAAAAAATTTAAGAAAAAAGAGCTTTAATAGAAGAAGGATAACTGTTCTTAACTGATATATATTATATATATATATAAAAACAGACCAGAGCAAACCACTTCCCCAACACCACAAGAGGAAAAAAAAAACCAACAAAAAACCCCACCCCAAAACAACAGGTTTCCTCCTGAAGAAAAGTTATACTTATGGCAGTATCAGTGTCACGGCCCGGCTGGCAGCAGGGTGAGTTCCCACATGAACTCTCTCTATGTGTGTCTCTTGTCCCAAATGAAGACGGAAAACTGGAAGCGACGAACCGCTGCGTGTCCTGGAAAAGCAGCTGCATGTTCTCTCTCTCAGGTCGCTGCCCCAGCCGGGGCAGGCGGGCCATGATGCAAGAAATTATGATGATGAAAGCAACAGCAGCAGCAGCAGGCAGCAGCAACAACGAGCAGCCACGAGCAGTCTGGGGCAGGCAGCAGCAGCAGCGAGCAGCCACAAGCAGTGCCAGGCAGGTAGCAGTGAGACGGCTTTTCCTCTCCCCCCAGCACACACACTGCTCCTGTGTTCTGCCGAACTAAAAAGGAAAAATGTCCCCAGAAACGAAAGGGACAACCTGGCCCCACCCAAGTGATCAGCAGTCAACTACTTTTTTGTTAACTACTGGCATGGGCAGTTAGTGGCAGGGGAGAGAATTTACATAATAATTCCAAACTGCAACACCCTCCGACAGATATCGGGGTGCTTCAAGGTCCCCATGAGAGACTTTTTGTCTGTCTCTTTTCTGGAGTTGAAATAAACATGCAGGTTAAAGTTAGAATGTAGAAAGCACTTTGATACCTGCAGTTTAAAACTGCTGTTCTGAAAGCTATTTTCTCATCACAGGGAAGCCTACGTGCTGCAGGACAAATTCCTGCCTCCACTTCCCTACTTTCTGTGCCTTTCTTTGTTCATACTACTCTCCCTTTGGTTTTGTGGGAATTCTGTCCACTAAGTCATTGTGTAACTGCTTGTCTCTGACTTACCAGATGAGGTTTCATAAATAGTCATAATTGCTTCTTTCTAAAATCCGTGTATTAACTACTTTATGTAAAATTGATCAATTGCCCTTGGAGAGAAAACTTTTCTATTTGCTGGACTTCTGTGATTGCTGGTACCTATGGCTCCCTCACTGCCTTCCTCAAATTCTTCTCTGAAATAATTATTCTTCTCTGGTTTTAAAAGAAAGGACATAAACAGCCTTAAGACACCAGAAGTCTGTGAACTGCTCATTCCAGGTAAACAGAAGTGATTTAATTTACCATTACTGAAGTGGCAAGGCATGAAGAAACAAGAGATTTGATTTTGGCTTGGTTAGGCAGCTTCACACCCAGCAGGCTAATTCTGCATTATTTTCTGCTTAGAATGTTTAAAAAAAAAAAAAAGAGTGTAATATTGAGTCATTTTGTCTTTCCTCTGCACCTAATAGAAAACATCAATTTTTATTCATTTATTTCTTTATACACACACACACACACACACACACACACACACATTTATTATTTTTTTTAATACAGATAAAGACAAGCAGTTGGTGTTCATATACAGTAGTTTCACTTAGGAGATATCATTAGAGGACAAGGAGTGGCTTTTCATCACATCACTGAAAGAAGAACATGTGGTTGAGTGGGAGACAACCTTTACTGAGAGCTTTAGGCTCTCCTTAAAGTGTAATGATAAAATATCAGATTTGGGTTGAAGTATTTTATAGACCTTTCTTGCCGCCTTCTCAGTCTTATGCACTAGTTTCTTTTTTTTTTTTTTACTAGATTATAATTTTCAAAGTTGATGAATTAACTCAGTTGCTGTTTTGATGGGAATGTTTCTCAATGATGATGGTGTGCTGAGTTGGCACATTGATGCAGATAAAGACTTCCAAGTCTTTCCTTGATGTTTCCTTCCTAACAGTCATGGCAGTGAGCTGTTTACCACTGTCCTTGTGAAAAATCAGCTACTGTCGGATCTGTCCTGTGTATCGTGACTGCTTATAATTAAATTCTGTTTATTAAATCCTGTAGCTATTCCAGTGTGGTGTTCCTAACGCAGGTATGCCAGCTTATAAATATTTGCAACAACGACAAAATTACAGAACAAATTAAGAGTAGAAATGCTGTGCAACTTGGAGAGGACTGACAATTTGCAATACGGTCTCTTATGAAAAGACTCACTCATTTTTTATAACGAATTTTTTAGCATTACTTAGCTTTTGTTCTTAATCAAAACACTGGAGGAGAATTTCCTGTTTATTTAAAGTAAGAATTTAAAAGAAGGGCAGATTTATTGTCATTAAAAATTCATTTAACTGATCTATGTGCCTTAATGCGTACTAATTAGTCATATAACGGTATATTAGAAAATAAAAAGATTGATATTAGAGCTTTACCTGTAGAGGAGGAACAACTGATGCCCGTTAATCAATTTAAACCTCTAACTATGCGTTTAATTATTATTTTTTGCAGTGGGTACTGGTGAGCAGCTGTGAGCCTCAAGGCCTAGTGGCTCTGTCTAATTAGTCCCACTGAAGGCTTTCAGCCTATTCAGGAAGCCTTAATTTAGAGTTTTGTTTCAAATGGCTCTTTACATAAAGTGGAAAAGCCTGTGTGCTTGTTGCCTTTTAGCATTTAGAAACTGCGCTGTACTTACAGTCATAATAGAAAAAAAATGTAGTTTAGCCTTGAAAACCTTATTGCATAAAAAAAGGTGCTTAAAACCTTGGATAGTCCTTTACAAGGATGAAAACAAACAAAACCTTTGGTTCCTTGTACCCACCTCTCCAGTCATGTTTGATGTTTTGCCTGAGCTGTGATAGGGCTGGATGTAGCTACTTGACCAGGGAAAGCTTGTAGTGAGATTTTATGTTACGTGTTGGCAGTAAAGGTGACAGCCAACTTCCACCTCTCAGGAGGGATTGGTTAAGTTCTGCATGGAGAAACCATGGGAGGAAGGAGAGTGGGAGTCAGGACGTGGAGGTGGGAACTAAAAGTAGTCCACTTTGTATTATCCACTCCAGTTTATTACAACTCAGTGAACAGGTAACTTCTCCACGTAATAGAAGTATTACCATAATCCTGAGAAGTAGAAGCTGAGATACATGTGCATGAGATCAATTTTTTTTTTCTTTATATGAATATAAGTAGCTTTTCTTTTCAGCAGCATTTCTACATCCTTATAAAATACAGTTTCATTTGTTGGAAGGGAAACTCTAATAACAATAATCATACCTTGGAGTTTTACAGACTGGAGAATATTAGCTTTCCTCAGCTGACAGAGCGTACTTAGTTGAGTTCTCTGAATCTAGCTGCCTGTTTTTATAGGTAGCTGCTGCTGTTTTTCCACTTGTGTTTCTGTGCAGGTATCTTAACTTAATGAAAGCCTTATGCAGAGACATAATCTCTTCTACTAGAACTACTGATAAAAAATAAGATGGGTAATATTTCTGAGTGTACAGATTCCTCTAAGGCTTATTAATTCTGGCAAGAACCTACTTTACTGGCTAGTTGAACCTTGTCTCCTGTCACAGTGATTGTTGTTAGAAGTAATAATAAAAATAATGACTCTTTTCCCTTGTTTTCAAACTGCTATTCTCCTTAAAAATTGTGAAGGCTTCATTATAATTTGCACTTACATGTGTAAACCACACAAACCTACCTGTGTGCCAGTGGTGATGTTGTACTATGCATTAGAAGGTTCTCAAATTATACAGGTTGGTTCTTCTCATTTTCACTTGCTGTTTTTTTGTATTTCTTGCACAGCCTTACAAAGCTCCTGAGGTCTGTGTCTCTTGCCTTGCTTGATTTTTATATTCACCTCTGCTTTTGACTCAGCCTCATGGTTGTGTAGCACTGTGTCCTTCTCTTACCTCTCTGTTCTCCTTCCTTTTTCCATTTTTGACCTCTGAATATTGATCACTGTGTCTCTCTCACCACTGATCCTTTCACCAAACCCCCTTAAAATAGTAATACAAAAGCTAGTGGTTTAGCTTTTAAAAATAATTATTAAAATATGTAAAAATAGATGCCTGACTTTTGCATTTTGATCAAATAATTGAATATTTAGCTTTTTCTCATACTGTTAATAATGTTATTCATTTCCTTATTATCAACAACCATAAGCAACTGCCATTCTTGAACTTTGCTTGCCATTATAAGCTTCAGTAGACAGTGAACAGCATTTTTCCTTATCTGTAAAGTTCTCACACTTAACATGCTATGTAAGGTATAAACACTGTCTTCATTAACGTTCTGGATATGTCAGAATTTGCTTTTAAGGTTGAAAATTTACTGAGGTGGGCTGCATTCCTCTAGGGATTTGTTACTAATCCTTTAAAAGGCCATTTCAAATATTTCATTTTCTTTAAAGTATAAATGCCTTCAGACAATTATCCTTAAAACTGTGGTTCAGTACTTTGACTCGAAGAAGTCAATAACTTGCAGAAAAGTGGTGCTATTTAAATGTGTTCCTTGAGTGTGTCTATCATACAGGACATCTCAAAAGCTTTGTTTTACATGTTTTAATACATTTCAGTCTGCTGAACACTAAGGCTATTAGCTACAGTTTTTCTGAAGAATTTAGTATGAATGTTCAGGAAAATAATCTGCTAACATTTCTTTTTAGCATTTCTTTTATCAGAACAACTTGATAAAGTGTGCTTTTTCTCCTATTAATTTTATATAGAGAGCTGTTAAATATAATTTTAATTCTTTGAGCTTTTTTATAATTCACAAATTGTGTTGTGTAAAATGAGTCAGAAACAACTAAAAGACATGTTGCTAACTGTATTTTTTTTATGTGTAGCTGTATATATAGTGTAGAATCTTCCATCTAGAAGTCATGCTGTTGAGAAATTTGAGAGGATATTTCATCAGTAAAGTAAAACTGAAAGTCCTTTGTACTTTTCTCAGTTTAATTTATTCCCATATGTTTCATTTGACATTCTCAAACTGGTAGCTGGAGCAGTGCCTTTCATAGCAGGTACCATGATCTGCCTTTCCTTTTACTCTTCCTATGGATAACATTTTGTTGGCTGAAACATCACAGCCATGAGATCATGGAGAGGTTTCAGTGAGCTTCTTGTTTGTGCTTCTCCACTGTGTAAAAGGGTAATGCTTCCTACTACAGTCACTTCAAAGTAGCTCTTGGAGTGAACTGTTTTTTTGTTCTGTGTGGGTCTTATTTTAGTTTTGGTATAACAGAAATTTTGCAGTGTGCATTAGTAGAGAAGTATAGGGAGCTAAGCAATTGCCTGCATGGCTTTGTTTCTTGGCATCTCCCACAGGGCTTTCCTCTCAGAACAGGATTCAGAGCACACAGTGTGAGAACTCTGGGTGCAAAAGTGTAGGTGATCAAGATGGCTTAAGGTTTAGGAAGGAATAAATACACAAGCCTGGTTACTGGAACTTCTCTAGGTCCTGTTTTAGCCACTGTATGATGTCAGAGTTTCACTGTATTGTATTCAAGTTGTGGTACCATTTGCACTACAACCAGAACTGAAATCCATTTGGGAAGGTGTGGGAGTGGCAAAGATGTTGGTTTACATTTTTGGTAATTTTTCACAAGGTTTTCAGCAGTCATGCTCTGGGAAAACAAACCACAAGATGATAATGGTTCTATATCCATCAAAGAAGATTACTCAGTCTCTGATAGTCTTCTGGGCATGTACTTTGGTACATTTAAGGATGTCCTGGGATGTGGCTTTCCATGTGTGATACCATTCACCTGCAATTGGATTCAATGTTAGCAGTGTCAAGTTACACTTTATGCAAAGGTGTGGGTAGAAATAGTTGTAAAAGAAATGGGCATGCAGAAGATCTCTGATTTTTGGTTTGAGTTTGGAATCCAAGAACCTTTGAGAAAATAAAAATCAAATCTCCCTGTACTGGGCACTGGTGAGGCTGCACCTTGAGTCCTGTGTTCAGTTTTGGGCCTCTCACGGCAAGAAAGACATTTTGGTGCTGGAGCAGAGAAGGGCAGTGGTTCTGGGGAAGGGTCTGGAGGGTAAGTCCTATGAGGAGCAGCTGAGGGGAGCTGGGAGTGTTCAACCTGGAGTAAAGGGAGCTCAGGGGGCACCTTATCACTCTCTAAAACTACCTGAGAGTGTAGCAAGGTGGGGGTTCTCCAGGGAACTAGTGACAGGACAAGTGAACAGAGCCTCAGGCTGTGCCAGGAGAGGTTCAGGTTGGACATGAAGAGGAAAATGTCTTCACTGCAGTGTTGCTAAACATCAGAACAGGCTGTTTAGGGAGGTGGTGGAGTCACCATCCCTGGAGGTCTTGAAGACTGACAGGATGTGGCACTCAGTGCCGTGGTCTAATTGACAGGGTGGGGTTGAGTCAGAGGTTGGAGTTGATGGTCTCAGAGGTCTTTTCCAGCCTAAATGATTCTGTCACTTTCTGGCCTGTTGAGGGACAAGGAATCCAAACAGAGTGAAAGGGAAGACAGTATAGTGTTACTCAGAAAAAGATTATTTCAATGGCATTGATAGGTAGGAGTTTATTTTAGGTGGAAGTTTGCTGTTTTGACACATCATTTACTGGTGAGAGGTAGCAATAGGAAAATACCTTCAGTCACCAGACAGTGACTATCATGTTAATTGTTATGCAGAGTAACTCATGAGGAGTTATTTATTGCTTTCCCCTGAAAGTATGCATCTTTTATGCTTTCAGTGCTCATTTACTTGAAAAAAGTATGTTCTCGAAAAAAGGTGGAGATAGACAGCTTTTAAGGAAGAGATAATTTGATTTAACATTTTTAAATGGTTATGAAGTATTTTGATTGATACTGGTCCATATATTTTATGTAATTGTAAACAACTCTTTGAATTTTCTTTTAATTTGGATTTAAATTTCCATTCTTCCTTAGGCAAATAAAACGTCCCAGTGTTGTGTAGAAAAACTCAATGAATTTAAAGGGAGTGAAAGAAAGCTGTTTTACTCCATTTTTTTTTACAAATTTTGTTACATTAAAATAATAATAGGGGAACTCAACAGCTTTGTAATGATTCCTATTATTTCATAGTTCAAAATTTCTAAATTATGAGTGCTGAAAACTGCTTTGTAATGATTCTTATTATTTCATAGTTCAGAATTTCTAAATTGTGAGTGCTGAACTTATTTCTGATCTGACATACCTCTCCTTTAAATACCTTACATTTGGAGTCATGAGGACAGTTTTAATACTTCACTCACCCTTGCATCTGAAGCAAATTTACAATCATCTGAAAAAGTAGGATTTTGGACAGGTGTTTTCAATCCTTCTATTTCTCTCTAAATTCATTTTGGGAACAAGAAAAAAATGACAATATTGTTTGTGTGAGATGTACCAAAACTGGCACAGGCACAGCCCAGGAATGCCACTGACTGTGGTGTTACAATACTGGGCATCTGTTGTCGCAGAGCTGAGGAGTGTTGGCTGATCCAGCTGAGAAGAGAAAACCCCTGGGCCCTATTGAGAATTGCTATATATATGGCTTCCCAATAGCCCTGCGGAAATGAGGATCCTTTTTTCCTTTCTCTAAGCATCTCAGACATTTGAACATAAAATTGTTCAGTATCAGATTCGATCTCACTGAGTCTGGAACTAAAGATTAGTCAGAAGTTGGTGTTACTAAGCGTGGCAGAAGGTGACTTGGAAAAGTCTGGAAGAATGTGGGGGCAACTCATCTGGAATACTATAAAGGGAATGTATTACGTTTGTGACTACACGATTTAAAAAAAAAACCCCAAACTCCATGTATATCTTTGGATCGATTTTTATGAATGAGTATGATCATCCACAAGGATATTTTGTGTTATATTTCTTTGTGCATCTAGTATAAACCTTGGAATAAAATAGTCTATTGTGCTGTAATCACACCACAAATAGGTGAAATCTCTGACACTTTTTACAAGCAAACCTAGGGGTGAAGTAAAATTTTTCTGTACCAGTGTATCTGACATCTGATTTATCAACATATAATGTATATAAATAAAATATATAGCATATATAAAATATATAACTATATTAATGCATTAATAGTTTATATAATATATGTACATAATTTTGAGTCCTAGGCATTGTCACTAAATTGGAAGTTCATCTGGTTCCTTCAGTGCAGCTAAGAGTTTTCCTTTGGTTTTGGTGCAGTCTTACTATTTTTCTCCAAGTCCTGTTTTCCCGTCCTAGGTAGCAATCCAGTGGTTCACAGCCAATGAAATACCCTTCCTGTCTGGCATAAAACAGGATCGAAGATAGAGGAGAGCTTGACTGTCTCTTTGTTTCCTAATCCTCCTTCCCTCCCCGCTCAATAGAAAACCAAGCCCTGGAACTGGCAATTCTTATGTGACTCACACCAGGCTCTGTACCCACACTTTCCCATTTACTCCATCTTTTTTTTCTCAAGCTGCTGACAACAGATCAGAGCTGTCAGGCCTGCCTTTGTAGGGAGTACAATCTGCCAGGGAATAAGAGGATAGGGCAGCAGTGATTGCTCCGAGTTGTGTCAGATCTTCCTACTGTGTCCCAACTCCTCTGTTTAACCTGTGGTCATTTCCAGTATCTTCTCATCTCTGGTGTCCACAGAATTATCCAATTATCATCAAATCCTATGACTTTAATATACTTTAAGTGTCTGTTTCCCCAGTGGTCTTCCAGTTGATCTTTACTTGAACTTTACTTAATATTTGCAGCCCTTCAGTAGTCCTTTGCCGCCCCCTCTTTTTCTCTTGACAACCATTCCAGGGTCTGTGCAGTGCTCACAATGTCTTTGTGCTCTGCTGTACCTTTCTGACCCCGCTGCTTCACTCCTTTGAGTGGTCATTGCCAGCTGGTCACATCCAAATCTCCAAAGATGAGCTTGCCTTCAGATATATCTCAGTCATTGTCAGACTTGTGCAATTTTTCGCAGTGTCATCCCAGTTGTAGAAAATATCTCCCAGCATTACTCCAGCCGTTTCAAAGACAAAATGAGTAACAAAGTAGGCTTTATTATCGTTGCGTTTGTTTTTAAATACAGTGTGGTTGCTCTCTGGGTCAGAGTTGATTTTGCACTATTAATGAAAGTGCTTCTGTAATTTCATTAATGTTTTCCTTAAGGGAAAACAGTATTCACAACTTACCAGTTTGGTGTGGGATGTTGTTTTTATTGAGCGAGTTTTTGTTTCCAAGGTCAATGCTCTTGATACTGTTATCTGAGACTATTTAAGTATCAGCTAAAGTCAGCTGAGATAAATATCTTAGGAGAAAGCAGAACTGAAGGAAAGAAAAACTAAAACTGACCAGTTTCTTACACTGGGAACATTAGCTACTACCTGAGGTTTTATGTAAATGTCAAGCTCTTACAGAGTGCAATGTAAGTATTATTATTTTAAATTTATATTCTAGCTAATGTAATGAATAACCAGGTCAGGACTTATTTATGCTAACTGCTGGACAAACCAGTAGCATGTGTTCGTGGAACAAAGGTTGACTGTAAAGCTGCATCTCTGGAAAATAAGTGGTTTGTTCAAGAGCAGTTTGGAAGAGTTGTATTTAATTTTGGATTAAGAAACTAAAGCATGACACTTACTGTTGTCACTTTGAGCTGCTTTGTTAAAAGTGATTATTTCAGGGAGCAAGAATCTCTTGCCATCTCCTGGGAAATATGTCTTTAGGTATTAAAACATAGACTCAGTGTTAATATCTGTGCAATGCAGTATCTGACAATTTTTTTTGCTGTTCCCACCAGGCAGAGTATTTAAATGACTATAAGGTAAAGTACATCTTTCCAGAAGACTTTCTGCCTAGAAATTTATGACTTTTTCTGACCTAATCATATATGTCCAGAACTACTGCATAATAACAGAAACAAACCATTTACATCAATACATTATATATATTATATATATAATATATATATATTATAAAATTATTATTTTTCTCCCATGTTTATTTAGCTTATTGCCAATACTCCCCCTAAGTCCTGTTCAGTTGACCAGGCCATGAACATTGTGTAAATTGAGTGTCTTTTGCTTCCAGTGTTTGGGTAAATCTCTCAGTGTAAGAGCCAGGCACAGGATCAGTCTGGATTTGAAGCATTTTTAGTAGAGCTCCCATTTAATCTCTTATTTCAAAGAGACAGACAGACATGGCTTAAAACTCCAGGCACTCTGTCATTATTCTAGGGCTTTTTTCCAGCCATAAGTGAACAGTAAATTACTGTTTTCTGACATCTCCTGATAGTGTGGTAGTTATGACAGAAATGTAATTGTAATTCATGGTGTCTTAACCTTGAAGTGTTTTTTGTTGGTGTCTTTTTAAGTGGGAAAAATGTTCTGTGGATTCCTACAAATTTATTTTGAAAGCCATGGCCCACATTTTATATCAGACTTTGTATTCAAAGTGCAACTTGCTTTACACCGAATTGTCTTGTAGTAGAAGAAATAATTTGAAAGAAAGTCTATTAATTTCGTCTTTCATTAGGAACAGAAACTCAAATAGCGATTAAAGGAGAGAAACAAAAGGATTCCTTCACATGATAATGTAAATGGAAATAAGAACAACTTCTCTTTCAGGGAACATCACAGTGGTTTCATGGTGGGAGTGATCAGTTGGTGTTCAGGACTTTTCAGTTACATCTTGCTCACCTGTTTTCCATTGTGTGCTCAGAAAAAGAAATGGGGCATTTAATCTTCGTGGTGAATACGTAGGGGAAGTCACAAGTTCTCCTGATCCACAGTGAGAGCCTTGTTTGTCACATTTTATGGTATCTATTGAAAAGAATTGGACTTACTCCCAGATCAGTATTTGGAACCAATAAACTTGTCTTGAAATGCATTTCAATAAACCTGTAGTCCTGTGTGGGCATTAATCAACTGATGTGATAGTCCTGGTACTTTCAAACTCTGCATTTTTCTCCTTCCTGTTCAAATACTCGCTCACTTGCAGGTGAACCTTTGTGTTCATAAAGGTGGCATTCTTTCACAGTAGTTATGGAAGTGTTCACAGTTATGGCTGCACAAAGTAATTGGAGGTTTTGGGGAAAACGTGTAACTTTATGTTTTTCTAGAATATATGTTCAATTCTCACCTTTTAGAGAGGAACAGCTGTTGTAAATAAAACTCTGTCAAACACCTACTTCCTGAGTTCTAAGTGACACAGTGATCAGTATTATTCCCTAATCAGTGTTCCAGAAAATATCAGATAATGCAGTAGAATTAAGCAGTGAAATTTCTGTTCTGACACAGTTGACTATTGTGGGAAAATCCAAATAGGCACAGCATTACTGTCTTTATTAATTGCCGCACGTCTTTGGGTATAAAGAGAAGACTGCAACACCTGCAGCGGAAATGTCAAAATAATTGCTTTTTAATATGCAATATTCTTGTAGGCAACAAAGCTCAGGAAATCAGATGTTTATTGAAGCTGCACAAGGGGAGAATACAAAGAGTAGGGATATTAAAAATTTGGAGAAGTTGAGAGAAAGAAAATGAATGGTGCAAAATCTCTGTGGATCTTCTTTGTTCTCTTGTTTTTCCTTGAAAATTACTTGTTGTCTGTGCAACCAGGCAAACGCAGTAGGTTAGGTTGCCTGCAGGTACTGGGGCAGAAAAGCCACTTTCAGAAAAATACTTTGATTTTTCCTTTAGTTATTTTTCGCCTGTAGCATGATGTGATACTATTTTGTAGCATGTACTTGACATAGTATTCTAAGTCTGCTTGCCTCTGAAATGCATCTGGTTTGGGTCCTCCATGTTCAAAAAAGATAAACTCAACCTAGAATTTAAGGCAGGGAAAAGGTGAGCAAATCTTACACGAGATAAAACAGATTTAATTAGTTTGTTGACTTCTAACAGCAGTAAGAACACAAAGTCCAAGAGGATGGTAAAAAAGGAATATGTTGTAATCTGCATGTCAAAGGGATGAAATTCCAAGAAGTATGTGGAGAGATCCGAGTTACAGGGCAGTTGAAGCCAAAAAGATTGAGGTATTTACGATTTAGGATGCCTTTAACCTGAGGATTAGAGGAAGATCCCTGACCACTGAAGAAAGAGAGTTACGGGACATCTTTCCAGTCAACATACACCAGCACAAAGATATTTCTCTCCACTTCCTGATGAGTTTCTGAAGGTGGTTAAGTTAGTAGTGGAAACACTGGGGAATTGGGAAAGTTCTTATGTTCTGTTGAAGTAAAATTGTTTGCAAGGATCACCTAACACTGCTTTTAATCCTGTGATTTTGTTTGTTAGCATTTTACTAGTAATTTGGGGAGCAATTAGCCCAGTTACTTAGATCTTACAAAGGCTTTCAATACTAAGAGGATAAAAAGAGAAAGGGATCTTGTGCTCTGAAAATCAGTGTTAAATGCTTTGTCTGTGAAATGGAAAAGAATCGAGGCCAAGAGTATACTGCCTCTTTGGAATTTGGCTAAAGAAACAGTCTGTCATGCTGTATTTTACAAGCATTATGATAAATTAGATATATAGATCTTGAGAAATTAGGTTTTCCATATCCATCCTGAGCTCAGGTTTAGATAAACTAGATATGGTTTTGATTTTTAACTGCCTCAGGCTGCATGGATCAAATTTGAGGCAGTTTGTTCCAATAGCACGCAACTTTTTTGTTTTCCCCCTAAAGGAGAAAGTGTTTGTACACAAAGGGTACAGTGTTTGAACCCCTAATAATATCAGTAGCTTTTGTATAAACACATTCCCTACTGTTTTTCAATAAGTTGTGTTTGTGTGTGCTACCAACAGGAAGTTACAAGGTGGGAATTAAGGCAAATCTTAAATCTTCCCTGTACGAGTTTGTTATTCATCTAATGCAAGTTTTCTTTGAACTTTCCCATCTGTTTATGTCAGTGTCTTAATTCTTGTAAAGAGTGTTGTGGCACACTCCAAGAAACTGCAAACATGACTTCATTTATAATTGTTCTTTTAAGTAGCAGCATGAAATAATTAGTATGGCATACTTTAATTGGTGGCATCCTTTTGACTTTTTTATGAAAGACTGGAATTATAATAAAAGCAGAGAACACAAGTTGGTTAGTTCCACTAACCCAGCACTGTCATGTTTGAGGAAAGGAAAAAACAGCTCTGTTATGTATTTAATGGCAGATCCGGCATGTAATAGGTGTTCTTCTTCTATTTTTTTTATCAAATATCCTCTTGGGAAGGATTTTTGACAGGAAAATTACAGGATTGGTGCCCACTTTAAGATTTATGTTGGTAATTGAAGCTGCTTCTTCTCAATAAAACGTAAATGCAGCTTAAATAACTAGCTAAAAGAAAGGAAAGATTGAAAAAAAAATGTGGATATGTAGAAAGATTATAACTTGGTTGTCAAGGCCATTATACCCTTCAAGCAGTTGTCACTAAATCTGTGGTTAATGCTCACTGTCTGCCAGTCAACTAATCATGCAAGTTTTGTCTCTTTCTGCTTTAAGCAGTTACATGGAATTTGTTAGAGAAATGTTGCTTCATAAAATGCTAGGATTTTAAAAAAGAAAAAAAGTAATGGACATTTCTGTTACTTATCTCCTCCAGCGTTACTCAGCAAAGATAAAATGTATGTGAGCATTCCTGGAGGATCCTGCAGGAATTTTTCTCCCTCCTTAGACTTTTGAGTCTCAGTTTTCAATAAAGTTTAGAGGTCAGTCTTTATGCTTTCACTCTGTACAGTACTTGAAGTTAGTGCACAGACACTTCAGTGTCAGTGTGGAAAGCGTGCATACAGTGTATGTGAAAATGGTATTTCATTTATTTGTGGTCTGGGCCAGGCTGACAGAAACAATGGGAGGTTTGTATAATACTGTGTGCTGGTTGGCCAGCATTGTCTGTGAAAATACAAACACCATACTTACTAGCATATGTGAAAACTTTAGTTTTTAAAACAATTCTTAACTGCCTTTAAACATCTTACATAGAAATTGGCTTTTTATGTTTCCAGAGTTACTTAGAGGAGTTGAGTTTAGCTCTGTAATCCTTTGTTTCTATGCCTTTTCTGGTGAGGTATATAGGAAGTGAGTTAAAATATAGACAAAGTAAGCTTTTTAATCCCTGTCTAGGCACTTTCACCTTGGAAAGGGAGATCTACAATTGATCTGCCCAGTTGGGAGGGCAGAGGGGCTTTGCACAAAAGCTGTGTTAAAAGTTCAGGATGAGTAGACACAAATGCAGTTTGCAGTGGCTGTGGTGTGTTCTCAGGGCACGTGGAAGTGTATTAGAGGTTTCTTCAGCTGCTGCAACAAGAGCAGTGCTCTTTAGCACAATTTCTTTTCTCCTCTCACGGGATTTGGTCTGTGCCCTACCTCTTGAAGGTGCAGCTCAAAATCTGGCTTTAGAGTGATTTGCAGGGTTGGGTTGTGCAGTGGTGTGTAGCCAGCAAAATAGTGCATGAGCTTCGTGGCTGCTGTTCCACCTACCCATGTCATCTTGGTTTACATGTCTTGGGCATGTTGCAGGTAAAAGTAAAGGTAAAATGTAGTTACTTGTTTGCTTTAGGTAGCCCAAAATCTTGCAATATACAGTACTACTTATGTTCTCTAAAGATTAGACTTATTCCTGTTAGCTTTACATAAAAGTTACTGATCGTTAAATATAAACCATCTTACTTTACCGCATACAAAATGCAAACATATTCCAGTGTAGTCAAGCCATACTACCAGAGTTTTGTGAATGTGTGGTTAGTGCTAGCTGATTAGTGTAACATTTAATTTGCATTGATTAGCTTGAGGTGAAGAAAATGTGAAATAAAATGAGACTTGTATATTTAAGTATATTTTTATTTTTTACATATATATATATATATATATTACGTGCACATATTTTAGCATGTATTGAAAACAGAAGTCCCTGGGACTTTCCTTTCCCTGTTTCCATATCAATTTATGGTCTATTAACCTGAAGTGAATAGATCTTTTATTTCGTTTTGGGGCTTCACAGCTGTTCAAACCTCACGTTATTAATGTTAATAAAGAATCTTGGTATCTAAGATTTTAATAATCAGGATTTAATGACCCAAGTCTTAATTGTATCCACGGCAAAGTTGTGGTTCAAGAAGGAGAGACATAAAGAAAAGGATAATTTGAATTTGAATTTAACAATTTAAAATGCTGAAATTTTGATACCTCTTTATTTGCAATTTGGAATCCTTTGGCACTGAGTTGGTTGTCATATTCTTCTGTGGTATGTATCTGTGCAGACAATTATAAGGCTTTTTTATGCCACTTACCAGGTTCATTTTGCATTAGTTTGAAATTGAATGCTTTTCTGAAAGTGTGCCTTGTTTGCTTGAAACTTTTGTTTTATCCTGCGTAGTCTTGTCTCACATTGTATCGGTTTTCTAGATTGGAGACAGATTTTTATAATGTGAAATGTTCCTCTAATTTCCCCTGATGAAAGAGGCATAAGCAGCACTCAGGCACTCCATGCATTTGTACCTCTGTGGCCCTTCTTAATGAGGGACTAAAAAGAGACAATAGTACAAGTAAAATAAAGCAACTTTGTGGGTGCTGGAAATGGTAGAATTACTTTGTAGACATTGCATGCATTAATGGACTTTCCAAAAGGTTGAATGAGGTTGGCTTTCGGTTGTGGATTAGAACAGCACCAGTTTTGCTGGTCAAGGTGGTCTGATAATCTTTAGAGTGTCTGTAGGGCTAGTTTTTTGTAATTTTAGATATGCACATACATGTGCATATAAATTTGTATGTGTGAATAGAACAATATATAAATTGATATGACTTAGGAATATGGCAGTTTAGTTCACTAATATAGGCCCTCGGTCGAAAAATGCTTTTGAACATACTCACTTGGGAGAACCTCACACACAATGAAGTGCATTAAGGTTTTCTTTTGTTCACTGCAAGATGTTAATAGCTGTTCTTAATAAATGCTGCTCTACGAGGTAATGGTTAAGTAGTTCCTTTGCAAAAGCCTGTGACTTTACCTGGCAATAAATCCCTAAGAAAACTTTGCATTGTTTGTCTTGCAGGTTCCCGTCTTCGGCAAGAAGATTTCCCACCTCGAATAGTCGAACACCCTTCCGACCTAATTGTTTCCAAAGGAGAACCAGCAACTTTGAATTGCAAAGCAGAAGGAAGGCCGACCCCCACCATCGAGTGGTACAAGGGTGGGGAAAGAGTGGAGACGGACAAGGATGACCCACGCTCGCACCGCATGCTGCTGCCCAGCGGGTCACTGTTCTTCCTCCGCATAGTCCACGGGCGCAAGAGCAGGCCAGATGAAGGGGTCTATGTGTGTGTGGCAAGGAACTACCTTGGGGAAGCTGTAAGTCATAATGCATCGCTGGAGGTGGCAAGTAAGTGCTGGTGTTTTTTTTTTTCCCTCTGCCCAGCTCTTTGGTAACAGCCACTTGCTTTGATGTTATTTGAAGATAAAAATAAGTGTGAGCTGCCTCTGAGGCAGTGACTTAAAAGCGATGAAGGAATTACACGGTTAATTACTATTTATACAGAAAATAGAAAAAGTCAGAAGATGTATAATCGCAGTAGAAATTGGGACAGTGTTGTGTGTTCTCACTGCTTTTAAGCTTCGTTGCAATGGTCATTGCTTAATGTTTGTTAAATTTTGTATACTTACGTCCAATTTGTAGATGTTTTTTTCCTCTCCAGATAACCACACAAACTGTAGTGTGTAATAGGAGGCAGGATAGCCAGGATTTTATCTAAAAGGCTACGTTTGGAATTTTTCTTGCAATAAACACTAGAAGGAAGAATGGCAGATTTAGAAACTCAATATTAATTTTTTTTCTCTAAAAGAACTGGAACACAAATTATCTCTCTAGTTTTAAGTATTTGGCCAGCGGAAGGTGGTGCGATCAAGTATCTTCACATCACTTTGTAATGCTTATCTCTTCCTGTATACCCTTTAAACTCTACTGTTTTTAGAGGAAGAGAGTATGTGTTAAAAGTGTTTTAAGCATTCATATGGAGGGCCAAGTGTAGGTCAAAAATAACAATTTCGAGGTACTGAAGTATGAGAGGAAACATCACAATTCAAAGTTGGGTGTCTAAGTTGCTTTGATAGGCTTCCTTTGTAATGTGTAGCAATTTATCTGGTGTAATTTTGAAGAGCTAGTGCAGAACTGGGTGAGTCACTCTCTGAAGACACTTATCTGTGTTAACTAAATGAATCATGTCAACTAGCTCTGATGAGGCTCCTATCTTTTAGATAAGTTAAATGCCGCTGTTGGTGTATAACTTTAGAAGAAAGGATAGATGTTCATAATTTTTAAGCAAGGCAAAGGAAATAGAGTATCAATTTGTGAATTTACTTCAGCCCTTTGCCTAGTGCCGCTCACATTCAAGACAATCCCAAGGACTTTAATAATTATACCACAAGGATTTCAAGCTTCACATATAGTAGAGTAGATGCACATGATTAACATCTGTGACTATGCTGTTTCCTTGTTAACCACTTTTAGTGATAAAAGTAATCAGTGTCTGGGTATCTGGAAGTATGCTTACCCAGTAAATGTTTAAACCTGTTAAATCATATGCTGATTGGTTACTCCCAAACATTGTATCTGGTATCTTGGAGGTGTAATTTTATGTAATTAATGTTTATGAGATTTTGATTTTTATCTAATTGTTGTTGTTTCATTTATCACACTTGTTGATTCTTAAAGTGAGTTTTAATGTTCTATGCTTACTTCACGGTCTTTTGGTTTGTGCTGTACCTTGCAGTGATGTTTGAAGTGCAGGTGGTGTTTCTGTCTCTTCCATAACTTTTAATCAGAATGGGGAAACATGAGGTGGACTTGAGTGGTTGGTGCACTGTGGCATCAATTAACTGGTACATAGTTAATGAATATTTTTGCCACCCATCTCAAGTCATCTTCGTGTGATTATAGTGGAGAGTCTGACGGAGTCTGAATGTAAAATATTGGTATCACCACAAATTTTTTTAAGAGCTTCTGCCAACAGACAAGACAAAGCAATATCTAAAAAAACCCCCAAACTTAAGTGTTTAAATATGCACCATTTAACAATAATGTAGCATTAAATTGTTAGTCCATCTCAAAATGGATCTTATGAGCCCTTGTATCAAGGGCTAGTGTCAGAGAATAACCAGCAACAATGCTGTAAGAGGAAAAAAAAAAATCTTAATTTGGAAATAAAATTTGCTGGTATAATGATACACAGTTTTAATTGTATACTAGGAGATCGTAGACAAAGAATTTTAACAGAGAAAGTTACTATTTTTGTAGAAAAGGTAGTGATGTGACAGTGCAAAAGCACTGAGCCACTTTAAATAGCACAGAAGAGTTGAGGAGCAAGGGAAGAGTTGAAGGCTGGTGGAATAAATTTGCATTAAATTAAATAGCTCTGCACTATAGTTGTAGTGCTGTCATCATAAACTGTAGCTGCATTCATGGTGGATTGCTACAAATCAGCAAAATGTTTTGATTAGCTTCTCAGTACACCTGTGCATACACATTTACATTTGTATACAGGTAGTCACACACAATTGCTGTTTTAGAAATCCTTATGTTGTAGTTTAATTTTTGTATGTTTACGGAGGAAGATTGCCTTTTCTTGGTTTCTATTTTCCATGCAGTACAGAAGATCATTTAGAGTACTCGTTTATATGCTCTGATGCTGCAGTTTTAACCAAAAACCTTACATGAAGTTGAGGAAACAGCAGCATGTTTTGCAGTGTACCTGTTGGCTCTTGCTGGAAGAGGCAGCTCTTGTCTGCATCAATTTGTTTCATGACATGATAGGGAATTTAGCACTTTTCTTGCATCTCCTCATTTAGTAACACCTTCAATTAAATGACATTCCTTCACTTTCAATGGGTGTTATAGACTTGACTTCAGATTCAGGTTAATATTAAAAATACATTTTCATGTCTGTTACCCCTTCATGCAGTTTATTTTTTTAAGAGTTTAAATGCTCATCTTTGAGATAGTCCACAAAGACAACTTCTTACCCATAAGGTGAACAGCTTCCTTCAGTACACTGTGCATAGACACCACAGCTGCAAAGAAGGAAATGTAGTGGGATTTCAAGTCTGAAAATTTCAGAAGTACCTTGTATTACAAGCCATTTTGTCTTTTTAGATACCTGTGTATTTTAAGGACTTTTAAATCTGCTTTAGATTTGTTTGCCACAAGGGAGGAGAGACTGAAATCATAAATCATAGAATTACAGATAGTTTTCCCTCTTCTTTATCACTTTCTAGTCATTGACCTCTCTCTGGTGACTTGAGTGGGATTTACATGTCATTTTATCCAGAGGATGCTGCATTTTCTGCAATTGATAGGTATTTCAGTGTTAGTCCTGAATTAATACTGTTGAACATCACATAAATACCATTTATTCTCAGCAAATTGAATTAAGTAAGTTTCTTAGTCAATCTCTGCCTCTTGTGTCCCTTCCAAAATATTTGAATATGCCATAGCATTGGGGAGTTGTTACATCTTTTCCATAATGTTATTTTATTTTATATAAAAATATTTGTGCAGCTGTATTTTCTTAAGTTTCTTTGAACCCACGCCCCATCCCCCAAAAAAACCTTAAAAACAAGATGATCCTCTGGCTGCTGAAGAGTGAGTGGTATGTTAAATCTACAAAACATGTACTTGAACCCCCACTGACTATATTCTGCTTGATTATGTTTCAGGGACTGTAACTTTTCTTAATCAAATAACTAGCTCTTTCAGATACCTTAGAGACTGGTAAAACTATTCTCCATTACACAGCCCTGTGCAGAGAAGCTTTGTAATTTAATATTACATGACACTTTCTCTGTAATTTACATCTGTAGGATCTTCATAAATGTAAAGGAGTTAAATTTGCATAAGGGGAAACACAGCAGAAAGGTGAATTACGAGTCAGTCAAATAAAAGAAATGTAACTCCTGTTTAAGTGAGGGATTTTATTTTTTTTTTGTTATTATTTGACTGGTTTCATCTGTATATGAAATCTCATTCCCACAAAATTTTTGAAATGGAGACTTGCTGTATGTGTTCTAAGTGCATAAGAGCAAGGTTTGGGTAGTGTGGCCCAGCAGGGGTGGGCGATGGGATAATCAGATAACAGGCTGCAGTCACCCTTCAGGCTGAGGCTGCTACAGGTCCATTTCCCTCCCTCTCGCTGACTTCCTGAACTCAGCCTTTTGATCACTGAAGACTGTTTTGGCTATCCCATAAACAGTTGGGAAACAAAGTCATTTTTCAGAGTAGAACAACAGAAGCAGTTTTGAGAAAGTGCATTAGCAGACTGGAAGGTGACTGCAGCTGCTCCATGTGTTTGAGTCTCTCAGGATTGTCTGGTGAATGGATGCACCTGATTAAGACCAAATTCAATTTCTAGTGTGTGATAGTTTCATTCAAGTGTTTGATTTTTTTCTTTTTAGGTAGCATTTTGTAGGAGTGTACTCATGTCAAGAGTGGCAACAATAGCTTCAGGACTGTATTCATCTTCCTTTCTCCTTTATATTGTAGTTATCTCCACTTAAGGGAAGCAAGAACTGTTTTTTTAGCTAGTAAAAGATAATTTCTTTGAAACTTACTGTCATATTTCTAGGTATGTATGTGTATGTGCACTCAGGTGCTCTTTCTCTCTTAAGCATAGTACCAAAAATACGAAATCTGAATTTCCCTGCTGAATTAGACTCTTTCCCTTTTCTTTCCCCTCACCCCTTGCCTTGTCATAATGAGTTTGCAGAGAAGGGGTGTATTTATGACAAGGGAATTTGGCATGATTATTTCACATGGATCATTGCCATCATTGTAACATAATCTTCAGTAGATACTAGAGACTGTCCTAGTTCTAAAAATGCTTTTTTCAGGTTTAAAATTATTTAAATGCTATAAAAATAGCATAAAGTCGATGTAGGCATCTCATGGTTAAAAAGCACTTCCAGTTCCTTTGAATTGCAAGAAATAGGTTCAGCCATCCTGTGGAGAGGATTGTTTAATCAGCCTCATTACTTACTGTTGATAAAATGCAATATCCCCTGTTGTTCTGAGATTCCTTTTGCAGATGAAGAAAAGGTTGCTATAGAATCTGAAGATCAGTGCTGACTTTCCTGTACTTCATTTGCCTGTATTATGCAGAATATGAGCTGCTCAATTAGCTGCAAAATTGTTTCTCACTTTCCATTAATTTTAGGCAAGATATGGTCTCTCTGAGTTATTGTTTGTATTATTAGCTGCAAGTTATGCAAAATATTGTTAAAATTCAAATTATTTGATTTGTGTAAATGTTCTGTGTTTTAAATTACACCTCATATGTAATCACTGGTGTGTTAAGAGAATGGGGCAAACAACAGGTTACTCCCTTGTGCAGTTGCATGACAATGAATTAAACATTTTGGATGCATATCAGAATTTCCATCATTTGAGGCACCCATGTGTATGGCAAACATGTGCCATTTATGCTGCTTATAGTTTTATTTGGCAAAGTCTCACAAAAGTGAAGGCTTTGTCTCAAGTATGTGGTCAGTTTTATGGTATCAAAAAAGGTCTTTCTTCTTTGTGTCTTTCACCTGCACTCATGAAATAAATTAATAAAATAAGGAATGTGCCTTAGCAGAGTTACTGGCTGTTTGTACTGTAGAGGTTTACAAGGTTAATTTATACATTGATGCATCATGTATGCAATGGTGTACATATTTAAAACATTAAAAACCTACAGATAACCAAAACACCAAGACTTTACTGGAAATGTCATAACTATAATATTCTTCTACCTGATAGTTTGGTGTGGCAAAACTTCATTTTACAGTTATATCTTGCTCTATTATTCAGTGAAATTTACATGTGTATTGTCTAAAATGTGACTTGTATGTATTTGGGAATATGAAAGATTAGTTCTTAAAAATCAGGAGATTGTATAGTCTGCAGCTGTAGAATTAATATTTTAGGATTTTGGTTGAGAGGTGGAGATGTTTGGAAGCCTCTCTCGTACTAGATCTGAAGTGCTAAGATTCACTGTCTTTTGGAACCAGACTAAGGACTTGCATTGAGCATGTGTGTCAAGATATTTGAGCATTAAAGCTAATTCTGTGCTCAGAGCAGTTTACAGGTCAGTGTTAGTGAATAACCATGATATTTATACAACAAGTGAAAGCTTTTTCGAAGTGCTGATACACTAAGCTTAGGACTACTATGACAATAGAGTGCAAAAATAAGATTCCTGTTCAATGCAATTACCTACTCCTGCCAAGGTCAGGGCAAAATAATAGGCTTACATGCATGAACCAAGAAAGCTGTTCCTATACATGTGTGTCTTCCCAGAATCTATGCAACAGGGGGATTTAGAAATAGAGTTCTTGATTGGCTGTGATACTCTGACTATACACATTATTCTTAAGCTGATGAGTAATTTAGGATGTTATGGTGGCCATGCTGGGATGGATGATTAAGCAAAATTAGACATTTTGTTGTGTGCCAGAAATTGCAGTGCAGCTCAGAAAATCCATAAATCAAACAATGTGCTGTCAGTCTTTTTTGTGTAATGGCAGCTCTGATGGGTAAAAGGTTATCTGAAGCCAGAACTGGGGAAGTTGGTTCTTAAAGTAAGAGGAAATAACATACCTTGCAGGTTTAGAGTCATCGGTCATTAGTTTCAGAGAAAAAAGTAGAATTAAAATTATTTGGGTTACAGAACCTTTCCTTTCCAAGCATTAGCCTGAGGCAGATGTTTGTCATTTTCCTGAATCCAACCAACACAGCAAATTGATACCAAAGGTCTCCTTATTTTTGTTGTTGCTATTTAGAAGCCTGTGGAAGACAACTCAGACTGTTGACATCAACTGTAAATATGAATAAAGGCAGTTATTCTAATTGTATGAAGAGGGAAAAGTAGGTTTTGATACTGGAGTGGGTTTTCATTCTCTGCTGCATGTTGTTCTTCCCTTCCCATGGGACTGAGCCTCAAGCAGAGTTCAGAGGGAGCTCCTTGGTGGAAGTTACCACATGAAATGGGACCACTGATTGTCTCCTGTTCTTTCTGGATGGTGAGCTTCCTCTGGTCTGAGGGAGTTTTTATACGCTGTTTTCAGCCAATGGATTTATAGTATATTTTCCCCCAGTTTCTGCTTTAGACCCGTGATCTTTCTTCCTTCACCTGCACTCCTTCTCTTCCATTCCCCAAGACATCTTGGTAGAACAAGATAAAGTGAAGATCATTCCTATTTTTAGAAGTGTTTACATTTCGTAGATGATGATATAGGACATATGCCTGAAGGCAGAAGAATAAAGTCAGACAAATAAAATGCTGACTAGTAACCCTCATACATTTGTTGCTATGCTTTTTCCCCAATACTACATTTAAAAACGTATTTTTCTGAAGTTCTGAAAGAGTTGCTTCTGCCTTAAAATTTGGACATAAATTTGCATTGTGCCATTACATTTTGTGTATGAATTTAGAATATTTGGTAAATACTCCATATTGATGAAATATTTTGAATCATCATTCCCCAGAAAACAACAGTGCCAGCTGCATTTAATATTGTGAAGAAATTGGGGTTTATTTTTCTTTTTACTGTCATCCTGTTAAAACCTTTCTTTAAGATCATGTTGCTGACAAAGACAGATTTGCATCTTTGTGTCTGTGAGCTGTTTTGATGAGAACTGTCTGACTTGACTTGCATCCTGTATGTAAATTGATTTCAGCTGATTGCTTTGAATTTGAAAGAAATTTAATTTGAAAACTGCCCCATTCTGCTCCCCGAGGTAGTAGATGCTTCTCTACGTCATCTGTTAGCCGTGCATAGTCAGCATATGTCTGTTCCTCCCCTATTTAAACTGTTTTCTCCAGAGAAAGAGAAATTCCCTTTAGACCAGACAGACATCTGCTGACTCTCTCCTGTGAGCAAAGCAACTCAAAAGATATCTTTCCCATGATTAAAACAAATATGTCTGGAGGCTCTTAGTTTTTGTTCAATTAATCAAAGATTAAACACATGTGGACCCTCTAAACGAGGCTTCTTGATGCTTCTATGCTATCAAAAATGATTGGAGAGGGGAGCTGGGCATTAAAGCTGGCTAGACTGAAATTTAATTTTTACCTGTGTACACTCTGTAATTCAGTTCCAGAAGTTCATAATAAAGTGGGGGGAAAATGCATAGAAAAGGAGTTTTTTATTAATTTACAGCTGAAAAGTATTCCAGTTCAAGAGAAAAAAGAGGAAAAAGTTTCACATTTTTTCTAACACTTTTTCTAAAAAGAAAAATAAAACCAATCTTGGGGTTATGTGACTGGGCTACTTTAATACGTGATTACCAGTTTGGTTTCTCTAACCATTTCCAGATGCAGAGGCATTCTTGGTTGCTTTTGTTCCTCAGTTCCTGTTAGTAAATGCTATCCTGGCAGAAACTGGTAGTGCTAAAAGTCTAGTATTCAGCTCAATGCCTTATCCTTACTCAACAATTACACTAGTGGTAGACTACTTATTAAAAACCTGCAGGTTTTTCTCTGATGTAAAAAATAAATAAATTAAAGCATATAAAATACGTAGATGAAAAATTCTGCAAGAATAAGATGGCAATAATTAGGCAGATTCCTTGAATACCATGCTGTTCTTAAATTTTTCATCAGACAGCAGAAGTCTCTCTTGTAGACATCTTTATCTGAAGATAATTTGTTTGGCTCCAGTTTTATTAGTGGAATTAGTTCTTTGGTGTAGTCTGTGGTGAGGCTTTAAAACAGGAAAGGCTCCACTGATAATGTGAATTTACAGAGTTATATTTTAAAATGGTGTCTTCTTCTCAATTGCTTTTTCTAAGAATACGATTTTTGTTTATTACCAGGTCAAATTTTCCTCAAAATATATGAAAATTTATGTATGTACCACTTTCTGAATAAAAAATACAATGGAGAAGTCTGTCCTTTCATAAATAGGCATCAAAGAATGTTTTCAGAATACTTGATGTAATAGCAAAGTTTCCTAAAAATGTTCAGATGCATTACACTCTTACTAATAATTACTGAAGAAGCAGACAATTAAGTATTCAAACCTGCCATAATGGAATTATCTAATAAAATGCAATAAAAATCTCCTCAATATGTAGCTTTTTCACTCTTAATGGGCTGAACCAATTCTTTGATATTAATAAAAGGTGTAATGGGAAGCATTGTGAATTACCTTATTTTAACATGCTAACTGAGGTAATTAGGTTTTTTTACCCAAAACAGGCACAACATTTTCAAAAAAAAATTATAAAGGTAGCTCATTTTAATAAATACTGTCTGTGTGCAGAAGAAAGAGAATCAATACATACTTCAATTCCAGCGCCTTAGTATTGTTTTGTGGTGTTTTCCTCTGCAGGAATACCCTGAAAAGTCCTCATTCCTCTATTTACAAGTAGGTATTTCAAATGAAGTTCTTAATAGAGTTTTATAAATGTTTTAGTGTATTGGTATTTGGGAAAGAAGGTGGTCTTATTGTTGGTGTCCTCTAGACAGAAAAACTGAGGCAGGAAGAAATTAAATCTTGCTCTCAGATGGTCACAAGAATGTCTGTCTGCTCTGGAGAGACTGAGAACTCTCATTGTTCTATTTGTTCCTCACAAGACTTCTCTTCATTGCTCTGTTTTAAGGACTATTTGTAATGTTTCATAGCTATTTTTAGCACTAATTGCAAATAACTTTGGAAATCCTTTGAAATGTTCCAAAAATTATCCCTGTTGGGTGGTGCTGGGATAAAAATTAAATTATCAACTTGTAATATTCCATTTCTCCAGATTTATTCCTCTAGAGCCTGTATTGCTGATTCCCTATGTTTATGGGCCTCCTTATTTTTTTTTTTTTGTTCCTTTCTCCATGCCAGGTGCTCATGGATCAGATGAATATATCAAGATGATTGTGTAATTAACCCTCTGTTGTCCAGAGAGAGAAGGCCAAAAAAGAGAATTGCTAATGAGCAGTGCTGTACAAGGGGCTGGAAACAGGGAGACTTGTTTTTCTGCCTTCTGCTTCCTGACTTGTCTCAGGACTGCTCCTGCAGGAACAGATGTTAATTTCACCCATTCTCACAGAAAGGATATGAAGTCAAATTTAGCCCCTTTGCTTTAATACATAGAGGATGCAAAGAAGAGGATTTTGTGCCTAGACTGGGAACATCTGGACTAACTGCTGCAGCAGTGTACCCTCCCTTTGGAAAGATTTTAGCTCCCATGCAGGCATGATACTGCCTTCTACTCCTCAGTTTGTAGGGCTTCTTGAGGCACCAGTTGACTCATGGTCTGTGCTAATTACCTAGTAGATTTATCAAAGCTTCCTCTTAAAACCTTGTTAAAAAAGGCATGTGAGCTCGTGAGCCTGGTGTGGTTGTGGTCCCTGCTGTGGCTTAGCCCAGTTTGGGGGCAGACCCTGTGAAGGACCAGCCTGCTCCAGCCCTGCTCCATGTTAGATGCTCTCTGTACAGGCAACTTGGGAAGGTGAGGAAATGCTGGAATGGTTAGACTTAACTTTTATCCTGTCAGCCATCACCCACACAATTTTGTTCCTACCCTATAGGTTTTAGGGGAAAGAAAGGGTCTCTTCTGTGCGGCGTGAAGGGAAAGGGAGAAGGGTTTCCCTGCTATCCC
>JAWWLZ010000001.1:9151120-9169141 GCA_035041345.1 Poliocrania exsul
CTTCAGCTGCCAGTCTGAGTCGTCCAAGTTATTTGGCCAGTCCTGGCTCTGGACTTTGATTTCAGCATCTTCCTACACCTACCACTCCCTACTTCTCCTCACTTTTCTTCTTTCCCGCTCTCCTGTGGGTAAGCAAATTGTTCAGCACAGTACATGATGGGTAGTGTTGCTCTAGACCATCGTGGGATCCAAGTAAAACCATCTTGTGGAGTTGGGTTCAGCCTTAAGGCTGTCAATTAGTTTTCCCTGTTTTAGAGGGAGAATTGCAGCTCATGCATATTTCTGCTCTATGTCATGGAATAGATGCAAAGCTTGAAAGTAAAAACGGAAGAAAATGAGAGCAGTAATTAGCAGTTACAGTCCCTGGTTTTCCTCCTTCAGTCTGCTGTCATCATTTAAACATTTTGTTACTCGAAAGAAGAAAATAAGCTTAATCTTTTCCTGACTTCAATTATGACAAAAAAGAAACCTGATTTAAACCAGTCTTCTTAGAGGATTAGATAAACATGAGGAGAGCTTGTCCATGGAAGAGCATTATAAACTCCTGGTGAAAAACTGATTTACTTTTCTTTAAATTATCTGACTACTTTGTAGAAAGAGTCAAGCAGTGACCCTTTCCTCTAAACATACAGAAACCTACTAGGTTAATAGACAGAGGTGGAAAAAGTAGAAAGACATAGTTTAAAATGGATTTACCCAAAGATCATCAGTCACAACTTGCTGGATTTGCATATGAGACAAATAAGATAAACAAGATAAGAAAACAGATAAACAAGTCATGGTAGAAATAAGACCACTCCCCATATTTGAGCTGAATGGCCTGGCAAGCATATGCTACATTAGGAGGCCACATCATATATCTGAACCTGCAAGTTGCATGTTCAGAAGTTTTGCATTATGGGACTGTAGGCTGTAAATTAGATAGTCTAAAAAGATTTTTGCAAGATAGGCTGGGAAATACAATTACAGAGGTATAATATAGGTGAATAATTATTGGAATGCTGAGTCCGCACACATAACACAGAAAAGGATATTGGAAATTTGGAATGGGCTCAGCAAGTTGCACAAATTCTTCCAACTTTGAAAAGCTTGGGATACGTGAGACTTCTACTCAGCCTAGTATAGTTTTATTACAGCAAGTATTAAATGGTAATCTAAGGCTACAAGTCAACAAATACTTTATAGAAGTTCCAATTAGTATTGTAATTCCATGACTGTAGGTGCAGGGATTGTGTGTCTAATAAGTCATACATATGCTTGCTACCCTGTCCATAGTTACAGCTTGAAGAAAGTATAAACAGCTTTGTGCCTATGAAGTCAATCAGTAGGTAAAACGTTGCTAATTCTCTTGTAATTTAGCCTTCATACTTCTCTGGGACCTTAAATCAGCACTGGAGTTTATTTCATTAGTGTAATTTATTCTTGAAGTAAGAACACAGTAAGGGGGAAGTCACAGGATAAGAAATAGTCAAACTGTTTTGTCTTCCTCGGTAACATTTGTGACTTGAAGAAATACATACTTATTCATTGTCCTAGTTCAGCAGGTGGGACTAATTTATCACTGTATGGGTGTGACCAAAGCTATGTATTCTACACCCTCTATTCATTTCCCATGAACTGTTAACAATGGAACATTTGTAGCAGCTGCCCAGGGCACACCTAACTCCTTAGGATGTTAGCTGCGTATGAAAGACACCTGTGAGATAAGAGCTGTGATAACTCTGCTCCAGGGTGTCGTTAGCACCTGCACACCCAGCCTAAGGGGTCATGTCTGCTAATGGTCCAGCAGCAATTCCAAAAATAACCCATGACTCACAGAGTTAGATCACCTGTTGTGGAACTTCCCTGGGGGAGGTACTGGGTGTTCCCACCTGAACCTGAGGGTATATAATCTTGGGGTTGGAAGACCTTGGGGACCACTCATCGGATCCCAGGGAGGACCAGAACCTCAACAGGAGGAGACCACCACTCTCGACCAGACTGCGACCATCATCTGTACCAACAGGTTTTTCCCTTCCTTTTATTTCGGACTCAGAAGAACCACATGGTTCTCAGCCCAGGGGCTAACAAACACAGTTGTGTTTGTGCCCCAGGGTGCTGGGTTATAATACTGGGGTTTGCGGGTAAAAACCAATTTCTCTTTGTGTCATTGTATTTATTATAATATTTTTATTAAATTGTAACTCTGATTTATAATCTGAGCTGGGTTTATTTCTCCTGCTGTTTTACCTTTAAACCAGCACATTCACACAGAACACAAATTAGTGAATCCAAGAGAAGCAGGAGAAGGGACAGAAGGTAACTGCAGCTGAAACTTCAGAAGCATAGCTTGTCAGAAAACAGTAGTAGCTTTTAATAGGCTTTTCTTTCATGAGAAATACAGATTACTTGGGTCATATCGTACTGAAATGAGAAGATGAGTGTTTTTAAGTTTTTGGGTTTGTATTTGTTTTGTTTTTTAAGCATTTATTTGAAATATTCCTGGATTGAAGGAAGTGATAACAGGCAGGACTGGATGAGGCTCTGTGTGGTATCTTTAGAGTGGAGAGCAGAAAGTTTGAATTGGTCTGTGGTCTGCATCTGAAGACATTAACTATTCTGCAGACTTTGGTTACTGTCTCTGTCTGTAGTTCATCTTGATGGCATCTTGTGGAGCTGCAGACCACCAAAAGAGCAGGAAACAGCTGAAAGTAGCTGGTTATGCACTAGTCTTGCTCAGCAGATTTTATTTTAAAGTGTCTTCATGTGCAGGCAGTAACAGCAGATCTTTTTTTTTATCCCTCAGTCTGTGGGCATTCAGCTGTGTCAGATCTGCCATCTGGGATTGTGTAAGAAAACAAAGCACTATGCCCAGTGGCAGAAGATGCCAGGCCCTCAGGGCTTCATCCCTCCTCCCTTTCCTCCCCTCCTCCCCCTTTTCTGGGGGCTCTTAAACATATATCTATTTGCTGATAATGCTGTTTGTTGTACCTGTGCTTTTAGTCCTTAATGAGCCATCGTTTGTCTTCTCTTGTGGATCTCAGGCTTTTGGTTCTTGTCAGCCCTGTGGCTGCAGGGGCTTAACCTGGGACAGGGGATGCTGCGGCAGGTCTGTCCAAGCTAGGCAGAATTCTGTTCATGTTAGTTCCAAGCACTTATATTCTTTGAAACTGTTGATGGCCCTTCTGGAATTTGGTAACATCTTCCTCTAGAAGGCAAATGGGGGATTGTTCCCAATGGGATGTTGGTGTTGGCCCTAAATTCAGCCATTGTGTTGTGGCTGCGACCTGAATCACAGACCTTCAGTCACGACTTTAATTATTTGAGTTTCTGTTTTTCTCTTTAAATGATTTGGAGAGATAATAATTACTTCCCTTGAAGGGTATTACTTTGGCTAAGATTATTTGTTATGATATACGGCTTAGTGTGTTTAATACTTGATGATTATTTGTTTCTGATTGTTCCTACTGTAGATGTTTTGAAGATTCTTCTCGTTGATGAGCAGAAATTGAGTCTGAAATCCATGTGCATAGTGGGAATAAATAATCACAGGTAGGCTCCTCTGCAAATGCAGCGGAGTGTCAAATTTTGGAACACGTGGCCTTGCTTTTTTTTAATTACCAGGGAAACAATTGAATAGAACATTAAGGTATGTTAGTGTTCATATAGATTCAACTGTTTGAAATAATACGCATTTTAACTTTATGTAACATATACTACATTTCTTTTGATTTTCTAAATAAGATATGTACTACTAGCATTTTACTTCTATTTTGTTTGTTTAATTAAACATACATGTGTGCATTTTATGGGTTTTATGCATATCTCACTTGAAATAAAAATTCTGCACAAAGTTATTTAGGCATCTTGTTCAAAACTCTGTTAATTTAATACAGAGAGAAACTCTACCTTAAGAAATAAAATACAAAATGTATTTTCAATTACTTCATACAATAAAGATATTTTATGAGCCTGTGCATTTTATTTTTGTATCTTAGATTTACTGTATCATCTATAAAAGAAGTAATATGGCCACTATAAAAAGTTACGGCAGGCTTTGCAGCTGTATTTTTTAAGTCACTGATTGGGAAATTGTGCAGATTTCACCTTCTTGAAGAAGTTTGAGGTGTGCTTGGAATTGAGAGACCTTCCAGAAGAGTTGGGAAGGAGTAGTACTATCCTAGGGCCAATTAGAGGGAGAGAAGAACTCTTTATGAAAGAGGATTTTATCCAAAATATGTTGGAAAGTACTATCTGAAAGCCCTCACCCTTTTATGGGTCAAAATAAAGTTAGTGCTGGCAGATGTTGTTCTTTGTTACAGTGGGGTGAAAGTAGGCTTTTTGGTGATGGGAAGGTAATTGTTTGTGAATGCAGTATAGGGCAGGATGTTTGTTTGGTTTTTTTTTTTTGTAAGGTAGTAAACTTTTTTCCTAAATATTGTTCAGCATTCATTTTTCAGTGGTGATTGTTAAGATGGTCAAACTGCAGAAATGCTTTCTGAGCATGCTTTGCCATTTTCTTTAGAAAAATAGTAGTTGTGATAATTTTGAGATAATTAAAAGGTTCCTAGGCAGACCACTGCTGTTTCTTTTGCAGCTTTGTTCTGGGGTAAAGATTAGTGGTGGTGTGAAATAAGACTTGTTAGCCAATAAATGTCTCTCACAGACGTACTGTGTATGCCCTGGGGAAAGTTGGCTTTATGGTGTGATTGTGGGCACCTGAACTTGGTCGTTAGTGGAGCAGAGGCCAAATCCCTGCAGTTCTGCACTGAGTGTTTGTAATGCATTGGAAGATTTTGGAGGGAGTGTGATGTGAAGTCTCCTTTGGCTGCCATTTAACTATAGAAGTGATGAAAATTTTAAGGAGTAAGAAATCTTGCTGTTCAAAATACCTGGAATCTGGTTCAAGATGGAGTAGAAGGCAACAGTAATTGAGGACAAAATTGATTTGTGTGCAGTCTTTTGGTGATACACATGTGCTCTTTTGTTAGTGAGTGGAGAGAAAGTTTGTGTTGAGTCCAGTAACTTTTCATGTATTTGCCCACTTTCTGGTAGGCAGGAAACAGAAATAACCTGGGTTTTTTTTCCTCTTTGGTTAAGAATGGGAGACTCTAATGTGAAAGATTTTAATTTATTTTAATGATGGGGAGATTATTTGCCTTTTATTTGTGGAATACTGTACCTAGCTTCTACTTCAGCCTTGAGCATGCTTACGGTAAAGGAGATGTTAATCTCTATTACTACTACTATTTTTCATTTATCTTTTGAAGACCTATTTATCTTGAGAAATTCCTCTGTCCTCTAAGTCACTTTCATTTGCTATTTTTCTTTGTTTACATATTTTTCTTCCCCAAGCTGGGGTTTGTCTCTGCATGAGGTGAGCTATATTAAATTAGTCTGTATAAATAGACCAGTAGAAAGGCTACAAACTCCATCTTGGTTTGATATGAAGTATGTGCAAAAGAAAAATAAATGAACTGAGAAGGAAGGCTGTGTCTGCATCAAAGTTCAATCAAACTGCTTCACATTCACAGCATATATCATTAGTATAATACTGATTGCAGAGGCACTGTTATATCAGATCTCTGGGCTGTTTGTTACTCTGTGTGGGCTATAACCATATCTATTCTGTGTTATGTTGACTGACAGTTTCCTGAAGCAGCAGATACACCTGCTGGAAGGGCATTGCTTGGTTACTTAACTTGCTTACTTGACACTGTCAACCTCAGTGTAATTTTTGATAGCATCTGTCAACATTTAACAAGCTAAGCAACAGAGATATTTTTTATTTTAGATGGTTAGCAAAAGCATCCCAGATACTTTGCACTCTGTGTTTTCAGAGCGGTCAGCAGCGGCCTGGTCTTTGATTTGTGCACCTTTAGTACAAATGTCGATTCCTGTAAATAAATTCATACCTCCAGTATTTACACTACCTTTTGTGGAAGTGTTTTTTTTCTCTCTTTGAAGAAGAATTATATGTGTATTTGCAACCTTAACACTCAGGATGACAAACATTTGCACTTATGAACATACAGCAGAAATTACTATATTGAAAACCTTGGTTGTCTTTTAAGATTTTATTAGAAAGCAGACAATACCATGAAATAATTTCCAGTTGTCCTTGCTGTCTTGAAAAGTGATGAATTCATTCATTTATTTAGAAAAAGTATAAAATATACATTGGAGTGTATTACTACCGATGTGAAAAATAACATTGTTTAGTTTTCAGGACTGCCTGTATCGTGTCTTCAAGTTTTATAATGGACACAACTGCAAGGGTAGAACTGGTCTAAAAGATACAAAAAGGATTTTTAAAAGAGTCGTGTCAAAGAGTGCTTAGGCCAGGAAGCCACCCTGTGTTCCAAACTTGAGTTATTGTGCTTTGTGGCTGTGAACTAGTAGAGCTTTTCTACCCTGGCCTCAGTGGAATATGTCTCTTTAGAAGTGACCTATGGCCATATAGAAATACCTTTGTATGGGAGTTTTATACAACAAAGGCAGCACTTAACTGACTACCTAGAGGCAGAAGTGCCAACTGAGTCTGTAATGGCAAGTATTAGAGGCAGGTTAGCCATTCTGCTCATGCAGCTTTACTGAGATTTGCAGTTAGCATCATAATGTTGTTTATCATAGGATTTGAAATTAAATAGGTAAAATATTTTCAGTGGCTTTTAAGGTTTCATTCCAAGTAAAATCTTTTCAGAAGTCTATGGAAATGGCACCTGAGTTTCAGAATTAAAACATAGGAAGTGTTTATATGATTCCTGTGGATAGTGGTTAAAAATGAAGAAATGCATTATTTTCCTATGGATAATTTTCAAGCTTCCTTTTAATATTTTCTTTGGAAAAAATGCCAAAATGTTATTTGATTACACACACTCATGATCAAAAAAAATATGCCTACTTTTTAATTGTTTTAATTGTCCTTTAAATTAAAGCCTTGCAAAATTTAGTTTTGAATTGTAACCCAGTGGAGTGTTGACAGAGCACATTTTTAGAAGTCATGCATTTTAATATTGTTTTACTTACTTGTAATCTTGATGCTGGCAAATTGAAAGGTAAATGAATAGGTCTCTTGGACTACAAAGGTAAGTACTGTGTTGGTAGCCTTTATTTCCTCACAGTAAAGACACTGAAGCATATTAAAATACACAAAACTTCTTGTATGTGAAATTATGTTGATACTACATATTAGGACCCTAAACTTGAAATAGCCAGTGAAGTTTTACATAAATTTCTTCAAGATGTGATGATATTTTAGGGCTTATGAGTTTGAGCAAGTTAAGAAACAGAAGAAATATTGGTGTTTGAAAGTAATAGTTCTCTTTTATATTAATTTACAGTCATTAATTTCCTAGTTTATTTTAGGTAAAGATGAACTTAGAGAAAAAAAGCCCAGCAAGACCTAACTAATGCTTTCAGAAGGAAAAAACTGGGGGTTTGTGGCAGGTATTCTTCCTTGATGAAACCATTTTAGACTTTTAATTTAAAGATATTCCGTGAGGCCACATCAGTGTTTTGTACACAGCCAGTAACGTGCTGGTCCCTTTTAAACACATTGAACCTACAATAAAAGGGAAATTAATCATAAATTTAGAGAGCATTTTGGTTTTGTTTTATATTTCAAATAAGTAAATGCTCTCACTGAGGCATTTTATGGAGGTTGGTTGTGTTAAAACTAGAGATGATGTATTTGAGTTTGTGTGAAGTGGCCTTGCAGGTTTATGATAATGCTTTTGAACATCACTGAGTATTCTGTTTGCCAGTGTGCCATGAAGGTCTTTTGCAGCAAGGTTCATTTATTAAGAATAGTAGTTGAATTATGAAGTTTTAGCGTAAGGTAAACCAAGAAGTACTTTACTAATACTAGTATTTAAGGATGTACATTTAGTTGCCTTGGAGTCACTGTGGTTGAAAGGTTTCTCCGGAGAATGTAGCCCAGCTCCCCCTTGTCAGAGTCTGTCAGCTTTTAGTCATATGGAAGGACTTCAAAGTAATGTCAATGCCAAACTATGCCTGAGTTTATAAGGGAAGGTAGTAGATTTCAGCTTGTCATAAATCTGATGCAATAAAGCAGCTCTGTCAGCTGGTCCTCACGACTTACTTCACTGCTTTGCTTCTTGGGAGGAAAAGCAAGAGATGCACTGAGGAAAGTAATTTTAAAGCTGTACTCTCTCAGACTTTTCTTAGTGTGTTTTTTTGTGCACACAGTTTAGTGAGAGAAAATGTAAATTTCCATAGATGAAATATTTTCTGTCAATTAAATAGAATTCTTTCAAAATATGTTAATTTTTGTTTCAAAACTTGTAATGAGTATTTCAAGGAGATAAAACAGAGGAAAGTCTAAACCACTTACAAATATATTTTTGTTCTGCCTATGTTATGATGGGCAACATGGAAGAATACCTAATTTCGTATATGAAGTTTCACAAAATTATGATTTATAATCTTTCCCACAGTTTCAAAAGAAAAAATATTCTACTTTATTCTGGTTTTAACATCTTTGGTTGACTTATTTGTATTTACTTTATTGTTTTCATATAATGAAATCTGACCTACTTGTTAATTCTTTTCTTACTAGTAAGAAAGTTCTTAAGAGTGAAAACATAAATTATTCTGTGGCTAACTTTCTTCTAATGCATTAATTTTCATTTGTCGTTTGTTTGTTTTCCTAGAATAGTATTAATTAGTATATCAAAAGAACCCCAGAATTTATCAGCAAAGATACTGAGCATGTCAGAAAGGTGTTAGGAAAACTTGTTTGGTTTTCACTCATGTTTTATACTGACTATAGTATGAAATCCATGATCCATGGGATCAAAAAGTGCTTACAACGCAGCCTATGAGTGAACTTGAAGAGGGTCCAGAGAGTTGAATAAGCTGCAGGGAGTGAATGTGTTGCACGCACTAAAAGTGCTGCTGTAGAAACTTTCCCAGGCAGACGTATCAAGTTCCTGCCTTTGGATATTGAACTTTGGCTTTGCCCTTTAACATCTTCTCTCCGATTTGCAGCCAGTGGTGCTTCCCACCTGAGCTCGAAGCCTGCCCTGAGTCACAGATACGTCCAAAGCTGGAGTTGAGTCTCCAGGATTTTTTAGTTCTGGTTTAGACTAAACCATGCTCCTGTTGCTAGCCTTGTGGTGCTCTGCCCCAGCTCTCCTTTGTGCAGTTTCACAAGGGAAATGGAGCCCCATGGCCATGTGGTTTACTAAAGTACATGGACATTGTCACGACTAAGAATAAAATGGAGTAGATGTTAATATGAATGATTTTGTCTCCATCTAAAATAAATAACATGACTATAGTTTGGAAAGGTTTATTTTAGTATTAGTTTTGTGTGAGATAGCTCAGCCTGGATGTCTGTGCACTCTGTTAAGGTTGAAGAGAAAGCCTGCCAGTAAGGGACTAGTTCTAGCTGCCTGCTGCTCTGGGTTCCTGCACCTCAATCAAAACCTAGTGTCATCTATAAAATAGCTGTAAAATATAGAAGGTAATTAAATACTTGATTATGTAGGCTGAAAAAAGAACCAGAGCAGAAACAAATTGTTCCTTTTCAGATGCTTGCTCTTCTAAGTCTTCTGAAAAGGAAGAAAAAAAAACAACAAAAAACCAAACCAAAACAAAAAGAGGTTTCCTTACATGTATAAATGAGCAGCAAGCACAGGCTATTTTGAGTGCACAGAAATTCCAGTACTGTGGAGTTTACTTCTCTCGATTGCAGCTGCTGAATTATTAGACTGAGTTATCCCAGTCAGAGAATTGCCTTAGTTCCTGTGTGGCTCAGAAAGTGGGGAGTGGGAGGATAACTTCATCCCTTTCCTCTGTGCATGCTTCCCACAGAGTGGGGAGTTGGCTGGGTGTGACACTAGTTGCTTTTCTGTCAAATTAAGTCATATGTGCTCTTATGGCTACAGCTCAGTGAAGTCAAGAGGTTTTGGTCCCAAATGTTTGCTCCTGTCCTTCGCTGCCATTACAGCCCTACTCAGGGGCAGTGTGACTGCCACTGTTGTCAGGGCAGCCTGTTTGGAGAAAACCTGATTTGAATCATGCTATTTAAACGGTACAGGATTGTTTTGACACAACTTAGTTAGGGAAAGGCTATGTGCTAAATGATACTCTGCCTGTATTTAGACTGACTTACTTAAACAGATACTTAACAGAGAGGACAGCTCTGGTCGAGGAGGATGAATACACAGAGCAAGGTCTCTCATCTTGCTGCCAGGGTCACATGCAGGGCCATGGCATTTTGCTACCAGATTATAGCTTTGTATTTGGTAAAGGTATGAAAAAATCATCTTGCTCCAGATTCTGTCATCTTTTGGTGACTTATGTCTTCCTATACAGTATTTGTGCCTGTAATTGCTCTTTCTTGTTTGACTTTAACCTAATCGTCAACTGAGTTTTCAGAATTCCACCTATTGATGTTCCTTATTTTCACCTGGTGTATTAACTTTAAGTAATGGCGTCTGGTAGGAGCTGATGTTTCTTTCCTGGATTAGACAACTGTGTTTGGTTTGGTTACTGGAAACAAAAGTCTAATCACACTGAAACAATCAAGTTTTGACTGCATGAAAGATTCATTCTTTGAAAGTGTTTAAACTAAAAAGAATTTGTCAGTTCATTAGGCCATGCTATGGAGAGAGAGTTTGTTCGAACCATGTTGGTTTTTGGTTTTGTTTTTTTTTTTGGTCAATTGATAATAATCCGGGACTGATTGCTTAGTGCAATTAAGTATTATAACAATTTTTCAGCAGGCTTTTGTGGTTAGACTTAGACTTGCAAAATGTGCTATTTGAAGTTGAAGCAGAGCTGTACCTTTGGCACTCCAGTGTTAGCTCTGGCACAAGTGGCAGGAGCACAGGCAGGGTGACAAGCTGCCATGGCTGAGAAGTTAAATTAGCACTTGATCAGGTTTAGAGCCTGATAGCTACATGATTAAGTTGTATATGATCTTTTTTACACACAGTTGAATAGGCTCAGAGCAAACATATGGTAGTTAGGGTACATAATTCTACATATACCTGGACATAGAATATAAATGAATAATGTATCCGAAGTTCAGATTTCAAAGCTATTTCAATAGATTTACAAATTTTATTTGAAAACTTAATCTAAGGGTTATATATTTCCCTTACAAGAGGAGACCAGATTTAAGAAGGTAGATTCATTTATATTTAAAGAAACACATCTTCAAAGCATTTGAAGCTTTATTAAAAGCAACATGTGAATCCCAGTAGCTCTGTAGATCAGCAAAAGAAAATCTCTGACTTCCTTCAGCTGACAATAAAATAAATTTTACAAACTTCAGTAAAGTGGAAGGTAATTAAATGACTAGATATTTTAAGGCAATCTGCCAATAAGTTGTGCACCATATTTTAAATTAAAAGTTCCCTTGGTTTAATTTTAGGAAAATTGTATGTTTTCCAGTCCGCAAATTTCTAATAAGAAATCATATGTCCCAGTTAAAAATCAGGTTTTGTTCTGTGGATTTGCGATTTTTGGGTGGGAAGGTTTTTTTGGTTGTTTTTTGTGTTTCCCCAGCAACTTCATACCAAGTAAGTGCCAACAAGGAAAGCATTAAAATATATATTATAAGTAAACATGTGGTGAAATTTTATTGTTTGCAAAATTGAGTGAAGAGGCTAGTGGTGGATTTTTGATGCATATTTGGGTTTTTTACAAAAACCATGGGGAAGGATAGGGCATTAAGTTTCTGCTCAAGTACCACAAATTTCACACCTGATCTAACAGAATGAGTTGGAGGAGTGAATGACCAGAGCTTTCACAGGAAATCTGTGATCCTTTACTTTCAATGTGAGTCTTTCATGTCTCTCAGTCTTTAAATTTTTTCTAAAACTGAAAGCACCATAAGTGAATACTTGATTCTGGGTCAAAACCACAGTGCATTGACTTAGAGCCCTGCAATAATGAGCAGCTTAGACCATGATGCAAGAGCATTGTGCAAAATAATTACTTCAACATTTTTTTACAAAAATCTGTTCAAATAAACATCTGAACAGCTGCTGGGGTAAAGTATTCATGGGGATAGAAAGGCTGGAGAGCTCTGCAAATCTCAGAGGTTTCAGAGGCACTCAGAAGTTGAGGTCCTTCATCCCACTGCCCATTGATGTATTCCCGCCTCCTAGTCAGACATCCTTGCTGTTCCTTGCAAATGATGCAGATTTTAGCCACTAACATCTGGCTGACAGACAGCAGGCAGCTGTATTCCATGCCAGCAATTCTCAAGTGGGTTTTGTCTTTGAGGGTTTTTCTGGTTTGGTTGTCTTTTTGTTTGGTTTAGTTTTGGTGGGGTTTTTTTGGTGTGTGTTTTTTTTTGTTTGTGGTTTTTTTGTGGGGTTTTTTTATGGTCTTCAACACAGAGAATGGCTGAAAGAGAATAAAAAGAAAAGCCAGAATACTCTAATAAAATTTATAGCTCCTGTGGGATCTGAGCATTTGTGTTGTCTCCTTTTTTTTTTTTTTCTTTTGTCAGAGCTATGGTTGTGAAGGTGGCATTACACTGTAGAGGATTCTTTTTATTCTTATTTCTTTATATAAACTCATATTGAGTTATAAAATAATGCAATAGGAGTTCAGAGTCACAATCAAACGTAAAACCATTCAGTTAACTTGCAAGAATCAAGTGTCCAAATCAAAGTTGTTCCTTGGATTCTAGTTATTTGCTCTTTTTCAAAAAAAAAACCACCAACCATATATTTGTGTCATAAATGGTATCTTCTACTGCCATTGTAAAACTTACTGGATCTGATTTTTTTGTTGTTGTTGTATAGAATGTCTTTTTCTCCCCTTGTTTTGAAATCTACAGCAATATTTATTATTTTGTACACCACTGTTTTGTGTGTTGCTTAAAAGGTAAGCAGGATTTCTCATAGTACATACAACAAACCTCTTTTGCTGGACTATGACTTAAAGCAATTCTTCCATAAAATATTTTTGAAATTTTTATGTTTGCAAATTCTTTTCCTCTGTTTGTGCATGTGGGCATGTGTGCTTATGTGCTTGCTTTCCATTGTTTGCCTGCAGTAGTGATGCAAGCGTAGCACCCAGTTTATTAAGGCTTCAGGGAGCTAAAGTAAGCGTGAAGTTCAGCCTCTACCTAAACATCACCACTGGGCTAATCTACAATTTAGACTGATCCATCACGAATATTTACACGCAGGCAGAGTGCAGTTCAAAATTAAACAGCATATGGGTACAGTTATCCCTGTTAAAATGGCCAGCGTGCCTTGTATTGTGTGTGGAAGATAACAGGGACAGGTGGTAATCTGTCTTCTCTGAGCAGAGACAGCTGGTATTTTCCTTGGGCTTCAGTGGTGCTTTTCTGTATGGATGGTCTCACCTACCAGCTGATATCTTGCTTGTTAGAACAATACCAAGTATATAGTAACCCTTTTATCTATTCCTGTGTGATGTCCAAAGGGGGAAGTATCAGACTGCCTGTGTGTAAGCTTGGTGATTTAATATTTCTAGGAATATAGTTGCCTGCAGCTTGTCTTGCTGACCTCTTTACGTGCAGTGCCGTGATATTTAGGAAGAGATGGTAAAGAAAAATCATAAGAATTTATAATTTATATAGGCTTTTTGTTTTATATGTCTGATAAAGTTCCACACTGAAGGAGCTCTTGAGAATGAATCCTCTTTCATTTAATTGAGGAGAATCTGAAAGGTCATGTAGAAAAGAAATAAAATTATTTTGTAACTTCACTTGTATTTGCCTCCAGTCATATTGCCTAATGTTCAGGTAAGTGTAACTTATTTCTGAACACACTAATTTGGTTCCCAGCTTGAGTGTTTCTTTTTTTTTCCTTTCTATAGAGAACAAATACTGATTACTCAGTTGTTTTTTAATCTTAAATACATAGTAATTGTCTAGGTTGTGGGGTAACCAGGTACTGACTCTCCATGAAAAGCAGCAGGCACAGCTTTTGTGGAGCTCAGCATCTGCTTCTGAGTCCTGCCAAATCCACGCATGTGGCTGTGTTCAGTTAATTGATAAAATTCATCAGCAGTTAGCTTATTCCACCCCACCCAGCATTGTGGTTAGATCCCCAGATGAGCCCTGGTAATGCTGAGCTGCTGCAAGGGACAGCAGTGCCACGGGACACAGCGTGTATGGGTCAGGAGTGGGGAGGAAGCTCCAGGAATTGTCACCACAGAAATGATCTTCAAAGCCATGTCTGTGAGATCAGCGAATGCCAGTCCAGGTGGAAGGAGGGCAAAGAGGAGCATCTAGTGAAGGATGAGACACAGTGATGTAGGTGGAGTGCAGGGACTGGAAAGCCTGAGGAAGGCCAGTGTTTATAGACATTGTGTTTTTAGCTGAGGATAGCAAAGAATTTCATGTTTTATTCTGAATGGACCGCTAGAGGTGATGCTTGTCACTTTAGAAACCATGTATATTCTTGGATTTTTTTAATATTTTTTTAAAATTCTTTTGCTTATTAATAAAAGTGAATGTAATAAACTTGGAGGAAAAACCCCACCCTAGATCTACCTCAACAGTAGAAGGATTCTGTCCAGAAGAGAAGCATGAGCTTTGTACAGTGCAGCCTAGAGAGTCCAAAGAGAACGCTTTTTGAGGTTTAAGTTTCCTATGAAGATCAGAGAGAAAAACCCAGAAATTCTTCATAAATTCCAGTGAATTGCCTTTAGAACAAGAAAGTGGCCTCAAATTTGAAGTCTTCATCAGCAGTAGTACCTTGCAAAAGCGTGGAAAAAAGTGTTTGATGGCTTTCCTAGAATTAAATGATTACCTAGAGTGTCTGTAATGGAGGAAATGAAATGAAATTGCTTCAGAAAGTCAAAAGAATTTGCCAGCATTTTGCCTGATTATTTTCATCTGGTAAGCTTTTTTATTTTCTTTTAAACTAAAGGTAGAAGAAACATCAAATAAAAGAGTTGTTGAAACTAATCTTCATTGTAAAAAACACTGTAGATACGGTTTTCTCCTAAACAAGTTGTTACAAGATGTCAACATTATTTTTAAGTTTAGATATGGATATCTGTTTTTTTAAGTTAAGCTTTTAAAGATAATACCAATGACAGATTTTTATTTTTATTTATACAAATCTTTATTATGAATCAGCCTATAATGAAAAAAATATATAGTAAAAAATCTTACTTGATTAAATAAATAGAAATATGGGATTTTTGGGGGGGCTCTTTTTTAAGTTCATGTCACCAAAGCAAGACTTTTTGTGTTTCAAACATGCTCAAATTAAAGTTCCAGCATAAAATACTATTTAGGATTGTTTTACAGTATTATTTTTCAGATTGCTAGTTGTTTTAAACATGAGTTATTGCATGGGCATATTTAGGCAGCACATGGTCACCCAGGGAGGCATGAGCAGAACTTTGAGGATCTTCTATTCTAATGGATTTCACTTGACTTTAATTGGTTCCAGCTAGTTAATTGTATGTGCCCTTGGAGAATGCTTTTTTTTTTTTCTCTGTCTTATTACTGCTCACAGATCCACATTTAGCAGGTATTTCCTAAGCAGAAAAATGTCTGTCTGTGTGTTTTCATCCATACAGTGATGATCAAGTACAATGATGAAAACTCTTCTTTTTCATTTCTAAAAGTTACATGAGAAACATCTTTTCTGTGTAGACTTCCAGGATAAACTCTGATTGATTTTAATGTGCAAAATTTTATGAGCCAGTGCACTTAGATAATGTTCAGTGCTGCTTAAACCCAGGGTTTTGGCCTTAAAAGGGAGAGTATAATGAAAGCAGTGGTTCATGATTTAGTCTTTTATGCTTTGTTACTTGAAGAAAGTCAAGCTTGAAATTTATCTAATGAAGCACAGCAAGCTAGTAAAAATAATAAAAAAATGTATACAATTTTAGGGGCTCCAAATCTATCAGTTCTAGTGTGAGGAGTTAAAATACATAAGAAATAGGAAATTTCTGAAGTAGGCTTGATGTGTTGCTTTATTTTTTTCCCCTCTGACTTGAAATGTGTCTGGTTTTGTTGATGTCTTATTTTCATTTTTCATTTAAACTAGAAGCCTTCCTAAGAAGCCTGAGCTTTGGGCCATTGTAGCTTCATTTTCATTATATAAAATTCACTGCACCTCAGAATTCAAGTGGCACAGAAGTTTATAATTGGAAGAACATATTGAAATCTGCAGTCTGGTGTTCTGGGCAGGATCACTGAAAGGGAGCAAAGAAAGTGTGAAATTTATTTTGAGTTGGTTGTTTTCTTTAATTGTTATTTTTTTTAAATGAATAAACAAAATAAATATCATTGACCCTATTTCGTACCAGTCCAGGTGACTTCAGGAGATGGTCCCTTAGGATGTGACAAAATATGGCAAGAACTTTGACTACTGAGTTACTGAATGTAAAGAAAGTAGTTTTGAATATTGCTATATTTGGAAAGCTCCTTTTTTTCTTGTAAATGGTGCATCTTTAGCACCTAAATCCAGAGGGTTATGGTTTATGAATTCAGTGATGCAAAATGGGCCTAAATCTCTAAAAGGATGAAATTTCATGTGCTCCCTGTGCAGCATTTCCTAGTTTCATCAACATTCTTCTGCCATGGAAGTTTTAGTGACAATTTTAGTCTAGATTCATGATAGGACATCAATGTTTAAAGGAATATATAAGTAGAATTTATGTCCAGAGTCCAGGAGTGCAATTATCAGAACATTTTGCTGTGAATCTGGTTCTGAGCTACGTTTTTCTCCTCTGCAGTAAAATTGGAACTAAAGCACATGGCAGTAAAGTCCAATATGGAATTCAGGCTCTTGGAAAATAAGAATTCCTTTTGTAAATCACATACTTATTTTTATAGGAGTGAAATGACCATAGGGTAATGCTTCTCTTCTGGATCATTTAGCCATTATTCTGTCTGGGCATGAAAGAGCTCAAAATAAATAAAATTTGTGATTTGCCTGCAGTAGAACAAAGCTGTAGACTGTTCCACATAAGTTTTATACATTGACACATCATCTATGATACCTGACAAATCATTAAGGCTTTCATGAGGTGTTTGCATCAGAGAAATGAAGCCACGGTCAGTGACAAGCTTTGTACTTCTCCTATCCATAACGAGTTACTTAATGTATTCCATTTTAATTGTTATCTTGGAATCAGTCGGGATCTCACACTACAGCTACTGGCAGGAATCATCAGTTACGTGCACGGTGTTTTGCAAAATTGCAAATTCACCATACATCTCTTCAATGGCAGCAATGTTTAGCAGCTCATTAGCTTTTGGGCTATACCTTCTGGTCAGTAGATACTGGGAGAGACAGACAGCCTCACTGATTTGCAGACATCTATTAGTCAAGATGAGCACAGCAGTATAACTGGAAGGAAACACAACAGAATAGCATTTAGAGTAGGCTTTCATTAGCTGGAAGATTAAAAAGATAATTAAAATGGAATTTAAAAAGAAATAAAGTTGATTTTTCTGCTTAGTACTCTTGCACCGAAAATACACTTTACTGTCAAGTTTGATGGGTTTGATTATAAATTTTAAAATGGTCCATTTCATCAGTTTATTTTTGAGCAAAAGTAAACATACAGCTAGAAATTGCGCTGCATGCTTGTGTGTAAATAAATGGTGGAGTGCTTGAAGGGAAACATAATATCAGAAAAAGGTCCCTATGTATGATATGCTGGACATACCAATATGTTGTCCATGGTTACGATTTCAGAGATTGTGTTCAGATTTGATGACTTAATATGACTTTGAAGAAAGTGAATTGAAATAGAATTGTGTAGTACTGAAAAACCACTGCAGATACTTTCCAGTATTGAACAGCTGAATGACTGAGAAGAGGCTTCGATAATTCAAACAGCAGGATCAATAGTAGTTACTACTAGGAAACGATTGGAAAGGGGAGGTCAGGTTGAAATGTTATCACAAAAAATGTGGGAAACCTGTGTTAGCTCAGAAGAGTTTAGGCCTGGAGGCTCATGAGGATCTTATCGGTGTGTAGGAAGATGCTGAAATCAGGGTCCAGAGCCAGGACTGGCCGGAGGGCTTGGACGACTCAGACTGGCAGTTGA
>JAWWLZ010000001.1:9173125-9184906 GCA_035041345.1 Poliocrania exsul
TGATGTTTTCTTCTTCTCTGAGAGGTGCATTGCTGCAGTCCTGCTCTCTGTGATTGACTCCAGGGCCTCTGCCCCAAGGCTCGAGGTGTTTGCCTTTAGCTGTGCTGCAAGCAGGCTTCAGCTGGTGGGCATCACCGTCAAACCCGTTTCAGCTGCTTGCCTTTGTTGTCATGATGATGACCTTGTAGCCAACCAGGCGCTGTTTTGACTACAATTCCCAGCAGTACCTTTGCAACTGAGGAACTTCAATACCCAGCATTCCTTGCAAGGGCCGACACTCATGACGTGGAGAGACCTCCCTGGGGGTGTTACTCATGCCCCCTGGAGGGTTTGCCCCTCCCTTCTCTGTGGGGTTTGGCGCCATCTTGAAATACGCAGTTGAAATCCCTTATCTTATGCAAAGTTATCAATGTGCAGCAAATAAGCTATTATACAGTCTCTCAGAGCAACAGTTAACCCGAACTCAAACTTAAAGCAGCATTTCTTGATAAGAAAGCTTCTCCACAGTCTTAGCAGGCAACATGTTTTTATGGCGGCAGTAAATCTGCCTCTCTTCTCCCAACTTTGTTTTTCTTAGCTAGCTGGTACTTTCCTTATCAGTTCAGCTTGTCAGAGTCCTTGTGCTAATTAGCAGCAGTCCATTACTAGCACCCTGATTTACTACTGCAAAGCAGAAAACCTTCTCCAAGTTAACTCTTACAGCATGAGATTTCTTCTGAGTTTAACAGTCTCTTAGCTCCTTACCCTTAAAGCATGCGTTAACAGTCCTTTCTTTTAATCCACCTTATCTCTTCCTCCCATTTCTTGCTTCTTAAATTCATTTACAGTCCTCCCTCATTCTGTATCACACCTTCTGCGTGCTGTGCCCTCATTATCTTTAAGCGATCATTACCCCGTTCGCTTTAAGCACTATCTTACTCTTCTCCAAGAGATCGACTATCCTGAGGTTATCTCTTGGGACTATTCTTAGTGGCTCACCTGAATAAACACCAGGTGTTCTTGCGTCGATGCTTTTGCCGTATTCCCCACACAGCGGCCTTTTCCGAGATGCCATCACAGGCAACAGCCATCCCGGCAAATATCTTTTAGATTCCGTGCTCACAGCGGCTTTTCCGTGACCTCGTCCACGGCGAAAACTCTGCTACACTAAGAGATACTATCGTCCGTTACCTTCAGGAGATTACCTCCATCATCAATCACCCACGTCTCATCGACACCTCGGCACGTCCACACGTCCGGGGAAACGTTGGGTCCACACCTCGGGGTCACCAGATATAGGGGGAGCCCCCTACACCAAGCTGGGGCGTTGGACTGACGGCCAGAAGAATTCGGGCACAGCAATCATCAGAAGGTTCACAAGAGTTTACTTAAGATAGTTACACAGATAGATCATAATAGTAGTAGTAGAAGTAGTAGTCATAGAAGTAGCTAGCTTCTCAGTGACATCCAGACTTCTTACACTCTCTCACATACAACCTGTCATGACACTATTGGCCAGCCCATTCATCTCACATTCATGAAAGCATCTCATTGGTCAGGGAACCACACACACACTCCAGGTAGCTCTCCTTGCTTTAAGGGAGAACTCTAAACTTCTTTCCTTAAGGGATGTTCTCCCTGTCACCCCCACATCATAGAATCGTTTGGGTTGGAAAAGACCTCAGAGATCATCAAGTCCAACCCTTGGTCCAACTCCAGTTCCTTTACCAGATCATGGCACTCAGTGCCACGTCCAATCTCAGTTTAAAAACCTCCAGGGATGGTGAATCCACCCCCTTTCTGGGCAGCCCATTCCAATGCCTGATTACTCTCACTGGAAAGAATTTTTTTCTGATCTCCAACTTCAATTTCCCCTGTCAGAGCTTGAGCCTCTGCCTCCTTGTCCTATTACTGGCTACCTGAGTTGTTCCACAAAAGATATTTTGCCTTTACTGTGATCTCAAAATTTCTCATTTTTCAGGGTGTTGTGTTTAGCATGAGGCAGGACTGCCTTTGTGCTCTGGTAATGTATGCCAGGCAGGGCTGTGCTGTAATGAAGTGGAGCTGGTTGATCAGCTCTCCATGACGTGCCGAGATCGCTGTCACTTCCATGGCCATCAAGTCATGACGAAACTCTGGGCTTGAGCTCCTGTCAGAGGGAACTTCGGAATTTCCACGCTCACTTGACCCTCTGGGTCCTGGAGATCTTGCTGCAATATTTACACTGTGTGTTAGGTTCATGGCTGCTAGAAAAAACCAAGATACATCTATTTATAAATGCTGATTTATGTATTAAGCAGTTTCCACTCTGATCATATAACTATCATTGGAGGGGAGGATACATGAGAGAAAGAGAAAATACACTATGGACTATGAAGCAGGTATTTTTTAAGGTCCCTACTTTTATTTATATTTTATTTTTTTTGTTAGATTACATAGAAAATACAGATGTTTCTTCTGAGCTTTCAAATGTTAGTTTTCTACTGTTGTTTTAGTTTAGTAATATGAATATTTTTTCATACACTCGCATAATTTAAAAATATCCTCTGCAATTGTCAAAACTGAATTATAATGAAATAGTTTTTCTCTTCATGCCATTAGGTGATTAGAATTCTCCTTTGGGTTTGATTGGTCTTGCAATTTACGTCTTTAAAGTCAGCAACTACCTATATAAAGAAAAACAAGAAAATTTGAATAATTCGTGTCATCCTCTCATAATGGGTTTTTATTTTTGGTCTGCGTGTGTTTTAATTTTTTTTTTCTTTAAAAAGGAAGCTGGTGGGAGGAGGAAACATTGTCTATCTTCTGAGATGAGGAAAAGAAAAAAGAATGATTATATGTAAAGTCAGGAGAAATTGTGAGAACTCTACAAATCCCATGGATGACTGAAGGTAGTTCAATAAAGCAGAGCAGTGTGCAGGTGCAGGAGCCTATTGCTTATGTCACTTTGCTTAATTAATTTCTGTGTATTTTAGGAATACCTTTTCAAAGAATTCTTAGATATTTTGGTAGTCTTCCAACAACAAACTAGAAAAACAAGGAAACCACACATATGTGTTTTGTCTTCCCATTTAAATACATTTGAAACACACTCAAACAAAACCAAAAACCTTTTCTCACTTCTTTTGTAGAAGCTGCATCCTAGCTGGACTTCTGACACATTTAGGACTTGGACTCACAGGGGGTCTATGAGTGTTACACAGTCACTCATATGCACTTGCTAAGCTTTGTTTACTTTTTAAAGTAGGTTTTGAAGCTGACTTAACTGAGTAAGGTTAGTGCCCCAACTGAGTATTTGTACGGGTTTCAAACTGCTGATGTCAGCTTGGCGTATTTCTGTGTATTTACTGACATATGTTAAAATATACAAGTCAGTGGTAGAGTCATTAAGATGTGTCAACATGTGAAGTTGGAACTGATTTATTAAAACAGTCCAAATCTGTATGTGGACCAAACTGCTGTTTCCTTAAGGATACTCTTTGGACAACTCCCTCCTGTGCCTTTTATCTCCCTCCCCACCCCTCAAATCTGTGCTGGTAGTACCAGAACTGAGAATGAAATAATGAATTCAATTGCGTACCTGTCAGGATATTTTTGTCCTACTGTTCAGGTAGCAACATAAAGTCATCCATTCATTAGCCAGCAAATGAATTAGTTGGGTTTTTTTGAGGATACAGACCTGAATTCATTCTGTGCACATTGGAGAACTGGTAACCTTGCAAAAAGCTCCTTTCTTGGAATAAAATTGAATATTTAACTGTTTTATGAAGGTTTATGTGGTAATTACTGATACAATTTCAAGAGCCACAGATATGCATAACTGCACTTTTGGAGTCCTTGTGGTTAAAATTGAAATTGCCATGTCTTCTGGTTTCTGCGTTTTCCTGGAGCTCTGATCACGTTTATGGCTATGAAAGCCAGAAATAATAGCCTTACACTTTTCAAATTCCCACAGGCCTCTCTGGTTGCTTCCAACATGGATTGTTTTTCTTGTGAGCAGGAATTCTTTGCTCCACCAGGATGTGAGGCGAGGCCAGTAGCTACATTTGTTCTGTTTTTGAAAGATTATTTTTTATGACTCAATTTATTTCTGTGTTTCTTACACATAGAAATGTTATGGTAGTGTTGATTTAGAGGCAAGGTTAGCAATCTTCCTGTAACTCTTACTCCTCTGAGTAGTATCAGTAAAATCATCTGACTTGTTCTGGGACTGAGGCATATGCCTGTGGTGAGAGCTTTTGTATGCTTGTCCCTTGACAGCCCAGGTAATAAAGACCAAGTTACAGCTTTTATGAATTACTGACATTGATTCAAGAACTAATAACAGTACTGAAATTGGGAGGCTGCAATCACAGTTCTTTAAGTTTGAGAATCGTAAAAGAAGCTCCCACAAAAAAAAAAAAGAAAAGGAAAATAAATGTAACTTAAATTTGTTTGTCCATTAGTGAGCTAAAACCATGCTTGTGTATATGAAGTATATGCACTGTGACTAGCTGTGCTTCTCAGAGAACTCCTTCACTTGATGAACATTTGTAGCACAGGAAAAAAATAAGCTCATGCCCATCTGAATACTTAATTTGCTTTTTACTAAAAAGAAAACACTTTGGTAAGAGTTGTTTCCTCAGGCCTTGTATCAAGGTTCTACAATCCGGAACTACTTCAAGAAACTGACAGAACAGTGTTTTCCCTTCAAACCATGCATTTCTTCCAGAAAAATTATATTGGCCCCAATACATAGGATGCAAGCTGCAAGATCAGTATCTGATTTAAAAGTGGGTTCTCCCTGCCCCCTGTTCCCAAGTAAAACGTAGTGACACTCAAAAAAACCAGCACATGCATTGAACCATGTCAAAGTTAGTTACAGGGAAGGTTGTGCTGGTCACTTGTCCCGGTGACTCCTCCAACTTTTGTATCAGTAAATGTGACAGTGGTGGCCAATAGTGAACCATCCAGATTTTGCAACAACTGATGGTCACACTAATAATTTGAAGTTTTTTATTAAAATAGTTGCTAAAGAGACTGTGGGCCATCTGGATGGGCTGTGCAGCCTGGAAACTGCCTCACTGCCCTGTTTGTCATTGGGCTCCATGTGGTGGGAAGGGTCTCCTGGATGCAAAACTGAACCAGACCAGGCTCCAAAGCACCAAGGGAGTCCCTTAAAAAGGGGCGAAAAGTAAGTTATATTAGTGTCCAATAAATTAATTGGCTAAAAACAGTTCAAGGCAAGGTACAACTGCAGAAACAAACGTATCATGTTTGAAAATTAAGAATATGGCACGTGTGTGAGATCACATCTTAAGTAACAGCAGTGTCCTGATCATCATCACTTCCATGCTAGAGTACCAAGTCCTCCAGAGTTTATCTTTACTGTATAATCTTTAAAAATTTAAGTACTTATAGACTATAAGCTAGAGGTGGAGTTTTCTTCCTTTGTCCTCAGAAGTTAATTATATTTGATTTTATTTCTGTCAGTTTATTCTCCTGAGTTCTCATTTGCTTGAGTAGAATTGTTTTACCTATGGGTTCTTGTAGTCTGAATAAATTGTGGATGAGTGAGATGACCATTGGTTTGACTTTAACACAGTATTGTGATAAGACAAATTCCTTCAATTAAAATGTTATAAGAATATCACTTTACCTTTTGAAAGGTAACCATGAAAAATGTTATCAAGTATTATCTAATTGTATGGATGGTTAAATTTCACTTTTAAAGGACTGTTTTCTTGGAGATTTTTAGTGGTTGGAAGAGATCTTTTATGTATCATTCAGTAATAATAGTTTTGGTGTCTTCAGAGATTCCTCTAAGGCATCAACCCTGTTAAGCAGACAACTCCACAAACGAGTGGGATTTATAGTATAAAGAGACAGGATTAAATTAAAGGAGTTTAAATTCAAATATGTACTTAATCCCATTTAGGAATTGCAGCAAATTTATATTGAGAATCCTTTTTGAAACCGACGTTTGTAATGTACATATTCTTTTAACTCAAGCATTGAGGTAAAAAGTTCACTTTCAGGGTTGTTGGGAGTTTGAACAGTACCTGAGAAATTGCCATCAGAGAAGGTTCTTTTGTTGTTGGTGTGTTTGTTTTTTTGGGGGGACACATAACTGTATAGATAATACTTTTAGCATAAAAATCTTTTATTCCATAGCATATTGAAATTTTAATTTTTAAATATAAACTGCTTCTTTAACAGCTCTCCAGTGAAATGTATTTCAATGCCTCGATAACAAGTTGTTTTGAAGCCTTCAGGTATCTCTGAAACACTGATGCGCATCTAGCTGTGAGAAAAAAAAAGGAAGTATCGGAATTCTTCACCTCTCTGAGTGACAGATTATGCCATCCCCATTGTTTTCTGAAGAAATGTATAAATATCTGAGTCTATGCAGTTTGCTGATCTTTCTCCTGAATTGTACCTGTCACAAGAAAGTCTTTTCAGATCTTCCATTTGGAGGATTGTGGGCCCCAGGTTCAAATTAGAATCAGAGTAGAGTGGTGGTGCTCCAACTTAGCAGTTTCACAGAAATCCTGTTGCTTGAGTGACAAGAGTTCTTTGATTTGGAGACTTCCTCATCTGCAGTACAAAAAAAAAAGTCATTATAACAAATGTTTTTCTCAATGGACTCGATGGAGAGCAAGAAGCACTCTGGAGTGGACCCTCAAGTCCAGGATTCACTTCAGGGGGTAAACGCAGACATATTCCATGGATAATGTTTTGTTCAAGGTTGTGGTACACTAGTTAGAAAAATTATTTTACCTGGGTTTATTGATCACTGTGAAAGTCCATGCTGCAACTGTGAGGCAAACATTACCCTCTGTAGGGTTAGTAGGAGCTGTGTATCATTTGAGTGGGGTCTTGTTAATAGTGCTTTTCCAGACTCTTCCTATAATAAGTGAGTAAACAGCATGTGCATCCAAAGCTTCAGTCCTGTACCCTAAATTCAGTTTCCTGCCCTGCACCCTAAATTCCAACAGGGAGCTAAGGATAGTAGACTAACTTATCTAGTTAAGTGAGGTAAGCATCCTTTATTTGAGGAACTTAGATCAAGTTAACTTGATTTCCTGTGGCTGGAGCTTTGATTACAAGAGATTTAATAAATTCTGTCCTTTGTTGTCGTATTTCAGCCTGTACTCTGGTTTTGAAGTGGACACTTGTTTTTAAGTTGTTCCATAGCTAGCTAAACACTGGATTCTTGACTCTTTATAATCCTCTTCATTTTTGCCTTTTTTTACCCTGAGACTGCCATCACTGGAGTAAGTAATAGAAATTCTTTATGGTTATTCTCAGAGTCTGTGCATTTTATACGTGATAGGCCTGAGACTTGCTCTGTTTTTTTCCCCTTTTTCTTTGTGTTTTCTATCATTCAAAAACCAGAGTATTTAAATAAACAACTTCATCCAGATTTGCATCAAGTTGACCCAAATAATGCTCTCTACATTTTGTCTCATTATAATTCTAATTTGTACATTCAGTTATATTAGAGAATTTTACATTTATGTCCTTTTCAGTTTTTTTTTGAACAAAGTAAATACTATTGTAGTTAATGAATCCTCATACAGAATACTTAATAATTTTACTAATGGCTGCCTGAAGCCTGTAATTCTCCTGGAATCACCAATCTTCCTTCCTTCATGCAAGTTTTTGTTGTGAATATGTTGAACATTTTCCAGCCTCATGCCAGTTTTCCCCCTTTAGTTCATAGTTAAAGTACATATGTTTTTTTAACCTCAGTGCAGAATATATTCCACCCACATGCCTGATTTTGTTATTTTGTTGCAAATACAATGATTACAGTCCTGCTTTCTTCCAGGGCTTTGTAAGACCTGAATTTACTGTTCCTCAGGGGAGATAATTTTTTCTAGTTTCTGTAACTCATGTTTATTATTATCTTTTTAATTGCTATGCATTGTTTTATGCTTCCCTTCAAAAGTGGGTTAAGGTATTTAAAAGCGTATATGTATGTGTGTGTATATATTAAGATTCACTGATAATTGTAACTATTCATTGCCAAATTCTAGGCTGACTTTTTCACTTTCTCATATTTAATTTGGGTAATTTTAGAAAATGCCATTAAATTTAAATTGTTTTAATCTTTAATTCTGAGTGGCATCCCTTCTTTGGGGAATATTTTAAACCTTCAGGTCAGCTGAAGTACAATATTATACTGACCGGCTATTGCACTGAAATGTAGTGTTCAGATTAATATTGTAATTGCAGAAGTCTCAGTTAATAGACTTGCAATGCAATAGAAAAAAACCCAGTGTATTGAACTTTATGAATACTTTTGTGTAATTACAATATTTTTTCTAAGTGAAACTTGGAAATAAAAAACATGGAGAAGGTTTTAAGGGTTTACACTGGTTTTTTTTGTAAAGTATCTTTAAAGAGAATTTTAGATGAAAATTTATGGATTAGAAATGTTTCTTTAGGCTCTGTAATTTGAAGCTGTTGCTTTAAGAAAAGTTTTCAGATTGTTCAAAGCTGTATTTATTTACAAAATATAATAAAGTGTTCCCATAAAGCTTTGTGAAAATAAAGGTATTGTGAGGTCTAAACACAAAAACACTGAGTACTTAACTTGGATGAAAATATTGGATCAGATGATGGTAAATTTGGGAAGAAGAGTACTTCTTAAAAAATTTAATTTTATTTTAAGAACACTCAGTAGACACTGAGGCAAATCCAGTTAGTGCAATATTAATAGCTTTAATGGTGTACAGCCAAATGCTGCATCTGGTTTTGCAGTGTTTTGGTTTTTTTTAACAGCCAACAAAAGCACTGAAGACTGTGTGTGTTGTATTTAAAACAGAATTATCAGAGGAGTTGTATCCTTTAAAGCGAAATACAAGCCAATGTGAAGACTGACTCTTTGAATGAGATAATAAACCTAAATTTCCTGGAAATAGCAAAGTGTAATTGTCCACAGGCTGTGATTACACTTCCTTTGAGTTTTCAGACAGATCACAAAAAGATTTACATTTCCACAGGTTGCACAGATGGCACATTGCAAAATGTGTATTTTGGGCTGCTGTCAGCGCTTACTTGGTACACTTTTAAACTTGTGACCTTTGGCTATTATCATGGTCTTTGTATTTTGGGATGCAGTGATTTCCTTTTTCTTCCTGAAACAATTGCTTATTGTTTCTTCTTTGTGCAATGAATGTATGTTAAGAATTCTGCCATGTCATTTCTGTTCTTTCTCTTACAATAATTTGTATTTTAGGGGAAAACACCCTAAATCTGAGGAGTGCTGTGATAGTATGATAGTATTTTTGCTTTTAAAATTATCTGTATATCTCAACATTATCTTAAATATTGACTGCCCGGTAATAATATAAATGTACAATTGTTTATTTCTAGTGGTTATGAGGAGAAATAAGAAATTTGAATTTTACCTATGTGCATTTTTTGGTCAGAGTACTTTTTGTCCCTCGACTAATATTTAAGAGGAGTGGATTTGTTGAGAAGATACTGCATTGTCATATGTACACTGGGGTATAACATATGACCAGAGAAAAGGTATTAGGGATATTTGAAACTGATAATTTCTGTCATTTCAGAGATCATTTTGGTTGAAGTTTTAAATAGAAATTCCCTAGTCAATGAAAGATGCTTTTGAAACTGTCTCAGGGTTAAGTTAAAGGGACTTATAAAAGAGTGCTAGAACCATAGAAACATGAAAAACTGGTTCTGTTTTACTCTGTTTAAGGGCACACAGCTTTAAAACTTCCATAGCCTTCTGAGGGAGGTGTAGATATCTGAATTTATAGCTAAAGTAAGAAATGTTGATTTTTTGAGCTCTCCAGGTTCCGGCGCGCGAGTCAAAGACGTTGCCTCCATAGGAGTATAGTCAATGCTCTAATTTATTGTTTACATTACACACACACATATGACAAACCTTCTGAGTTCAATAATAGCACAGGAATATTATTGGATAATGGCTAGGGTGTTTTTGCTCTACCCCGCAGTCGAATTGGTACTCTTCCCAAAACTATGCCTGCTGTATCAGCGTGTTTACCTGCTTCTCTGAACGGCAGCCGCATTCTTTCTATTGTTTACTGCTCTTCTTGAAGCAGGCTCAAAGATGCAGGGGCCTCTTTTTCCCCTTCTCCATGGCCTGGACTGTGCACATAAGCTTCCAATAGCACACTGCGGCCTGTGCTATTAAAGTATTCCTCAACATATAGCCTCGATTCTGGGCCCTTCTGAGTGACACTGAGGGCATTCTGTATATAGAATGGCAGCATTCATGTCTGAGTGAGCTTTAATTTTCTGGATTCTCAGCAACTATACAATTCTGCTAATCACAGCAGGGCACTCAATCCCTTGGGATGCTCTTTGGGTGACAGCCGGTCCTGTGTTCCCTTGCCTGACAGTCACATGGGGATGGTTTGACTGAGCCTCCCGTGCCACGTCCCCCTTCTGTCTGTTGGTGGCAGCTTCCAAAATACCAACTTGTTTCGTGTCGACTGCATGTTGGGCCTGGTGATAAATCACCCATGAATAGCCAGCTCTGTAACTCTATATTTAAAGCAGTCCTGAACATTGATTAATGTGGCTCTTCAATGGCAGAACAATGCTCAAGGCACATACACACATGAAAAGCTCTTCCAGTGCAAGAGATAGCTTTGTCCTGCAAGCTGCTCATTAAATGATTCCCTTTCTGGTCTGGCCTGGACCTTGGCTAATTGATTACCTGAACTTCAGGCAGGCTGTTTGGCCTCAGCCTGAAGGGGTGATGAGAGCATTTGGAAAGTCTGCTCTGAAGGACCAGCGGCTCGTGTTCAGTCATGGTCCTCTCAGCCACCAGGTCACGTACAGCCAAGGGACCCAAGCAGTATTTACACAATCTGAGGACATCTCATATGTCTGAATGGATGAACAACTTCAGCTGGCAGATGAATAAATGACTAGGACTAAATGGTTTGCTTTGGTTAGATTTTTTTTGGCCAGTTTTTATTTTAGGCTTGGAAGGCACGTAGAGGCAAGGAATGGGGTTACGTGAATTCAGTTGTTCTCTCACCTTGTGACATGTTCCTGTTCCTGACTTGCAGTTATTTGTATATTCCTGCCTCTTTGAAAGCAACCCCTGTGACAAGCCTTGGAGAGTTGGGGCTTTCCTGCTCTTTGCAGGCACCTCAGTTCATTAGCCTCAATTAATCTTCTGAGCAATTCTGCAGAATTCAGCCCATTAATGGAGCAAAGCCAGCATAGAACAGAGGAGTATTGTTACTCTTTTTTAAAACTCTCCCAGGCTTTCCCATTACCTTATATGTTATTGTCCTCATATAGGATTTAAATACATGTAAAAAATAGCTATAAAATGACAGCTCCATCCTGAATATCAAATGATTGCTACCAAGTAGTGACTGTCTAGTAAAATCAGCTACTCTCTAGCTTTTTGACAATATAGTCAGTATATAGAGAGCCTTCTGTTCTTCAGAAGGCTGAGAATGTAGTATCAAAACTTGTTTACCTTACCAGTGAGCAGATTAAATCCCTCCTTTTGCTAGTCCACTGTCAAATAATTCTTTCATATGACAGAATAATAAATAAGGGAAAAGTGTCTTTAAAAAAGCCTCATATGCTTAGAAATAGCTGCAGTCTACTGTAATTTTTCTACAATCAGTGAAGTGCATGCTTATTTCTGTTGCGGGTGTACTTACAATGTACTTCATGCAGTACTCAAATTGTGTTTATTTTTGCATTTACATCATATATATTGTAGCAAGATTGCTTGCAGAAAGTGAATTTCTGAGCAATCCAAACTGCTTCTGCTTCGTGAGAATCAAGCAGATA
>JAWWLZ010000001.1:9185006-9227336 GCA_035041345.1 Poliocrania exsul
CTTGTGTGATATAGACTTTTAACCAATTAGAAGTTCTAGAGTGTTGTGGTGAGATCCTTTTAGCCAATAAGATGTATTTCTAACTCTATATAAGCTGTGTACTTTGTGAAATAAATGGCTTCGCATTGAATCTCATAGATTCGTACTGTGGAGTCCTTTCTCTCCGTGAAAGTTTGTTTACTTTAATATATAAGCAAAAATATTACTGCTAGAATTGGTAGCTGTAACTATGTGTGTCAATATTGCGTTTCCTTTCTGTTTAAACACTCATGAGTCATATATTACTTTCTTCAATATGCATGAATATCTTTTTATTTCTACTTCCAAAAGAATTTACAATATCAAGATGTTTTCTTTTATCTAGAACCCAAAGTTTCACTGGATTCCAGAGTTTTAATTATTTCTGGGATGTGCTTTCAGTCTTTAATTAATTTATGCTTCCACAAAGTTCTTCTAATGATAGTTTCGAATACAGAAAAATGCAGCATTTTTTGTCACAAACAAGAGAGTAAAAATAATGAGGTTTAATGTAACTTATAACTAGTTCCTTTTGCCTCCTCTAGTCTTCATTATTCATCTGCTTTATTTGTGGTTTTGTTCTTTTTTTTCCTTCTGGAAACCTGCATGTTTTGCAGGACTGTCTTAATTTCCACTTGTGGATAGCATTTGCGTTTTTTTGCTTGTGATATCCTGACTGTATCTTTGAATCTTCTTCAAAGAGAAGAAGAAAAGTTAAGGTCAGACATATCAATATTTGATTGATGTGCCCATTATAAAATTTCATCTTTTGTATTTATCTAGCAAAATGATAATGTTCTAATTATGTTTTAATGTGAATTTGACATGATGGAATGCTGTAATTATCAAGTTTTGAAATAACCTGGTGATTCTGTCTGAACTTGTCTCTAGTTTCGAAGTCTTAAGTTCTATTTTGTACTTTGAAGTGCCCTGGTGGTGTTTGAGGCAAGAGATGGCAATGTGCTGGGACTGCATCTTAAATCTCCTGACTTCTGGTATTTGGTAGTCTGTGCCATTTGGAATTAATGTTCCAAAGAATGTGGGTGCTCTTCCAGAGAAATTCTGAGGGCAAAACAGAGAAAGGTTCACTAAACAAAACAATCCTTTTTTGAATGTGATAAGCTCATGGCATTTCCTAAAGAACTGCTTCAAATAGAAACATATGTCAGTGTTGGAGGAGACAATAGCAGTTTCCAAACCCAGACCCATCATAGTATTTCTTCACTTTCACTTAAGAAGAGAACGTAGAGACTGACTTAGAATGTTGTACTGTTGTTGGCATCTGACCCCCACGTTACTCCATCCTCTCTTGTGCCCTTCTGCACTTACTTAATGCTGTCTTCTTGATGTATAAGAACTGTATTGGATACGGGATTCAATTTTTTCTTGTTAAACTCTGCCATCAAAATCCAAAGGATGCCTAAAAAGACAGTACTTATATTGATGTTGACAAATACGCAGTGCAATAGAAGTGAAAGGGTTTGGGGTAAGGCCCCAGAATCAGCTGTTTGTAGCTTTTAGGGCTTCTACTTTAAACTTGTTCTGGTCCAGGTGCTTGGCCTCAGTGACCTGATCTCCTCTCCAGGGCCTTGTCATCTGTCTTGGCTTCAGTGGAAGGGAATCCAGTTCGCACACTGCAGGACTGCCATGTAATGCAAACTAAAATACAATCAGAATGGGGGGTCTTTAGGAGTAATTTCAAAAGCAGACTATCTAAATTGAAAAACTAATATATGCACACAGTTTGAGGAATAGCAGGAGTAATAAATGCCTTACTAAGTAGCTGAGCAGTCCTTTTACTGTGGAAGGTGACCTAAACAAGTAAATCCATCCTTAGTTTGCAAAATCAAGAAAAACAAAGGTGTTTGAATTTCATCTTGTCCTGGATTATATTGGTTTTGTTTGTTTGATGCATCGTCTTTTTTAATACATCTCTAAACTAATATTATATAAAGAATGAAATCTATTACTCGGGAGACTGGTGGGAAGATTCTCCTATCTACTTCTTTTTCTTCACTTGCCTCTGCTTTCCCTGTGCTCTTTTAAAAAAAATGGAAAAGTCTTTAATGAAATCCATTTATCTGAGGTTGTAGTGGTATTTTTTCCCTGTGTGGATTGTAATGATGCAGGACTGTTGTGAAACATTCAGGGAGATTCCCTTTTACATGGGTATTCTGGTAAGGTGTTTGTGTTGCAGCACAAGTTTGGTTTGGCTTTCTGTGAATAAAGTGGCCACTTGTGCTCTGGTCAAAAATGAACTGTTGCTAAAGGAGTCCAAGGCTCTCTGAAACTGGATTTTCTGGAAATTAGTACATTATAGTACCTCCCTGAGCTCTACATAATTAGCTCTCTCCGTTTTCATATGTTCATCAATTCACATTCATTGAAGGATTTAGAAAATTGGATAAGATACACAGTTAAAGCTTAAACTGATACTTAACAGTGAAAGCGTTGAAAAAAAATATCATGTAGACACAGTGGCAGTTACTGGCTGATGGCAAAAAAAGGATAATTTTGCTCCATTGCTGATTTCTGCACCCAGCCATAAGCTTCATGCCTCTCCTAATTAACTTCATGCTGGTGAGCAGATTGAGAATAGCTCTAGTCAGCGCTAAAAGTGCCTGGAAACACGCTGGTTTACAGCCGTATTCCAAGTTGCTGAATTTTTTTTAAATCACTGCCAAAAGCCACAAGACATAGATGCATATGTTTCATGCTAATCACAAAATAATAAGGTAATTGACATTCAACAATTTAAAACAACAAACAGAGCACATGCTCTAAATCTTGCTGGTTTTAATTAATGCTGTTGCCCACTGTCTGAGTGGAACCACAAAGGAAGTGGTGGGAACTTGGTTTTGAAAGAGAGGTCTTTTCCAAAATGTTGATAAAACATTTGAATAACTCTTTATGCATCCAGGAAGGCAGATGACGAACTGTCCTACTTTCTTTGTTGCCAGTAGTAGATTTGAAAAGAAAAAGTCAAGGTTTTAGGAAGGTGAAACCTTGAGAAGGCCTGGGAAGTGTTTTGTTTCTTTCTTTTGAATTAGCCAGTGTCTTCTAAGGAGCTCACTTCAGGATTTGTCCAGATTCATCTAGGTTGTTAAAAATTAATTACACCTGTTCTAAGGGTGTATCTGTGAAGCACATTGTTTTTGAGACTGCCACTCACCTACGTTGCAGAGAAGTTGAGGATAAAAACAGTTATGTTGTTGATGGAAAATCAGTAAGAAAATGAATAGGATTTACTAGAAGGGAGCGAGGAAAAAGGTCTTAAGGTGCCTTTATGGAGGGGTTTTAGTTGAAGTAATTCTGTCAGCTCTAGTAGTCAAAATTCTTGGCTCTTGTGAGATGTTGAAGTTTTTTTTTGGTAGCAGTCAGTCCTTCTAGTCATCCTGACAGTTAAACTAGCCAATAAGTGCATTAAATTTGAATGACATATTTCAATAAAAATTCACATTTCTATCAATTATTTAATTGAGAGAAATGGGAGGTTTTTATTGAATATGTGTCATTACTTTTCTGTGATGAACAGTAACTTTTGATAAAATTTGTTTTCTTTCTGTCTTCTGGAAGACCACCAGGAATATTTTGAATGATTCTGATGAGTAAAGCATTAGACCATTGTGCTCTATAGCTGAGCTAGTTTTATTTATTTATTTGTTTTGTTTGTCTATGGGTGTTTTTCTGTAGGTTTGTTTTTAAAGAAAGTGGGAGAGAACAGCTGTAGAACTATGATGAAGAGGATTTCTCTTGTTTTCGTTGTCTGCTTATCCTCCTCTGTGGTGGCGACTGCCTCTTAAAACCTAAAATTTTAACATATGAAATGGCTATTGCAAAGCAATGAATGATTTATTAACTGGCTACTTCTGGGTCAATTGATAAGATTCTTTTTCATTGGAATAGCAACCATGATAACCTTTTTTAAAAAGCTCTGTCTGAGGAGGAGCTCATGTAACTTCCCTCTTGGAAATGCTTTGGAAAGGAAGATTTTGTTCATTGGGCCAGATTAAGCAGCTGTGAGGAGCAAAAGGCTTAAGGGTCCAGTATGGACATGGAAAGTACATTTTCTAAGCTTTTCTTGTGTTTTGACAACTAGCATGTGAAAATGAAGAAAAACTCCATTGCTGCTTTTATCCTTTCTAATTAGAATGTAATGTATAAAGATTGTGTGATTTCTGAGATGACTGTTAGAAAATGATTTTTGTGTCTATTCTCTCACTTCCATGAAATGAAGAATGATTTATTGTTTTGCTTAATTGAGGCATTGTTCTGGAGAAACTCTGAAAAAACAATTGCCAACTTACTGAATTGGAAAATCTCAACCTGTTTTTTTTTCCTTCTGGCATGATGAAATGACTTCATTGTTGCAATATACTGGTACAAACAATTTCCTAAAGGGAATAAATAACTATGAAGAATAGATCTGTCAATGGCTACTAAATATGTAAGTCCAGATGCAAATTCTTTCAAACCACAGTCTGGCTGCCACAAGCTGAACTCTGTCTATTAAGAAGAAAAAAAAATGTATAAAATCAGTTAGCTGAGCATCTGCAACTCACCACTAATGGGGACTTAATACTGGGGCAAAGCAGAACCTGAGCCTGGTCCTGCAAGGAAATATTTTATGTTCTGGTGTTTTGTTGGTAGGGACATTTTTCTGTTGAGGGTAATGGAGAAACAGCAAAGAAAATTATAGTATGTGTCATTTTTTTAAAATATTCAAGAGCGTTCAAAAAGGGGTATAAGGAATACAGCCTGGAGTCAAAGTGAAGTGGCTTTGCATGGTCTTTGGGACTTCAGACCCTCTGTTGCCTTAGGCTCTGCTTTGTTACTCAGTGAGCCTGCTGGGTCCATTGCATATGCCAGTTTTCCCAAAGGTGCAGAATCTCAGGAGTCTCTATACAGCATTGTCAGCTACTAAAGGAAACACAGGAGCTTTTCTTGAAGAGAGTTCAAAAGTATTATTTTAGAAATATTACTGAAAAGAGGTGGGTACATTATTAAAACTGAGGAACTGGGGACTTTACTCGAGGCGATCTACAGGGAGAGGTGCTGCAGTTCTCCCAGGCTTCTGTTGTTGCTTATGAATTTCATTTCCTCTGGCTTTTCCTGTAAATACTTGATAAATTAAGCCTAACTTTTCTTTCTTACACCGATTTGCCTGTGGGAGAAGGGAAAATAAGGCAACACTGTTTTGCTGCTTTGTCCTTCACAAATCCATGGCTGTGGTCAATAACCCAGCTCTAGTGTTTGCCATTCTGCAACCAGCATCTTGTGTCTGGGTGTGCTTGTAGCAGTCAGAGAAGGAAGCAAACCTTGCTCACTGTCACTATTCCTGCCACAAGGCTTGAGTACCAGCACTTGATGTTGCCATCTAATCCTGGCAAGGCCCTTTGTAGCAAAGCCATGAATGTGGCACTCCTAAAATTGTGTTGGTGGAGGAAGTAGCATGTGGCAGATTTACTCCAGCTGGAAATAGTTCATTTATCTAGCTTGAAAACTTTTTTATTGCTCTATTTCTGAGAAAATAGGTGTATGAAGTCATAAATATCAGGAAACTTGAGCTGGCAGAGATTGTAATGAGCAGTTCAGTGAGGATGAGTGTAAGGCTGAACGTGTTAGTTGAAAAACATGCTTGGCAGAGTCAGGAAAAAAGAAATAATTAGGTTCCAGCTCACCTTTGGAATTTTTCTTTCTGTTGAAACTAGGATTTAAAAATAATGACTTCCAACAGGTTTCTGAATAATCTTCTGCTTTGAGTAAGGGGATATTTCAAGGCCAGTTAAGATGTTTGTGGTTTTTAATATAAAATCCAGAAACTACTGACTAAAGTTTCTTTATTTACCAATAAACATGGCATTATTTTTGGATCCACATCACTGAAGATTATCACTTAAACTATTGAAAAGATTTGTCTTTCACCTTCGTTTCTGACAGAACTTAGAATTCCATTTCCTCCCACATGTAAACTCTCAGAAATTTTTTGCTCCATGATACTCATTTTCATAAGTGGCCATGGAAATACAACAAATGCAGAGTTCCTGGAACCCAAAATATTGTGCAAATTCTATATTGCATTGTTAGATATTGTGCAAATACATATTTGTGTAGGAACTGCGTGGCTTCAGTGTAGAAAATCATATGTGCATAAAGAAAATAAAAGTTGAGTATGGAACTTCCCCATGTTTCTTCCTTTCTCTGCTGCACTCAGAGCAGACAAACTTTTATATGTTGCCCAGCCTACAGTTTAGCACTTGAATACTCCTGCTGGCAGTAATCAGCATATGTCAAATAAATGTTGCTGGAGAGAAGTTCCTCGAAAGATCAGATTGCAGCTTTGTTAATATGTGTGTTATTTCTGAGCATTTGCAATTAGATACCTAGGGTTTGTCATAAGCTCTTGATATTTCTTTCCTGTGTTTCTGACTCTGGCTGTCCAACTAAAATCATGCTTAAAATAATAATGTTGTATTAAGTGAAAAAAAAAACAAACACCAAAAACAAACCAAAAACAACAAACCCAAACTTACTGCTGTGCTGCCTGTTTTAGATACCTGTTAGAATTTTGCTGTGGTGTAGATAGGTAAGGTATCATAACATGTGCCATATGGTAGGCAAAAGACAGGGAAGCAGAGTCCAGTGCCCAGTGTGTAGCAGATCTTTGACTCACCAGTTTAGTAACACCTTGGTTCTGGCTTTCAGAAGAGCCAGGAAAACTTCACTTCCCCAGTACAATGCAAGACATTTCTTCTAGCTGAGGTACTGAAAATGGAAACAAAACTTGTCTGCCTTTGTTATTTTGCATTTCATTTTGTGATCATAAAAATTTAATACAAAATCAACCATGCAAAAGTGGAATTTGTAAGAATAGTAGTCACCTTGAAAGAATTTCTGCTGAAAAAAAATTGTGTTGCTTCTAGTTTAGAGCTTTGGGAAAGAGGTTCTGTAGCTTGCCTTTTATTTGATTTTATTACTGACACTAGCTACTTTTGTGTCCTTGACTTAAATGTATATATGCACTGTTACTAACAGCTTTCTCTGTGTAAACATTTGAAGAGCAAACAGCAGTATCTTGTAAAGGGTAAGTGGATTTTCTGAGGTGAATACCCTATAGGTAATGTGGACTTGAAAGAGCATTCCAGCAGAGCTCTGGCTTTTCCAAGGCTTGTCTGCAGTGCTCTGTTACCCTTAGCCTTGCTCAGAACTGCAGCATCAGTATTTTGTTGAAAAGCTTGGAGAAGCAAATAAACCTTGCCTTTACTGGGATTAATTTGCTGCAGCCTGAAGCAGCAAAGCAGTTCTGGCAGGCACTCAGGAGCTGAGTAAGCAGCACCCTCACATCTGGTGACAGTGTGAGTTCATTGCGGAAGTCTCGGAGAAGACATCAGACTGTCCGGAATGGGAGCGGGAATATTAGTCACCTACAAGTGAGAGCTCTGAATTTGAACCCTTCGAGTTGACTGTTCACATGGTGGAATATGGATATGGGATTTGTTGCCTTTTGTTTCTCTAACTCTTATATAGCTCAGTGGAAAACCCAAGACCATTATGCTGAGAGAAGCCTGTCCATTCTGCTTTAGCCAGTTGCTGAATATTTACTTGACTGAAGTAAATTTTCTGAAATTCTAATCAAAGCAAATATTTTCAGGAAAGTTAGTAAAGCCCTGATTTTTCAGAGCTACTTTAAAATCTAGCTGAAGTAATTAAATAAATTATGTTTGGGGATTTGTTTTTCTTCTGGATGGCCAGCTGGATCTTACCAAATCACTTTAAAACAATATTCCTCTATGTAATCAGGCTCTGGTCCTCCACAGCAGTGCTAGACTAAACAAGGGAGAGCATTGAAAATCAAAATCAGTTTCAATGATGTAATCATGTTGAATACCTCAGCTTACTGACTTGAGTAATTTCCTTCTCCAGCTTAATTATTGCACAACATTGATCATTTTATTATTAAGAAGTGCCTTTAAAAGGTACTTGCACTTTACCTGAGCCCTGGTAAATGCCTGATCCAGTCTTGGCAAAGCCACTGCAAGATCCCAGAGAATTGCTGTTCCTTGATTATCTTGCACAACATTGGTGTAGCACTTGAATTTTCACGTGGCATTTTCCTAGCTCAAAGATAGGATAGCAGTGGGCATTACATTGAATATTTCCATGACCTGAAAAAAAAAGCCTACTCCACAAAGATATCTGGACTGAGCTTCAACTGAAAGATGTTTTCAGAATACAAATTTTAGTTGATAGGTAAGGTACACTTGTGTATTCAGTCAGGAAGCAGACTAGTTGCATAATTGTGATTCATAACCAGGCTCACGTTTTTATTTTTCTTTAGTCAAACTGAACTATCAGTAGCCACTACAGAAATGGTAAAAAAAACCCCAACAAACAAGAAAATATTAAATATGTTAAACAAATAGAACACATCTGTTTGTGAGCATTTAGTGAGCCAAAGAGAAAAAGTTTTGAATATGTATTTGCATTCATTGCTTAGGTCTACAAATTTCTGTCAAATTGTTGAATATGATATAAGCTGTTGAAACTTGTTAGAATTCGTGTTCAAAATAAAGGGATCTGATTTTTCTTTAAGGGCTTCAGTTGCGTGTTGTTACTAGCATTCATAAATTATCCCATGATTAAGAAAAATGATGTGGGAAACAAACAGTTTTAAACTGGTGGTGAAGCACATTAGTGACTATTGTAATATAATGTTGCTTTGTGCATTTATCTCTTCTGTTTCTGAAATTGTGTGGTTCCAAATGGATCTTTGGTTTTGTGTGTAGTGAGACTTTTTATATATTCAGTACAGCCCTTACTTATGTTTATACCTCATTTATTTTGTTTAAGAACTACTTATGTGCTTTTATAGTTTAGTTTTCTATTGTTGCTGCCAAATCCTGAAAAATTGGTCCCAGTGGTATGCTGCAGCCATTAAATACCAGTTGGTTGCAGAATATCATTTGAACTTATTAAAATGTGATTCATCTCGTGCCAAGTTTATTCACAAGCCCTGTGCTGGGCCAGACATTATACATCAAGGGGAAAAAATGCAAACTCCTGTGGGTAGAGTTGGACAACTAAATTCTGTGAGTGCACTTAACTCCTGTCTACACTGGATCCAGGAGGGTGCTGCTGTCCCTTTTCTCTTCACTTGTGTTTTGTCCTAAGTGGCCGAGGGAGCAGACACTAGAACATGTGAGCAAGCAGAACTTCTGTGGTCCTAATCCCCTAATTAGTCTATCTTGCACAGATTGTATTTAGATTCCTTTTTCTGTGTGAAGAAAGCATGTGGTAACAATATTCGTGATTTTTTAGAAGATCAAACATGCTATGTAGGTTTTGCTTGCATATTTCTTAACCTTGTGTTTTGGCCAGACCACTGGTTGGAAACAAATGTGAAATGGAACCTAAATACACAGTGAAATTCTTACCAAATCGTTTTATAGCATGCAATAAATAATAAATGCATTGCACCACACTCGTGGTATTTGTGACTGGGTAACAAGTTTTTTCATGTTTTGGTCATGGACCCCAAGAAGTAAAATTCAGTAAGTCTTGCATTGTTACACTCATCCCAGTGTGAAATCGAGGAGCTTATTACAGGGAAGGTATGTTTTATTTTTGTTTAGAATGATAAATTCTGATAAAGACATACTGAATTTTCACCTTTAAAATGCATAGTAGGTTGATTTCCTACAGAATGATTTAAACATTTTGGACAAAGGCATTATGTAATGTAGATGTCAGAGGGAGATGCATTATTGTAAAGCACTTGCATTGGGAAGCCATTTGCAGACAATTTTTTGGATGATCTTATCACATAAATAGCCTCAATATTATATGTAAGAAAAAATCACACACTTGCCTTAAAAATTACTCCACTGATGGCAGTGTTTTTCATTTTATTTTACATCACCCAAAGAACCAAAGAATAACAAAAACATGAGCCATCATAAAAGTGGAGACTCACTGTGTTTAAATCTTACATTAAACTTGCCAATTATAGTGACAGTTTCTCATTCTGTCTGGCATTTATATGGTGCAATTGGAATCAAATTGCAGCTTTTAAATTTTCCAAGGTGGACTGTCAGTAAATGAAATGGGATTTTTCCACATTGTTTTGATAAAACACAGATTTACCATGTTTTGTTACTGTTGGTGAACATATTGGAAGTGTCAAAGAGATTCTCTTAAGAACTTCAAAAGAACAAATAAAAGGAAAAAAAGAAATGCATGGAACATCCAGAGGGCAGAAGCAGAAGATGAGGAGAGGTCAAGAAAAATTCAAGAAATAACAATTTTAATAAAACAATTAATCCAGTCTAACACAATTGGAGGCAATGTTCTAAATTCTGGGTTTTTTTAAGAGAAGAGATTGGAGATTCTAGATGAGCATAGTAATGATGCAGGTGGAGAAAAAGATTAACAGTAACAGATTTCCTATTGTAGGTAAGAAAGATGAGTATTATCTCACGTAACAGTGAGGCAGAAAGAACAGTCACAATGTAGGGGTCACGAAAAAAAAGGGCTATGGACACCAGTCTATTCCATTTTATCTCCTCCCATAAAAATTTAGATAATGTGCTAAAAGTAGAAAGTTGAAGGTTATAAAAGGGTCTTATAAGAATGTGTAATACTGTTATTCTCTGAACTTTTCAACTATGTGTAGAACTGCAATTAGAATATATTAAAAATAGGTAAACTGCCGTTTAAATTATTGGATTCACAGATAGAGTGTTTGTAGGTACCATGAAATCCTTTACAATTATAAGAATATATTTTAGAATCATAGAATTCTTCAAGTTGGAAAAGACCCGTCAAGAGTTCTGCCATTAACCCAGCACCACCAAGTCCACCATTAAACCTTGTCCCAAAATTCCTCATCTACTTGTCTTTTAAGTAACTCCAGGGATGCTGTATTTTTCACCTAGTTGAAAGGTAAGCCTGGCAGAAAATGCCAGCAGGAGTTATTCTCTCTTCTTAAAGATTGACAGTTGGACACTGCACTACTTCCCAAGTGTAATGCATTCTTTCATTTCCTAACATCTAATCTGAGTTGTCCTTGCTGTAATTTAAATGCCTTACTCCTTGTCCAGTCCACTTGGGGCTCTGAGAATTGTCCTCTTTCTCTTTGCAGCAACCTTTACATGATTGAAAACTGCTGTCATGGGGCTACATCACGTTTCTCCCAGCTAACAGGAGATTTTGAAAGATTAGTATCATTTGCATAAGTCTTATTTTCACAAGTCTTGTGCAGTGATAATGATAGCAAAAGCCAGAACACATTTTTACATAAATAAGTAAGCTTTTGAGAGCACAGCTCTGGTTTGTAGTTTTGATCATATGGGAAGATGTGAGACACAGTGAGCTTTTGGTGAGGGAAAAATTGTCCTGCAGCTCTAGAAGCGACAGGGCCTTTGCAGGTGGCCCTGTCCATTAATCCAGCTGTGTTACTATCTCAGTTATTCACACTGAGAAAGCAGTAATTGTCCCCTGATGCCCTTTCACTTTGCATAGAAATCATGCCCACACTGGTAGAGCTCCTGTATTTGTGCCATGGCAGGGACATGCTGTAATGGGAAATGGGACATACCCTGCTCCTGTTCATTCCAGCTGCCAAGAAGGATGGTGAAAGAGTAAAAAGATGGAGTTACAAAGAGAGATTTGGGGCAGAAAGTATTAAAACATGGATGCAAGTGTTCTCCTTAGGCTACCACCGAGTGACAGTGCCTGCTGATACTGAGTACCCTGAACCAGGTAAGGACTGTAATTCCCTTTCATAGTAGGACCATTCAATATCCCTCTGAAATATTTTGCTTCTGTAATATACCAGTACTAAAAACATTCCAGTGGAAACTGTTTGGTTAAATAGAAGTTTTCAGTATAGTGAGTTGATGAGTAGAACTGCTAAGATTTTTTTAGCTCAGTATTAGGAGATAGGTAAGTGTTTTCAAACAGCATAGGTGGAAAGATAGTAAAACTTCTGGCACAGGAAAAACCATGGGATTGTGCCACAATTGTAGAATCATTGAGGGGACAAATACTTGCTTTGTATAACAGTCACATTGCACAAAGGTATTTTGACACATTTGAATATAGTCACACTGGACAGGAGGAAGATCTCTTCACTGTTTTAGAGATCAGGTATTGCTGATTCAGAAGCTTGTTGACAAGGCTTCTGCTATTTAGGTGTCTGATTTTTAACCTAATAAAGAACTACCAGGGCTGGTTATAAGCATGAAAGGAAGCTTGAAACTGATGAACTTTTCAAGCTTTTGTTCAGCGATCCCAGTGGTACTGAAATGTTGATATAGTAGCCTGGGAGGAGACCTGGTGCAGGCTACTGCAGACAGAGCTTCAGTCGATGGACAAAGGAATACGGACAACCCAGAAATAAGATCTAACAGTTTAGCTAACCCATCTATTTCTCTTTTGGTGGAAGAGAGACAGCAAAATTTGATCTCTCCAGGGAGAGATAATACTGCAAAGGAAACAATAAATCCTTCTGAAAGTCACATTTACCTCAATTCTCTTGAAAGGTGAATAAAATAAATCAGACATGTAAGAATAACACTCTTTGTCAAGCGGTTTCTCTTTTGTAAAGGGAGGAGAACATTCGGATAAAGGAAAATGAGAAGAGGGAAGATATTTTTAATTGAGTCTGATAGATTAATGCAGTGGTTTTATGAGTAATTTAATGTTTAAATGATTTTTGAAGAAAGAAGAGGTGAGAAAAAGACTGTGGCTAAATATTTTAGTTCTGCGTCCTTTCTCCTCCAACACTGAATGATTTTACAGGAAAATTGAAAGTTCAAACTAGAATTAGATGGCAAAAATCATCTACGGAAAAAGGAAACCATATGAGTAGTTGCTCAATACTATGTAAATTAGCAAGAAGAGAAAAGTATTTTCAGCCCTATACAATAGCAAGGAAAGCTACAAAGAAGCTGGTTTAAAAAAGCAGTTTGAAAAGTGTACAGCATCAGCAGAAATAGTTTCTGGTGGAAAAACTTTAAAATTTACTTTAAGTGTGAGAACGAATAGGTATCCTGCATACAATTTCAGTAATTTTGTCAGTATTCTAGACATTGAAAATGTTTCATTTGCAACAGAAGAAGAAATCCAACAAGTGCAAAGGCCAAGTTTGAAACCGCTAAGTAGGTCAGAATTTTATGGAAAGTACAACATGTCTTATGATCATATCTTGTGAAGAGGCAATGTTACATCCAAATCCTCCTCTGCTCTACAGCAGCGATAGTGTGAAAAATGTGAGTTTTATGTTCTCAGGAGGGAAGCAAAACCCAGAAGGCCAGTCTGGCTTTAAATTATTCTGTGGTTCATAGTAATGAGCCATTAGTACAAATTTGTGTCTTTCTAAGCTACTGGCCAGGATCTCCCTTAGCAAAGGCGAATCCAAGGTGCCTGCTTTAGTGGTGGGGTTAAAGATTGTTTTCCTCAGTATTTCTGTTCCTTAATGACAGGGTACTTTCTCTGCTGAATAGGCTGACTTAATTTTTTTTTCAGCATGATGGCTTATTGGCATCCCACTTTTACCCCATCAGTGGTGTCTGATGAAAACTGTTGCATTTTGGTGTTAGGGAAAGAGGTTAACCTGAAATGTCTCACTTGCCATAATCCTTTTCCTCAGGGTTTTCTTCCAATAGTGAATATGGTATTGGCTCTATGAAACAGTATAGAAGTTAGGAGGGAAAGTGGATGTATAAGGTCATACATTTTCAGTTATGGAAATGGTATAGGATGGTGAGGTAGTGTTTTAATTTAACAGGTGAATATTCGATCATACTTTATTCCCTCTCCCTCCTAATGATAGTGTATTTTAAGGGAAAGGCATGTTAGTCTGTCATTAAATGATATTTTTTCCTAACTTTAACCTGAAAACATTTTCAGCTTTGGTTTTGTGTGACAGCATGAGTGAGTTTACAGATATTAGTGATAGGAATCCACCCAGCAAAGAGGGTAAAACAAAACTAAATTCAATACTGGCTAAAGCTTGCAGCCCTGTACTAGAATGATGAACAGAGATTCCTCCATTTAAGGTGAATAACAGGGTTGTTAAATACAGTCTATGGTCTTATGAAGCAAAAATGACTGCAAATAGGAAGGTGTATTGGTTTGGCTTGAGTTTTTTGCTGAAGCCAAGCTGCTTTCTCTTCTCTCTGTCTCTTTTTTTTTTTTTTTTAAGCAAGGGGAAGAAACACGAAAAAACCCAAAAGCTTGAAAGAAGCTTGAACGAAACCGAATTATATCAGAATATTTCTATTTTCCGATATTTACAATTATATATACAATTTATACATACAATAGGGAGCTCTTGAGGGGAAAAGGGAAGAAGGAGGGAGAAACAGGGACAAAGAAGGGACAAAAAAACCCAGAACAGACAAGTACAATCAAAAAATTAAAAAAAACTAGTACAATGCAATTTCACCTACTTCTTTTAGGAGAAGGCCAGCACTTTTTCTCTGATTTCTCTGGTGCGAGATAATGGCAGTTCTTGCAACAGGCCTCAGGCTCTGATAAGTGACATTAACACAGAGACCAACTGCTCTTAAACTTTGCTGGAAGAAGAAGAAAGAAACTTCTTATCTCTCTCTTATTCCTACTTCCTTGTTAAGTAAAAAAAACAGTGTGGAATACCTGGGAAATGGGCATTTCTTTAGTTATAACTGGACACTAAGGAAGGCCTGGATCAAAACTATCACAGAAGGTCTAAGATAACTGATCATCTGGTGAGATTCAGCTTAAAATGTTATTGTCATGTAGATAAGGACGTGTTTGTGCCACTGTAGAAAGACTAGATGAGACCTCATCTGAAATACTGTATGCAACTCTTATCACATGTGTTCCAGAGCCATGAATTGAGACTTGAAGTGGTGCTAAGGAGAGCTACAAGAATGACTGGAGGAATGATGAATTAGGGTGGTAAGAAGAGACTGGAAGAGCAGCTTTGCTTGGCTTAGTGAAATTGAGAGCTTAAAAATCTATACTGTATGAACAGTGTGGAAAAGGAGAGTGTTTTCTTACAGTTAAAAGGCCACATTTTACCTAAGAACAAATGAATGGAAAATGATCTTAAATAAAACCTGAGTAGAAATTTTAAAAGGTGATTTAATTATAGGACATGTGAGCATACTGAAGCAGATTTTTGGTTAGAGTACTGAGGGCAAATGCGTTGCTTTCTAAGACAGATACCAATAAATATATTGTGAAGTTTATATTAAAACTAAGGACTAGCCTCATTAATTCAGAACATTTGTACTAATCGATTGTTGTTATGAAGTACATGATTTTAAGGATACATATTTGAATAAAATTTGACAAGGGACATCTCTAAAAATTAATAAACCTTTTAAAAATTAGCTTGTTTACCTTGGATTTTTTTTAAAACATCCACAATGAAAAGCAAAACCTTGTATCCTTCAAATAGGATACTTGGTGATTCTCATGGGAAATGGGCATAGTGTACTGGAAAAAGTAATGCTTTTGCTTTGTAACATGCAGTTAGCTATTCCTCCTTGTGTATTTCTTTTCCCCAGATAATTACAGGTAATGGAAGACTGCAGTGATGTACTAAACAAACTTTTTTCCCTTTTATCTTTTGTGTGAATGTCTAATGTCAGTGACTGTCTGACTGTAAAAGCTGTGACTAAATTCACAACTCAAATTAAATTTATTTCCATGTGGATTCCTTCTTGGACTTTAAGCCTGATATTTACCTTTTATTTTTCTTCTACTGCTTCTAACAAGGTTGCTGTCTTTGTCTTGTAATAGCACACTTTAAAATTTTGGAGTAATGTGCCTTGAGACCCCAAATACACAGGTTATTTTACTTTTTTTTTCTTTAAATATAAACATTTCAATTTGAAAAAAATATCTCTGGCACTGTCATAGTCCTTATATGCTTTATTTTGTTGAGTGACTCTCAGGTGTTTATGATGCATGCTGTGAAGTAAATAAATCAAGCAATTTTTTTCTATATATACTCAAGATGATAGTCAAAATATTTATTTCTGCTTATCGTGTACTTATCTACTATGTATGTCCAGTCAATCTTTGGTGTCCATCCTTTGAGAAAAACAGAGAGATTTCATGGGCCAGGAGGCATTTCCTTTGTTCCATGCTAATGGAAGTCTGGACAACTGTTTGAGTAACCTGGTCACCTCAGTCAGAGAGTTTAGTCACCTCTGTCAAATAAAGTGCAAGATAAATTCTTTCTGCATTGATGTAACTCGTAGTAAGAATGCCTTATGTACAGAGCTATCCTGCAGATTCCAGGTGCTTTTAATTTTCTCTGTGTTGGCAAAAAGAAAACAATCCATTAATCAAAATATTTATTTATTCTGTGTTACCAAGCTGTAAATTTATCAGGGATTGTTATATCTGACTATTTTACACACACGAGTCTTAGTTAATCGATTAACTAAGTTAATAGGATAAATTTATAGGTTCTCTGATAAGAGACGATTTACTAAAATGGATACAATCCAATGTACATGTATTCTAGACATTAAAAACGTAAAGAAAATCGTTCTATACAGGTAAAATTATAGCTGATTGCTCCTATTCGTCTCTGAATATTAAGTATAATTAGTTTAGTATGGTTGTCTAGTTTCTTTGTAATCACCATTTTATAAAGTTTAGTTCAAACTCTCTACTAAGAGTTTTAATGGCTTTGAGACAAGATATGTGCACTCCATATTTTATCTTTAGAAATGCATCTACAGTTAGATGTATGCAGGTTGCTTTGCTACATACAATGTTTTACAGCTGTGAGCATTACTCTTAAGCTAGTATTTATGGGTCTTCTGAAGCTTTCAGTTCATGCACAAGAACTAAAATGGAAAAAGTACTCAGGTATTCCTAACCTGTTTCTTCTGAAGTGAGGGAAGCCCACTGGTAAATTCAGAATTGCATTTAGTTGTTCATGTCAACATATCTAGTTGCCTTACTGTTTCTAGAAGGAGAAGGTAACTGTATTTAATGATAAAGATATAAAAATCAGTAATTTTTAGACGGGAAAATTTTCGCACTTGTGTTTTGTTAACTACTGTCTTTGGAAAAAACTCCCCTTCTCAGAAAAACTTAATCTGCATAAGGTGTTTTGGTTGGTGGGGGGTTTGTTTTGTTTTGGTTTTGGTGTTTTTTTTTTTCCTTTTTAAGAGCTCCCTTTCACAAATTCAGCTAAAGCTTTGGGATAAATATAGGGAAGCTGTTACCTTACCTGAGTATGAGGATAGTCTAGTATGAAACAGTGGTAATGATAAATAGCTTCACTTAGTGTCAACACTGTACCTTTGTATTGGTATTTACAGTTTTCATTTCACAAGTGCCACTCACTCATATTTTACATTTACTGTGGGCCTTTGCTTGGTTAATTACATGTCATAATTGAAACTTCAGAAACAGGGAGTGCATCTGAGCAGAAAACTTTCTTCAAATATCTGCCTTTTTATTACCAATCCTGTTCCACTGAATATTTTTCAAGGTATAATAGGACTTTTTTATACACTTGTTTAATTGAAATTAAACTGTTAAATCTCTTGTCTTATCTCTGATTCTGTGCCTGCTTTAGCTGTTGATGTGGCATGACCTGAGTTTCTTCTGCCGATATTGTAATGCTTTGTGTCTTTAGGCTGTAGATTGTTTTGTATAAAACCAGCCCGCCAGTGTCATAACTGATCATTTCTGAAGAGGAACAGCCTACTCTGTTGATTATTTAATGACAGTTCACAGTGCTTGGTGGGTTTGCCTGACTGACACCCAGCTACTGGCATATCTTTGACCTGTGGACATCAAAGTCTAAATAAGACAAATCTTAAAGGGAAATATAGAAAAGAATTAACTTAGGCTGAACTTTATTAAATAAGTTTTTAAATACCTGTGTTTTCCTCTACAAAGGTGGAGTCTATGCCTAAGAAACATGCAGAGGTGAAGAGAACAGTCAGGGATGATACCAGCAAGAATTAAGTTAGTGAAGTTGTATAAAACGTCATCTCAGAGCTGATGCCTTTTGTGATAGCACAGGGACGTGTTTAATGCCAGCTGAAAAAGCAGCTTATTTGGGTTTTGTCTTGCACATGTGAAGAATGAACTTTGTCAGCTGCCTTACAAAACATCAGAGTTTAGGGATAGAAAAAAAGTAGTGCTATGTTTTGATCATGTGAACTGGAGCTTTTGGAAGGACTTCTGGAAAGAGCAAACCTACTACACAGAGTTAGAGAGGAAACTTGACTGCAGGATGCTTCCCATCTGATTGATAAATAATGTTTAGGCTTACACACAAACAAATCTGGTTTTTGGTTGGCAGTTTGCTATAATTGCACAGCTTAATAGGAGCATTCTCAGAATAGTCCCATTGTCTGCCAGCACAGCATGGACTCGGCTGAGATGGCAGGAGAATTCTCGGTTCTGTGCATCACATCCAGACTTAAGTCAGATGTTTCCATTTCTGTCTGCTGGAACTAATTTTTGGCAGATTTGGCTTTTAGCATTTTAGTAGTGACTTCCAAAGGCCTAGTATCTAATGTGGTGGCTGGGAGGGTGGTCCAATTCAGGGGCTGCCTGGTGCAATATCTGACATCCTGACTGGTATCTTTGTCAAGGGAGAGAGAATTGTTTTGTTGAATAGCTCATTGCTGGGAGGATTAGGCCGTGAGAATTAAGAAAAGAAATCTTCATGAGATCCAGGCCTTTTGTTACAGCTACTGATATGGATGTTAAAATCAGTGGGATATATTTGTGAGCAGTAACTATAATAGAAGAATGTGTCCCTAAGCATCCTGTTGATACATAAAGCATGAAATATGTAAAGGCATGTGTAGTTATTTTCTTTGTAGCTCAATCATTCCAAATAGAAGGAGGAGTGGGAAAACAGAACCAAAACATTCCTTCTCCTTTCCATCCAGGTGAAAAGGCTAAGGACTGTGGAGTTGTTGTTCAGCTGCTGGTTTCTCCCTCCCTCAGTCCCTGCTTCCAGCTCTCCCTTTTCCCTCCCACTTTGTGTTTTCTCCCCCATCCCTTAAGGGATGGGAATAATACAGGTATTTGGCCTGAAGAAGATAAAAGTTTTAAGGCAGAAATCATAAAAAGAAACTTGCATAAATCATTTTCACTACTGCATCCCAGATTTTTTTATACAAAGTGAATTGTAAAAGTTTTTCTATGTTCTTTTTAGAATACATGATTGTTTATTAAAGAGAAGAACTGGCACCATAATTAAAAATATAGATATGACTTGTGTAAGCATCATAATAATTACTTACATAATTTAATACATTCAGGTTAAATTTACAGATTTTGCTCTTACATCTTTCAAGTAATGAATAACTAATTTTAGACTGTTAATCGTTTTATTGTACATAGTACTCCCACAGATCGTAAAGTGCCATTGTTCTGTTTTGAAGTCTTCCTAAATTTAAATGTTACATTCTATGTTACCTTTTTTACTAAATCTCTTTTTCTCTGTACTGTTTTTATGAACTTTTCTGAGTTTTGACTATGAGTACATCACAGAATGTGTGTAGATCCACCCGCTTAGAGAAATGGACTTGTCTTTTCAAATATTCTTTGTAGATTTTTGAATTGGTATATCAGAGGTGTGTTGGTATTGATCTGCAAGATTAACATGAATTTGAAGTAGCTAACTTCACTGATACCTAGGGTGCCACTCTCAGCATCACTGGGGCAAGCTTTTGTGGACGGAAGAGTTCCACAGTTATCACTTAGGGGAGAGGAGGAGAAATAAAATTTTAGAACTTGGATTAATGTGTGCAAGGTTGATAATCTGGAGCTTGTATGTTATTCTGGTTTGATTTTGTAGCTCCAGTAATTAGATTGGTTGGTCTATATTTATCCCTGTAAATGAAGCATTTTTCATAATTACATTTCTGAAAGAGTAATCATAGAATTTCACAAATGATTTACAAACAAAAGTGAACTTTAAGATGGGAGGTTGCGGTATTTAAAGACACTTGGAGGTCTCCTGCTACACATGGTTATATGTCATGTGTGCCTTCAGAAATGCCTTAGTGGGCATTTAGATGAGTGGGCAATTAGCTAAATTGGACAAAAATACTTGTGAAAGTGACTTACCAACTAATCAGTATTCATGGTTACAGAAATTTGTGGCTTTGTTCATAGGGCTCTCAGTCAGCACCTGAGTGGTACGCTTGGACAAACAAGATAGGCTGTTTCTCGTTATTCAACTGTAAAAACTTGCCTAGCAAGGAATTGGATAAAGTTTGGAAGCTGTTTTGGTATGAAGTAATCCCATGAGAATCTGATGTCTCCTCTTCCCAGCTAATGCATCGCATTCAAATAGTGCATTTGAACTCAGAAGAGCACATGTATGTTTTGGTCCCTCTCTGTGTCTCACATGCCTCTCTCAACTGAATGGCTTTTTTTTTTTAATTTTTTTTTTGGTCAAAACCCTCACAAATAAGCACTGTCAAACCCCTAAATCCAATATTTATGTAAAATAACGCAGGGAAGATGCAGCTGAATGTGCTCATTTTCCAGCATGTTCAGTACTTTTTGTCTGCTCACTGAGCGTGAGATGGAATTTTCAACTAGCAATTTCAGACAGACTTTCATCTTGCAGAAACCATTTTCTGGCAATTCAGGGTGTGTGCAATATCTGGTTGGGCAAGCTGGAGATATTGTATCTTGATGTGATGGCTTGTCACTCTGTTGGTTAGCGAAGCACCTTGTTTGAGGCTGGAAAATGAAGGATGAGCCTAATAAAGAAAAGATCTTCTGTGTGAGGGTATGTGTAGGCCCACGGACCTGTGCATATACTCTCAAATTGAGAATAAGTATTCCTCACCCCTGCTAAATTTATGTCCTTTAAGCTTCTCATTATTTCTAGATTTGTTAGGCTCTTCCAAGAGGGAAATACTTTTGTCTTTTGAAGAATAGAGAAGTTACCTCAAGATTTTACGATGTTTTTAGTGCTTATGTTTGCTACACAAATATACAGGTTACCACAAAGCATTGTTGTTTATATTAAGAATTCGTGTGAGAGGAACCTCTATGTTGTGTTTTGCATTTTCATAATGATATTATGATAACAGAAGGTTGATGGTATGGTGTAAATGCTGCAGGCCCTGCAGTACATTGATTGCAGTTCTGACTTGTCATCACCTACTGCAGTGAAGAAGAAAATCTCAACAGTATCAATTCATACCTGAAGGATTTCACTTATGCTGAATGTCAGATGAGGTCATTTCATGTTTATTTTAGAGCGGCAGTATAAAATTACAGTATGATTTTTTTAAAATTGTAGTATTATACTTTTTGTTTTGTTCTGCCAGGAAAGGTTGGATGAGATATGTTTGAGTTCACTTCCAACCTGGTGTTCTATTGTGTGATGGACATTGCAAAACTGTAAGAAAGGCAAAGCACATAATAGTTTGGATCACTTTTCCTGACTCCAATAATTATTCTGAAATGTGTATGATTTTTATTTCTTACTAGAAGAACAGAGAATAATTTGACTGTGTTTGCTGCAACATTGGGATAACTAAGAAAACATTGAACCTATCCATATCTGTGCCATGGGCCTTTCATGAAAGATGCCTTTAAAATGTTGAATCAAATGTTTGCAATTTCATTTAATACAGCTAAATGATTTTCTTTTACTAAAGATGACTCTTAGTGTCATAGATTACTGGTTTTTTGTAATTGTTTCCTATGTTATTTAAATTATTTTAAATTCTATTTCATATGTGTTTCTACTTGGAGACCAATACAAGTAGTATTGGTAAAAATTACCTTCTTTTCTTACTTATTTCAGAGATATGGTTCATGCAAATTTGTTTATCAATGAACTAATACCTTCTACTACAGATAAAGATCCAAGTTTGTTACCTAAAGTTTAAATGTTTGTGTCAATAATATCTTGACTGTGCTTTTGGGAGAAGCTGCTGTTAGCACAGAAACACTGTGTGTGCTGTTATTTCCACTCATGAGGAGTAAACAAAACCAGCACAAAAACAATGGGATTGCTGTGTACAGTATTAGATATTCTATACTTTTGAGCAAAAAGCATTGTTTCACATACAGGGCCAATAATTTTTGTGATGCATCTTATTTCAATATAATTTTTTATGTTAAGGTAGCGAAAGGTAGTCAAAAGTCTGCTGAGTAGAGGTGGTATAAATGATAGGTATTCTCTGCTTTCTCAACTTCTAAATGGGAAATAAAGCTGGTTTGGATATGGCATGAGATTTAATACATGGAAAAAACTGGAGGTTTATGTATTGTGCTCTGGAATTCTGTCATACCATCCTCTGGGACTTGCTATAAGATGTTTGGCCAAGATCACAGGTTCAAGCACTTGCTTGCAGTGCTGGCATTCACCAAACTGTCTCTTACACTGTAGCAACACTTCAGAAAAAATCTGCTTTTTAGACAGAAAAGACAAATATTTCAAGTCTATTGCTCTATTCTAAGCTTTGCCCCTTTCATCTAGAGGGAAAGCCATTTTTTTCCCCAGGATTTGGAAAGTACATTCTTTTAAGGCCAAAAGAATATTTTCTGAATTAAAATATTTGAAGAGGCATCAGTTTAGTCTCCTGCCAACTGCGAGAGACTCCCGCAGGCTCATCTGGAATGAGCCAGAACAAAACTGCTTCCTTGTAGCCAGAACTTTACAAGTTTACCTTGTTTTTGAACTGGACATTGTAATTTTTTTTAAATTTTATTTTTATTTTTTGCTGTAAACAGTCTCGTTTCTGCATGTGAATGTTGCCAAGAAGTAATCACTACTTAATATGCCAAGGGAGAGTTTTTCCACAAATGTATTTTAGCTTTTATCTTGCTTGACACCCTGCCATTTGTCCTTGGCTTGCTGAAATTATCTTGGTTCCTCCTCCATTGGTATGCCTTTCCTCTCTTTGTTCACAGCTCTTGATGTACAGATCTCCTGAGAAGGCCATCTAGAAGGGAATTTTGTAATGCACGCATCCAGTAAATCTAAAACTGATTCTATATCTGTAATAACTAGAAAAGTGCTATATCTATTGCTGGTTTCAAGCAAAAAATAGTTTGAAATTTATTCTTTCTTTGTGTCTAACTAAGGACATAGCTGACAAAATGACAGACTTAGAAATTTGCTGTTTAATAAAGTTTCCTCATGTATTGTTTTCCTCCATTTGTTTTTTTATTCCTCTACCTCTATTTATACAAATGCAAAGTGTCTCTAAAGTCTTTAGAAAGGGATGGCAACTCTGATGAGAGCTGAAATGCACCAGTGGAGGCTGCACTTTCCTGCCTGTTGGTTTCAGTAGAAGTGCCTATTTTGGTCTGGAAAACCTTCCTGTGTAACTGGCCATGTTTAGTTGAAAAACCTCTGTTTTCATTAAATGCTAAAAATTAAAAATTAGGTTTTGAACATGGACAATGTGAAGCGTTGTTATCTGTGGAAATCACAATCATCTTTATGAGCTGCTTTTCACATAACTAGTTTTATTAGGCTAACTGTGAATGTTATTTACTTACTGTGAATGTGTAACTGTTGCTCAGATATAGATCTCAAAGGATGATACAGATCTCAAAGGACTTATTTGTGCTTCCTGCTATTTTCTCACTCCATATAAATTCCAGAAATGCAGGAGATGCTGCCATCATATAAAGTAAAAAGTACTATTTCCTCTAGTGCAAGTTGGGACAGCACTTTAATGCTTTGAAAATAGTTACAAATCTGTGTTTCAAAGAGAAGATTCTTCAGCAAGAGATCAAAACTCAAATTCTGCTTCTGGCTTCTAAGCAATGCTTATTCTGTGCATTAGAAAGAGAGGGTATGGCTATTGCTATCTGTTATTTTTTTTCCTCTGGGACCCTATTTCTATAGTTAAGATGAAGGAGTCTCAGTGGAACCTGCAAGCCTGTTCAGTGCAAGCCACAATGTGAGGTGTGTAGTGGACATCACATATTGGAGGCTGTGTCCTGTAACACCTTTCCTTTTAGACAGATGTTGTGAATGTGGGCAGTAAGTTATGTTTTGGCTGGATGGGGCAATAAGGATAAATTAGGTTTTCATCATTCTCCCAGTGTATGTGAAGGGGAAACAAACCCCAAAGTTCAAGCTCTTTTTTTTCCATTTTAAGTTGTAGTATTAAAACTTGATTGGACAAAAGTGATTCAATAAAAGGGTGGTCAAAGGGTAATGCACTTTCCATAATAAAAAAAGAGAGTGGAATAATGCATCTTTTGAGGATGATTGGTTATTTATTGTTACCTCAGTTTTGTGACTTTGTTCAAATTAGCCCTTGCTTGTTCTTCAGTTGTTGCACTTCATGAGATACTGGAGTTTGTTTTACCTCTGGCAAACTGCTGAAGAACAAGCCATTTTTGGCTTGAAAAACCAGTGAAACAATCATCCAGTCTGAGTTTATGAGAAGGTAAGCTACTTACTGGCACACATTGCAAATTATGTTTGCCTTCTCAATCCCTACTTTGAATACTGTGGATTTATTATTAAGTATGCATGTTTGGAAGGATTTTACTTAGCATAGTATTTTTGCATTCAAGTAGTAGATTAACTGGAAAATGAGTCATTAAAAATTATTGACATTTAATTTCTGCTAGGTAGAGACAAGCCTGAAATACCATTGTAATTCCCATGACAGTAGAAGTGAACCAAAGGAAGAATGATCTGCTGAGTTACATTTATAACAGTTTACTGTTGTGAATGGCAGCCTTGCTATTCAGCACACATTTTAGTAGCTTCTAAAGAACTTCTGGCTTGATCTTTTCTATATTCTTCCTTATGAAGCCCTTATAAACCCTTAGTCATCATATAAAGGAAATGAGTAGAATTGAATAAATACTTATAATAATCTTATAATTTTCCTTGGTTAGATTAATTACTTTGGCCTTCTCAGTTGAAGACAGCAATCTAAAAAACTAATCTCTTTTACAGTCATTAGTTTTTTTATGTTGAATAATCTTTACTATTAATTTCTCCTGTGCTTTTGTTTGATTGGACTCCTAAATATTTTTTTTCCATTTTGTTAAAGTTAAGTTGGTAAATTTATAATGAAATGTCTTTATTTTTTGGAAAATGATGCCACATCTGGAATTGTCTTAGGAATAATGTATTTCCTTGCTGGTATGATAAATGCATGGACATGGAATTTCATTGAAAAAATGTTCAATATTTTCACCTCATACTTTCTGTCAGTATGAACTTCTGAATGCAATAGATCAAGTGCACCTTTCAGGTATAAGGAAATATTGCTTAAGAAACAAGTGTATGTAATGCTATAGCCTAAAAATTTCCATATATTTTTCATAGTGAATTATTATTTAAGTATTATTGCCATACCTGGTCTTCTTCCCTCCAATCTCTTGATATTGCTGAATGGTAAGAATTTAGGAAACAAAGTTACTGTAATTGTATGCAGAGAATAGATTGCATATAATCCACAAGAGTTGGTCTCTAACACTATTTGGCTGAATATTATAAAATATTCATTGCTGGAGAACTCAAGAGTCAGCATCTGATTAGAAGGACCAAGTCTGAAAATACATTAAAAGCTGTTGAGTGTTAGATCTGTTACCACTTAGTAGGTCAAAGACGTTCAGGGGTCACTGCACTTGCACAGATAAAGACATCAGAGTAACCAGGGGGCTTGCATAAATTATGATTTCTCCAGTAGCCCTGCTGGAGGATTAATAGTTTTGCTTTATGGGATTTGTTTAACAGCGTTTAGGGCAGTCAGATGACTGAACTTCTTCCACTAGTTCTTTAGGGGGTCTTTTGGTGGTGAGTTTGTTTCTTTTTTTGGTATTAATGTTCTCCCAAGTTACAGTGAATGAAAGGGATATTTTGTGCTGTAAATCCTATTATGAACTTTGCCCTTTCCGCTTTCTCCATTTGGAAACATTTTGTGACATTTAATTAACTTGAGCACTGGACAGAAAATTTAGACTTCTTGTACATATGCTGCTGGGCTTGTAACAGCAATGCAGACAAAAGTGAAAGTATGTGATAAAGAAGCTGATGGTTTGCCACAGGTCTTGACCAGATTTCTGTGGAGCACATGTGGCTTTAGTGTTTCCTGTCTAGAATTAGTGGCAAAAAATTGTGGTGTCTGTTTTATCCTAATTGTAATCAATCATTCAGTTAAATATGTAAAGCTATTGCACAGGAGTTAAATTCTGCATATACTCAGTGGTTACAGAAAAAGCAAGCTGTGCACCTTTCTTCAATTTGTGTGTTGTTGTTTTTTTTTTTAATTGTCCTTCTGTCTGTCTTTCCCACAAGCAAATACCTTCTATTCAGAACAGCAGAAATGGCCTGATGTTATTGGTACAAAATGCCAAATTAAAGAGCGAGACAAGCTATTAATGGATTGGAACTGTTTACTGATATTATGGGTTCTCAGATGCCATTTGTTACACCAGAGCAATCACAGCTGAGAGATCCGTGCAGGATGTACAGGGTGTAGCATGATATTGTGCCAGTTCGGGTTCTGCATGTCTGGCACAAAAATTGCAATGATCTGTTGCCAAAATGCTAACAAGGGCCTGTGTGTGTATCTTTTCCTCTGAAATATTTTCTGAATCATCAGTGATCCATGTGGCAGGTGCTGATTTCAGAATGCTTTGTTCATGCAAAATCCACTAAATCACAGTCTAAATTCCAAAGTCATACACTTCATCATCCCTCACTGCTCTGTCATCATCTCAGCAAATGTAAATATTGCAGCATTTCTTTCTAACCAGTTCCTGGATGGAGGAGGAGTCCTCCAGGCTATCATGGACTATGTCTTGAGGTTTCTGTGCACATCCTTGATGGCGTGTGGTTTGACTTTAAATATTTTGTGTGAAATCGTTGATCTGTAAATGAATGGAACCTTTCAGTAGTGGGATAAGTAGAGAGTTCGGTAGATCTTTACTGGAGAGAGAGGCCCACTTCCTGCTGGTAGAGCAGCAGTGCTGGTGGCACTGGTAGATCACTGCTTTTGTAGCAATTCCATTGTACTTCACGGCAATATAAAAGCATGTTCAGGGTCAGATATTTATACCATTATAAAAGATTCTTGTGCAACATTATAGTCTTATGAAATACGTTTTTACAGAAAATAATTGCCAGTAATTAAAGACACTGCCTGATATTTTGAAGGCACATGTGGTGCTTTGCACACAAGATTATTACATATTACTGCGAAGTCCACCCTAATGTGCCCTGCAGTGGAGATGTTGCAGAAGACTGTCTGGAGGAGCAGGGGGTTTTGACCTCTTTCCAGTATTTTATTTCTTCTTAACCCCAAAAGAATAGCATCGCAGTGGGTGAAAGTTTTGCCTCATTAGTCCTTGGCAAAATTCCACAAATCAGTTGTACAACTGAGACATCCTTCTAGGAAACATTAACATGAATGTTAAGCAAAATACTCACACACTCATTCTTCTTAGAATGTTGACTCTCTTGTTGTGTCATCTCTCTTGCTCTCTCTCATATATGCATACAAAAGAAAGTATGTTGTCAACTGTCATGTGTTTCCTGAAGTGTTTTTTGCCTGGTCTACTTTTTGCAAGTAAGGTCGCCATGTACTGCTGCTGGAATGAGATGATGAAGTGCAGGACGGCTCCTTGGCAATTGTTGTTTGTTCTGAACTCTAATGCGGTATCCTTTGATGCTTCAGAAGTCCTATCCTTTCTAAACTGACAGATACAGTGAATAAATTGTTACATTTTAATTAGAGATAAGAGCAGTGCTCAAGTCCTTTTGGACAATAGCCATGGCATGCTTTAATGAAAGTGTTACAACTTTCACTTAGCTGTCTCCTCAAATCACTACAAGCACTTGCTCTTCTGCATATGAAAAAGGTAAGCCTTAGAGCTCAAGTGCTGTTATTACTGCTAGCTGCAAATTCTAAAAAAATTAATTACTCTCATGTAGGAGAGTGCTTAAATATCTGAGTTATTTTCGATGATGTTTGGTTTGATTTGGATTGATTTAAAAATGTTAGAGATTAATCACTTCAGTATGATTTTTAGGAGGGAAGAGACATTACTTGTGATTCATCTATGATTGTCTCACAGCCAAAGAGAAAATTAGTGTTCAGTCTTTTTATCAAGAATCTGCTTTCATCTGCTTTCATCGCCCCCTCTTCTGTCTCCTGTCTGCTGGAGGAAACAGGTGATGTGGTCCTGTGGTTTCTTTCCGTGACTGTTACCTCATTTCTAAACACATGTACTGCCATTTTCTCTGCATCTTTACTTTCCCTCTCACCTTGTGTGCCAATGAACCGTTCTCCTGTCTTCCTTTGCCTCCATTTTTATCCTTTTGTCCTGTCTTCCTTTGCCTCCATTTTTATCCTTTAAATCTTTGCCTCACAGTCTATCAAACCCGTTATTTAAAAACAATGAAAATATTAAAAACCACTTTCCTTGACATGTTCCTGGTACTGTAAGGACTTCGATTGATACTTCTTCTGAATATAGTTTCTGCTACATGATGGTTTATAAATTAGAAATAATTTAAAATTACATTTTTTTATTTTAATACTATACAAAATAATCTTTAAAATACCTTCAATAACTTAGGCTAGTGGTACATATATTTTTTAATTAAATTTAAAATTGATGGATTGGGTCATTTCAGAAGTCTGAAGCAAAGAGTATAACAACCTTTGCTAAACAATGAAGGTTCTATCTTATCTGGTTGAATTGTACAGATAATTATGAGAAATGGTTGAACTTGTTTTGATGGAATAGTCATGTAGGATTTCTCTTGCCTTGTAGTGTTTGCTTTAAGTGGTTATTCCAGTATGGTTTGTCTGCACCATGGTGCTTCACAGGGCAGAATTTCAGCTGAGGTATAAAATAGTTTAGAAGAAACAGCATATATAAGTTCACTTTTGATTCTGCTTTTTCTTTTTACTTATTAGCAAAACAGTACTCATGTACTTCAAAGGAACTTGGTCGGACTTTAACTGTTACGTTTTTTAAATATCATTGATGGTTTTACATGAATGCCAATTTTTTTGTTAATGGAATCACTGTTTTGGTAACAAAACATCAGTGACATCTTATGGATGTTTTGCTAGAGTGTGCACAAGTCCTAATTTTATAGTAGCATATATCATATAATCTATTAGTTTATATTAGTTATGCATAATAAATTACCATGTTTAGCTTGTTAAGGGCAATGAAATCACTTAGCATGTGGATCTGTGAGATCCAGGGTTCCTGGCTATCACTAAAGACTACCTGGATGGATAAAGAGCCTGTTTTTCAATAACAAGAGCATAAACTTTGTTTTTCAAGAGCTGTCTGTGAGTTCCATTCGTCTGCAGGTAGGAAGGGGTGGCTGCCTTAGCCTTCTGGGGCAGCTGCTCACACTACTCTGTCACTCTCAGCAACTCACCTTTTCAGGCTGAGAAATGGAAACACATGTCTGTTCTTTAACTGGTTTTCTTGTTTGCACTTGCAAGACATTCTGTAAATGTCAGAGCTGCAATAAACTATTGATCATCATTTCTGTACACAGCCAAAAGCAGACATGATCTCCATGTCTACATTCTTACCAACTGAAACCTAGAAAAGGGGCAACAGACCTTTTAAATATTTCAAGCCAAGGAAAACCCCATAAAAATAGTACTGCTCTTACTTCAATTTACTTTAAAAAAAACTGAAATACATTCCATTATAATTTAATTCTATTTCAGAGTTTTAAGTATATATTACAAACTTAAAATACAGATCGTGATTTTTTTCTAAGGGAATTAAAGAGCAATACTGGAACACATTTCTAGTGCATAAATCTTTATGGGACTGAAATGTAAAACTATACACAAATTGCAGGCAAGTTATGAAACAAGTGCAGGTCTGCATTATTAAAATGCATTGCTGTTTGAAATTAATGATAGTTTTATTATCTCTAGTGAAAGCATGCAGTTTATTTATTTAGACGATGATAAACTTTTGGATGTAAATGAGTGAATAGAAAATGCTAATTTGCAGACTTTCATCAAATAGCTGCAATAATTATGAGAGAATTGTTGAAAGGAGGGCAAATAAAATGACATACAAGACTTCTAATGTTTGTATTTTCCAGTTTTGAAGTCAGGGACCTGAGCCATAGTATTGCCATTCATTTTGGTGACTTTGGGATCACTCATAGATAAATTCTTTTCTTAGAATTTGTTTCCCTTGAAAATATATACAGGTTTTTCTGTTGTTGGTGTGCCAAAATATTTACTTTATCATTTGCAATCTTAATGATATTTAAAAATATTCTTCACAGAAGAAAAATGAAAATTGCAGTTAAAAAGAGAGTGGAATATTCAGAATCATAATTAACGTAAGTTAATTGGAAATGACTGAGTCAACCAAATATATTTTGAATGGAAAAGTGTTTTGATAAATGATCTTTTGAACATAGTAAACCACTTACCTTAAATATAAATGTGGCACAGTTCTAAATGAGAATCTGAAATGACTTCAAAGGAGGCTGCAAATTTGTAGTAAGTATTAAAAAGTTGGACTGCCTACCTGAGGTGTCTCCTTTGCCAGCTTCTTGCACCAGAAAGGCCATTTGAACCATAGCAACAGACTTCAGGCTCATGTTATATCTAATTCAGAACATTTGTGATTTAGTTGTGATATTTATAAGAAATGTTTAGTTATGAAAGAAATAGACCTGTTTAATATTATAGGTTTTGGTGAAGAACTCGCTTGTGAAAAAAATTAGTTACAGGTGTTAACCAGTATGATTGTTGTGTATGGAATTCTTTATGTGACTTTCTTTTAGAGATGACTTTTTAAAATGTATAGTATTTCAGATGGATTCTGTGATGCCTGGAAATGGAGCTGGGACTCCACATACTTAGAATATCTCAAGATTGTAGGCTTTTCAGAGGAGGAACCAAAATAAATTAAGAAGTTCTTAATAAAAAAATCTGTCTAACTATAATTGTACATTTGTCCTAGCATCTGATTTGAAACTTTGTATTTCTCTGTCCTTAATGCACACATTTCAAGTGTTGTAATAAGGTCTATGAAAGACTGGCTTATCTCATTCATTTGCTATTGTAACCTGTTTAGGATTAGCAGATTTTGTATGAACATGAGCAAAAATCCCATAAAGTCAGTACCTGTGGCACCTTTAGCATGGATTTTAATTCAAGTTCTCCATTAGTTTGTTAAATTCAGTCTATATAAGTTTATTACAGAGACTGTTATTTTAATGAATTACCTTAGAGAACAAACATTGGGATTATCCACTTGGAGAAAAATCTACTTGGTCTGACTAAAAAAGGTAACTTTATAGGAAGATCTTCAAAACATGGTAGACAGAAGTCTGGAGGCTGTAACCTCACACAGAGCCCAGAATCCTTGTGATACCAGTTGTAGGTCTGGCATCTAGCTTTGATCGGATCCATCTTCAGCACTTCATGGGTTTGGTTTTAGCCAGTATTTAACTTTTGCCACTGAGGGTGAGATGAAAAGGAGCTTTCAACTGCTTTCCCATGGCAAAGCCTCAGGAGAACTAAAGAAGGAAGGCAAAGTTTTGTGTCTGCTATTCATTTCCATCTCCCAGTACATGACTTTTCCCCCCCAGTTTCAAGTTTTTAGTCACAGTTGCCCAGAATAACGCCAGATTTTAGGTCGTATTTCCCCACAAATAATGGGATTTCCTGACTTTCTTAATATTGGATTTATTTTCAGGCATTTGACTCAGCAGTATTGTAACGTTGGCTGGATTATGGGCAGTTCTGCTGCTGCCCATGAGATTCTGTAAAAGCAACAGCAAAGCCTGAAGATGTTACTTAACTGCATAGAAAGAATGCTTGCAAACTAAGTGCTGTAGCTGATGGTGATACTGCAGTTTTAACTATCCTGCTAGTATTTATCAAACAGGAAAATAGTACAAATATTTTAAAACAATTACTTAAATTGTACAGATGATATAGAAGAGACAGATCTACAAAATTTCACCAGAATTTTTGTTCTTAGTCCAAATAATTATTTCAGAAAAGCTCTGCCAAGTTGCTGGTTGCCCATGCTATTACTGGCTGCTAGTTTTTTATTACGGTGGGCTCTTGCAGTTGTCAGTGTTCGAGGTAAGGGGAGCATCTCATTTTGAGTCCATGTCTACATCTGCTTAGGAAATGCAACCTAAAGGATGCTGTGCTGTCGGAAAAGTTTGATGCCCAGGGTTATCTCTTTTATGTCAGATGGGTTCTCAAGCATGGCAACATTATCAGTAATGACCCTTATTTTAGAAAGATAATAGCTGTTAAAGCCAGTTTTCATTGGTAGCTTATTAGGCTGCTTGCTCAGGAAGCAACACTGAAAGATGTAGGAGAGGTGAGTTTGAATCTCTTTTGAATCCCAAAGGAATATTAAAAGTAAGTCTAACACTTCTTGACCAAGTGCTCATATTGCAAGGGACTTATCTAAGAAAGTCAGGAATAGCTTTATATTTTACGAGGAAAATGTTAAGTAGAGCTGTGCTTTTTTTCTTATAACTGATATGAGCTCAGGTATTTTTACTCATAGTCCCTCATGTAATATGTACTTCTGACCTAAAGTTCCAGTAAATGTGTAATTAATAGGATCATTTTCTTAAAATTAGCTGATGATAATTTCTGAATTCTAACTGATAATTGAGTAAATCAAGTAGCATAAGTTTAGACTAGTTCTTTCCATTATTTCATTTAAATTTCCCAGGTAGTTTTACCAAATTTTCTAAAGTTACAATTTTTCTAGCATATTTGACACCCCAGTCCATGAATTTCACTGTCGTATGGAATAACCTCATTGTTTTTCAGTTATGTTAAGCTAGGAAGATTAGATGCTTCATTTCGGAAGCTTAAACTGTTGTTGAAAATAAGTGATCTAATAGTAATATATTACATTAATTTAAATAGATCTAAGAAAGGATTGGGAATATAAAAGAGTATTTCTCACTATTTTATTTTATTTACCAGTGCTTCCATTGAAATCATGGGGACTTGGTCTTGATTCTAAATTCTAAGTACTCTTACTGTAGTTGTAGATGTTGGATGTGAACTGTTGGATGTATCCCAAATGTCAGTTCTGAAGGAGGTAATGTAATTGTCTTGAAGCTTTCCTATCTGAAAATACCACGTTTAATGTTCAGTAGCCAAATGGAATTACCTGCTGCTGCTACCCTTGATTTACAGCAGGGATATAAAACCCATGTAGCAGTTATTTCTGGTAAGGCAGAAAAATGTCAATGGTGATTTTTTTCAAACCTGTTCAACTGCTGTGCATTTAAGGAATGTCAGATGTTCAAAGGAGTTATTACAGTTATGACATGTTAATAGTCTAGCCCTCCAGAATAAAATACTTCTTTTGATATTTATTCCTCATCTGAGATTTGAGTCTGTGTCTGGATGTACAGCACAATGTGTGAGATTAAAAAATGAGTAGAGTTTTTTGAGGGCTTTTTGTGCAGTGAAGTACCAGCAGACCTGCTCACATTGATACTGGAAGTTTCTAAAGTTTGAAGTGAGACAGTCCAAAATATGGGGCCCAGTTGCTAGCTTAGAAATAAATATACTTCTGAAATTCAGAAAGAAATTCTAGGCCTCCAATAACCAATTGTTGACTTAATTACATCCAGAATCCTACTGGAAACAAATTATTATTTACCTCAGATGTCTACTTCATTGAGGAAAGTTGTGGAGTTTTCTCCTGACTGTCTTTTAAAATTGAAGCTTGAGTGTGAAAGCTCTGAAAGCTGTTTGTCTGAAATCCATTTTCCACATATAGGCTAATTAGAACCAGCAAACATGTAAATGAATCACTTCCCACAATGCTGAAACAAAAGCTTCAAGAATTTGCACCTGCATTTGAAAACATGTAATGTAGTTACCACTAACTTCTTGGTGAACTTAATTTCTTGAGCATCTGCAATAAAATGTATAAAATCATTTTGTACACACAAAGAATCTTCTTTTAAAAAAAAGTTCATAATTTAGTAACAGAAAAGGAAAAAAGACTAATTTCTGTTTATTTTAAAGCCTGTTTTATGAAGACAAGCCTGCTTTATGGATTTCTTTCAGACAAGACAGATTACAGGATATTTGAACAAAGCCTTGCTTAAGATTTATGTGTATGGTACATAATTAAACATATGAGGTTTGTTTGTGTTATAGCAATAGTTTGTACCATACCTGTTGCTCAGTGGTTCTTAAATGAGGTTTACTGTGGAGAGAGACTTTTCATTTGTTTACTGTTTTAATTAATCGCCTTGAACCAAGAATGATGATTTCGTACAATTCCATTATCCATCCTGTGACATAAACCAACATTGATCATCTTACAGTTAACAAGTAAATTGTCAGTAAATAGTTTTGGATTTTTGGCTGGCTAAATGTGTGCCTTCATGCATACTGACTTGCAGCTCTTACTTCATATTGATTTCCTACTGCATGTGTGGTTTGACTAATTTAATAGAACTGTAACTGCTTTGATACAAGTAATAATTTTCTTTCAGCTTTTTCACTGTAGGGAAAGAGAGAATTTATGAATAAAGTCTTGAAGGATACATTTTATTGTAGCCACTGATGAGTTCATTAAAAAAAAGGCATTTAAAACTAATTAGAGGTAATTTAAGATACAATAAAATGTTGTTAGTTTGGCTGATGACAGAGGAATCATCAGCTTCATAAGCTATTTATTAGATTACTGAAAGAAAAAGTAGTTTTTTGTTAGATTTGATGCAATATCATCATATCATCCTTAAAGTACAGCTCTTTCATTTCAGTCCCTAAGCTTTCCTCAAATTTTACCTAGATGGTGTTCTTCCAGAAAACCTTTCGTACAAAAGTAATTTCTAATCCTTTAAAAGAATATTTATTTTTTTGTTAAAAAAGTGTGTCACATTTGAAATACATTCTCCTCCACAAAGTTGTCTGCAACAGAGCACAAAATAATTCTACTAGTATGATTTTTTTTTTAAGAGGTTGTTTATTTTTTGACAGACACTTGGTTTCTGATTGTTGTGGGTTAATCCCAGCAGGCATTCAGCCACTTCTTCCCCTCAGAGGGATGGAGGAGAGAACTGTAAGGGTTAAAGCTTGAAAATGTGTGGACTGAGCTTCACCAATTCAGTAGGTAAAGCAAAAGTTGCTTGAACAAGCAAAGCAAAATAAGGAATTCATTCAGCACCTCCCATGGGCAGACAGGTGTTCAGCCATTCCCAGGAGAGCAGGGCTCCATCACATGTGACAGTGACTGGAGAGGACAAACGCCATCACTCTGTCATGTCCCTGTGTCCCACCTCACCTTCTTCCTCCTTCCTCTGGCTTTATATGCTGAGCACAATGCCATATGGTGTGGGATGGCCCTGGGGTCAGTTGGGGTCAGCTGTCCTGGCTGTGTCCCCTCCCAGCTCCTTGTGCACCCGCAGCCCACACGCTGGTGGATCAGAGTGAGGAGCAGAAAACACTCTGGTGCTGCTCAGCAATAGCTCAAAGGTCTCCACCGTTATCAGCACTCCTTTGGTCACAAATCCAAAACACAGCCCTGTATCAGCTGCTGTGAAGAACATGAACTCTGTCCCAGCCAAAACCACTGACCAAGAACACAGCACTACAGAAAGCAAATACATAAAGTTGCTCTCTTTGTTTTTAAACACCTGAATTGAACTACTGTCATCATCATTGTTATTACATATTCAGTGGTTTGCATTTCTCTGAGTTAGGGAACTGAAACCTTTTTGTAAACCAAGCCTGAAAATTTTCATTTGAGTTTCTGGATATTTACTTTCCTCTATGCCCTAACAAAGGTATTTTCTGTTCCAGGATCTGGGTAAATTCACTTTAAATAGAGTTGAATGCTTTAATGACAACTCTAATCATCATGTTGTTTTGTTTTAAAACTGGTACTTGTTTGTGGGTAAATTATAAAATTAGCAGCGTTATTGAAATTACACGTGTGGAACAGGATACTTATTTTCTCCAAAATCCGTATTTGTCTGTTTTGTCTCCCTCATCCTCCAGCTTTCTCATGAAGGTCTCAGAGGGGATTGTGTAAGTGTCACATAGTCACTATTGCACAATGGTCTTAAAAATCTACAGTCCTTTCCACTAAGGGTATTACTGCTGATTTTCTTTGGAAATGTGCTTCCTATCACACTTCCCTATAATATCTGCCTTGGTCCACATCAATGGTATTAATTATTTTTTTTCTCCCCCTAGTATTCTACAAGAATCTTGTATAATTGTTTCACATATATGCTGCTGCATTTCAATTAAAATCATTTGTGGAGTTAACAGAAACAGATGACTATCATTAAAAAATAATAAAAAAAAAGGTTAGTGCTAACTCACAGCAGTGGGAGTTTCCTGCAGAGGTGGTAATTCCGTATGTAACAGAACCCAGCTTCCCCCAAATCAGCCTGCTTCAATTTCCAGGGCTGAAAGCTTAGGGTTTGGTTAATTATTTTGGAGTTTTTTCGTTCTGTTTAAGGACTGGTTTTATTAATGCATTCTTCAAACCGAGGCATAAAATATTATCACTCTCTGGATCGCTGTAGTAAGTGTTGAGATCTGAGGGGACCAGCTGTAGCAGCTGTGTTCCCCCTTGGATCTGGAAGCTAAAAAACTTTCATCTCTGTTGCTGTCTCAGCTGCTGGTCTCGGGCTGTGGCCTTCCCATAACTCAAACCAATTTCAAAGCAATATAAGTAACCTCATTGGAATGCCTTTGGAAAACCGCAGGAAGATTAGGCTGGTTTCTTTAGTATTACTATTATTTTCTTAAATAGTTCCTGACCATTTAAAATGAATGTTTCCATTTTAAGGTGATTGTGCATGTTGTCTGTTGTGAACTAAGTGATCCATCCTACAGCCAGATTAGGAATCTTGTTGCAACTTTTTAAAGGAGGGGAGAAAGGCAGTGACTCCAGCAGGGTAGGTGGCATGTAAAGACAGAGCTTAGGAGTTTTGTTTAAATCTTTTTGATAGTTGCATATAATGGTATGACCTTTGAATCAGGTTGCACTCAGAACTGTATTTCAGGCATGGTTTTGCTATAAAGAGAAGAAAACCTTCCTGAAAGACGTACAAACACTTGTAAGTTACATTGACAGGATGGGCAGAAATGCATTAAACAAAAGCAAAGCAGTGGGAGGGGAGTTTTTGAGACCTCATGGTAAGACCATGCACTTTACTCACTTCTTGATGTTTCTGACCCCAGAGAGAACCTCAGACTTTTTAACCTTTCTTGACTGACTCCAGTGAAGTGTAAAATAGTAATAGTGCTGGACTTTCCAGGCAGGGACAAATTCCTGCTGCTGACCTTCAACAAAACAGAGAAAAGCATCCGTCTTGTCTTCTGAACCCTAAAACTGTGATGGCCAAGCTGATGAAATAGAGGAGAAAACCTCTGCCTCCCCTGCAGTGTAGTGACAAAGTGGCTTACAGTCTTGCTAATAAGAATCTGTCAATGGGGAAGTGGCTGAGTGGTAACTAATCAGAATGCTAAGTCAGTAGCAAAAAATTGTGGGAACTACGAAAACTTTAATAGATCAAAAGAAGTGATCAGACAAGGCATTGCCTATTTGAATGCATTTGCAAAGTAAACACTGGAAGCCCCAGTTACAGAATTGGTACTGACAGAAGAACCAGTGATGATGACCGACTGAATATTATATAATTAAATGTTTTATGGCTTAATTTTACCTAATTATTTGCAGCAATTTAGCTCAAGACAAGATGAGTCTGTTTGAAAAGATCTGTGTGAATTAGCTCCATCTTTTCAGTGTAGACAATGGCCATGTTTCTGTCTCACAAAGGACATCGGGAGCTAGTCTGGATTCATTGAGACACTTCCATTTTCAAAATGAAGTGTTTTCTAGCCTAGCCCTGAACCTTCCCCTGTTTGGCTCAGAGCACTGTTTTGCGATAGGATGATCAGGGAGACAGTGCCATAGAAAACATGAGTGGGGTACCAAGAGGGTTTGCAGACCCCACATCCTCCACACAGATCCAGCTGATATTGCTCCAGCCCTTACTTCTGGCGTAATTGCAGCTGCATCCCATTGCTAGTGGCATCTTTCAGATGCATAAAATTTCTTGAAGCAGATAGCAAAAGCATGCTTGAGTGACAGACTGTCACTACTGACTTTCACTTTCTGGCTATTGACCCAATTAGTAGTCTCATGGTGAATTCCAAATTAAGTGGTATTTTACAGCACCAGCACAGCACTAGTAATCGCTCTCTTAGGCCAGCAGGGAAAGGCATCATCCTCTTAATTTGTGGTGTCAGGGGAACTTTTGGTGTTTATGGATGATGATTTCTGTCTCTCTCACATTTATGATTGGTAACAGAATGATTTACGGTTTATCATATTATCTTTCTGTTCAGTAAAGGACCAATACAGGAGATATATATTTTGGGAATGTAGAAAAATAGATGGATTTAAGCACAAGGTTTCATTACTATTCTTTGAACCTTCTAAATGATTTGACCTTTATCCATGAAGTGATCGCTGTGGTCAACAAAGGGTAGTATTGATTTACAGCACAGCTAACCTGTCAATTCTAAGCTCAGCCTTTGACCTTTTGTTTTGTTGCTGGAAAAATTATGGTGCATGCCTGAGTCAGTGTTTAATAGGTTTTTTTCTGTATGCAAAAGGCCAAAAGGCTCATTCTAAATAAATCAGCCAGTTTAGTAATCTAGGTGGCAGGAGAAAGAAAATTGTTCATAATTAAGAAGTTCAGAAAACCTGACAGCCAAAAGTATTTCTCAGAATTAAACAATGAGTTTTTTTCTGGGGACAGTAAATGTGCCTGTTTCACAATGGGTAGCTGCCTTCTCTTATCGTGACATTTTTTTTTCCTTCGTGCTTGTCTTTTAACTCACATCTGTTCCAAGTGGGGGGAAAAAAGTGTAGACAAGATCCTGATAGCTGCATTTTTCATGTTTTAAGCTTCCCCCCTTTTAATCTTGCTCACAAACAGAACAGCACTGAGAGGGTCTGTTTCCTTCCCATTTCTCCTTCACAGATAAAGTAATGTTTGACATCTTCTCTAGAGCAAGGTATACCACTTCACAGCAGCTTTAACCTCAAACACATGAAAGATGCTTTTTTATTTTCTTTTTGCCAGGGTATCAGCTCAGGGAGATAGTGTTTACATTGCTCAGTAATATGGCTGCTATAAGTTGAATGTGCTGACTGACCATTTAATTGTGCAGATGGCTGCTTTGCTTTGTTTTGCTTTGACTGTATTTGGTTTGTTTGAAATTGTTTGTAAAAGGCTGTTAATGGAACTAATGGCAATGAATTATGGTCCTTGCCCTCCTCTCCCCATTCTCCTCCTCCCCTCAAAAAAAAAGGAAAAAAAAAGTTTTGTACATTGAATACCAGTTGTTTATTTCTGGAAAATAGTTTACAGTATTATAATTGGGGTTGTATGGAAATGTGATATTATGCAAAGCTTTAGTATCTTTTAGTTTGTTACTTTATTGTAACGCTCCACATTCAGGAATAAAAAATACTTACATTAAAATGTGGATAAAATTTCCATCATTGCTGTACATCATTTAGAGCAAAGTTTAACTTTTATGTTTTGATGGGAGGAATGTAATTGAGTTTTAGAGAAGACAAAAGCCTTAACTGGTAGAATTCTGAACTAGATCATAGTTTCTTCTGAAACAGTGGATAACAGAACTATCCCTTGTTCCTGCCAGACACCAGTTAGAGTTTACATATACCTCAATAGAAGTAAAGGGATTGACTATGAGGAAAAGCTCAGCAAGTTCTCTTGTTTCATTGGGGTTTTTTTTTACACAGTTTGCATGAAAAAAAACAGTGTTCTCTTGTTTCCATTAAGCTGTACAGCAATAATACAGGTAACTGTTGGTACCTTCAGGGATTATTCTTGTTTTAAAAATGACTGGGTCATTAATGCAGTGTTCTGAAATCCAGGCAACACCTTCACCTCACATTGCCATCCATAGATGCAATGGGTGGATGAATCCTTGCAGTTTCATTTTTATCTGGGACTCAGTCTAGTACTGTATGATACAGGATTAGATATGCTCACAGGGACATACCTTCTTTTAATGATCATTCATTTTGAATTCCAAATTCAAATTGATGCTTGGATCTTGTTTCCATGACTACAATTGCAGTTCTCCAAGATTGGTAATATTTGATGCTTATTTATGTCAGCAATTCATGTACTAGAAATATGTAGATAGGTGTATATTAATATCAGTTTAGATTTTCCTTTATGCAACAACTGGAACAACCCAATATATAACTAGCAGGTTTGATGCTACAAGACAATGTGAGGATATGTAGCTCTGTGCAGTATTAATATACTGAAAGGAGTCATATCTGGCCTTGGCTGATTTAGTTAGGCAGGAAAACTCCCTTGTTCTACTTACCCCAGGGAAAACAGATGCCAATGCAGAGGAAGAGCTTTAATAATAGCAGTAGATTTGCCATCTGTCACCTTGCTGGACAAATAATCAAGGATTAAAGATTTAACGCCTGAGAGGGATTTTTTTTTTTTTAACGTTCTGTTCTGGATTTTGTATGTAAATCCTTATGAACACTATAGTAGAGTTTGTTGTGCTTACATATTCCTATGGAGACCAACTTTCAGCAGTGTTCTCCTGAAATCCCACCTTTGGTAATCGGCTTTGGAACATGTGTAGTTATCAAGGAAGGAATCTTGTTTGATTCCTTTGCAACTGGATTTGTCCCTCTTCGTTATTTTCCTGGAAAGAAAGGAAGAAAGCAATTGAGTGTTCATTACTATATGTTGCTATGGAACAGAGACCTGAAAGCAGTATTTGAAGGAGTCTGTCACTCACTGGAATTAAGAGCAAAGGTACACGTAAAAATAAACCCCAAACACCTCTTCCTGCTCCAGTTATGTATGACCTCTTTGTGTGATAAATTTTAGATGTTTTAACGTGTTAGACAATACATTTTAAATAGGGATATTAAAGACGGTTCTTAGTTTTGGGAGGGGCACTTGCCCTGCTATCATTTATTAACACTACAATGAACATTTCCCATAGTTTAGTCATTTCTTTTGCTAGATGGAGAAGGAAAACAGAAGAAACTTTACACAGTTTGTGCTGTGTATGAGGCCATGCACAGTACAGATAAGTCAGTGATAGGAGATAGGAGATTGGTAAAGAAAAAAACAGCCAGAAGGTATATAAGCTAATAATGGAAGAAGGAAATAGTACATGATGATGACAGCCCAGCAGCAGCCTAGCAATTTTTGAGTTCTCTGTAAGTATTACAATAGGACAACTTCAATAAAACCCCTTTGTGACATAAAGACTATTGTGGGAAGCATTACTGTTACAGGGATGCTATTTAGAAATCACAGAGTTAATTTTCTGGGGGGGAAAAAGATGAAGTAAAAGAAACTATTAATTAAACAGGGGTAAGATGTTAAGTGGCCTCCAAAGTTAAGGTTATCATAGAGAATAGCACCTGAGCTGTTGTCATAGTAAAACTGCAAAAGTGGTCTACACATGCACCATTCAATTTTGTGACCAAACTCAAGAGGAGGTAAAGAAGGTGAGTATTTCTAAATTATCTGACTTCAGTTGTGAAACAGGTTGTGGGACACTTTCCAGCCTCAAGGAATAAGGAAGTTGAAATTGTTGTTCCATATCTTCAGTCTTAGTTAAGAAGCAGTTTGTTTTTCTGTGCCAGAGATATAATGATATGCCATTGACATATGATGATATGCCACCTGAGAGTGTCTAACTGAATTAGTGTAAAAGCCACAGAATCAATTTTCCTATCATGTTCTGTGTCCTTGCAACATGAAAACCTCCAAGTCATCTGTGTAACCTTTTCACTTTGTTTTAGAGACATTTGGCATGGAGGAAACGTCACAGAAGTGTGAGGAGGGTGTGTGTGCAGAACAGGAACAGTGTCCTTCTAACTGCAAGAAAACATATTGGGTTGCGATGCTGACAATTTTGACATTTTTTTTTCCCAAGGGAGGCAGCACTTGGAGTTCTTTCCAATTCCATCAGGAGGCCTGAGGAGAAGAGAGTTTCTTGTGTTGCCTTCAACCTTCTCATAAACCTAACCCTTCAGTCAATTAGTGTTCTCTCTGGTCTGCTGTGTAGTCAGCCAGGATCTTCGACTATTCCCTGATACACAGCTCATCAAATGCATTTTATTTTCTTAGGTTTTTTAATTTTCTCCTTGGCCCTGTACATCAGAATGTATTCAGTGAAGCACTGTACTGGTTTTAAGGTAAACCAGCAGGAGAAATGAACTCAACACGAGAGAGATTATAAGTCAGAGCTACAATTT
>JAWWLZ010000001.1:9227763-9244451 GCA_035041345.1 Poliocrania exsul
ATGGACTGGAGTTGGACCAAGGGTTGGACTTGATGATCTCAGAGGTCTTTTCCAACCCAATTGATTCTATGATTCTAAATTAATTTGACTCAGATGAAGAAAGTATAAAAACAAGCTATTGTACCTGTTGTTGACCCCTTTGATTTTATCAAATAGCTTAGAAAATATTTAGTTCACAAGGGTGTAGCTGATTGTGAAATAGTCAGTATATTACTACTTCCCTTAGAAAGAGCCAGGATTCTATTTAATAATACTATATATAAGTGTATGTCTTTGAAAACTGGGGTTACAGGCCTCAGCTGAGATGTTCATTGAGGGCACAACTGGAGTCCTCTGGAGCTAGTAGCCTCATTTAGCATAGAATTTTGTTTTCTCTCTCTCTCTGTCTCTCTGTCTCTCTCTCTCTTTTTTTTTTTTAATTACTGGGCTTTAAATTTACTGTGTGCAGAAGAATTAAGGAGTGGGATTTTCAAAAGACTCTCCAGTGGCCTCATCTGTACTTAGTGAAGTTAGTGATAAAATACTCAAAGCTGGATTTTATAGGATTAAGCCGATTTACACCATCTGTGAATCTGGCCCCCATTAACTTCAGTGGTAGCAGATTTAACCAACGTTGAAAGCTTTTGAAAACCCCATCCTAATTTGGTGGTAAATACTCTGACTGTATAAAGGGTAGATGTCAAAGAGGATTTAAAAATAAGAAAGCATCAGACTAGGTTCCCCCTGACCTTTGTAATTATACCTTCTTTTCTACTAATGTATCATGCACATGATGACGTGTAGATTTTTTATTTTCTTACTACTGTCACTTTATTATATCCAGTCACTCAAATCACAGGTTTACAGAGAAGATTTGTGTGTGTAGCCCGACGCACAAGGAATAGATATTTGGGGTCTGTGTTGTATGTTGGTACAGCAAAATTTCTCCCTAACAAAGCAAGTATCATGTTTGGTTGCTTTATTTTTATTTCAGCAGTAGGTAGTATCACAGAACCACATAAAGCTATCTTGCTTTCTCTTCCTATACATATGTCTGCATCTTTTTCTGTATGTATGTGCATATATTTTTATATATCTGTTAGACATAGCTATTTTCAGCCATTATCAAGGTCTCACTCTAAAAATTCTGAATAAGAGAATGCATATTATAGCAGTACTTGAATAATCAATGAATGGCATAGGAAATTCTGTGAAAGTAATACTGCTTTTTCAAATCTTGTTTACCTGAGAAATAACATAAAAGGCCAAATAGTTAATTATGTTACACTGCTGTAGAAATATTTGCTAAATTGATAAGCAGTCAAGTGATGTACCTACTGTCTATTTCACCCTTTGTACTCAAACATTTTATGTTCAAGGTGGTGTGAAATACATATTTTGGGTTACTTTTTAACTTAAAGATATTCTGTATTAAATTCAGCGGGAAGCATTTCCCACATGTTTGGAGTTGACCATTGCCATTACTAAAGCTTTCCATTCAAGACAGACCTGGAGCAAAAAGTGCATTTCATTTTCTGTATCCAGGATTAGAATTTATCTTGAGATATTTAGCATTGACCAGTTAAAAAGCTATCACAGCAGGTTTGTGAAAAACATCATGGTCACTGTTGTGCTGTCATTTGGATCCAAGTTCCTTGCTCCTCAGAGAAGAAAGTGCTGTGCTACAGACACCCTTCCAAATCACAACGCATAAACAAGCACTTCATCAACACCTCCATTCTCAAAGTGGGAATTGAGGTTTTAGCAACAAGACTCTGCTTGATTGTAACCAGAGTCGAAGAACTAAAACTGATTTCAGCTCCCTGAGCACTTACTCATTAAGGGACTGGGAAAATGAGCTCTGTGCTTGCTACGATGAGTAATGTACATCTTTTTGCACCTTGAGCAAATTCACTTCTTTTGGCTGCTTACTGTATTCTTCTTTAATCTTGATTTATATTTTTCTTTTCAGTGAAAGCATATCAAGTATGATAAAATTGAAACTTCTTGAAACAGGCTTTTTTCAGATGGTACACCACTAAGATATAAAATAATTTTACTGCTTTAATCTACCGTCATTGTATTTTTAATAATATAAATTTCCAAGTCATGGCCATGGTAGAGCTATTACATATTTAAAGGTAATTTGAAAGTTAACTATAATATAGCATGAGATCCTGATACAACTATCCATGTATAGATTAAAAAAAAAGAAAATAATCAGTGGTTTTCCAGAGATATTTTTAAACTAATAGTTTTTCATGGGCTGTAAAGCAGTGGTTTAGCTCAACAGAAGAATCAAACTATATCTCTGATCTTAAGAGGATATTAGTATTACAAGTATTAAACTTGACTGAAATAGTTTTCTCCTATTCTTATTTTCTACTGTTAGTGTGAATTGATTAATTATGGTTAAAAATTAAATCTAGATTAAGAAAAAAACCCCTTGAATAGCATCTTGGACACAGTGAAGCAATGATTGTATTGTATGACCTTAAAATAATCTGTATTCTCATTGAGGTAGTAGAATTATTGTTGTGGGCACAGCACTGCAGCAATGAGACACACACTTGCTTTCCAGACCTAAAATGGTATCTCTGTTTTTTTATGCTGTGGATTTGAAAGGACTATTTCATTGAGGGACAGTTTTATGGGTATCCCCTATGTAGTCTTTTAAAAAGACAAAGCCTGAAATGCTAAAACCCAAATAATACTTAAATCTGATGTTTTGTTATTTTCCAGTCCTTTTATGATAAAATTCAACCATCTCTATGAGTCCTGTTGCTTTGCATTTTGAACATAAGCAAGGTTTCAGTCCAAAGGCTTTGGAATGGATCTCACATTGAACTTTGTAGCAGAAGATGCCCTTTTGAGGTTCAGTTGTTAATTGATAGTGTAGATGTCAAACTGATAAGTCTAAACATTCTTCTTTAGAAACAAAATACCACACAACAAAACACAGCAATTGACTGTCCTGATTTGCTGTATTTAATTAAGAGAAATGGAAAATGGGCTAGGTACATGTGGACTGTTGTATGTGTAATTGCATCAAAAAGGACACAAATTTTCCTTGTCCAATCCTTTTCAAAATTCATGTGCTCATTGGAACTTGGTATCATTTACAGCACATGAGTAACACAGAGCAGTTAGTCCATTAAACCCAAAATATTTTACTATTTTATTGTTTTGATGTTTTTGAGATGTCAGTAATAGCTTACGTTTATTTAATTTTACCTCGTGTTTGCTGTAGACTCTGTCACTCTGAATGGTGCTGAGCTTCTTACAGTAGCAGAGAAAGGGCTTGGAAAGAGAAGTGGGTCAGAGGTACTTTCTGCCTCTGTGTGGTGGCTGTAGAGAAGCTTTCCTGACATTAGAGTTGCACTCAGGAGTGCTCTGTCCCAGTATCTGGAGTTCCTCTGTTCTGTTAAAAAATATATTTCAAAGGGGAAAACCAAATTCTGATGGTTGTTTTCTGATTCTTTTTCGTGTACATGTACCCCCACTTAAATTCTGTTGTATTCTATGATACTCACATAAGACATGGGGCTGTTGTTATTAATGTATGTGTGTGCTCATTGGTGAGCCAACTCCTGCCTAAAAGCTTTGATTGCTCTTTTCTTACTGGAAACACTGATTTAGACTCTTTTAGCTCTAGCTGCTCATTTGCACAGAACTTGTAGGAGTGTAATTATCTCAGAGGCCATGGCTGATGTAAAATTTGGTTAAAGTGACTGTATTCCTCAAAGTTATTAGAATGAGACAGGTAAGCAGACAGGTAGGCAATCTATCCATATAAACCTTGCTGCTTTAGGAAAGCTGCTTCTGTTTAAAAGCATCACTCACACAACACGGAGTCTTTGAAATCTCATTATGTCCTGCAGGTGTAATAGGTAGGAACTATGTAGGAACTTGTTCTTACAAACAGCATCCTGTAGCGTGGAAGTATGCCCTGCAGCAGTGGCAATATTTTAAGTCTTCATTATTGAAAGTTCTGCCTTGTATACATTTTTGTAGTGCCATTAACATTGAAGTGTCTGAGTTATGCATGAGGCAAAATGACAAAAAAATTTTCCTTAGCTCTCTTACTCAAAGGACGGTGTAGCAAGTGTTATATTTGACTTGGTTATTCTCATTAATTCTTTTCTAGTGTGTATTAGCAATGAAGAAGAAAATGCCCAGTGAAAACACGCATTTGGATGCAAAGGAACCCTTATGGGAAGAGGCCTCTGAATCTGAGTAGGGCATTATGTTTGGCAGAAGTTTCTTCAGGTAGCCTTGATTGTACCATTCATATAAATATTGTTCATTTAGGCATATTTGTGTAGTCCTGTGTTTTCCCATCATCATACTGCTGATACTTTGGGACATTTTCGTCACTCGTGCACATACATGCGCACGCAAATCTGAAATGGAAAGATTTATTCACTGTGATAATGACTACTAATACGAGGAAAGTCTTTGGATTCTCATCCCTGTCAGTCTGCTGCATTACGTATCTCTGCATAAAACTTGTTAAACCTTTCAGTATAGTGGTTTTGCAAACTATTGTGAAACGTCAGAAATTAGCATTTAACATCTGTTAACTTGCTGACATATAGTCAGGTTCATCCAGAATAAATTAAAAAATGAGTAAAAAGAAAAAAAAATCAGTTTTCTGTCTCCAGATGCTTTCTTGACAGACAAACAAAGTTTACTTGGAGTCATTGCAAAGAATTGTGGGATGCTGTTCATGGATTTGGGACTGCCTCTATCAGCAACTTGTTTATGAAGAAAAAAGGGTTTAGATAACATCTTTTTTCAGTTTGTGATGCAAAGTTAAGATATGAAGACCAATTAAAGAAAATATCACAGAAGTTGCCGTTTCTGCATTACACACTTCCAGTGTTTAATTCATTCCATGGCAGCATTTTTGGATCATTCTTCTATTCCATACTTTCAAAAAGAACAAGCCTCAAGGGATTATCCCGTTGTCATCCTGACAGAAAGTTTGAACTTGAGGGATTTAAGCAAATCAAAAGCAGAGGTTTTGACATTTGAGGATATCATCTCACATACTTTTGGCTGTACAATAATTTTGTTCTTCATATGAGTCTGACTTGCATGCAAGTCACACAAGACATGCTTTATAATAGGACACAGAAGGTGTTAGATAACCTTTCTTAACCATTCCCATCAGGTCTGCTCCCAAATCTTGCAAGGGATATCCAAGTAAAAGTTCTTAGCAGTATTTAACAAACTAGAAATGTCCTGATATATTATCAAGTTACAGGAATGGAATTTTTACAAAAACAAGGACTGTTGTCATGTCTCTCTTTCAGTCTTATCCGTTCTTTATAACAGTTGTTGCTCCTTTTTCTCTGAAGACACATCTTGACTTTCAGGTTATCCTTTTTTAGTCCCTTTTTAACTCTGTATTTAGCTGATATCTTTTCTGAAGGGTGACAACAGAGCTCAATGTCCAGCTAGACCCCTGCCAGACTAATTGATTGAAGTGTTTCGGGAGTTTCAGGAGACAAACAGGAGTTTTTAAATTAATGACAAAGTTGGATTAAATATGGTTATATTTAATGAATTCTTCAGTTTAGAGAACAGTAGGGGGAAGAGATGAAAGGGACTATTCCTGTTCATGTTGATCTTCCTTCTGCTATTCTTTTACGAAATACTACTCTTCAAATATTTTTTGTTGATCAGTAGGTTTCTAAGTACACATGAGCATATCTAAATGATATGAATAGTATCATAGCTGGTAAATACGCTCAAGTCAGAATTTTTGGAGAATTTATAATTAGTGAGCCATGTACACCTGGGTACATGAGCACCTATGTAGGAAAATGTCCTTAGAAACAGATTCCTAAGAATTTCCCATTTTCTTCTTCATTTCCTCCATTGTCTGACGTTGCTCACTCTGTGATTGGACTCTGCAGGGCTGTCCCACAGCTCTCCTACATGTGACATTGTTAGGAAGGGACACCTGCTGATATCGAAGCCCATTTTAGCCAATGGGACAACAAAGAGAAATTTTATTCTAAACCTATAGAAACACAATCAAATGATTGCTTGTTGTGCCCAGGCTGATGCAAGTTTTAAGACCAGAAAAACAGTGGAAGTGAAATGGAGTTTTCAGGGAGCTGGGTTTGCTCAGCACAATGTGTTGTTTAAATAGGGTGGCACCTGACTATACCTAAGCACATCCCACGTCTCCTATTGCTTTGTTTTTTAGTTTCCAAAAAGTAGTAAAACCAAATATCTTTTGTCTTCTAATTACTCAGTCCTTTCTATTGCACCTGAATTCCTAATGAATACTTAAGCTTTCCCAGCAGGCAATGTCTTTAACACAATTTTAAGATACATCACTGCGCTGTTCCAGAATGTTTAATTTGACTGTCTGGGTAAATTGAAATACTGGAGATTAATACAGCATTAAAAATATAGTGAAATGTGCATTTCCCAATCAGTTAAATACAGGCAACTTAAAATTCTTAAGTTGGTACAATTAATCAGTTAGACTTACTGCTTCTGTAATACTCAGGTTATATCATTTCCCAGTAGGATTTTTATGTAAAAAAATTATTGCTTTATAATTTAACACTAAGTGCTCCCTGTAGAAAAATTAGAGTGCTGTCTTGTAACGTAAACAATATAGATTGCTGGTGTGTAGGCTTAGTTCAATCTTTGTATTTCTGTCATTTTTATAATATTGATTGTGAAGCATATGACACTGAATCACTTTTTTTAAACTCAGTGGACAAAATTCACAAACTGATTTTTTTCTTTCCTCATGGAACTTTTATTTCTGTTCACTAGAACCTGCCCTCACAAAGCTGTTGCTGGAGTTTTAATGAATTCTTTTTTTCTTTAATTTCCTCAAAGAGGCAAAATGCTGGAAATGTTTTACAAGCTACCAAATTAGAGAGACATATTTCCATTATCTGATTGTAGTTAAAAGTAAGGGTTAAGTAGCCTTTCATAAATAAAAATTGACACAACCTGTTTAGCTGGTTTGTATTTAGCTATAGTAACAAAAACTGTAACCCAAACTTCTGACATTCTCATTATTGATTTTATTGTATCCTTTTCCACTCCCATTAATCTGTTCATATACACAATTTAGTAAATAGTCTACCTAGACACACTGTAAATAGAACTGCAAAGCGGATGAATGACCTCCTTTTTAATCCTCATTACAATTTATTTTATTGAAGATGATTTCTGACCTTGATTTTTTTTTTTTTTACAGTACATTTAAAACCTTCTGACCTGGGAAACATTTAAAACATGTATTTTACTTTATTAATTTATCATAGTGACAAGAAAAAGATCTGTGTACCTTGAACTGTTGGATCAGTATAAAACTATGTTCCTGGAAATGAAATACTGTAATTAGAATTCCTTGGAGGCAATGTTTTCTTTTTAACTTGATGTTACAACTTCAAAGACTTTGTGACTTCAGCTGATAGTGGAGCAACTCCCTGAGGCGATCTCAGTTAGATAGCTCAGGGATGGCCATTCAGTAGTAGATAAGGGAGTCTGTGAAGTTAATGAGTAATTCTGCCATTTAAAAATGGATTGCATTTTTATTCATCGATGAAAATTACAGTTCTGACATCTTAGTTAAAAGCTAAGTAGGAATAGGGAAATAGTGCTGGTAATGTAATAATGATCAGAGGTGATAACGTCATAGCACTGGCAAGTAAGCATTTTAAACTAAAGTGCTTTTCTTCCAGAGACTCACAGAGCTGAAAAACTTGTTAGAATATCCCAAAGAAGAGTAATTAAATTAATGTGTAAGTTACTTAAATATTGGTGCATCTTTTACATCACTGCAGCAGCTTTCCAGAAAGTAATTGAACATTATTTGGTAGTTTCTTTCCCCGCCACCCATCCCCTGCTTTTTTCCCCTACTTGCTTTGGGTTATTTGATTCTCTTACTTTTATGTAAATGAGCGCATTTGAGAAATGACCATGTTCCAACACACCACTTTTGAGCTGCAGAAAGGAAGTGTGTCAGCAAGAGCAAGATACTGTGTGTGGCCTGCAGCCCTGACCTGGGTCCAAAGTTGTGTTTGGTAGGGGCTGCCAGTGCTGAGAATGGTGCTGCCCCATGTGAGTTGTTGATAAGCTGCCAAATGCAGCCAGGCTTTTACTGATGGCATGTCCCTACAGACTGTGCCAGGGCTCAGGACCTGCACAGCCCTAAACTTCGTTCTCTCTCTTTATGATTCTTTTGTTCAAATAGCAGATTCCCTTTCTCTGTGCTCCAGTGATAATTCAGAACTCAATTCAAAAAGAATCAGAGGCCAGATAGGGAAGCAACAAGGAAAAAACCAAGAAAACAAGAAAAAAGAGGGTTTTGGGTTGCAGTGTCTCGGACAGAGATGAGCACCTGTCAGTGCTGCAGAGGCTGGCAAGCAGCATGGCAAGTTAACATGGGAGAACAGGTTATCCTGAGCTCTTTGCTTCTGGAATGCTGTTTACATGGGCAAGGTCTCCTCTGGAGGAGCCTGCCCTTCCCTGCAGGAGGTGTTGCTTATCCTGGCTCCACATCCTTCTGACGATTGGAGCTGGCAGCCCACTAATGACAGGGACAGGAGTGGAGGGGGAGGGAAGGGTGTTGAAACCCCCTGGATGAACCTCAGGGCAGCCATGTACACAGCACTGAGAGCTGAGTCAGCCCAGCCTGGCCTCACAGCGTCTGGGGGGCTCCATGGCCAGGTTTTAATAATGTGTGTGAGTCCTGAGCTGCAGTTTGAAGCTCACAGTGTCTGTTGGTGTGTAAATAAGACCACTGTACTTGTGCAGTGTAAGCAAACCCTCTCTTTTTTACCCTGGGTACCCAGAGACAGTTTTCGTGGTAATTCCATTTCATGTTGTCTTAGCAAAGGAAAAGTTTTTCTCCATACTTCTGCATAACCATTCCTCTAAGTCTGTAAATTGTTATTGGTGCCCTTAAATTCTCATCAGTTTGCTGAGATACTTTCAAGTTGTGTGGAATGTTCTCTCTGTAACACACTCAGCACTATATACAGGGATTATGATCTTTGTATCATGTCACAGCAAGTGTTTTACATGCATTTATTAGAAATCTAGTTTAATTATGTTTCGTGCTAATGGAAAAGAAAATCCATACCTACAGGTAGGTGTTTAAAGTGGTAAAAGTCCCTTGGTCTTTAATGATATTAATACTATTCTAAGCTGTTACACAGAATGGTAGACTAGTAAGCTGAGATGCTGTCTGAATGACACTGACAAATAAGATGTGACATATATTCCTATCTTAAAAATACCGTTAAGTAAGTTTTTCTAATGAACTGGCATATCTTCTAGAGTGTAGGTGTTACTTGTACTAGTACTACTAGTCAGAATAGTGTTGTTACTGAAGAAGGGTAAATTGCCCTGTTCATGTAGAGGAAAGGGACTGAAGTCTGTGTGGCTGCATCCTTTATTTCCTTCTGACCCCTGAGAGCATGCATTGGCTTCAAAATTCACAGAAATCAAATTAAGTGCTACTTAGTTTTAGAGTGCCTTTCATCTCAGTACAAATGTAGACCAGAAATAGATCTCCTGAATAACACAGGCCTTAGAATTTCACTCAGTAATTTCAACATCCAACCCACAGTTTGTGGTTGAGCTAAGGCATGTTTTTAAGACAGGCATCCAGTCTTTATTAAAAGATTTAAAATGAGGAGAATCTACTACATTCCTTGACTGTGGAGTGTTCTCTGTTTTCTGGACTGAATTTGCCCAATCACAGCTTTCGACAACTGAACTTTCTTTCTATTTGCCGGATCGTACTATTTTTTCTCTTTCTTATAGAAATAGTAATCTTTTTCAATACTCAAGTAAGCAATAGTGGTTTAGGTTTGACATGCTGCAAATATGATTAGGATGATGTTTAAAAAATACAGAAAGTGCACTACTTAACTGTATTTCTTTAAATTTTTAATGGCTTGTGGTGCAATTTTAATACATTTCCTTTTATTTTCCATACATCATAAATATATAAGAAAAGAATCAAAATGTATGGTTCCTATATGTTCACCATAAAAACAAACAAACAAACAACCCTATAAACATAGAGTGCAAGCTGGATTTCAGGGTTTTAAACAGTAAGATTCATCTTAGAACAAAAAAAACCTTTTATTTTACAGGCTGTGTTGTATGCTATTTCTTAATATTATTTTTTTCTGAACTTTTATAGGGTCTTACAAATCTGTTGTGACAACACTTCCTACTGAGTTTCAGGTAAAGGGCAGGTGATACAAATGTAGGAAATGCAGTTTAGTCCAATAGAAGGAATTAGATTTAGTATATAACAGCTTTGACATACAACATGACAGGAATCCTCAGAGATGCAGTGCCTGTGCAAAATGTAATTAGCCAATCACTTTGGTACCTGAAAATTATTTTTTATCAAGTATTATGTTCCTTCCACCTCTCTTAGAAGTACTGATCAGATTTTTAAACTAATGTAGCCTTTTATTTTAAAATCTGATGAAACATTGCAGGAATTTTCATGTCCGTTGCAGTTATTTTAGAAAGGAAAAACATTTATTCTTTTAATTAAGATAAACTTGCAATAAATTTTGGTTAATGGCATTGCTCTGAGAAATACATCCACAGGCTGTCCTGGCAACATATGATGGAGATGAAGAAATATGTCTCTTGACACAAATTTCTTTAAAAGTATTCTTTCATTATTTTTAAAGAAAACAGTAAGTTTCAGCTTTGTTTGGTATGTTCATAGGGAGAAGTGTTGTATTCTTTTTAAATATACAATTAAATTCCCTGAGAAATTATTTATAAGTCTCCATTATCATTGCTCTGGCTGTAGCAGAATCTCTGAGGATTGCCATTTTAATGCTAATTCCAGAAGCAAATGGAACCAGCTGACATGTGCAGTATCAAGAGAAGAAGGTCAGCATAGCAGCTAGAGACACAGGAAACAGCAGGAGACTGCATTATTACTCATTACATATATTACACTAGACCTTAGGGATTCCTGCTATGACCAGGACATTGTTATACTTGATACTGCACAAATGCAGCAAGGGCAGTCCATGGCTTGAGTGATAGAAGCAAGGAAAATGTTTATGTAAATTGTCCTTTTTGGTTTTAATTTTTTTTCTTAATTTACACACCTTGAACCAAACCAAACTGGCATATATGTACAAAAATGCAAGGTCTTTTGCTGTCCCCTGTGCCTCTGGCTGTGTCTCAGATATTTTAATTTTATGAGTGTCGTTAGAGGAAGCATGGGACACTCAGTGAATTCCCCCTGATGGCACACATTTCTGCATGTACTCATGTAAGTATACAGGCAGTAAAAAGCTTCTCAAACTCTACGGGATGCATCTGGCTGCATGGGCAGTCAAATGAAATTACTTAAAGTGGAAATTATTTTATATTGCATTGATTTTATTTTTTTTAGCCATCTCCACCCCCCCGTTGTCATTAACCACAATTATTGTTTTCACCTGGGGATTCATCATAATTCAGATCTGTCTGCTGTGCACACAAAGTCTGGCTTTCATAATGTTTAAGACTAGGAAGGATCAATAAACCATTTAGTCTCATTGGGACCTTACATGTCACATCTGTTAAATTTCACCCAGTTATCTGCATGCTAAAACTGGCAACTTTATATAAATAAAATTAGGTTTTAGTGAAGCTGAAAATAGCAGAGAGTAGAGCATTAATAATTTTGGAGGTCTGTGCAAAATGATTAGTTTGCTAAGATGATCTCAGCAGGTGTGCCATCATGCATGCTGAACAGGAACATGATTTGTTTCCTCCCTCCCTTCCTGTCAGTCAGACTTATGGAATGCATCCCAGCTGGCTGGATGTGGGGGGATCACCATGACTCTCTGTGGGCAAGCAGTGCACACAGGCTAGTATCTGGGAACACTAATTCTTTGGTAGTTGGTAAACAATGTGTAAAATTTCAAAGGAATTGTTTCCCTTTCTTCCCTTCTTTCCACCTTCCAGAAACAGAAAAAGAATAATAAAATGTGAAAAATTTTATCAATCAGACCAGAACGTTTATGATCACTTTTATTACATAGTGATCTAGGCTTGCTGGAAATCAAATATGGTTTCTCCTACAGTCCTAATTTTAGCCTGGAACAATAGATTCTCTCTGAAGACTGAGGACTGCCTTTTTGTCTTGAGCTTGGGGAGCCAAAACTGGTGGGTTGCCTTTTACCACTGTGTAAACCTGTAGCCAGTTCTCACTTGTATTTGCATTTATTCTTTGTATGCAGCCAGTGATGGTTGTATTGCTGCTGCTGCTTTATTGTTTTGTTTTTCCCTTCTTTTTTGGTCATTATATTACATTAGAAACACATGTTACGGCAATTGTCTGCAAGCTTCGCTGTACGGCGTGTTTTTCTTGATGTGGTTCTGGAAGCACTGTAGCTATTTATTGGCTTAGAAGTTGGTCAAAGCCTGTGCTGCTGCTGCTCAAGGGACCGGGCTGTTCCTACTTCAACCACAAGCAGACATTCCCATTTCTCCCCCTGCTTTGGCTCCTGTGCTCCAGTTGTAGCATGGTGGATCAAGTTTGCTTGCCTGACCAAATGTACCATGGCAAAAATAAACCCACTCTTGTCTCCGTTTGAATGGACGAGCTGATCCAAGTCCCCAGGAAGAGCACTGCAGCTGCCTTCTGGCCAGGAGCGGAGAAATTTGTAACCCTTTTACAGTGGTGGGGTAATGTTGGATTAGTCTCACTTGCCTGTGACCAGATTGTCCCTCAGAGCAACTCTGTGCCAAGGTTAGTCAGGCTCTGGCCATGGGCCAGGCTGCTGTGCCTGGGCTTCTTCCCCATCCAACAGTAGTTTATTTGGTGGTTTGCAATCTCTGTTATTTTGATTGTGCTCTATAAAGACCTTCCAAACTTTAGTTTTTATTCTCCTGTTACACACATTACATTTTAATCTCAAAGGTGTTCTATTCTGTTTGTCAGTATACAATGTATTTTTTTTTGAGTTGCAATTGTTTAACCTGATAGATTATACTGTAGCAGTAGCCAAGTTGCTTTAATCTTTAATTATTTATGTATTTACAAATGTCTCTGTCATCTGCATACTTGTAATAGAGATTTTATGTTTGTATCGTTTCCAAAAAACCCCAACAAATAAAACCCACAACGCGAAACAGTTGGAAACAGCAGTGTACTAAGAACAGGTCCCTGGGGACCTTAAAGCACTTCTGCTTTTTCTTTCTGAGCCAAAAAGTCATAAAAGAGAAAATATATAATGCAAGTATTTAATAAAATGAAGTTCAGCTATTGAATTGGAAATGAAAATCTAGGATATCAACAGAGACCACTAACACCATCACAAAAATATAAATGATTGGTTTGCTAGTCCTGCTGGTTGACATTATTGATATTTGTAGGCCCCAACTAGTTATTGTTAGAACAAGAATTGACTTTACTTGTTTATAGTTTTCAGGGTTTGAATGTTTCACGTTTTACTGTGTAATAGTATTTCCTTGGCTTTTCTTTGTCCTGTTTTTTTTTTATTTTGTCTTATTTTTACTAGTATATGTCTTGCGATATATTACTTTTACATATGCAGGTAGATAGAAAAGTTAGAAATTAAGCTTGAAAAATTAAAAATCTTTGTGCAGTAGCATGTCTGACATGACTTAAAAAGAATTACTCCGTTTTTATCTCAGTGGCCTCCATCTTTTTCTTAAGGATTATAATTTATTTCTCAGAAAATCAAATATAATATATGTAATGCATTCTGTTTTTTTAATTACTAATATATATAAAAATTAAAAGTATCTGTAAATATGAATTAATTACTGAAAAAAAACCACTTTCGTTGTTGCTCTAAACAGGGCAGTTTGGAAAAGTATACTAGCAAATGCTGCTTATTAGAAATAATTGAAAATAGAGAGCAATTTCACTCCAAGCCACAGAAGGGTATAAACTTGATCTTGAGCTGTACAGCATCAGGCAGAGTTGAAGATGTTTCATTATTTTGGTCATAAAATCTGAAAGAAACAGGTCTTCAAATAAGCCCATTATAACTGAGTTCTGTTGCTTCCATTCAGGTGATGCAGTTCCTAGAAAATTTAATTTAGCACCAGCAAATTCTTTAATAATTTCCAGCTGACTGACTTTACCAATGTAAATAGAAAATACGTTCCAGTTTTGTCCATTTCCTGAAAAATAATCTTCTTGGCTTAAAGCCAGGTCAAAACACTCAGAATAGCTTTTTGGCATGTGTCAAGTTTTATGGAGTGGCTCTGGGATTCCTGATACCAGAAACATGAATAAGAGATAGTGGGAGGAAATTTTGGGTTGCGAGCAGCAAAATCTGAGTAAAAGCAAAGCAACAAGGTGAGATAATTTGTGTAGGCAAAGTCTAATACTTTAAAAAGGAATCAATGATCAGCGTCTCAGGTGAAAGTGGTTCTGGCACAGCTGAGGTGAGGTACTTGTAAGCTTATTATATTAGAAGTCTTAGGCCATATTCTTAGCCTAAGCAAATAGAGGGAGCTTTACTGATTTCAGTTAAGCTGTCCATATTTACATAAGGTGAAGTTACAGCTTTCTAGATCAAGTTAAATAGGAAGTCATTACCCCTGTCCATACTTATTAGACAGTAAACATTTTTGAGTCTCTTTAGATCATACACAGATCACAATGCACAAAGATTCATTGTACATTTATATAAGGTGCCATGTAACTAGAGAGACAAAACGGAATCTATTATTAACCAGATCTGCCTTTACTTGTCATAGCTGAATATGCTGAAAACTGTGGATGAAATTTTAGTTAGTTTCGGGTTTGTATGATCAGAACTTACCCTGCAAAAAACTGTTGACTGTTATTCCAAGTAGAGTGCTTAATTCAATCCGTAATTGCATAACAGATCATTTTTGCAGTCATCACTTTAATTTCTAGTTTAGCTCCAGATTAGGATAGTACAAAGCTTACAGTAAGAGGAATTAAAACAGCACAGTGGGTACTCTCCAGACTTGATTCTTTATCAAGGTCCTCTTCCATGGTCTCCAAACCAGAAGAGCTGGAACACTCATCAGGTTGTCCTGATTGCTCTATTCTTCAACAGTTGTATGACTGTGGACTTGTTGGCTCACCTGTGCTTCAGTCCTCTGTTTTCCTAGCCATAGTATTATTTTGAAGCCTCCAAGTACTATAATGAGCAAAATCAGAGCAATACAATTATCCTATCGCACATGGTGAGTTTTGCAACTCCTAGACATATTGTGGAAAATCCGTTTTGGCTCTAACTCCATACTCAGGCATCTGTCTTCTGGGAAGCTCTTTCTCTAAGGACTGAATAGCAGTCTTAGAATAGTATGTCCTTCCCTTTTTCTTCCCATTTGTTCACTGTGAGATGAGTATTTCCTTCCCATTTCTTCACTGTGACATGAATTCAATTGCATAGACTTATTAAGATTTATCTGGAACTTTGGCCCTTTAATTCCTACCAGGGGATTGGAAATGTGAGAATCTGATTAAACATTGCAACAGAAGGTTACTTGGTCTTTCAAATATCCCTTCACTCTTTTAATAGGAAAGAGAGAATTGAGGTAGGTTCCTTTACAGCCTTCTTATAGAATTTTGTACTAATTCTTAACTTTTTAATAACTGTCTTTGAGGTTATTGATGCTAGCATTTCAAAAGTTTCTTTCTTCCTCATCCTTAGGATCAGATCTAAAGACAATAACCTGATTGCAGTGTGTCACTTTCATTGCCTTAATTCTTTCACGCATTAGAGTCATATTTCCTAAACAGCCCTGACTTCAGGAGTATTTTTCAGTCCAAGACAGCTTCTAGAGTGCCATATTTAATTTTTTTTCTTCCTTTTTAAACATTTCAAAATATTCTTGGCATTGGAGAATGATTTTTTTTTTCCTAGTCTTTCTCAATATGAAGTTCAAGAGTGGGAAAACTCCTCTGTCTTCTTGAGTGGCTCCCTTCTGTTCTTAAGTTACCATCCAGTGTTCCAACAGCTCTCTCTTGGAGTGAGCCTTTTGCTACTGCCAGCTCAGAGGAAAATGGAACCATTCACTTCTGCTGTTCCAAAACTACATCTACACAAAAAAGTTAACTGGGTAAATAGGTAAAAATACATGAAGATGAGCTATAGTTATACATTAGGATCATAAACCTGATTTTACAACTCAGTGCTAAAGTAACTAATTGCCATCATAGTGCCCTGAATTTTGAGCCGCTGTAAAATCCAGTCTCTGTGCATGCCAGTTATTAATTTGTGTATCCTGTTAGGAAACTGTGGTATGTAGTTTTCAATGATGAGTTATCTTCGAATGTTTTCAGCTGTATTCTTGTTTTGCTTGATGTCCCCATGGGACAGGATGAGCATGAGCATGGCTGAGTATTTCTGTTACATAATGGGCTGCAATTTTGAAACTTACATCACATGAAGGAATTCTTTGATTGGAACAGATTTCCAGGTCACCTGGTTAGATAAAACCCAGAAGAGTTTAGCTGATTTCCAAACAGGATGTAGTTCTATCTATTTAAGACACAAAGTGGAGTATTTTTTCTAGTGGTTCTGTGAGGTGCTACATATTTTCAAAACTGAAGAGCTATATTTATCATCACTTTCTGAATCTGTGACTTACTGTCACAGGTTCACCTAGGTGGGCCTAAATTTGAGTTTTTTGAAGTTCAGCCTGGGCCTGGGGGCTGTCAGCTGATCTGGGCT
>JAWWLZ010000001.1:9257910-9399983 GCA_035041345.1 Poliocrania exsul
TTCTTGGCCACCTGGGCACACTGTTGGCTCATGTTGAGCTTCCTGTCAATTAGTACCCCAAGGTCCCTTTCTGCCTGTCTGCTCTCCAGCCACTCTGTGCCCAGCCTGTAGCGCTGCATGGGGTTGTTTTGGCCAACAAGATAACCATTTCTAGTACTGGAATTGGTATAAATCCAAGCACTAATACTGTCTGTAGCTGAAACATTCAAGCTGCAGAAGTTCAGTACAGGAAGCTCTTTCCTTGTGGAATACTCGAAAAGGAAATGTAGCTCTGGTGATGTGCTCGAAACCAATGTTGTCAAGTCATGTATAAACTAATACTTGGCATAGATTCTTGAACATAAGATATCTTGAGGCAGGGTGGTTAATTAGAGCCCTGTCTTTGTTTTCTTCTGGAGCTTTCTGAAGCAGATGGGAGAACTATGGAATATAAAAGGTGTGTATGCTGTGGACTTCTCTGGATTAAATGTCTCTTGCATAGTGGAAGAGAGGATGATGGGGCTGATTCTGTTGCCCCTCAAGATCCTCAAAGTTTTGTGTTTTTGTGTTACCAGGATGACACATGCCACAGTATAATTTCCAGATGGCTTTTGAAGATGGATGTAACAGAGTGTTTGCTAAATGGCTCTCATAAGAGAGCCCAGACTATGTTCCATTGTCAGAAGCAGTGAAAAGCTCATCTCTCTGGTTAAAGCCATAGGGATTTGTGGTGATACTCGTTTCCAAATGTCTCCGGGTTCTAAGTCATTTTGTTACAAAGATTTTCATACATACTTTGTCAGTGATAGATTTTAGAATAACCGAAATACAGTAATTGCATGAGAAGATATAAAAATATAATTTATATAAGTGCAGTCAGAGAAAAGGGAAGTATGAGCACACCCAGATAAATTACATCAATATACTCAGAGACAGAAATCCTGACTGTAGATTTAGAAGTTGGAGATAAAGCTTCTGTTGACTTCAGTTGGTAAGAATTCGACCCAGAGAAAATAAGAAACATGCTTTACACGAACTGGCGTCAAGATGTATGTCCTCTGCCCCACAGAAAGAGGATATTTAAAATATTTATGTAAATATTTCAAAGAATTGCCAGTTGAGCTTTGTTACAGGAACCTGCATGCGTGTTGACCTTATGTTTGTTTGTTTTGTGGAAAACTCATGCAGCTGCTTTCCATAACTGTGTTCACATCTGCTGTTGCTAAATCGCTTTTAGCCTGGTTTCCGAAGGAAATGAGGTTTATGTGATTACACTGTGTGTACGTGCACACATGCATCCACATGCATGTGAGGCTTTCCCACAACTACAGATTTTTTAACCCCCTGGCCAATTGCGAGCACATCTGAAGAGGTGAGACAGGGCCCAGTTCCTCAGACATTCAGTTCCTACAAGTTTTCTGAAATGTGGGCACCAAGGTAGGACAGCAGGAGAGGAACCTTGGAGGAAGAACTGTGCAGGAGTTGAGCTCTTGTGAGACACCAGAAAACAGAGCTGTTGTAAATGACCTTACTAGTGAAAGGTTACCTTGTTAGGTGTTGGAGTAACTGGTTCTGAAATACAAATCTACAAGGAATAAGGCTTCATTAATTTAACTGTTCACAAAACTTTGTTTTCTACTGAATTATCATTGTATTAAAACGCACCAAAAATGGTCATTTTTTTTCCCCGTGGTAATAACTGTAAGCTATTTTATAGGAGAGGAAATTTTAAATTTAAGAGAGGGAGAAAGCATGAACCATTGGTGGTGGTTTTTATTGGCAAGAGTTTCCGCTGGTATTGCGTGTGAAAGCCATAAGTTACTTCTGCAGTTCATCCTATGGAAAGGCAGATAAAATTGTTAATGTTACATCAAAACACCATGAATTTGCTGTGTACCACAAAACTTGCATGGAAGAAAAATCCAGTTTCACAAAACTCCCATGAATTATTTCTTGCCTTGATGCTATTTCTCATCTCTTCCCTACTACAGAACAAATATACCTGTGTGATATGAGAAAATTAAAAAAAAAAGGTAATTCATTGTAGAAATCTTTAAAAGTTGCCTAATAGAGCTGTGATTGAGGTATACAAAAAGATGTGTATTTTATATATATATATATATATATATATATATGTATTTGTATGTACATGCATATAGTGGGTGAATAAGACAGAGTAGGAGAAGGATTTTTCTTATTGAAAAGGGAATTTGTAGTTCACTAAATGTTAAAAAGCCTTTCCTTCCAGCCCTTATGGGCTGTGAAATATAATGCTTTAAACCTGTCCTTATTCTGTGTTTGAATCTTGCTTGTCCTGTACCTTAGGGAAATGTAATTGGGAGCGTGTTAATGGGGGTGTTTTAGGGATGGAGAGGTAAATGAGAAATGTGTAATTGAAAGAAAGGAAACATTTCCTGGTGGAGGTGAGAAAGGATTTTATTTTTATTTTTAAAAATTGATTGGAGATGTTCCAATGTTGAAAAGGTAGGAATGATAGACATGGCCTTAGGGAAAATGGATTAGTGGGAACAGAAGTATGGAACAGGTGAGTGGTCAATGGGGCATGATGGATTAACTTAACACACAGTTACAGGCTTAATTACAAGATTTTTACATGTATTACATGAATTTGCAATATAATTGTTTTTACAGCAGTAAATAATAAAAGCAAACAGTTTGGGGAAGAGGTGATGCCTTATTTAGACATATCTTATCTAGGATATTATTGGCTTTACCAAACAAAAGGCTTAAGATGTGTTTTGTGATTAAATTTACAAAAGTAACCCCAACCCAGCAATTTTTTTTTCGATAATATGGATAATGCTGAGAGAAAGAGGGACAGTTTCTATCTGTGGACACCACAGTTCCTCAAAGGAGGAGTTCACACATATACTGTGATGTGTAAATAACCTTTTGAAAGCCATAGGAAAAAGTCACTTTAAAACAGTCGTAGCTTAGCTGGAATATCTCATGAGGGAAGCAGAGCATCCTTTGAATGTAGTTCAAGTAATGGGAAAGAAGGAATATTAGCAGTCCTGCATCTCTCATTTATCTGAACATCAGCAAATGGGCACTTCATTTGATATCCTGACATTTCTTTGTTTTTATATATTTGGCTGGTATAAATCAAGGACGACACAATGCAGTTTCTTTGAACTCTGCTGCTGAACATCTGTGAAAGTTTATGTGGCACATGGTAGTAATTTCAAGCTGTGTGTATGGCTAAGATGTGTATATGTCTCTGTGCAGAAGTTAAACTGCATTTGTCTGAAACATGTCATTTATCCAGCCTTTTTTAAAAATTGCATATCAAGTTAAAAATGTAATATTAAGAAGATTTTTTTGTGGCTTAAGTGTACCTTTGAGCATAATGCTGAACAAATACCCTACATTAGCTCTAGTGTTTTGGATGAAGACATATATATGCATATATGTAATTCACATACACATTTATTAAATTTACCATAGACACTGAGAATCAATTTACTTTCCTAAGTGTGATCTGCAACCAGACTGTTTCTTATGTAAGTGAGAATGTTTGGTTTTCTAGCAGAGAATGAAAGATAATGTAAATACCAATTTTCCTCCAATTTTTTTTCCCTAAATACAGCCTAATCATGATCCTTTTTCCTCCCAGGATCATATGACAGATGCTTTTAATGAAAATACACAGATACTTTCTTAAAATCTATTTCCTATTGTATTGTTGGAATAGAAGCTTTTGCTCATGACAGATGTGTGCTTTGAGACTCAGTTTGTATGGCAGTCTGTAGATTCAGGACCTTATAACCCTCAAACTTATTTTTATTTATTTATTTTAAAATATAGGAAATAATCAGTTTTATTTTCTCTAGTACTTGAGCACATAGTGTGTTGGAGCCCAGGTTGCTACACTCACTGCTTGGAGCCTCCCTCTGTTGACTGAGCAGAGAAGACACTGGAACTAACTTGAGAGTGAAAAAGGAAAAGGAGACCTGTGAGAGCAACATATGAAAGGGGACACAGAGGTGACCATGGGCAAGGTCAAATGTGGAGCACTGGCAGAGAGCAGAGTTGAAAGTCCTCTACTTAGAGATTGGATTCAATGTTTGGCAGTAAGCCACAGAGTTATTGAATGGTTTGTGTTTAAAATTGTTAAAGATATGAATTTGACTTCGGTTGAAACTCAGTTCTGAATTGTGTGCCATAAAAATCCTTTTACTTCTTGATGAAACCATTAGCAGATAAATCTACTCCCTTTAAAACACTCTTTAATGCTACTGCTCAGGCGTTTCTTTAGAAATGAGGTTTTGGTCTTTGATATATTTTTCAGATTCATCACTAGTTTGGATTGCAACTGATGATGATTTTTAACTGCATAACCAGTGGTGAAACATAGCCCTAAAATGCTTGGTGCCTGCAGAATGTTACCTGTATCTCAGTGGCAGGTCCATGAATGAATGCAGAGTGTCCTGTGTTATGTTTCTCTTGATGTTTACAGAAATAGCTACATTTTGCTGTAATCTGTTATGTGTATTTGTATTTCATGTCAGAAAATCTGCAAGGACTTGACTGAAAATTTACAGATTTGCTTTTTAATTCCATAGCAGAACTATCAGAAAACACTGTGCTTAAACTGAGTGTAAAATGCATCACTTTTAATACTTCATCCCTTTGGGGGAAAATACAGTGCAGGTCCTTGATGTCAATGTTCTGAGAGTCCAGTATTTGCATTAGGAAATACTTCATATCTCCTAGTGGGAATAATTAAACTGGATTCCTGTGGTGTGAATAGATGCCATAGCTTTTATTGTGCCTCATTTTCCATGTGTAATTGAGCAGCTTTGTAGTAAGAGAACAAAGGTTAGATGTATGAGAGTTTATCTGGATACTAGGATTCAATTAGAGGAAATCCAAATTCCTTCTGCTTTTTCCAGATTCTCTGAAGCTTGGCCATGCTAATTTCCTCCTCCAACACTACACTAACATTGAGGTGTTGTTTTTTTTTTTTAATTTTGAACCAGCAATTTTTGGCCTTGAATTCTAATCTGGGAAACACAGAGGTAACAAAAAGTATAGTTAGAAAGAACCAGGACCATCTCACAATATACTTAAAAAAATAATTCATGGCAGGTGGTACTTGCTTATTTTTATGATCATTTGACCTAAAATATGGCACAGCTGAATGTCTCCAGGGAGCAAAGGAGTCATGTCATTTGCACAGAGAGGTTTAGCAGATGAACTGTTACTTTTAGGGAGACATTATTATTATTCTATTAGGCTTCCAATGTTTTTGATGTTTCTAAAATAGCCTTTGAGGAGTTCCAGCTTCCTGTGTGGTGATACGATCAGTAGAATAATGTGGTCGGAGCAGTGCTGTGTTCCAAATCATCTGTCTCTAATATCTGTCATTGCCAAAAAATAGGGTTTGGGTATGAGGTTTTCTGGGGCTTTTTTGTTCTGTTGTTTTGGTTGGTTTTTTGGTTTGCTTGGTTTTGTTTGTTTGTTTTTTAAACCTCATGTCATTTAAGCTTGCAATTTGTGCAAATGAAAAATAAGACTTAACATTTATGTATTGTTTTGGAAGACCTTATCTTGCTTTCATTCTTATTTCACACCTGAAAACTTTCATGGAAGGCCTGGTTTATCCAGGTGTAACAACACTTCTCTATAACACAGTCTGAATTTTCTTTATTTTAAAGACAACTAAACTGTGGAGAGAATTTTGGGAGGTCAGTGGCTGTAAATTTAGATTAAAGCAGCAAAAATATGAAACAGTAAATGAAGTTATAGCTGGGAACAGGAACTGAATCTTGGCAATGCATTTCTGCATTTATGGATGTGGAGAGATTGAGCGTGCATCTCCCAAGCCTGTCTGGGCACAAGTGTGTGTAGACACTCTTCATTGCTTTTCTCTCTCAAAGTGTTGGCCCTTTGGAGCAGGTGGAGAAGGCAGTCCTCTATCCCTGGAGTTGGCCACAGGTGGGATGGACTAGCCCAGCCCCTACTGCCCTCACATGCTGGGAACCTAGCAGTCAGAACATCTAGGAAAAAAGATGTTCAGAAAGCAGTTAGCTTGTAATTCGACCAAGTTATTTTTTCAGATGAAAGGTGCATCCAAAAAGGTTGGATCTTCTCTTCTTCCAGTCATTCTCAGGGCAAGATACCACCATGGGTGCATAGGACATGTGTTATGTTTGGTTTCTGAGTTGAGCCTCAAGTGACTTCCTGTGAAACTAGGGAAGTGAAAACACCCTTCATATTCTTTGTGAACTTCATGAACTTTAACTGAGTGAAAGCAGCAAAACTTTCAACTGCATGGTATTTTATGTTTATGGTTTTATTAGGCTGGGATTATTTTTCCTATTTTCATTTCATTCTCGTGACATTCATAAAATTCTTATAGCATTGCTTTTGGTAGAAGCAGTTAGATGTGATAACACCCTGAACCTTTTAGTGATATTTGATGCATTCTCTGAGAATGCTCATAAGGACAGAGGTTTTATTTAGGCTTTCTAGATACAGCTTTTGGGAGGTATCACTGCTTCTGGTCAGTATGGAAACTGAGGCAGAGGGATGTGACTTGGGTTGTTCAGGGTGTCAGGAAGAGCTGAGTCAAACCAGCTGGATCCTCTGATGACCAGTCCAGCACCCCTTGGAGCGGAGCCTGTGGCCACCTGAGAGCTGCTGCAGAGGAACCAGAGATGCAACCCTTTGTTTGACATGGGGCACTCCAGGCCCTGGGGGATTTGCACACTAAGCCTTTGTGTGACAACACTCAAATCTCAGGCTTGCAAACACGAGGGTGATGAGTGTTTGTATAGATAAAACCAAAATGAACTGTTAAAATGGCTCCATTTTTTAACTTGTAAAACAATTCTCAGCAAGACAAGATATTACCAGAGCTAAGAACAGCTCTGAAAGGATGTCAAGGTAGTGCTACTATCAACATGAGCATTTGTGGTGATCTTTCAAAAAAAAAAAAAAAAAAGCTGACAAACAATTTTTCTTCATTCTGTTCCCTGGGGACACGCTGACTAGTGATGACTTGTCTGGCTCAGCTATGTGTGTTCTAATTCACTTTCTTTGCCAAGATCAGTCAACACTCATTAGAAGTAAACTTCAGCACTTAGTTCAGATTCAGTAAATAGCTTTATTAATTTAGGTGTAATACTCTTAAGTCTTCAGCCTTACCCAGATAACACAGTAATCTGGGTGTAACAACGAGAGAAACTATTCATAAATCCTTCAGTTATTTTAGTGTCACTGAAATGGAGTTGAGTTTTATAAATTAATGGTTTGGCTCTCCTTCTATGGAGATTGTGGTGTTGCAAACCCAAGATTCACTCAATTTATCTAGGTGTAAGCTTAATTTTAATTCAGAAAATATTTTGATCACTTGATTAAAACTGCCTAATGCAAACTTAAATGTAGAGTTTTTAAAAATTCTTAAGAAATCTGCACTAGAATTAGTAAAGTGAATGAATTCATTCAATATATATGATCTGTTAGTGGTGATAAAGTACTTCAACACAAAGGTTTGTTGATAGAAACCATTGCACTGTTAGATACAATTATAGAAAACACTGCATTGTTAGAGGCACATTGTGCTTACTACAGATTAAGAGTGCTTTTGTACTTGGGCTACAAGTTTGTGTAAAGATGCAGTTTCAGAATCATAACAGGCTCACACTGAAGGAAACAAAGTTTGGAGATTGGCCTTGCTTTAACAGTTCTTCTTGTATCCATACTTTTCTTTAAAACAAGCATCCAGCATTCCAGTGTCTTGTGATCATTCAGTTTGTAGCAGTGTTACAGAATCACAGCCACAGGAGCAGTTGTGATGGGTAGCTGAGAAATGTTATCAGGTAAATTACAAAGGAGATGGCCTGTGCATGAGGCTTTTAAAATTATTTTTACAAAACCAACAGCAAACCACAAAAAAAAAATATCCCACAGCATGCTTGCAGACAGGTTTGCTTGGAATCAGATTCTTGTGTTGGTGCCAGTGTAGTTGTTACAACTCCAAGGGCCCCTCTGAAATCAGAAGGACACAAAGCCACTTGGGAGTTACCAGGACTTCCAGTGCATCTCCTGATTTTTCAAGGCTGTGGACAAACAGATAGTGAGCATGTGCATATTTTTTGAATATGTATATGTAAGTATGTGATGTGATTTTTAAGCATGTTGAACCTGTGATTCTTAGTTTGGCCATTTATATGTGAAAAAGGGATGGAAGGCAATAAGAACCATTTCTTCAGCGTGTGATCTGAATTGAATCATAGGTGCAGATTCTGAGAAGATTCTGAACTTTTGTCACTGAAAATTATCAATATTGAGAAAATTTGAAAACACATAAAGCTATAGTAGAGTATTACGCTTTTTTCTAGTCCAGCTCTGTGAGTATGTTGAACTGCTGTCCTCCTTTTTTGTGTCCTCTCTTGTAGCTGTTCCTGAACTTTAATGATCTGTCTTGAATTTGAGTTAATACATTTACTTATAACTTTAAAATTAGAGTACACATAATGTCAACAGGGCCTCAAGGAGCTTATTAACAAATGTAAATTTAATTTGAGCAGACATAAGATGGACTCAGGTATGGCAACAGCCTCATTATCCAATAAAAATCAGTGATGTGAAGTCATCATGTATTTTGCCCCAGGAATCTGACAGCCATTTTCTCTGCAGCATTTGATAGTATGAGAGCAGATGTAAAGATGAGATTCCAATTATGGTACTTTTTATTTAAATCTGCATCTTTTATTAACCTCGTCCACCCATTAGAACAGGTGAATGGAACTTACCAGATCTATATCACATAAATGCTTTTTATGTTACAAACAGATGATAGAAAATCTCACTTGTACAGTTTCAACATGATTTAAATCTATTTAATGACTGGTTTGCAGACCTTCATTTCAGAATTTAATATGGTTATAAATATACAGTGAAGCATCTTGTTAATATTTTCTCAGGTTAACATATTGATAATATGGTCAAGGAAAATGTTGGTGGCAAACAGGACATAAAGAACAGAAAGCTATGAATAAGTTGAATTTCTTAACATATGTGACTAGACTTGTGGCAATATGGAGAGGATGGAAGGATTTTCATTAACATAAACCCATTTCAGTTTCTGAAGGGCTCAGTGATCTAAATCCTCTCGGTATTTATCTATGTTTCAGTATTTACATCTGGATCTAGGTCATGCTCTACATCTATCTGGGGTTTTCATACAGCCTTCAGGTTTCTAATGTTTTATGACCTTTAGCTATGTGATAAGATGTACATTTTTTCAGGCAGGAATCTGAGACTGGAGAAAACAAAGGTGTGTTCACATTACAAAGGCAACCAGTGTGGTTCTGTTCCCAGATTTGTGAACACTGACGAGTAGGTTTGCTACTTTAGGTGCTGCTGGGTTATGTTAACCAGTTTCAGACCTGGAGTGGAATCCTGCCATTACTAGTACTCCCCCATGGGGATGCAGTAATTTGATTGTAGCTCCTCCACAATCTATCTGCAGGAGACAGGTGCACACTGAGTGACCCATGAAACGTGTGTAGGATATTTGCAGTGGAACAGGAATGGCATTTAGATGATGTCCTAGCAGCCTGGTGTACTCAGTGGACAATAATCCTGCATGATCCATTTCTAACACTGCTGACTTTTTGCAACCTTTCAGACAAAGTCATGAAATAACAAGAAATTAACCTGATCCTGCTACTTTCATTTTGGTACAAATAATGTATATATTCATTAAACTTCCCATTTCTTGAAAGAAACTAAAGTTTATTCTGTGTCATGAAGCACCATATGACTACTGGTAAATTCCATAGTGTGCACATCCAGCTGTTTCTGTGAACATGAGATCAAAACTACAGCCAATGTCATAGTTTTCTCATAAGCTGCAAGTACTGCTTAGTAAATTAAACATGCTGACACGTTTGCTAAAGGAAACAAAAATTCATGATATCACTGTAAGAAAAGACAATTTTCAGCACCAAATACTTAAAGCAACTTGAAGCCTAAATCTACTGCAAGCGAAATTACTGTGATAGCATGCCTAGGTTTTTGTGGAGAACACAGCTCACAAATAAACAAAGGATGGAGCTGACAGTATTAGGTTTTTATTGTTTCAATAAACGAAAAGCTTAGTGTTTGAGGCAATGTTGAGAAATAAATGTTAAAAGTTTTTCTATGAATCAGCAACAAGGAGCTATGAACTTAATTGCTGACCTCTCAGGTGTGAGCAGTACCCTGTGTGTGCCACCAGCATATATGCTATTGCATTTCCATTCTAATCTTTCTTTGGGAGGCAATTTAAGTATTGTTATTAGGACATTCCTGAAACTTACACATATATTTGTTGAAATTATCCAGTGATTCAAGTCAAATCAATAAATAGTTCACAAATAGCTTGAAGTTGATACTTACTGAAGAAAAAAGTTCGTTTCAGCTGTTCCAGAGCTGTAGCCAGGGCAAAGTGAAGAGAAACACACTGTCCAGGGCTTAGCTTAACCAGACTTACATATCTAATATCCTGTACCACAAACGGGTTTGAGTTGGGGAAGGGGGAAAGACAATGCCACAGGCTTTCTTTCTTCACGAGGCAGTGAAAAAGTTGCTCTCTGTGATGTCCTCACTTCCGTTCTCAGAGCAAATACTTGAAATCGTGTCAGAGCATGATCTTGTAGTCATCACCTAAGTCTGTGGGTGTTGGGCTTTTACATAGCAATGAAATGATTCTTCTGACTCTGTTACTTACTTATTCAAGAGATGATCAGCATCTCAGGAACCTGCCATGTGTTGATGGATCCTTGACAGGCTTTGGTTTAGACAGAAATGTAGCCCCAGTGATGCTGTATTTTTGTCGAAGTTGCCTGTAAAGCTGAGCTACAAAGTGTAGGTGAGGCCAGATTGCGGTTATGGCTACAGCTCTGCAGAGGAAACAATTGGGAACTGACCCTCCTGGATAGGTAACACTATAAAGTGCTCAAAAATAGTGGATTTACTCTTTCCATCTGTAACTTTCAGTAATTATCTGTTTGTTACTGTTAAACACTTATCACATGTTTTCAATTACTTTATTCTAAGTGAGGATAAATAAAACACATTCTTGAGGTTGATAGGAAGAACAGTTCTATCCCTGTTCCTGGTTTGAGATCGTACAGGAATATGCATACATAACAGTGCATATTTTATAGCAATATAGTTGCATATTCTGTTCTCTATCAGTATTCAGAAACCTTAGGGAAAGGCAGTGTCCCTCTAGTGCTTCTTCTGTCTAGACTAACACTGAGCAGATGGCTTGTGGCAGGAGTTGTAAAAAGACATCTGAAAAAAATATGGTTGATTTTCAGTGGCAGTTTATACGCATACATGGATGTTTATTCTCTTTCTGACACATGGTATTTACAGTGAATAGCAAAGCATTGCAGAGAGGCAGTAGTTAGGGAATCATTGTAAAGAAAGGACTCAGTGATCCTTGTGGGTCCCTTCCAGCTCAGAATATTCTGTGATTCTATGATCTGTAATGTTGTTAGGAACCACTAATGAAAGGAGCTGTAAAGAGTATCAACAAGATTTCCTGTAGCAACTACACATCTTGCAAGATCCTCAGTTGTGAGCCATGAGACGGATACTGTAAAAGTGCTGATTATTGGTAATTTCCAGTTGTTCCTCTTAATCCAGATTCATGAGCATTTGGATTCTGTGAGAAAGCAGGCTCAGGGTAGCTAATCTGTACCTCGTCCCCAGTCTCATGTTTACTTTGAGTCATCCTTCCTTCTCTATTAGTTATGGAGTCCTTGAGATAGATGGCAGCAGCACGCCTTTGAAATGTGACAGTGATGCCTCTTGGTCATCTTCATCTCCATGTTGAATATGTTTTATTTTTTTCCAGACTAACTCAAACTAGGACAAAAGTCTACTTTAAGATACACAGTAGTAAAGCACTGTTGCTCAGACTGTAGAAGGTGGACAGTGCTTTTCTTTGTCCTGTGGCTGCCTCACCAGAATTAGTTATGAAGCTGTTTATGAGATGCAGATTCTTGCATCCCTCTCAAAAGCAAAATTCTATGGATATAAGATAAGCATTAACTTTTGTTCTCCTCATTCTCAAGTACAAAGACTTTTGCGGATGTTGTACTGAAAGGTAAGAAACATCATGGTACAGATCTGTTTGCCCTGGCTTCTGGATTCACTAGTGGAAGATCTTCAGCCCAGCTATTTCTCAGTGTTGGTAAAGGAAGGCATATGGTTTTCACTGCTGCCCAGAGTATGTTCTTGCAGGTCAGGACAATTTCTGTTCCAACGCTTCCTTTTCCGATATATGTTATTCTACTCACTTTGATAGAATTTACTTCTGTCACTTAAATGAATAAATTTTATGGTGTTCTTGCTTTAAACAGGTGCTTTTTAAGCTCTCCACCACCTTTCTGTGGTTCTGTGTCTCATTTTCTTGTTGTGACTCCCTGTAACATAAAAAAATCTCCATCACTCTGTATTGCCATAACTAAAGACAAGTGCCAATGTATGTCAGTGCAAAATAATTGCTAGGCCTTCTTTGTTTGTTTTGCTTTGTATTTGAGAATAAGCAGGGCAGTTTTGGAAGTAACCTGAGTGTTAAAAATGCTCAGCTGTAAGAGCAGTGATGCTTACTGATGGGTTTTCGGTCCAATATAAAATAAGTAATGGTAAGTAACAAAGAAAAGCCCACAACTTGGTAAAATCTCAGTGAACAAACATGTAAAGGAGAGCTCCCAAAGATATACAGAGCAAGGACTACCTGTGGGGAGAGAAGAGCAAGATGGGAGGAGGAGCAGGGGTTGTGAGATCTGGAATCCAGATTTCATGAAATGTCCCTTCTGTGGGAATGGTTATGCAGCAGCCTCTGGTGAATACACAGGACATTATTCACGGTGACCCACCTTCACCCCTTAAAGTGCTATTGCTGTTTCCAGTGATGGGGATCAGTAAATGCAGCAGTAATAGTGGTTGCAGGCAAATCTTCTATCCTGTTAGTGCTGAGATAGCTTGTCTTTTATCCTTGCAGACAAGTGAAAAAGATTGTCTCCAGTTATCTGTCCTGCTTTGAAAACCTCTTCAAAAACTTTAACTCAAGAAGTGTCACAGTGTGCGCTCTTACAGTTTGCAAACATGGAACATTTGTTTTCACATGTTGATGCATTCTTAATACCTTCTCTTCCTTAAAACCTAATCTTTTCTTGTACTTTTAACAGAAGGATGTAATCTTCCGTTAGAAGAATCTGTTAAAAATTCCCATTATATTTGTTTATGTATGTGCAAATGTGTATAAACCAGTGCATTTTAAACAGACTTCATTATGAAACAGGAATTCTTTGTTTTCTTTCATTTTGTTTGGTCAACTGAAAAAGAACATCTGTACCATCATCCTCACTGCAATTTTCCACCCTGGCAATTACCCACATGAGCAAAGATCATGTGCTGGTTTAGAGAGCACGATATAATTGTGCAGGGTTTCTGTTGATCTGGGTAATTTAGTGGAAAAACTCTGATTAGACTAATCTTGCCAAAAGGTAGTGGTAGTAAGGGACACATTAGATGGCTTACCTGTAATTTAGCTTTCTTTTAAGCTAGGTACAAATTCATGTTTTTGTGTACATAAAAGGACATTAGAAAAAGATGTATTATTCATAGCCTCTGATTCCTAATGGAAGCTAAAACTTTTAAAATGCATAATGCATTTGCACTTAAGAAAATATGTCCAATATTTCTTAAATGTCAAATATATTTAAATATTTTAAAATTATTTGAATTTTTGCTTAATTTAGCAATATATTTCAAAAATGCATTCAGCATCGTGAGTTGTTTTCAAAATGCATTATCCAGTTAGCAACTGAATAATTTATCTGACATGCTGACATAAAGATGCAAAAATAATTCTAGTATAATTCTTTTTATAGAGGTCTTGAAGTGAGGTCAAATTTCCATTCATTCATAGTCACAGTACAAGGTTACTAGAAGGTCATCTCTTCTGAACAAGTAGAGCAGTAGTTACAGTAGAAAACAATGAAATCTGCTGAGTTGAATCTTTAAGTGCTTATTCTTTGTGCAACCGCAAAGAACTACCCAATTATTGAATCATATTATTTTGTACCTTTCAAGCTAAAGAAGTGTTGTTACAACCTCTGTGAGATTTAGTGCTTGGTAGGGCCTGATCCATCCTATTAGGTGCTCAGCCTTTTGTTTTCCAAGACCTTTGGGCCAAATATGTCTGAATCATCAGCAGCAAAGGTTGTTTGTGAAGCTGGAGGTGCTTCTGCCATCAAAAGCTCTGAATCCACTCTCAAAAATCTCAGCGTTTGCTGTGATGTGTGTGACATTCAGCTGTTATCAACTGATTGGGGAAATAGACCTGTCCTGTACAAGTTTTAAGTGCAAGGATATTAAGGGTTGGAAACTTAGCCAGGTGCAGAAATCAAGCACAGGTGCAATCAGGGATAATGGCTGCAGAACAAAAGTACAAAAGAAGAACACAGCACACAGATCTCTTCTTCCTTTTTTGCTAGTGCTCTTCTGCAGGGGATTAAGGAAAATCTTTTGGAGTCTGTTCCATTTGTCCATTGGAATTTGCTCTTCCCAAAAAATCCTCTTTTCAGATAAGTCAAGCAAAATTGCTTCTCACAGAAGGTAAAGCTAGAGACCTGAAAGGGCTTGAAGTGGACACCTTTGGTTGGTTGCTCATCCTGAGGTTACCTTGTCCATCTCTCTTTTCTTCTATTAAGCTCCCTCTGTACTGAATGCTGCCTATGCTTAGAATTTATCTTTCTTGCTAGTAGTATTTTGAAAGACAAGTTTTCTTATTTTGGACCATGTGAATCTTTCTTTGTCAGTCATGCTGTACTACAGAACCTTTGGCTACCTCAACATTTTAGTGTTTACTGTTCCTTCTGGAGTCTCTCTATTGCAATAAAAGACTACGAGTGACAAGTCAGGAGTAGTGCACCATTCCTACTGAAAATTCTGCTGACATTACACAATTCCTAATCCAATCCAGGAAGCATGTTTATTGTGGATTTTGCTGAATTAGTGAACTGTTCAAAATTCAGAATGATTTCTATAATCTAAAAATGCATGTGTGTCTTCCTGGGACTCTTTATTCCTTCTGTTGCAGAGAACAGTGGTAAACCTTTTGTTCTCCCACCTTCAAAGAAAGCTTTCATTTTATAGTTTCTGAGAGTGTCACCAGTGTTTCCATTGAACTCTTTCTAATCACATTTAGGTCTTTTCCCTGACTGCCATAATTTAATTTGTTACTAGTATGTATACATGCATGAATAGTTCAGATTTCATTTCCTAGATAGTAATTTCCACTTCTGGCATTTAATTTCATTTGCTGTTGGGTTGTATGTTTTATGGTTTCTGACTGGCTTTTCCCTCAACAAAACGCTGCCAGCATGAAATAATTGGTATGGGAAAAGGCTGCACACATGGATTATGTATAAAGGGACTTATTAATTGATTAGCTTTACAAAAGATCCAAGCTTTACTTGGTGTACATTTACCCCAGTTCAGTCAATGATACCAAATTTCTGTGGATGGCTCAGCACATCACAAAAATGCCTTCTCTTTTCTCATGAGAATGGGTGCTCAGCTTTCCTGGGTACAGATCTACTAGATTGCACTTTGTGATTCTTGAAATGCATGGCAAAATCTCAAACTTTTCAGAGTTTTGACCTTGGATGGTGCTTGGAGGGGCTTTTAAATTGAAGATATTCTTTCTGTTCCTCTCTGCCTTAGTGCAAGATGATAAAATGCCAAATTAAATTAGAACTTCTGTAGGGTTATATAACAATACTACTTTAACTTTCCAATATGGTCTTTTCTGTATGAATTTCAGCGTGTAATAGTCAAAATTCACTTTGCATTGTATGAAAAGTTGAGATGACAACCTAATATAAGATATTGGTAAGTTGTCAGTAACAGAGTAGAGGAAATTAAAAATTGGCTTGTGTGGTTAATAAAAAATTATCAAGGCACTTTTAAAATAATTGCTTCATAAAACTGCCCAAAGGGAAATTTCTGCAAAACGTTTTTGCAGAAGATTTTTAAATCAGAGAAGCATTTCTTCAGTTTGGGCTTGTCAAACAATTCACATAGTACTATTTTTTTCCCCTTTGTGCTTTGGCCCAACAGTTCAGAAGAAAATTATGAATGTAAATAAATACAAATCAATAGGACCAGTGTTTTATTATTTCACTGGGAATTTCTGTACGATTTGAGAGCAACTTGCTACAAGTTGAGCAGACGATTAAGGTTAACCTTGATCTTAAGCCAGCTAGGTTGGCTTACAGTCTATCAGCAAGGGATTTAAATTTTCTCGGACACATTTTAATTGGCATTTATGCAACGTGTACTCACAGATGTTGAATTCATTGAGAAATACTGAGTGCCATCTGTTTAACTCTGTTTCCTCTCTATTAAAGTATAATAAAATAAGGCCAGGTCCTTCTGGCTTGCTAATATATTTATCTTTCAGAATACAATATTTTAATTACCACATCAATAATGTGTTATTCTATGCTAAATATTAATTTTTGTGTTTCATTAAAAGTAACCTTTTTCTCTATGCTCCTTTCCGTGCCTGTTTCCACTGTAAAAATATCTTAAAAAATACTGGATTATTGTTTCCATTTTTTCTGAATGTAGGTGTTTCCACTATTAATTCACATGGAAAAATAATTGAGGTTAGTAAGTAACGTCCAACCCATTTTTGAAGAACTTGGCTGCCTATAAAACATGATTGTTATTGATTGATCATGCTGCCTAAATTAAGCATGTATGAATTCTAGATACACCAATTACATTTATTTGGGAATGTGAGAAACAAAAGGAATTTTAATTATCTGGACAGTATGAGAATATATATATTTTTACATATATATATGCATATATAAATATACACACACACATATACATATAAATATACACACACACACAAAATTTCCAAACTTACATGGAAAATGTAACAAAAATAAATATAATGTATTTCATTAATGGACAAAGCTGTTTTCAGTCCCTGGTACTTCATGTGGAGCTGGATCGTCTTACTGCATACTAGGGCATAGTGAATTTGGGTTCAATTGGTGCATTCTGAATGGCATTATATGTGGTCCTTGGTGTATAATCACAGGTAGCATAAAGCAGCACTGAATGCAGTTCATGTAATTGGGCCTCTTCACTCTTAGGTAAGGAAATAATAAGGAAGGCAGCTCCCATACTGTAAAAATGATGATTATTAGTGTTATTCAAGGTTATGATGGAGGGATTTTTGTTGTGATTTGGTTTGGTTTTAGCTGAACACTCTACTTCGTAGTTTAACAAAATTGAAGAGCTTTTCCCTGCTTTTGGCATTTAGATAGAGAACTGGCAGATCTCTCCCTGATTGATGAAAACTCCTAGGCATAGCCCAAATTTGTTATTGCTCCAGAAACACTGAGACATGCTTAAGTACTTTTCTATCTTGTGTTTCAGTATTTCTCCTTTATTTTTGCATTCATGTAAGGTGTGAATTTTCATGGTGAGGAGGTTCCTCTTTTTTAATTTGAATCTTAAAGTTGTCTCCAAATTTGTTACTTTTTCTTTACATTTCTAAAGTCGAAGCTGTTTTATGCAGTAAGAGTTTTCCAAATTGCTGTTGAGGTCATACTACTTCTGCTTGTTCACATGCCCCTCTTTTTTAGCAGTGTTGCTTCCTCCATGAGACAGAATTTATTTTTTTTTTAATGATGAAATTTTGATATTAGTTTCTCTGTTACATTTCCATTTTTTTCTACTTTATCTTAAATCACCTTTTAGAGTAATTTGGACATGTGTTATAAGAAACTGTAAAACTTGGGGGGGGTAAATAGATTAGAGCATAAAATACCAAATACAGCAAGTTAATAAGATAAAAGATGTGGTGTAATATCTAACCATGAAATCACGTACCTTCTCTCTATCCCTCTTTTTTCTATTTCTTGTACCTCACTAGGTTTTCTCTGCAGGGTAAGCTGGCTGATAATTGAATGTAATTGTTCAGGTTATGCAGATAATTTGTGAAACTTTCCTGTTTTACCTGTGCATGATACTTGCCTTCGATAGTGTGTTTGCAGACCTGTCTTTATGCAAAGCTTGGTGCAACAGTGCCTGAGCTTTCATCATTTCTCTATGGTGGGTTATATTGAAATACTAATAATTCCCTTGCATACTATGCAATTAGCCTTGATAGATGATATTAGATCTACAGATTCAGTTTCAAAGAGAGGTTAAGACACCTTGAGTATCTTTTTCCTTTGAAGTATGCTGTTGAGACTTCATCTGGGGATGAAAGGGTGCTGACTTCTGGGGCCATGGGGACTAAAAGAAGACTGCCCATCTCAAATATGGGCAAATGAGATTGTTTCCATTCTCTGCAAATAGTGCCCTATAAAACACCAATGCTTCAAAGAGCTGAAGAGTTAATCAGATAGATGTTGATGGATACAGCAGGTTCGGTGTCCAGTAAGTCTGCAGGAAAAAAAACCCAGTCCTTTCAGGGGGAAAAAAATCATATTAAACAGAGATGGTGTAATAGATATTTATTTCTTTACTCGTTACCAGCAGTGCTAAGTGTATTCCCACTTGAAAAGTGTCTTTTTAATTATCCATCTGTTTTTCCCTTACCTTTCATTATTCTGTCTGAATTGGTGGTTCTGTGTGCTTCAAATGGTATGTAGATTAATTTCAGTTCTGGAAGTTTTAAATTATTTATACTGTTTGGGAATAACGTGCATTCCCATTGTTTACAGCTCTGGTGTTTCTCATTATGTAGCACCAGTCTTGTTGTGCTGAGAGTGTCCTCTGTTGATTAACTCTCTAGGTAGTTTGATAATGGCCTATATCCAAATGATGTATATACAAATCCCAGTTGTCTGCATGAACCTTGGCAGAGTTTAGTGAGGTATTTGTTACTAGGGTTTTTTTAAGATGAATATGTATAAAGTTAGACCTTTCCTCTTTAAAAATTTTTCTTCTGAGAGATTAGATAGTTGTGTCTGCTGAACAGTTTTACACGTTGGAATAGCTAAGGCTACCTAGACATTTTGTGTACAGACTTGTATTAATAACAGAAATTTGACACAATAATGATAAATGCTAGTCACATTTCTTACTTCTGATAACTGGTAAAATCCCTCTCTTTGTTTTCCCTGCTTACTATTATACTCTTAAGTGTTCCCATTTTAGGCCATTGATTCAGTGACTTTGTGGATATATTATTTCTGTGGCTTTAGTAAGGACACAACAGATGTACTTCTTTCCTCCAAAAAATCCAAAATATACAAATATGTTTTAACGTTTAGCTGTAGTGCACATGTATTTGGTACTACATATTTCAGTTCTGAGAAAAGTATCTAGTTGCTGTAAAACCAACAAGAAATATAGCAAAGAAAACCAAATGCTTACATGCCTCTTACAGTTTGTATAAACAGTAGGAGTGCCTACTGTTTAAAAACATCTTCTGCATGAAGAAACTGTGGTGCCTCAGTCTGAAAGTTAAGGAAAGCCTCTGAGTAATTTCTTGTCATGGTAACCTGCTGAAAGTTGCCAGTCAATTGCATTCAAGCACACAAGCAGCAATAAAGCACTTTAGCAAAGAACGTATCTCTTTTTGCTTTAAGTTCTCATATATAAGTCAACATGGTGGCTTTGAAGATTCTTATTGCTGTTTTTTGTTTTCTTGTTTCTTGACAAGTGATTAGCTCAGTTGGTTAAAACTTGGTTGTAATAATGCCAAGGTCATGGGTTCAATCCCCTATACGGGCCATTGACTTAAGAGTTGGACTCGATGATCCTTGTGGGTCTCTTCCAACTCAGAATAGTCTGTGATTTCTGTAATGCTTTCCCCTGCTGATAAAGAGGAGGCTTGTATTACCTTTCTGTTAGCCCTCTTGCTCCTGGTTAGTTTTGTAATCACTACCTGAAGTCCAATAAATTCATGTACACTGAGAAAAACCCTGTAGCGTGAACTTGAAACTTACCTACATTTCTAAGATTGTTATAGTTGATATTAATAAGGATTTTTTGTGATATCAGTTATTCTTAGTTCTACTGCATGTTTACTGTGTGTACAGCAAGTAGTTACAAATAGCAAAACACAATAGAAGTGTATTTTTAGAAGGAAACAGTTGGAATGAACAGTGTTTGTCCACACTGTGCACCTTTCACGAAGACTCCAGTTTGGTCTGTTGCCTGAACATCACTGGAACCCGGTGTTCATATTCTGGTCCATTGATCACCTTCAAATAATCAGGCCCCATCTTAAGATACAAAGGTTTGGAGATCTCATTCACAGTGCGGTGCTGATCCAAACTCAAGTAAACACATCCACAGAGAAGCTTCATTTTGCTTTTGAGTCTGTTCTTTGCTCTGTTTGGAAGCAAACTGAAGAGAAGCCAAATTTAATTTTTCATTCCTTTCATGTATTTACTTGAGGCCCATATAAATATGCATACCAGAAACCTAGCAAATGAATTGAAATTTTGATGTGCCTGGTACAGCTTCCCTATGCTAACTAACTAGCTGGGATGGGAAAGCAGAAGTAGAGTGCTGAAGCCCATGTTCTGTTGGACTAAAGACACAAATAATAATGAGTAGCAGTAAATAATCCCATCAGTGCCATTTACCAGTAATTTTTAAAGTATCTAACAATGAAAGCATTCAGTATCACACCAACTGTTTACTGGAAAGTGCTATACCAGCAAAAACACGTTGTCACAGTATATCAGAAAAACAAGTGTAAGGATTTTGACAATCCAGATACTGTTTTGAAGTTGGTTTTTTCATCCCTAACTCAATTTTTTTTGAGTGAATTATTAGAAGATATCATTAGCTTTTATCTTAAAAGTTCAGCCTCTAAGTATCATATTTGCCAAAATTAGCAATGTATTTACTTTTTTAAATTGGTCTGAAAATGTATGACATTCATTTTTCTGTGCCTACTGATAGTCTTGATCAAGACTTATAATGTATTTAAGTTCACTTTCTCTGCTTAAAGTTACAGAAAAGAACCAGGCCATTGAACTGACTTGAAAAATTTATTCAATTCATGGAGAAATGGAAGACTCCTGGTCTCACACAGTACTGCATTTGCTTTTTCTCTCGATAACAATTCTTAATGGGCATCTAAGAGAGTCTTGTGGTTTACCAGGAAATTAACCTATGTGGGCTGCTCAGGATGGGTAGGAATTAAATTAGCAGAGTTGTTAGGACTTTGTAGAGTGTCTCATGGCACTCCACAGTTGTTTGTAAGGGCAAGGGAAATCGAGCGTAGATAGTTCTGATAATGCTACTTCAACTTGTATGGAATCAAGAAAATGTTTGATCTGTTAAATTTTGTCCAATTTTTCATCCCTGGTAGGTAGAAATACCAAAAAGAAGGGGCAAAAAAGCAGACAAATTAATGAAAGTATATGTTACAATTTCTTTACCCCGATGATAATTTCCTGTGAAGTTATTAAGGAGTTACACTGTACTGCAGTTTCTTGCAGGCTGTAAAACAAAGGTGAAAGCAATATTTCCCCAAAATGCACTGACTACCTTGATCCTTGCATTTTTAAGTTCCTATTCCGAACAGTCCAAGCTAAGGTTACATTCACCCACTTTCCTTTTCCTTTGGTGGTGAGTGCAGAGGTGTTGTCTTGCGAACTACAAAGCCCTCACCAGCACACGGTGCCTCAGAGCATCACAGAGTTGGGCAGTGATGGATGGCAGCATCTCTTTTGTAGCTTTTATTAAGATGCTATCTTCAGCTGCAACACCGAAGTTATGCAACTTACTGTTCTGTGTGTATTAAAGTATTAATGAAAACATAGGGTAGAAAACAATGAATGTGAGCTGATATAAAAGGAAGTGTTCAATCAAAATTAAAATCTTCAGCAGTGAAATCTGCCTGGCTTTATGTGCGTTTGTGTTCATGCTGAGCATCGCCCTCTGTTTCCTTTTGTTAATTCTGAATCAGACTGCTGGCTGCTGTCTTACCGCATGGGGTGATCCAGAACTTCATACACTCCTTCCTGCCAGCAATACAGCAGACTCTGCTAACAGGCAATGTTTCTCTGATTTTTAGTCAGTAGCACTTACTGCATTTTAAACACTAACATATTGATCAATTGGCACATTGCCTTTGACTATCTCATAGGGATTGAAGCCAGAGTGAGAGTCCAAATGCAGAAATACTTTTCTGTATGATTTTACTGTCTTGCCATTTACAATAGCATATAAATCTCCAAGAGCTGCAGTTCAGAGTTCCAGCTTGGTGAATTTGGTGTGTCCATTTGCTTACAAAACCATTTTTCATTGTTGTAGCTATTAACTTTGCTACTTTTGTAATGCTCTTTGTAGAATTTTAAAATATTTGAAGCTTTCAGATGTTTTCTTAATGATGAGCTATCATTGTAAATCATGAAGACGTCTGTCTTGAGATTTCTCAAATTCTGAACAATAGAAAAATTGAGTGTATGATGTTTTGCCATGCTGCTTTGTAGTGAGAAAGCAGAATGACTCATTTCTTAGAAAATGCCTGAAATAGAACAAAGGTTTGCCTGTACCATTTGGGATCTAACTGAAAGCAGTTAATTGAATTAGATGAAGACTATATTTCTCAATGACCTCTGTGTAAAGCTGTCTGTCATTTCCCCCTGAAGTGATTTCTTGCATTGTTTTCTAAAACCAAGCAAGAGTAAGTTGGGAACTACATGATATTTGGCATAAATGTAATTTTCAAAACGTTTATCCATTTCTACTATGGCAGTCTCTTGTCAATTTGCATCTTAATTAATTTAGGAGGTAAAAATGCAAATAACATTAGCAGAAGGATTATATATTCATGCATTTGCACATACAGAGTATAATTAACAAAACATCTACAATCTAATTCAGGTATGTCCTGCTGTATAGCAGTCTGGAGAGGTGAAAAAACACATGGAGCTCTGTGGTCTGTGGATCCTGTCAAGAGAATAAAATTGTATGCAATAAGAGAATAATAGAACACAATAGAAGTGTTTGCAGTAGGTCAGCAACGTTTTTGAGCAGTGTGGCCTTGCTATGGTGTGTGATGCCAACAAATGCTGTTCTTAGCTCTGCTATTATTTAAAATTAGCCACTCAGCCTTAAAAAGTTTCTGCATCCTGCCCCTTCTGACTGATGTTTCAGGCTTGACCTCACATGTAATGGGGGAATGCAGTTTTCCAGAATATTAAAGAAGTGACTTAGCTCTTCAACTGTGGTAATGATACTGTATATTCTCTGATATTAAAATGTCATATTTTTCAACCACTTTAACAGCGTAATAGGGATTTTTTCATGGAAATAGAGTCCTTTCTAAAAGTGTTGATGGTAGTGTAACAGTTTTAACACCCTAGAATTTGAATGCTAAGTGGAAGGACATGGCTAAAATTGTTGTGTTGAGGCAGGACCTTAAGCAAAACACTAATGAAGTGCATATGCAGATTTAGGGCTATACATACTGCAGAAACATTGTTATCACAGGGATGTAAATCTATTTCCTTGAAAATGTCCTCTGAAAAGTTTTTGACTTCTTGAGAATGAAAGGATTGGCAAATATGCAAGCATCAGCGATTTAAGTCTTTCCTGTACTACAGGAGCATTTGTTGCCACAGTTTCATTGGCAAGCATCTGGAGCAGTTGCTTCTCCTCTTTTAGCAACACAGGTAAATGATGTTCCTTTAGATCTGGCCTCCTGAGAGATTTTTCAACTTGGTAAAACTCTATGGGATGAGAGTCAGTTTTGCACAACTCAAGTCAGGGTGTATCTTGCTCTTCAAGAACAACATTTTTAAAATGAATTTCAATCGGGCTCCATTTGCCAGTGCCATAATATCCTGTCTTTAACCTCTTGTTGAAAACTGGCTTTTTGTCCTTGATACTTGTATTCATTCCTGTGTTTTTATCCCCTGGAATCCTGAGTTACAAGTTTTTTGGTCCTTACATCTCTTCTTTCTTATCAGTTATCTCTTTATGCTTTAATTTGGAGGGCCAAGGTAAGGTCTTGCTGCAGCCTCCTAATCTGCTTCTTTTTCTCCATTATAATCTGCTTTAAAGGATGGCCAGTGCAAACTCAACACCAGAACCTTGATTTGGAGTGTACAGGGGAAAATCTTTCTTTACAGAATGCAGCCACATCCTTGGATCTAGATTTGAAGACGCAAAGCCTTCTTTGCCTAGTGAAAAATAAGTTATGATATCTGAAAGACACAGTTCTTGGGTGAGCTATGTCTATAACCCCTTGGTTTGTGTCCCATTAAATTGGAAATATGCTGTGTTAGTCATGCTGAAAATATTGCCTGTAATCCATCATAATTCAAATAACACCAAAGCTTTAAATGAAATCTAAAATAATAATAATAATGGTGATGATGAAAAAATAAATATTTAGGACAAATGAAGGGAAATCTTTTCTGCGGTCTATGCAAATGAATGTATTCTTTCAGGAGGTAAATTCTTACTTACAGGTAGTAAAATTCCTTGTCCCAGAGTGTAATATGTGGAGGTGTTGAGAGGGACTGTGTCTTCTACAGTCAATCAAATTAATAATTAGGTCTCTTCTCCTTATCTATATTCAATTTTCAATCAACCTAAGGGATAATCTCAGAGCTGTGTGCCCGAGGCATCACAGATCCTTCAGGGTTTAATTAGGTTTCCCAATGCTGCAGCACGCTCCCTTAGGCCTGTCACTTACCCTTCTCACAGGAGTTAAAATTACTCTTTATATAACTTATCAGATTTGGTCATTTAATTGATTCTCAATTCATCATCCAATCAATTTGCAATTTCCTTTCCACTGATGGAAATACTGTTGTGAGTTGACAGCTATGTTGCCCAGTAAGATTCCTGGCAATACTTAAAGCCCAAATCTTCAACTAGTGAAATAAAATCAGACATTGTGAGTTGTTTCCATAAATTTTTGTAATGGTCATCAGTAACTTGCAGCCAATGGTTTTTACAGAAGTCTTTTTTCTTGGAACCTGCTCCTTAAGCCTTAATTTCCTTCTATTAACAATTGTACATTTCTTAATGACAGTAATGAAATACAATAAATATGTTTATTTTAGGGTCTTTATCTGCAGTCATGTATTCATTGCCAAATGACTAAATACTTAATTGCTTTTGCAGTGTAGTGTATTTCTTGATTCAAGCATATGACTTGTATTTGCCATCAGCACCTTTTAAAAGGTGTAATCTAGTAGGTGGAACACTCCTTGGTTTTCTTCTACATTAATGGATTAGAAATGTGCTGATCTGTTTGCTAACCTGTATTGCTGAGTGTATTAGGAATGACACCTTCCGGAGATGGTAGCTATTGACCCTCAGTAGATCAGAAGGTCCTAATTGAAGATGCTATATCGAATGTCCCTAGATTCCATATTTGCATGCCTTTTAAATACCTCCAGGGATGGTGACTTCACCTCTTATTTGGGCAGCCTATTCCAATGCCTGATCATCCTTTCAGTGAAGAATTTTTTTTCATAATTTCCAATCTAAACCTCCCCTGGAAACATGAACTTAATACTGCTTCCTGATACCTTTAGTCTTTTAACATTGTTACACCAGAATGTGGTCCAAGATTCACGACAATCTTTATCAGATTTGCCGATTTGGTGAGAAATAAGCAACTTCCTATTGATGGAAATTGTACACTGTTGTGGTGGGTGGGAGCAATATGGGTTTTCTGAACAACTCTTCCCAAAATTGTTTAAAGCATTCTATGTACACTATTCAGTCTCTAATTAATTAATTAATTAATTAATTAATTAATTTTCATTCCTTCAAGTTAAATAATGCTATTCTCTAGCACTCTTAATTCTTCCAAATTTAAATTATGGTGAAAATTTTCTCTATGTCACTTGCAGTGTCTACCAAAATATTCAAAGTGCTGTAGTTTCAAATATAAAAATAAATCATTGACATTATAAAATGTTGGCACAAGAAAGAGTGTAATAATAAAAAGCAGATCTTAAATTGTTTAAATGTCTAAAAGAAAGGCCTTTTGAAATCTTTTCTTGCATTCATTAACCCTTCATCATGGAGGAAGTGTTGATGAACCACCTGTTTAAACTAAATTAGTTGATCTCAGTGGTAGTAAAGCAGAAAAAATACAGATGTTTTGCTGATGGTTTTTGATGGTTGTTTCCTTTAACTAAAGGAGATCTTGAAATAGAAATATATATGATGCTGTGAGCTCAATTACATAGGCCTAGTTCAAGTGCTGAACTGACTCATACATATGAATACTAAGCAAAAAATAACATTTGATTTTAAAGTACTTTTGTTTCTTCAAGCTTTGAGGTAGTAAGGTTTGCTACAGGGCAGAGTTTAAAGTAGAGCAGGACAGCACTGTATGAATACGTTACATTGCGTGTGTTGTCATAAATGTATAGCCCAAGATTCAAAACTGATCTCTGCTGTGATGATGTCAAGTGATGGTCATTGCTTTGTGATCAGTCTCTTTACAATGAGCTGTCTCTTCCGTCTGGAAACCTGTTTGCTGTGAGTTCTCAGACTGCAGTTAGGAGTGTCCTGTGCTGTGGGAGAGCTGGGGCCATGTGTCTGGTGCTTCTATGGTTTTGAAGCTCAGAGATGGCTGGAAGTATATTAGAGATCCTGACAGTGAACTGATTGGCATCTGCTTGCCTGTGAAAGGCTTTTAGTCCAACTGAGGAAGGGGTAGAAAGAGATCAAAGTTCTGCAAGGTAGGAAACATATGAGAAATGGAAATGCTAGAACTGAGGAGCCCTGGGCATGATGCTGGCTGTGACTTCCTGCCCTATGGCGGCCTTGTACAAGTGTAGACATCTTTTGAAATGTTCAAGACAGTATTGCTGGACTTGGTCACTGCATGAAATTATTGCCTGTATTACAGGAGTGATCTTGTGAAATGATCATTAAAGTAATTTCTGGCTATTTATAGCCCTCCTCTTTCTGTTCCATTTTAATGACTATATATTGTAGTTAACACCAGTTTTAACCTGGTTTTAACACCTCCAGAAAGGAAAAGAAAGCATTTTTTCAGGGAACAAATTTTTCCTTTAACTTTATATGACTGCATGGAGACTTTTAAGGCTGTTTCTACAGAAAAGAATATTCCTCATTTGTAAATTATTAAGTTTTTTGGTCAAACCAGATAACAGTAGTTTAATGAAGTCTAAAATATACAGTGGTAACACACATGTTGACTTAAATCTGATAATGCATGCATTTCTTTGGTTTGTTTCTTTTTAACTTAATTAGGTGCTCCAGCACCTTCCTGTTAGCGGCATGCATGTTTTAAAAATTATATCCTGACAGCTGTATAAATTTCGTGCCAGCAAAGTCTTTAAACAAGGTACCATAATTCTGGCTGATGCTTAAGTTAGTCGTAATTAAAATTAAGCACCTGGTCTGAAGCCGTGTTCCAACTGACAACCATCTTATATAAAATGTATTTGAATGCCAAAAATGTCTGGTGTGTCTCACTACATTTGAATTACTAGATCAGTAGGTAGTGGGGAAGAGGGAGCATTGCTGGTCCTAAAATTACAGGAACAGTTCTGGTTTTGAATAACAGCTCAATCCTGACTAAGCAGTAATTAGTTTCTCTTTGGTTATGGCTTCATGGGATTAAAAGATTTATATGACCACCTGAATCTCATTTTTGTTTTCCTAATCTTAGAGCATTTTAAACAAGTTCTCATATTTGTTGTTTTCTTAATCATATTTTATTGGTCAGATTAAGTATTAGGTGGAAGATTTGTTTGTAAATACTGCTGGGTTTTTGGGGAAAGAAAAGGAAAACATGGAATACTTTTTATATATTTACAGAAATTAAAGTAATAGAATTGGTTGGTAATTAAAAAAAAAATTAGCCAACAAACAGGACAGTGGTCTGTTCAGGTCGCATTGCTCAGCTTTACCTTGTTTGATGTTGGGATGGCTTTGCCTGCTGGTGGAAACTTGCTCATAGCTGAGATCTGGTTGTTTTCTAAAGGACTGTGAGGAATGAGCATTTCTTCTATTTATTTCACTTTCTTTCTTTCCCATTTTTGAGGCACTATTTAAAGAAAGATTCAAACAATTTTCATTATGAAAGAGTAGAAATTGTTGGGATCTCTTCTGTCTATCCAACTGTGACATAGTTTGGCTCGTCAGTCTCTCTTCAACAGGTAGCCTTGCGAAATAATTGACTTTTTTGGGGGATGGTGCAAGAGAGTTAGTGGGAAGTGAGTCTGGGTAAAGTGTTTTGTAAGAATTGAAATGGATTAAGATTACCTTGTCTAAGACACTGCACCCCAACTATCTTCATTTCCCTCTCTTCCTCTATTCACCAGGTGACCATGGATATAAGATCTTAGTTGATTAGGGATCCCAAATATATTTTGGTGCACTGCTTTGAACTGATCTAGCATGAAGTGCCTGAACTAGAATAGACCTGTAATCAAAATTTTCAGGTTTTCTTATTTCCAGATTTTAAATGATACCACCTGTTAAGGCAAGATATCCGCAATGTATAATGGTAATTAGTGTGTTCTTTACAAATTCATTCTTTTCAAGTATTGACTAGAACTTTCTGATTGGTTAATTTTTTCCTTGTGTTTTCTGTATCATTTTTGAATCACAATTAAAGATACACTGCAACAATAATCTTTCTTAATTATCTACCATGTATACAGGCAAAGAAATCCTGCCTGCCTACCTTCCTCCCATTTCACCCAGTAGTGACTCCCTACTCTTTGTCATAGAAGCCAACAAAGAACATGAGAAAAAAACAAGGGGTGCGGCATTTTACAAAGCACTGTTTAGGGTTTACACAAAAAATTCTGTCCCTACTTATGTTACTTGTCAATCAAAATTTATCCTCAAGTGATTGGCAGTTCCCTTCTCATCTAAGATTCTTTGGGGAAAGCAAAACTGTTTCGTTGATTGAATAATACATGATATGAAGCAGTTGTATAAGCAGTTGATTTTAAAATAGAGTTGTAAAAGTTGCTCTTTAACCTCATTAGTTAAGCACATTCACACAGCAAGATCATAGAGTTGTCCTAACTGTGCAATGACAATGATTACAATCATTATTCATTGTATTTTAGAAAGTATTAGGCAAAATGTTATATTTTAACCATGGTCTGTCAGAAATATGGTGGGGGAGGGAGGAAAGGGTGTTATATCTATGAAGATTCAACACAGAATTTCTTTTAAAAACGAAGAAAGCAAACATCCTCTTAATGTATCTGTTTTCATTCCAGCTGCACATACATAGAGGGAGGTGCCTGCGGTGAAATTTGACCGTTCAGTGACAGAAAGCAATTGCTGTACTGGATTGCAAAGTATACTTCTAATATATCTTCAAAAGGAAATGTATTCTCAATTTACAGTGAGCCTTTACTGTGAAGAACAGAAAAGAAAAAATTATTTTTTTTTTCAGTAAGGGATGAAAATTATAGATTTATAACTTCATGCAAGATTGCCACGGCCTGAGGCAAAAAACCAGAGCATGTATCTACTTTACAGCTGCAAAAATAATTACATGATGACTATCAGTGGAGTAATCTCTAATGGATTACATTTTGTTAGCATTTCCCTATGTAATGTTAGAGCCAAAATAATTCATAGTAAATGGGGAAAAAAACCCTTGGTTTTTGGTGTATCTGTGGCCTGGACCTTTGGTGTCCTCCTAAGGCATTCTATTAAGAACTGGTTAATTTGTGAAAGGTCTTGGTTTGCAGATAAGGTATTGTGCTTGTAAAGCTATTATAAGACCTAGGAGTGTCGAAATTACAGAAGTAATTTGTTTTTATTATGCAAGCACTGGACTTCTTTGTTGTTTCAAAGGTGCTAAAGCCATCTGAGGTGCTATCTGATAGGCTTTCCTCTCAGATTTATGAGGTCTTTCAGACTTAAAAAGTACTTATGGTTTATTAAGATCTCTTGATTTATTTTTTTTTTAAACTTCAGGGTGTTTCTTTTTATATGTCTCTTAATTTTATCCAAGTGATACAATCTTCAACAGTAATAAGAGGCTTCTTACTCATGGTCAAGACACCCCTTTTATTGAGTTGTAATAGAACTGTGGTGTAGCAAATAAACTCTTCTGCACTTTCATGTGCTGTTGGCAAAGGGACCTGGATATACGGAGGCTTTTTTAGTAACTTAGGGTAACTTCTGTTTCTTCTTCTTTAATATTCTTTGGTTTGGAGAAGCGGGGGCAAAAAATAGAAGTAATAATATGACCAGTGGCTTTAAGCCAGATCAAATCTCTGAAGTATTAAAGTAAATAGAAAAAAAATTCTTTGACTTCAGTAGAAGCAGTGTCAACTTAGCCACTTATGCTACATGATTTACTGTGTCTAGGTGGCTAGAGGGTTGCTTGGGAACACAAGAAATTACATCTGGTTATTAATGCCATATTCAGTATACATGGAATGAGGATATATAAAGTTTTCAGGGTATGTGAGTACATTTTAACACTTCCATAACTAAAAGTAATTTGATGTATCCAATTTTGATGCATCAATATATATGGGAATATAATAAGGAAACTGTAATAAAATGTTGATTAAAGTTAATAAAGTGTTATTGATAGCTGAAGGGAAGCTAAAGGATTGGGTTTGGGCTTACCTTTCTGAATACCTAAAAGTGACATCATTCTCCTCTTTAAAAACATAGTCTTTCCTCTAGGTGTAACATAGATTGGTGTTATAGCTGAAAATATTTTCAGTTTTTCCCAAGTTCACAGTAGCAAAATATCTATGAGTTTTGTTTTTCAGGGAGAGAAATTCTTTGTGCTTAGATGGAGTGTGTGTTCTCAGGCTCTTGTGCACGAAGCAATGTTTTATTTGTTGTGTTGTTTCTTGGGTTGTTTTGTTTTCAATAAACTATCTACACTAAGTCTGTTCAAGAGACATAGTCTGTCCAAGAGAACTTGTTCATCCATCTCATTATTGTAGCATCTCATTGTTGTAGACTAGATGATCTCTAGAAGGCCCTTTCAACCTAAATTGTTCTATAATTTCTTCATTAAATCCTATAATTCTGTTCTGATTAAGATGATAGAGACATTTCACCCTTGATTATCCTCTTTCAGTGCATTGGTATCTCCTGATTCTAGTGCATCCTGAAATTTCAGTCATTGGACTGAAATATTTGAAATGTGAGTACTTCAGTATAGAAAGGGGTTGGTAAATTCCAATGATGTCTGGTGAGATCTCTACTATATAAGTCTTGTTGGCTCACAGATGCTCTTTGTTGCTTCCAGAAATTATATCTTTTCTCTATGAACACGGCAAAATAATTTTTATTTATTGCTTTTGATTCCTGTCTACACTTCCGTATTAATGTGGAACTTTCCCTGTTTTGTATTATGTGATAGTGAGCCAAGCTGGAGGCCTGTGACTGTAGCTACTGAATGGCAGGGAATCAGAATGTAAGGAATATGTATTTGAGAACAAAAAATCAAAGACAGTCATACTGATTATTGGCAGGGCTATTTGCCGGTAATCCTCCAAAACAAATAAGTACAGATAATTTTTGCTTCCTTCCTTTGTTTTAAATTCTATAGCATTGCAGAAGGCAGGTTTGAGGAAGGTGTGTACCTCTGGCCCAAAGCAGATGACCCATTTGCCTTCTGACTGTTTTAAAATATCTTAACAGCATGAAAGATCTTACAGAGAAGAATGGTTCAGTGGTGGTGCTGTATGTGCCAACCACATTCCTTAACAGCCGACTATAAATCACACCTCACTTGGAAGCAGCATTAACAACCAAACCTCTGTTCAGTAGTCAATGTCCATATATCTGTGGTCCATGGCTTGGGGGATTTATTTTTCTGCTGCAGATTCTTGGCACTATTTACTGTTGACACAAGATCATTGCAGGTAGCAAGAGTGGCATACAACTTGGTAAAAATCCTAAGAGTCCTTTAACTGTGATGTGCTTTTCCATTACTGTATCCTTTGTTCAGTGTGTATGGAGTAACAGCAGTGGAGAGGACTAGAATGTTATATTTGTTATCATTTGAGTTATTTATTTTCAGATTAAACCTAATGCCACTTACTTGGCAAAACTTAAGAATGCCATTACTCTATTAACTGTGTCCCTGTGTGGTGTTCTGCTGAGCACAGTATGATGTCTCTCCTCTCCCAAAAAGAAAAATAACCACATAGCTACTGATAAAATTCATAGTGGGTGATTGGAGGAAGCTTGAATTGTTTAGGCCTGGGCTTGGCCAAGTGATGAGAAAGAACGAATTTTAGTAACGTTGCCACAATAAAAATGTTTCTTTCTATATAAAGGTAGTAAAATTGACTTTAAAATAACGGATGTGGTCCCAGCTTAGGCTAAGTGATGGCTTTCTGAGATTAGGAAAGATTTTTAATATTTTTCTTGAAAAATATTCAAGCTAGATGGCTTTAGTATCCTGTACTGTCATCAGGGAACTGGGAGTTTTAGTTAGTGTATTCATATTTGCCATAAATTCAGGGATGGGTGCAATTCGCATGACCAGCACCCAACCTTTAACCATAAACGTCTGAGCTACTGGCAGGCTGACCTTGTGTCTCAGGAAAGAAAGGGACACAAAGCAATCTCTGCAGTGCTTCTCTCCAAGTCACATTTCACCTGAGCAGAAAACAACATGCTATCTTCAACCATAAGAGGAATCATGGAATTGTTTGGGTTCAAAGGGCTCTTAAAGATCATTTAGTTCCAACCCCCTGTCATGAGCAGGGACACCTTCCACTAGTCCACATTGTTCAGAGCCCTATCCAACCTGGCTTTGAACATTGCCGCAGATGGGGCATCCACAGCCTCTCTGGGTAACCTGTGCCAGTGCCTCACCACTCTCACAGTAATGAATTCCTTCCTAATACTGAATCTCAACCTTCTCTCTTTCAGTTCAAAGCCATTACCCCTTCTTTTATCACTAAGTGCTCTTGTAAAATGTCCCTCTCCAGCTTTCTTGTAGCCAGCCCTCTTTAGGAACTGGAAGGCTGCTGTAAGGTCTCCCTGGAGCCTTCTCTTTTCCAGGCTTAAAAACCCCAGACCCCTCAAGCCTGTCAAAGTCTCTCTGGATGGCATCCCTTCCATCCTATCCTGCATGCTGACCACACCACACAGCTTGTTTTCATTGGCATACCTGATGAGGGTGCACTCCATCCCCCTGGCCATGTCACCAACAAAGGTGTTTTACAGCCCTGGTCCCAATACTGACCCCTGAGGATCCCCACTCATCATGGCTTTCTGCTTGGATATGAAGCCATTGACTTGCAACTATTTGAGGGTGACCATCCAGCCAATTCCTTGTCCACTAAGTGATCTGTCCATCAAATCCATGTCTATCCAGTTTGGAGACAACATATCTTGCAGGGCAGTGTCAAATGCTCTGCACAATGTCTCTTGTTCTCCCCTCATCCATCACCACTATAAGCCTGTAGAAGGCCACAAAATTTGTCAGGTATGATTTGCCCTTAGGGAAGCCACCACCTTATTTTCCCTGTGCCTTAACATAGTTTTCAGGAGGATCTGCTCTGTGATCATGGTGGGCACAGAGGTGAGACTGATTCCTTTACTCACACACTAAGCAGACTTTTTGCCAAGCTCTTCTGTGTGGACTTTGTGTCAGCCTTCCTCCTCTGTCACTTGGCTTGTATGTTAGAAGTTAAATAAGAGGTGTACATGGGTTTTCTGTGTTACTGTGTGGAAGTACTGGAGACCATCCATAGATGTCAAATGATGCTGCTTAACTGATGTGTTCATTAATACAAAGTAAAATGACAACAGGCAGCATTAAAAGCCGAAACAATACACTTTTCTGCGCTATTGGTATATTGTTGGGTAATTTTTCTTCATTTTCTTTATTCTTTCAGTTCTACGGGATGACTTCAGACAAAATCCATCAGATGTAATGGTAGCTGTGGGTGAACCTGCAGTGATGGAATGTCAGCCCCCAAGAGGTCACCCAGAACCCACAATATCATGGAAGAAAGATGGGACCCCTCTGGATGACAAAGATGAGAGAATTACAGTAAGTATAAAAAGTTTTGCAAACAATACATAAATCAGCTAATCTATTGTCACCATTCTCTTGAGCATGTGAACATCTAGCTGTGCTGTACTTTAGAGTATATGTCCTTTCCTTCCTTCACAGGCAACGGCTAGTTTGCATTTAGCTTGGAACGTATCCTCTCATCTCATACTATTTCATTGCAGGGTATGCATTTGTTTGTTAAAGAGGCTCATGCAAAACCTATGTTCTTCTCTTCCTCAGAGGAATTAGAAGCTTGTGGAAATGAAATTCATTGTATTCTTCACTGTCCTATAATTTTCTTACCTTTTATCCACCTACAAATTTCTGCAGCCTATAATATCTGCCTTCTTTGGCTGGAAAGGGAAACTAGTTGTAGTCTCAGTGAGACCTTCTTTTGCAATTCTGTTGGAAATAATACATGCAGAAAAGTTGTGTGTTGTATTAGAAAGTATGAAGGGGGTTTGGGATGTAGACACATTTCTTTAGAGTGATGATGGTTTATCCTGCCATCTCAAACTAAGCTGTTTTCTCATTAGTGGTGTTGTCATACTCATTTGTATCTGTAGCTTGCTGAATACAGTGCCCGATTATTCAAGAATACAGATAAAGCAGCATCTCGAATCAGAGAATGATCCTTTTTTTACTTTTGACATGTGAAAGAATAAGCTAATGAATGTAAGTATCTTGCAGAAATGGCAGTGAAAAAGGGAGTTCAAAAATCATTTATATGCTGCCAACGTAGTGATACAAAACATCTTCCCATATGGTGAGAAACTGTACCCTCTGAAAGCACACACTGTCTGGGATCCTGTTGGTACTGGAAGGATTACAAGTGTAAAACAAGATCAGAGGCACAGAACATTTATATGTCTCAATCATGTACTGAAAGCAAGGAAATGTTTAATGGAAGTACACTTAAACCTCAGCAACGTAAGTAAAAAATTACCAGTTTTGTTTAAGTTTTAAATTTCTTGTTATTCCATTTGGTTTTTTACAAACAAAGCAAAGCTCAGTCATTCTGTAGTTGTGGCCTATGCATATATTTAAATTTTTAAGTACCCTACCAAACCTATACTGATTGCTGGCTATTAACTCAATTCTTCCAATCATACTTGCTAAGAACTTGCAATTTCCTTTTCAAATCTCCTTCCCACAGTGACAAGTCAATTGACCTGAGATAAAGAGAAGATTCCAATGCTACCTATTTTTTTCCTCTCAGGAAGCGCTTTCTAAACTTGCATTTTCTATTGCTGCAGTTTATTCTCTGAAAGGATTTTCAGGTGTTGCCTATTAAGTACGTTTCTTTTGTTACACATGAAAACTGCTCTTCCAGCTGCTGGAACAAAGATATACCCAGAACAAAAGTAGCTATCACTGCCTGGCAGTGCCACCTGTACTTCTTAAAACTGTTCTTAGGATGAAATAAAGCCCCTCAGTTTGGTTTTCTTTTCTGGTGATTGTATCAAATACTCACCTACATAGTGTTCTTTCACCATGACATCTCATAGAGTTATTGTGTGTTACCACAATATAAAAAGAAATAAAAAGATTTTTCATGTAGGTATAGATAGACACTTGTTTCCCACACCAAAAATGAGTGTTTGTTTTCAGAGGTGTAAATTCACAGTGCTGCCTTAGCTCAGCTCAACTGCATCCATTTATTTCATATTTGCCTGGCATTATCTTCAGCAGCACTATTAATATCATGGGTGCTTCCTCACACAGGCGAGAGATTGAAGCTCCATTGTAATGCAGATTTGCATCATCTTACAGCTGGAGCAGGATCTTGCCAAGTGGATAAATATACATTCAGATGTACCTCTTTGCAGTAACCATCTGTATTATCTTGCCAGTGGCCGGGAGGGTACAGGAGATTGGGAGCTAGAATGGACTACTTGCTAAAGGGCTGATGGAGAGAAAAATACTAATTTTGAAGCCTGACTTAGAATTACTCCATTTCTGTTCACTTATCTCCTTTAAAGCATTTCTATTTCAGTTTAGCAACAGGAACATAAAAGATTAAAAGGGTACAAAAGCTGAAATAAGGATGAAATTGTTGGATTTTAAGTGACAGATTTCATTTTTTCATTAAATTACTTTTTTTTTTCCATTGAAATGTCTGCATTGAAAATTAACACCTACATTCATTTGACAGTAAAATCTTATTTGACTCTGTGGCAGTAAATTTCCATAATGCAATTTACTGGTGTTACTTTCCTCTTTTTGAGCTGTGAAATTACTAAATCAGGAAATCTCAAACTATATGTTCAAATATATATGTAATACCAGTGGGCATTTAATCAAAGAAAAATCTTCGGTGGCTCCACTTCCAAAGCATTTCCAGTTCTTTTCATTCTTAAAGCCCTGTTGATCTTTGACTCGTTGCAATTTTAAGAGTTCTGCATCAAAGGCAGTTTGAAGCATTTCATATTAATGCTCTCCTTTCAAACATATTTAAAATAAAGATCGTAATTTTTTTGAATAAGGGGTGATGCTTGACATCTCTTTCTTTGATGCATATCTATACTTTCTTCAAAAAGGTATGTCCATGAAGCAACCTTATTTTTAATATATGGAAATTTTTTCTCATCTACAGTGACACTGTTAATCTGTGAGTCAGCAGGACTGCAATTTACAGGCTGAGTGTTAAGGGTACCAGAGAAACAGAGGTGGAAGCTTAGTTCCTGAAAGAGAATTTAAAGCAAAAGATGTAGATAAATAGCAGATAAATAAGATCCAAGTTAAGGCATTACTTCCTCAGGAATGCAATAAAAAGAAAATACTATTTTGTCCTGGATAGAGTTAAGGAAATCAATATGTTTATCTAGGTGAGATGATAAAAATCAAAGTATTCTTTGCATGCTTCTGGTCCATTTTTAGGGCAAATAAATGTGCTTTGAAGAGAAATAAATGTATATGTCTTTCAGGTTATAAACTAGTGAATGGAACAAATGGGGATTACAGAAACAGACATTTTATTTGAGGACAGCTGTCCCAGTAGTGCTCAGTGTTAGCAGAAGTCACTCGGTGCAGGCTCTTGAGTGCGCACATGTCTACTGGGTGCATCTAATGGAGAATCATCATCAAAAATATTTTTTTTCTCTCTGCTCCGGAATGTGTTGTCTATAAACAGTTTTCTCAGTGCATTGGAGCTAAACATGATTTTTCTTATGTGTGCTCTTTACACCACAGTATGAAAGCTTCATATGCTTGATGTGGCTAATCCCTCTCCATATATTACAAATGAAGCGGGAATGACAGTCTTGCTTGTGAAGCAAATGCTTATTTTTAACTTAATTTATTGAATTGAAAAACAATTATCATGAGGACCCAGCAGAACTAGTGTGATTCTGTGCTCATCTAGTTAATTTTTCTCCTGGGATTACTATGGAATCAAGAATCCCTCCTGTAATATAATCTATAGCTGAAAAAGAGTGCCTTGTTGCAATCCAGTGAATAGCTCTAATTTCTCACTGCAGACAATGTAAAGCTCAAATATATTTTTTCAAATTTTTAAATGATCTGTCAGCATTAGGAGAGGCTTGGTGATGCTCCTCTTGGAGCTGACACATGATGAGGAAAGGAGATGCGAGGTTATCTCTGTGAGTGAAAGAGAGGGGAGCTCACTGGGGTGGGGAAGATCCTGGTTCTTTTTCCTTGGTGGTGTTTACATGTTTGGCATAGGTGAAGTTCATAGACCCACCCCATTGCCTGGAGCAAGGATTTAGCTCCTGGGTATCCTGAGCAGGAACAGCCTTGCTCCCAGCCCCATCAGTCTAGCCATCTTTTTTGCATGGCAGCACAGTGTCATTAAGGCATAGCCACGTGTGTCACCTTGGTGCCAAAAGCCGTGGGTTTGCATTCCCTCGGGCTGAGGAGGAAGTGCAATCAGTGTTGTTTCTGCTGACTGCTATAATCACTAGGTTTGGTCTCTCCAAGCCTATGATGTCTGGATGCAGTTGGCAGGAGTGTCAGTGGCTGTAAGTACCATCAGCAATGACTGCCTTGGGCACTCACAGCAATCGCGGTGCTATTGGTTGCTTGTAAGGCTGTGAATCCATCATGCTTGCATTCACTGCTCACCTATCTTCCTGTTGTACTCCAGAAACCTTTCACTACTTTTCAAATGGTGTCCCCACTGCCTTCCTCCTACACATCACTGCCATGGAATTTTCACCTCATTCCCCATCCATTTCCTTCATGTCACAATGTGTGTTTGCATCCACCCAGCCTGTCTGGCTCTGTCGTCTGATTAGTGATATCTGTTTGTGTGGAGGTACCAATTTGGAAGCTCAGATAAGCAAACTCTGCTGCAGTGTGCTATGATGGAAAGGCATTCCTCCTCTGGCTTTGCTGTGGATGCAAATGGCTGGTGGGCTGTGATTCGTAATGGATGTGGTGGTGTCTGTCTGCGTTAGGTTTACTCAGAGCCTCCCTCAAGGAGCTGTATTGCTGCTCTGTCTTCTTTGTGAATCCCAAATGAAATTGCCTGTATATAAGATGCTGACATCAGTAATCTGACCAAGATGGTGGAGCCTTTGAGCATATCTTTAGGCAAAAAAGTGGCAGTAATTACAGACTCTCAGGAGTGTAAAACATTCAAAGAGGATTTTGTGCATCTCGCATCTAGACTGGGCAACCTCCATGTGCTTTTGGACCTATCAGTTTGTCCCAGATTTTAGTGGCAATGCCTGCATAATTGACTAAGCCTCGGTAAAATCAGGATGCAGTCAGAGTGCCTGTAATTATCTAATACTTTCCCAGTGGGAGAATGTATACACATCTTGCATAAGCTCCAGAGCAAGTTGATGTTTGAGCCAGGTTTGGAGGTCAGGATTTCACATCTGCATCTGTTCCTGCCCCATGATCACTGGCCATGCTTCAGAAAACTTCCTATTCGTTCACATCAAGTCATGGTGGAGGTGGTAGAATAAAAAAGCTATGCGTGAACATGAAATTTTAATAGGTACCTCTTTTAAATATACATGAAAGAGAATGCTGGTACCTAAAGAAGAAATCCTTTGTAATTGAATACAAAAAGCAAAGCCTTTGCATTGAAACTTCGGTGCAGCACTGTGATTGCAATTTCCCCCTCTTTCATATTAACTCTTATCTCTCATTTATCCAGATCATCCTCATTTGATTTTTAAAAGAAAAAGCTTGAGAAGCCATTTATCTTTCCTTGTTCAAGTTTCTTAGCTTTAAAGATCAAAGTTACAAGATGAATAATGCATACAGGTTTTCATTCCTTTTTTGTGTGGCTGTCATGTGACAGCAACAGTTTTGAATGACTTACACTCTTATTTTAGATAAATTGTAACTTAAATTCTTGATTCCCATTTAATTTCCTGGCTCTTAAATAGTACATCATAAATGCAAAGCATTTATTGTGTCTTACACTGTGCTATTTTTACATGTGTGAGTGATAAAAATGTTTTTTACAAAATCTCAAAAGAAAGCTTCTGATCTTCTGCTGTGACAGGAAAAAACACCCTGAATGGTAGCATCCACAGGAAAATGTTTTATTTATTTGCCCCCAAATTTTTGTTAATGAATTGTCCAAGAGAACTACGTTCATTCTTCTTGGTGCAGACCAGTCATAGCCTCGTGCTTCAGCAAGTTTAACACTACATAGGTGATCCCAATGTGACTTTGATCATCAGAAGAAAGAAAATAGAAATGGAAGAAATTGCTGTGACTATCAGTTAAAAAGGAAAAGAGAAAGGGTTGCTTGTATTGGAGGGAACAGTGGAAAAAGCAGAAATTAATTCCCTGTTTAGGAAAGGGGTCTTTCTTTCCAAAGTTAAATTGCAGTGGGAAAAAATTGCAGTGGGGAGGTGTATCAAGGGAAAGGAAACAAAAAAATGATTGAATTTGTTGGTGTGTGTTGTATGGAGTAGCAGTCTTAACCATTATAACCATTACAGCAGCAATACTCCTGACAAAAACCATACTGTTGTGGTGCCACTCCAAATTAATTCAAGATGTTTATCCTTCTTTCTTTCTTCTCCATTTCTCTTTTCTGGCCTCCTCTCTTTTTCATTTATTTATCAATCATTAATCTCTAAACATCTTAATTTCCCCAAATTACGTATTTTATATACACAGCAAAAGAAGGCATATTCCTGTTGAATATGTAATTCTAATGGCAACATTGTCTGTCCCATGGAGAGCTGAATAAAGGATCATGGCCTGGGTGCACAGCACACAAAGCTGTGGGGGTGAGGGGAAGGTGGGGAGCAAGGACTTACAGTTCAGGGTTTTATTTCATTTTAATTGTTTTTCTTTTTTGGGGTAGATTAAAGGGCAAGCAGCAATTTCCTATACGCCCCTGGAGGCTTAGAAAGAGAAGTGTATTTTTTCTGCTGATTCCCGATATGTATTTGTTGCCCCCCTCCCCAGCAATTTCCTTTCTCCCAAGTCCTTTTTCTTCATTTTTGTCTTTTTTTTTTCACTCCCTGGGAGGGTTGGCTTCCCACTTCAATGCTTTTTCCTTCATCTCCTGATCCCTGCAATGCTAGTTTCCTCAAGGATCAAGAGTAGTTTTTGTTAATGATTTATATTTCTTCTGCTATTAATATTGTTTCCCCTGGTGACACAGCTGGAGCTGCTATGAGTTAACTTGGCACCCCAAGGGGAAAAAATGCAAAAGATTGTGAAAAATAATTTGGAACCACACAGCTGTCCCAGAGGATAGTGAGAATGGTTCTAAATTCTGCTGTTTCTCCCCCTTAGTCTTTCCCAAATGTGACATTGGTTTTCTGTGTTCACACTTAAAGCTCTGTTTCAGGGTTCCTGTTACCCTGCTGAAATATTTCTGCTCTACAGATTCCACAATTCTCTCCAAATATGTCTCCTGATCATCTCTGCCTTGTTTTCTATTCTGACTGTGGCATGTGCTTGTGCTGTCTTCTTCCTTATCATCGGGACACCTTTCCCATCTCTCTCCTCAGTTCTGACTGCATGCCTGCCTCTCCCCTTGCCATGTCTAAACCAGTCAAGTTTCCAGATCTGCACAACTATTCTCTTAAGACTAAGGGTTCTGAGGGTATCTTCTGCTACACTGCTGTTTCCCATGTCATTTTTTTTAATTATTGCAGGCATATCCAAGTTCTTTTCAATGGTACATTAATCTTTCATTAACATTTGTTGCATCGTTTTGTTTGTTGTCTGTGAGGGTTTTGGCTGAGCCCTCAAAGACATTACCCTCTCCTATAGAGGGCCATGTTCGTCTTGGAAGGCTGTAGAAAGTCTGACTAATAGTCTGGGCTTATATAAAGAGGAGAAAATATCAGACAGACTTTTATTTTTGTGTTAATTTTCCTCTTCTCGCTTCTTCCATCCTACCATACTCACTTCATTTTTCAGACTCAGCTCTTTGAAACAAAACTTCTCATCTCTAACACATCCATGAGAAGTTTCCAACCCTGACCACAGCTGTTAATAGTGAGAGCTTGTATTTCTGCAAGCGCTGAAGCAAATGTGGGTTGAAAATCCTGACCTATTACCAAGTTCTCTCCTCACAGCTTTTATTTAAGGTTTGCCATTTTAAAGAACATAGCTATGCAGACTTTGTCAGGCAGATGTGAGCTCACTCAGTTCACTCTCTGAGCCGACCAGAAGCCATATGGCAGTGGTTAATGTGGCGCCGAGCCTGAGCTAATAAGCCCTGCTGAGAGACAGGCTCGGGCGCTCCAGCCCGACACGGGACTAATATGGCCACACAGCTTCTGCTGCACTGAGGGCAAGGGCAAAACAAGCTTGCCTTGGCTTGAAGGCTTCACAGGCCAAACCAAAGCAAATTACCTGAAAAGGCCCATGTGGGCATTCCATTCTCTGTAGCTCTTGCAGTCAACTGTCCCGAATATTTGGTGGACAAGATGCTTGCTCTGTCAGCATGGTGTTTGCTACAAGAACATGGCAAGGAAAAATCTGCAGTATTTGGGTCATCCTCAGTGCCCAACATTGCTCTCTGATTGGTTTAAATGGCTCATTATTAGCCCTGACTCTTCTGTGCAAGGTTGCTGGATAGGGTAAACCATGCACTAGTTTATACTTGACGTGGTATGTCTTACCAGCAGACTTCTCCAAAAGATAATACTGGTCTGTGGAATTAGGGGAAAGGGAAGAAGCATCATGATGCAGGGCAAAAAGGTGGCCCAATGGCAAACATCTGTGGACTGAGGAGAACACAGTCAATAGGCTTGTGCTGGCAATCAGAGAGTAGATTTTGCAGTTAGGACCAAATTGACCTCCTGTGTTCCCAAGGACATGCTGGTAGTAGTGTAATCTGCTGTGTGAGGTTATCAGATTTATAGACTGTGTTCATACTAACTGTAGTGCTGGAATTAAAACTCATCATAATTCAATGTTAGATTAAAAGGCTCTCTATGGTCATTAAACTCCTGGCATTTTAAACCAGGTTATTACTGATCATATTTGACCCTATAGATAACAGTATCTGTTCCTTCTGGTTTTTCTCGTAACTTTCAGAAATTTTCTTTTGCATCAGTGATGCACTTTGCTTCAGCTGTTTTTGTCTTCTCACCGCTTAAAAAGTTTGGCATTAGACATGCATAGCTATGGTTTCTCACTATTGTTTCACCTAGCAGTCCTGAAAAGCAAGTCTTTTTCATGTGAAATTAAGTGTGTGTTTTTCTACACTCAGCTTTATTTTACACTGTTTTCTACTTTCAATTGTAAAAGCAAAATGAAAAAGAATGGAGTTCTTTTGCAGATACCCTGTGGACTTGGAGGAATCTGAAAACTCCTCATTGAGTCAAAATTCTCCACGGATTTCTTTTGTCCCTAGTCATGAACTGATGACCTAGATAGTAAAGGAAAATAAATGCCTGCAGCAAATAGAGTATGTGTTAGATATCTGAGTTTTGAGACATCCACAGGCCTAGACATTAGACTATGAGGATTTTCTTGTTAAAACAGCTTATTGAGAGTTTTGAACCTCTGGGACCACCTGAAATTATAGAAATGGTGTCTGGGAAGCTTTTCTTTGAAAAATAACAAAAAGCCAGGTGGTTGTTATCTAGACTAGGTTACTTGAGCTATCCAGGGTGTGTAGGACTTTATGATTTCGATGGTTAGGAGCAAAGGTGATTTATTATGCTGAGAAAGTAAATTCTTTGTTTTGTTTGGCTGACAGTCTCATTGTTGGGGTTTTTTGGGATGGGCAGGAGAGATGAAAAAGGGATGTGGGAGGGAAATTATTTCTTCATTCATTTTATTCTCCTAATGAAAAAGAAACATTTTTGTTTGGTTAGTTTTTTTAAGCAGTCAGGAAAGGAGCCTTTGCTTACATTACAGATAATAAAGATGAAGATTGGGTTTAGGAAGTTAATTCTTCTCTTCCCCTTCCTTCATCAGCTGCAGGGAAATCTTACATATAGAGTGTGGACATCCTTCTCTAAGCTAAAATCCATTATTGAAACACTGTTCTCCCAACCCCCTTAGGGACTGCTGTGCTGTATGCCTTCTCTGATTCCTTATCATGAAAACAATGACAAGCAAAGCAATATTGGAAAACTCAGGCTTCCAGAGGCTTGTATGAATCTGTCACACCAAGCATTAGGACTCACACAGGGAAGTGTGCAACCTGTGTACAGGCAGAAGACACCTTTGGAGTAGAGTTCAGACCATTGGACATGGGATTTAGGATCCCTACAGGTCAAATGTGCAAAAAAGCAGTACAAGTTCTCTATGTTCCAAGGTTCTTTCATGCAGACTCCTGGACCTATGTGCCTTTATTTTTGCTGTATTTATCTTTACATTATAGTCATGTAAAGATATATTTTCTTTAGTAAAGGCTAAAAGACCTTTTAAAACACAATTATCCTACAGAAATCAATGTATTACTTGTGTCAAGTCTGTACAGTGAAGCAAAGCAAACCCAACTCCTCACTGTGTTCATGGTTTTCCAAACACTGAAATCCTCTCCATTTGGGGGAATGGGAGGGGGGGGGGGAAAGTACATTTTTGTTCCTGAAAGTCTCTAGTGGACCTTATAAATTTGATTGTACTTGGCATTTTTGATATTCCTGGTCGCTTGCACACCACAGCAGCCACATGTTGTCACTTAAAATCTAAATATCGGATAACTGCTAACTGAGACTTTATTGTGTATCATGCTTATTTTAAGAATTACTTTTGTAAAGTAAAAATGACACTAACTCTAAAAGCATGTTTAATAAAACCTCAACAATCTGTGTGCTGAGTTTGCACATATTATGTTCTCATAATCAAAAGAAAAATGTGGAATAAAAATAGTAGAGAAGAACAGTGCCCGTTTTTGGAGCCTTGAACAGATGTAAGTGATTAGAGCTTCTTGTTTGGTTTGCTTTGATTTTTTGGTCTACTTTTTGAAAGTTCTGTCAACTTCACTTTTGCTTATTTCACTCTGTTTGGATAGTTTTGCCTTACTGAGTTTCCTGTGATGCTTCTGGTTATATAAAAAGTCTAGTCCAAATCACAGCACTTCAAAAATAATAATTTTTCAGTTCTTGGGTTTCCGCAACCCAACAGAGTACTTCTCTCCCTCCAGGTAATAATATACTCACAATTACTTACTGCCAAGTTCTGATACTCACCACGTGCAGTAGTGTGGGACAAGCACACACATTGAAGGCTGTTATTCCAGACTCCTGTGTAATATTATGCAGGACCAAGTCTGCCCTTCTTATGGTTGTCTTCCTTAAAAGGGAAAGGAAAAAAAAAAGCTGCTTTCTTTCTTTATCTAGCTGGAGAATAATTCTTGCTAATACTCATGCTGCACTGAGCAATTAATTGATTTTTTTTTCTTCCTGAAAAATCATTAGCTAATAAAAATCTATTTGGCACATGGTCACATAAAGATTGTTCTTTTATTTAACATGGAAGTGTGGGTGGTTAGTTATACTTGGATCTATTTATACTCATTTTTTCTAACTCAGCAGATTTGCCTTTGCCTCTGTCTGCTGCTGCTGTCAGTTGTCTGCTTGCCTCTGTGAGACCTCCTGGTTCTGACTGCATGGAAGGAGAATAAATTACACAGAGATAAGAAAGGGAAAAGTGAATACATTTAGGAGCGAATAAACCCCACAATTTTTGCAGGGAAAATAATGCTGGTCAAAAAAAAAAAAAGTAAAATTATTTCCTTGCATATATCTTGAAATATTTCTAGTGCCAGGTGGAATTTACTGAACTTTGAAACTAGCCATAGAGATGTGTATGCTTAAATAACTTTGCCTTCCCTCACAAAGAGTAAGTTTGGTGCCTTGAACAAAATGATGATGGATCAAGATCTCTTAACAGTAAGCTTCTGGAATTTTTACATCACTGTTTTTCAAAGTGTCTATGCCATTCAAAATGTCAAGTTTATGAAAGATGTTGACATGATGGCTTGGACTTCCCTCCACAATGCCTCACATTTCAAACTCTGCAGATCTTGCTCTCCCTATTCATATGAAATAATTTGTCTCTTAGGACTTCTTTGAACTCTGGTGTTCAGTTTGAGCATTTCTCTTGGAGTAAGATCTGATGTGAATCAAACAGGAAAAAAAAATTGCTTGTTCAGAGTAAAGTGTTACCACAGAAGCTGCAGGTCCCTGATTGAAGCAATTTCATGGTGCATAGTAAGTGTTTCAAAATTGAGTGGTTCTGCTTTCTAGCAGACCTGTACACTGCATAGAATTAAAGATCTGTTTTTACCATGAGACTGTATAGTCATTACAACATGATTTCTAGAAGTGTGCTGCAAAACATTTTCCTACTGAGAAAACTACTCTACAGTAAAGGAAAGATTGCCTTGAGGTAGAAAGTCTGCAAGCTAAGCAGAGCAGATTGCTGGGCTGCTGCAATCTTCCTGTGCCATTTTGGGCAAGCCTTGAAGTTGTGCAGTTCTTCTTATTCAGCATTTCATGAGTTGTGGGACTGAATTCTTACATGTAAAGCAGCCTGATACTATTGCAACAAAGCTGCGTTATGCCACTTTGCCAAAGTGCAGTGTTATTGCATCCTAAATCATAAATAGCTTTTTGTAGACAAAACAGTAGAGTCATAGCCCCACTTTCATATTCAGGCCATGCTCCACTCTAGACATTTGTGATGGTATAATATTTTCAGCATCTGGCCCAGCTATAGATACCCAGAGATTTTCTTCTATTTTAAAGGAAACATCTCTTTATGTTTCAAGTTATATGCTGAAGTGTTAAAGTGGTTTGGGGATTATTGTCCCTCATATTCAAGGATTTCAAAGGTTTTTCATAAACTCAAAGTTTGTAATAAACTAGGAATGTCTATATAGTGGTACTTTCCATGATTATAATCCTGGGAAATTTGCATTCACAGTGACTATGATTGGTGTGTTTCACTAAAGTACACTTTGCACACATCCTGAACTCCCAGTGTGAAATTCTGGCATTACAGAAATCAGTGTGAGTATTACCATCACCTTGCCTGAGACTAGTATTTCACCCTCTCCAAGAAAGTATATAGTGCAATTTTTATAGCAAGAGAGAAGCCTCTTCGTGGTGTGTTAAACGAGTTGACATGCTTCACCTTTTTGTTGCTAGTGTTGTTACTGCTTCACTTTATTATTTTTATTGGCTTATTTGTCATTAAAGAACTTAAGGTAGTCCAGCTGGAGGTTTCTGGACATACTCCATATTGATTCTTAATTTTTCTTCTCATGAGACTTTCTGCTAAGAGAATTCCCATATTATCTGTCTTACCAGTATCTTTTGCATTGTCATTCTTAACTATTAGAAATTACTCAACTGGAGGTGGCAGCTATTCCTCTACTTTTATCATCCAAACTTGAAGGCTTTGGTGGTGTAATAGGTTATATTTGTTATTCTTGAAGTTAGTAAATATAGGGAGTTGTAACAGGTTTTTCAGTAGGAGGAGAAACTTTAGCAGTCTGAAGATTTTAAGTAGGACATGGACAGAGAACTTTTAAAATTTGCAAAATTAAGGGCAGCTGGAGCAACCAGAGTAAATAAACCTGTCAGCCTGCTTTGCCAGTTATTTCCAATTTAAAAAGAGAGGGTGGTATTTGAAAATGTTCACTTTTAGGATTTCAGCTGTAGTGAAGTATGTTCTCCCTACTTCAACCATCTTAACAAAGGCCGTTTCTTCTACTGATATGAATAAAAGTTCAAGAAAAAGGCAATTCTTCATCTCTGTAACACATACGGTTCTTAGACTGCAGTGTCAGTTTTACTGTGCTGCCCTGTCCATGAGTCTCAAATTCACCTTGAAGGATCGCCCCCAGGGATGCCAGCTGAACCTTTGACTCTTCTATTCTGGCTGTCACTAAGGTTAACACATCATTACAGCTTGTGATGTCTGGGATACCTGTGCTTGTGAAGCCTTTATCAACCTACACTGTTTCACGCAACTTAAACATTTTTCATTGATTTTTCATAGGAGTGGGTTTTGTTGATTTTTGAGAATGAGTTGTATTTCTTCCTAATTTTGTGTTAAAATAGATGTGACATTTTAAAACTTACAGATTTCTTTCTGGTTTTCCTAAATAGCTAAAACATCAACTACTGGCTATAGGCAAAAATAAAAAGATGAGGAAGCATTTTCCATTTAAATTTGAAAATGGACAGATTTATACTTGCACTGTTGCTTGAGTACTACATTGCTACACAGTTCAAAAAAAGTGTGTGGTGACAGACAAAAGGACAAAAGTAAGGATAAGGGTGTTTTCTTAATTTGGATTTTTCTTACCAAGATGTACCATGTGGTATAATTAGCTGGTTATAACTAAAATGGGATTTGGTTTGCTTACCCAAAAAATGGTGTTTGAAAATACTGTTCTTGTCTGTGGTACTGACATTTAGCTAAGGGAACTCTTTGTAAGAGAAGCCTATTGACACAGATTTTCCATGTATGTATTGTACTGTTGTTTTAATTTTTGTGCATTAACAGTTGTACTCAACGGTGTTAACAATTCTAGGATTCTAAATGTGCTCTTAGTAGATTTCTTTTTTCCCCAAGATTGTCCTCTGATAAGACATGTAGGCCATTTGGTTGGCCAGACCTGCTTCTGGATGCTGTTAATGGCCATCAGTTTTGTATTCATGAAATAATGAAACCAATAGACCTCAAAATCGGTTAATTCTATTTCTTATATAGTTTCAAAGGACTTCCACAAGTTCTCATTGGAGAATTGACACCACTAATGTTGAAAAGTCTTACAAGCTAAAGATGACCTGTTTATTCTGGAGAATGCCAATGTAATTTTTGTTTCTGCTGATGGAGGAGATTACTTTTAATCCCAAGCAGTCTGTACTGTACTAGTTTTTACCTTTCTATCCTTTCCTTTTTACTTTCTACAAAATGCAGTCTTTAAAATAAGTCTGCACACATGACATCTAGGTACCTATCTTCAACATTCAAATGATATGCAAATTTATTCTGTGTCCACTTTACATTCAGCTGAGTTGAGATGATACTGGGACAGTGTTGTATCCTTTTTTGTCCTCTCTATAAACACTTTGAAGAGTCTTTTAGGTAGCAAGCCTTAAATCACTCCTTTCAGTTAGATTTATCTTTCAGGTAATGAGCTTTAAATCACTCCTTTTCATTTAGATTTATGTAATTTTCCTTCTCTTAGACTTGTCTGGAAACTTCTAATAGTTTAACAATTAGACTAACTCCAGTTAGCTGTGATCCAGTGGTTCTTCCCTTTGGAAGTGTTTGAAGAGTAGTTGACAGAGCCACAAAAGAAGTTTCTGAAAAGGAAAAATATTGTTTATTTAACTTTATGCTTGTACAAAAAAGGAAACACTTCAAGCCACTCTATTATTTATGTGCCTATCTGACTAATCTAGCATATGAAATTTCTTTCCAATGGAATTCCATTCCTTCTTCCAAATCCCTACTTAATGAGCTTCTGGTCTTTTACTCCTGAAGGAAGTGTGCATCTCATTAGATCCCTCTTCCTGCTTTAGTTTTTGCCTTCTCTTACATCTCGGGAACAGAACTGCTGCTTGGGCTTACAAGTATGTTGAGAAGTTACCATTAAGATCATAAACTAATACCTTTGTGGTAAATTTCCAGGCAATCCTGCTATGAAATTAGTTTGCTGTGTGAGCAGAATGAGCCTAGATCAAAATCTAGCACATTATTAAAGGCTACTCTAAGTACACCAAGTATGATATTTTAATATTTAATACATCAAAAACCCTGCATGTCAGCTTGTTCTTTGCATGCATATTTGAAAGTGTTAGCAGTCATGTCAATAATACAGTGTATATACTTTAGTTCATAGAGGTCTTGAACAAAATTTTGGGTCTAATAGGTTTTTCCAGAACTTCATATTCAGAAATTTAAGAATATTAAGAATATATATTTCTGAAATACAGTAGAAATACTCAAGTATGTTCTATGAAACATTGCTTGCGAAATCCTCAGCCTGGAAAAAAATGTAGCACTTTATTGCAACCCACTAAAAGTGAATCTTATCAAAGGATTTTATGGAACTTTGGTCAAATGTATAACACATGGAACCATTTGAAATGTGAAGAGAATCATCAGAACACTTTCTTTCCCCTCTTTGTCAAACATTCTCTGAAATTACTTTTCTAGTCATGATTGACTTCCACTTCCAGTAGAATTTGGCTTTCTTTTTTCTTCAAAAGTCAACAATAGGGCTGTCTTAAAAAACTGTGTATGAAACACATGAAGGATAGTCCCTAATAGTACAGGGCAAAGTACATTGCACACTTGATGAAGTCTTAGATTAGCTGAATATTTCTTTTTATATTTATCATAGTTGAGGGTTTTTAGAACTTTTCCCCTTTATGTTTAGAGTTTGAAAACCACATGACAAGTCTTACTCTAAAAATGAATTTGTAAGGGTAGCAAGTATAAATTATTTAGTTTTTCTGGATGTAAATAAGTGAAAACAGTGGATCTATGTCCTCTAAGATGAACAAGATTGATCTTTATTGTCAACAAAATTTTCTGTGAGGTTATACCTTGATATACCATCACGGTAATGATGTGACCTGTAATTTGTTTATGTATTGCAGTAGTGGTTGATCCTGTTAATGTTTGTATTGGAAAAGGAGGAAAGAAGACTGAGAAAGCTTATTGATAACATCTTCTGTTTGTATAAGTGGTATCAAGATAATCCTTTGAATACTGTCTTCCATGCTTGTCCATGTGCATCAACTTTCCCTGGCATTCTTTAGTGTGTTTTTGCATAATTTTTCTTCCAACACAGATTGATAAATGCTAATATAAAATATTTTTCCTGTAAATATTTGTCCATATTTGGGGCACTGATTGGAGCCATAGAGTGTCTCAGGAGTGGTGAGTTCAGACTTTGGTGAGGCTTCAGCAGAAGGAAGCACTTACATGTCTTCTTTGTAAAGAGTCCCTGATGGACCGTGATGGCACTTGGTGTGTTGCATGTCACAGGCTACAGGCAGCACCTTTTGATCCATTCAGGACCAAGTTTGGAAAGGAGAATTACAAACTCAACTACCTTGACATGTCAATATGTCCATCAGATAGGCAGAAGTGTTGACTACCGAACACTTTCCCAAGCAGCAAAGGACTCTTAAATTTTGCCATCTGCTTTTGAAAAATTTGGCCAGATTGTTACATAGATGAGTCTTTTAAAAGCAAAAGTGTAACATTTTTTTCTATTTGTCATGCTAAGTAGCTGGCAAAGAGACAGTGATGTCTTTAAAAGTTAAATGTTTACTTCAGACTCAATATTTGGATTTGTATCTGTTTTGGAGGCATAGTGTAGGATCTTTCTGTGTTCTTAGGAAAGAAAGTTTACTGTGGGAATGCATAAGCAGTTTTGAACTTCCTGTCACTGTCATAAACCAGGTAATCTGTACCGACCAAACTGAAATCTGATCAGGTAACACTTGCAGTTATCTGTAAAGATTACTTCTTATTCATTTTGTGTTTTTTACACTGCTCACACAGAGACATCAGAGCTTCTTATTTATGTTAGTATGATAATAATTTTTAAAAAAGGAATGCATGCAGACATAAGATTAAACAGGAAAATTTGAGTGTGGAGTAATTTCAATTTCTCTGCCATTTTTGCAAGCCTGTTCCACCAACAGCAAACATCAGCAAACAGGAGACTCTGATTTCCACAGAACCCAGCCAGCTAGATTTTAGTTTAATTTGCTTTGTAAATACAAAAGTGAGAAGTCGAGCAGCTACTATTTCCAGTGTCCAGAACAGTTTTCCCCCCACTTCCAGCCACATTTCTTTCTCCACCTTTTCCATTGGTGCAGTTTATAATACCCTTTTTAGCAACAGCAAAAATTGTGCCAGGCATTTAAACCCACTGTGGCATCTGAAAAGAATGGCAAGAAACTGCTGCAGAGGAAGCAATTATCCCTGCAGGGCTCCAGAGCTCCCTGAATATCTTGGGCAGCCCCCAGCTGCGAGCAGGCACGACCAGGAGGGAGGCACTGCTTTTCAGTCTTCAGTCTCTTCAATTTCACTGGCTTTTCACAGGGTAACCACTTCCATTTGCACACTGAGCAAGGAGAGGATCGCTGCTCCCAAGGCAAGTGGGAAGAGCCCAACTGGTTCCTGCTGCCACTGGAGCTGTGTTTCCCAGTGGCCAGCCCTGCAGTAGCCCACAAACAACAACTCTCTGAGGGTATCATAGTTAAAAGATGGCTATAGGAAACATGTGAGTATCAGGGAGCAGTGATCCCAGTATGTATAGAAAATAGGAACAGTGTATGCTTTGTTCTGCTTGATTACAACCTGTGCTGGCTTATTTTATGAGTAAAAGAAACTCCAAGAAGCTCCTGGCTTCACTGTCTGCTGCTAAAGATCAGTTTGTACTGTGTAGTCCCCTGTGGCAACAGAGGGTTGAACATTTGTGAGTAGAGCCGAGATCTGCAGGTCATTCGCTGCCTGTTGAGTCTCTCTGGAGGATCTAAAGTTGAGCACAAAAATAATGATGCTGGGCTGCTGTGTGAGCTGGGGCAATTGGGGGATTTGATCTTTACCACTCTGTACATACTTTCTCCTCCTCATTCTTTGTGAGTATAAATTTCAGCATCTTCCAAGCAGGGGCCTTTCTGTAGCTGTAATGTCTAGCCCAGTCGATTTTTCAGTGTTCCTTCAATAAAAGTGAAAGTTGCACTCAGCTTTACTTGTGATTGCCTACACTACAGGTTTTTGCCTCATTTCTGTAGCACAAGGCTTGTGTGCAGACCACAAAAAATACAAGGAAATCTTTGATTTATGACTTGTATGTGCTGTAGTCACGAGAGCTGCAGTGGTTGTTGGTGGAAGGGTGAAATGTGGCAGATTTATATATGACTTTTATGTTTAGCTGTTCATGAAAAATGATCATTGTGGTGCTTGTGTTCCCTTTTTGACAGTGTTATACAAATGAAGTAAAAGGTTTAATGTTTTCACAACTTTGCATGACCAGCATAGTCCTTCTATAAAAGTTAGAGTTCTACTGAGCTTAGGCTCAGTCTGAGATAAATGCAATAGAAACTTAACACAGACTTATATGCTCCTTTCGCAGCGTGGCCTCATTTCCATGGCGTGTCATCTTGGTCAAAAGTCAGAGAATCAGTAGAGTTTTAGTTATGTCAGAAAACTTTCTGTATTTCTTCAAGGTTAGTTTTGCAGAATCTTTATTCATTTGTAGTGTTTCATTGAAAGGGCCAACACTTCTTTGGAAGTAAATTTGACTATAAAGTTTTGAAAGAAAATGTTTTGAACAAGAAGTCAAATCTGTTTCAACATTTAAAACTGTCAAAACACAAACTTGGAAATGTATGAAAGAATCCACTGCATTTTTGTCACCTGTGACTTATTTTATTTGCTTAGTTTGGTTCTCTGTTAGTATTCTGTGCCATAAAGAGCTCAGGTTTACCCTCAGAGGAACACAGAAACTCCTTCTTCCCTTGGGAAGCTGCTGTGCCAGCTCTAGGGAGGAAAGCTTTCACAGGCAATTTAGTGCAGGAAGTGCAGCGGTCATGGGAAGGATCCAGGAGCCTGTGATTTGCATCCCCTTCAGCAAGGAGCCAGCAGTGGGCAGCCAGTCTCAGAGGGGATGTGCCTTCTCCTCGAGACAAGTGGGAGTCTGAGCCAAAACTGCTGCATCTCACAAGGTCACTGAATGACTGAAGCCACAGCTGCACAGACCGTGCCAAGAGAAAAGTTTTGAATAATTAATTTCTATTCCATTCCCTATTCCCAAACAATTTTGTTGTTTCACGGTTGTACTTTTAAATGTAGGAGAACCTTGGTTTTGCAAGCCTTGGTTGAAAGCCTTCCATTTTCTTGTGGGAGCTCACGGTGAAAGAACATCTATGAACTTCTGCTTCAAATCTTTGGATAACTTGAGTCCTGGCAGAACAGTTCCCTTTAGAAGACCCTATATAAGGACCTTGAAAAATCTCTTGTTTAGCACAATGACTCTGAGAAATCTGCACTTTGAGGAATGTCTTTCTTCAGATTACGAGTCTTGGTGAAGTTGTTATCTATCTATGCTTCTCAGCTTTGAAGTTGAAAGTCAGGACTCTGCTGTTGAAGACTCAGGCTCTGCACAGCTCCTCTCTCTAGGAGAGGGAAAAATTTCCTCTTGCAGGAAAATTTCATCAAGTAGGAAATTTCCTCTTGATGAAATGCACCCCATGCTATACAGTTGTCTTAAATCCATATCATTGTTCTGATAACATTAACCCCAGCCTTAGAAAAGTAACACAACGTTGGTCAATACCTACAATGACTGAAAACCCCTCAAAATCAGCAGCAGAGTCTGTGCCCCTCAGATGGCATGGTGGTTGTACTCCTGATGCTGTCTGCAGGGTTTAGGTGTGCTCTGCACTTTGCAGAGTCACTGCAGAGTTGGGACTGGTCATGTAGATGGGCTCTTGGGGTCTCTGGAGAGCTGCTATGAAACCACTTCTGACTTCCTCCACGGTGACTTTTTAACCCAGCCCTGCAGAGTGACCTTGGTCTGTCTTTTGCAGTGTGGGCACTCAGTGGGAAACAGGCTTCTGAATTCCTCTAGAGATTTGGGTTATGTCGTTTCTTTTATGGTTACCAGGTAGGGGGATTTTATATGTTTTAAATTGTGTGGTTGGTTAATATTATTTTTCCATATTACATTTGCACGTTTTTAGGTAACATAATTAAAAACTGAGAGATTTGGTGTAGCAAATTAACACTGACAGGTCTGAGATTTTATCCTTGGAGGTGTGTAAATAACACAGTAGTGGTGATGCTTAAAAGAAAATTCCTGTGTAACTGATAGCTCAAATCGTCTGACTTGCTAAAGGGGAGACAAATGAAGACATACCAGACATTGAGTTCAGTTCAAGTTCACTTTTATTTCTGATTTCAATTACTGATGGCAGTGAAAGCTACATAAGCACCAGTGCATCCAGGGCAGATTCATGCACGAGGTTAAATTTACAGTTTTACAGAAATACCACAGTTGTCATTACAAACATATAATTCCCATGTTGGGTCTTCTTTGGGTGTTGCAGAAAGATTGCTAGTGCTATATAATTTTTAGTAACCCATGGAATGTGACTGTGTGTTGCCCATTAGTTGAGTTAATGTGTTTCCTGTACTCGGTAAATAACACTGTGAGAAACAGTTTCTGAGGTGTTGGGTGCCTTTTTTTTTTTTTTTTTTTTAGATCTTTGTAGAACAGATTTAAAGCTATGAAGATAGTTGTAACATGCTTTAGTTATGGGGTTTTTATCTTGGTTTATAATAAGAAAGGAAGTATTACATAGTAAATTTTTTATATTGTAGCTGTGAAGGCATTTCAGGGAGGTATTTTGCTGGTTCATATATTGTCATATAAACATAACTGTTGGCTCAGAAACTAGTTTTGACTAATGTGAGCCAATATGGATTATTTTGAATTAAATATTCCTTAGTGATTAACAAAACCCAAATGTTTGTAGAAAGTAAGTTTGGGATGGTTACAGTTTAAAACTTCTGAAAATTGCATATGCTGAGGTACGGATTTTCCTTTTCTGAATTTGATTTGTAACATTTTGCACGTATCTTGATTGTTTCCTTGATCTTGTTGGGTGAAGTATCAAACATGATAATTCTGATACTTGGTGTCTTGTGATAGTGCCAGGGGCTGAACAACTCTCAGCTGCCTCTGAAGTCACCAAGCAATTCAGGACACAGATAACCCATCAGCCTTCGTAGACATCCATCCTCTTATGCTTACAGCCGTTAATAATGAGGCCATAAAAGTGGGAGTCTTATGACTTGAATCTGATTCTGACTCTGATGTATCCTAGCTGGATTGGCAGGGGTGCCAGAAGCAGCAGCTTGAATGTATTGTCACTTTATCTACCTTAAAAGCTCTTTCTTTTTACATAAAGCTGTCTTCTGTGCATTTTACACCATCCTTTGGACTCTACCTTCAGGCCTATCAGAATTGCAAGGCAGTTTTGGTGGTCTGTATGGTAGGGGGAAACAATTGACTTGCACTTTGTCATGACAGATTTACAGCACAGGAAGACCACTTGAAAGACTGTTCAGACTACCTTCAAACAGAATTTTTTGTGTGTTTGATCTGGAGGAGGCAGCATGTACCTTCCTGGGGTCCCAGAGAATGGAACGGAAAGCAGGACAGACTCCTCTGTCTGAACTTTGAAGTTAAACAAGAACAAACTTTAATCATTGGTGAAGACCTGTTCCAAACATGTTTTGATGTCTAGTGTCTGATATTTAAGTGTGCTATAATAGCTAGGGAAGACTACATGGGATTCACAAAGCTTGGAACAAGATACAAAATTTCAAATAAAAATTTTAAGATAGTCATTTATACTCCTTTTTGTTCAACTTTGTTGAAATTGCAAAGTTGCCTTCTATTGCTGACATTTCATGCCTTATGCTATGCTGCAATAGTAAGTCCTTTCATGGGTATTTTGGGAGGCTAGACAGCATAGAGGAAAATGAGGAAACTCCATGTTTCTTAACTAAGAATTAAAAGCTACCTTATTACAATTGTCTGTACTCACCTTGTTCTTTAACTGTTTGATTGTCATTTATAATTAGATGGTATATTTTTAAAGCAAAGACCGTGTCTGACAGGTTAATATCACATGCTCATCACTTTCCATTTAAATAAAATGTGTTGTCATGCATGCCATATTGTAGAAGACTGAAATAGATTAAATTTGTGGTATCTCATATGCAGAAATCCTGGTTATACAGAGGTATTTCATTTTGCAGTCTAAATTTCATTTTCCTATGGATTTAAGTTTGCTTTAGAATTATTTTGCAACAGAGGAGATTTCATTTCTTAAATAGAACTAAACTTGGAGCTGAAAGAAAGCTTAAAAAATGTCTGTCACCTTTATATTTAGACTTCCCAAGCATTTTTCTCATTGCTTCATTCTGTCTCATATTTCATAGTGCATTTCTGTGAAAAGTAAATGAATCACCCACACATATAAAAATATTTCTTAACACAGACAGATGGATATGGATTTACACATACAGAAATTTACATGCATATACATAGCACACATAGGTATATAAAATATGGTCTTAGAATAAGAATATATGTGTGTACAGCTATCGTGAATACTGTGTGGTATGTTATAGAACCCTTGAGTAGGCTTTTATGGATTTGATTTATTGGCTGACTGAGTTGATTCATTATTTGTATATGATTTTTTGCTGCTGGGTGGCCATAATTTACAGTTCTGGACCTAGTTAACTCTGTGGGTGCCCACAGCTTTCTATATGAACATCTCCAGCTATTGTTTGAAGAGATAAATGAAGTGGAATTGCTTGAATGAACAATTCACTCATGAGGAGCAAAAATGGTCAGACAGGCAGGCCATTGACAATAGCTTTCAGTAAGTCTTTGTAAGTCACCATACTGTTGTATATTCTCTTAATGTACATGCAATAATCCATACATGTTACAGGCAACTGAAGATCAACTCTGAACCACTGATCGCAATCTTTTATTGGAATTCAGTGCTATTCTTGTATTGTTTCTACTTGCAAAGCCCTGATGGATTTTCTGGTAGGCCCAGAACAGAACAAAATCCTGAAAAGCTGTGAAAAGTCAAAAAGTGCCTTGGTTTCGTTTCCGTATAAATGAAACATGACACTTTCAGGATTGGACTTAAGGCTTTGGCAGTTAACAGAGCAGTTCTTTTCCCGTGACACACAGTATCTAGCAGAGTTGTGTAATAAAATGGCTTGCTATGTCTTGTTTACTAGGAATAAAGGACTTTTCTTTGTATTCAATATGGTAACAACTCTTCTGGAGGTTTGGGGTGTAGTGGTGCACTGCTTATCCCTTTTTCAAACCACTATATCATTTGCTGCTTTAAAGTCCAGCTGGTGTATTCTGGGGCAGGGGCGAAAATATGAGAAGAGCCAAAGCACTCAAATTAAAATGCCTTCAGTAACTATTAAGTATCCACAGACTGTAAGTCTAATTTGCAGGATTTCAGATACTGTCCCCAAAGGTGATTTGACTCTCTACTCTCTAAATACTGGATATGAACTTAATAAGACAAAGAAATGTAGCAGTGATTGTGTGTTCCTACCAAATTCCACATGGATGTCTTTATTGTGTACTTTCTTACTTAAAGACCTTGGTCTGCAGTCCATAAGGTATTTCTGGGGATTCCTGTTGAGAGAAAAAATGGCAAAACAATGCACATAAGACAACATCAATTTGTCATAGCTGCAGTCTTCATTTGCAAAATCTTGTTAATAAACAGAAGGACTTGATCAATTTTACTGAGATGGTGGGTACTTAATTGTTAGGATTTAATGGAAAACTTTGGTAGTTACCCACCACCCACCAGCAGAATTTTGCTTTTTTCTAGCCATCTGGGACCGCTCCAGTCACAGATGTGTAATTCCACATCCACTTGTGATACATTTTATTGTAGCTGTGTAGTCCATCACAATCCCATGTGCCATAACCATCATTGTAGCTAAAGTTCTGAACCTCTCTTATTGTTTTAAGAAAGCCAACTAACCAACCAAGCAAAAGATCAACAAAGGAAACCCTTTCCAAATGCATTCAGAATTCCATCTTGGAAGCACAGCTTCCTTCAGTAGGCATGTCACATCTTAGGAAGTCTGCCTCAACATCCAAGAATGTTTACTCTTCTTCTCCTTCTTTGTCTAAATCTCAAATAAATTGGAGGAAAAGCAGCTTTCAATGACTTTTTTAGTTGTTCATACGTTTCTCCTTTAATACTTCTCTCCATCTGTGCTTTGAAGAGAGTCTTGTGGTGATTCCTACGAGAAATTCCTAGGATGGTTCTTGTACAGTTCGTGCATGATATGCAGTTCTGTCAATATTTTAATGGATTTGAATGGGATTTTCATAAGTGATAAAATAACAGAGAAGCACAGATGCTACTGAATGTCAGTAAGACTTAGAAGATGTATGAAAATCACTGCTTTCAGTTTACATGGGTTTGAAATCATGAGATGAGTTGGTAAATTCCTGTGATATGTAAATACTTTTCTTTGTTAAACCCAGTGCATTCATTATTGATATACATGAAATGTATGTATTTCTGCATGTGTATCTGGATATACAAATATCCCAAAATACAAGTATAAATATTTCTGAAATTGTTTTTTAAAATCCTTTGCATTGACTAATTGGAAAATAAATCACTTTATGTGATTTAAGGAGCTGCAAAACAGTAGTAATTATAGATAGAGTTCTTGATGTATGTTGCTTTCACTTCTGCTTGCCAGTTCAGGCTGTCAGCAATCTAAAAATTCACCTAGATTCTTGAAAAATGTGTATTTGCAGGTCACCTTTATTTTTTCATTCTTCCTGCCTCAGATCCCCATTGAAATTTCAGCATTACTTGCTCTCTGGATGATAAAGGACATTTCTGTTCTCAAGCAGTGAGTGCCAAAGGCAACAGAATGACATTTGTATGCAACGCTATCTGCGTTACACGTGCACATTCATTTATCTCAATAACTGACTGTCATCGCTGTGTGTGCACATCCTACAGTGATAATCAGAGCCCAACGCTGCTCAAGATGTCAAATTTTCAGGGATGGATTTCCAGCTGCAGGCAACTCGAGCTAAATGCCTCATCTTGAGAACACTCTCCCCCTTGTCACTGACCACATTAGACCCTTTTATGTAGCATCATACATAGCTTTTATTTATTGTGTACTTCCACTCATGCCTGTAACTGCAGTGGTTTTCATAAGTGATTGGACTTGTAAGCATATGTTCCCTTCAAAATGTAGTTATGTAATTAGTAACATTTTTATGTATTAAAGTAATGTATTCAACTGCCTACACAAATTTTGTTGCATTTGGGGCAACTTTGAAACTTATTCAACAATTTAGTCACTAAACCAGGAGAATAAATTGTTTTAAAGGAGGATCAGATATTTTCATATGCATTTAATATGTATTTTTATATAACATAATAAGATTCTGAATCACAAAGGGAGTAAGTATGTTTTCTGATTTGGAGGTTATTTGAATGCCATTATCTTCAAAAAAACTGAATCCAAAATTAAGAGCAGAATGCTATTTATTTCCCAGTAAGAATTTAATTGCTTCTGCCCATCTGCTTATCAGCTTTTAAAATTACGTATTTAAAGGTGAAGAACTAAAGAATAAAGAATTTCCTTCACTTCCTTAAGAAATGAAAACCAAGACAAACACAAAATTCATGAATAATAATGAGCACAACCAGCAGTAGGATAGCACATAAATATTTCTTGTCAAAAAAAAAAAAAAGTAATTGCAGCACTTGATGTGAAGATGAGATTTATGTCTGGTACTAATTTTTACTCTCCACCTGATTGTATCAGTACATAGGAAGGAATTGTAGGTTTTCTGGCCAACAAGCATTAAACAGGCTGTTGAACAGCCAGTATTGCATTATGCAGAGTGAAAAAAAAGAGTAATGGGGGTCCAAATCTGAAATATAAAACTATATAAATATATATAGTATATGTAAGTATATATATGTAAATACAAAACTGCGAGACAAACTCTTTGTATAAATAAAAGGAAGTTGGGCTTATTGTATATTTTTTTTTTACTTCTTTGTATAATTTGGAAAATCATTGCTGGTTTGTTTTGTTTTATTATCTGTAACAAAATGTTTTCCAAGTTAATGTTATTAAATCATTAATTCTTATTAAGGTATTTTTATTATCCTTGATTTGCCCTAGATCAGAGGAGGAAAGCTTATGATCACATACACAAGAAAGAATGATGCTGGAAAATATGTTTGTGTTGGAACAAACATGGTTGGAGAACGGGAAAGTGAAGTTGCGGAGCTTACTGTTTTAGGTAAGAATTCCTCCTTCAAGACTTTTGTTGATGAAAATGTCCAACTTTCCTTTTTCCTAGTAAACCTTTTATTAAGGATCATTCTTATCTATTGATAATTTTGAGAATGTTTTTAGTCACAGTTGTGTTTTAGCAGACAGGAGGCAGGCAGTGGCTCTGCAGTCCACCTGGCACTGTTTTTGCTCTCAGAAGATGTTTTCATACTTAGTTCTCAAACTGGAAATAATTCAAGTATCCACTGACTGGGTCGGTATTGTAAAATAATAGCAAAACAAAAAGGAACAATGTTAAGAAGCAGAGGCTTAAATTTTTCATCTTGCTGAAGAAACTCAGAATTATTCTGTGTTTTTATTTTAAATAATTATTCTTTCCTTTATGGTTGTGTGCACTGAGTGTTATAAGGCTATGACAGATCTACTTACTCAAGTGATCCTAATGATGGTTCCTCTGAGCATCAAAAAACATGTTTTCTTTTAATGTAACTGAGCTTTGCTGAAAATTACATTTTTCGCTGCTGTTACAGAAAGGAAGCTGTTACTCCAAATGCAGTCTCAGAATTTCTTCAGCATGGCAGAACTCCCTCATGTTCACTTTAGATGCATCTTCGTTACTTTTCATTCAAAATATGTCCCATTTCACTTTGAGGTAGGGGCAGCTAGAAATAGCATAATTGTTTCTGAAAAAAAAATAAATGTTTTATCACCACAGGATGAGAATATCCAAACCATGGCTCATAGAACACTGGTTTCCATCACAGTGCTGCTGCATTACTATTAGTCCTGGCTCTTTTTTGTTGTTATTTTTCAGGATGTGAGGAAAAGGCCTGAAGTTGTCAGGGGAGGTGTAGGTTGGATATTAGAAAAAGGTTCTTCACCCAGAGCGTGATTGGGCACTGAACAGGCTCCCCAGGGCAGTGGTCACAGCACCAAGCCTGTCAGAACTCAAGGAGTGTTTGGATGATACTCTGGGGCACATGGTGTGACTCTTGGGAATGATCCTGTGCAGGGCTAAGGGTTGGAGTTGGTGATCCTTGTGGGTCTCTTCCAACTTGACATACTCTGTGCTTCTGTGATTTTTTGTTGTTTGTTGGTTTGGAGTTTTGTTTGTCTGTTGTTTTTTGGTTTTGTGGGTCTTTTTAATCTCTATTTAAGAGCTGTCTTGTTAGTCTTTCGCACTTTTATGTGTCTTCACTACTTGGTAGAGTTAGGACTCAGGCAGCTTGAAGACTTGTTCAGAGTTCTATATGAAAGAGGGATTTTTAGAATAAAAATGGGTTTGTATGCCATCTTAAAGATGTTCAAATTGCATACCCAGCAAGATAGTAGTGTGTAACCCGTTAGAGGCTAAGGAAGAATTTCTCCTGATTCACTGCACTGCTTTGGGGTTGTTTTGGGTTGTTTTATAAAAACCTTTGAAGTACTTTTGGAGGAAGTTTGTTGTCAAATAGACTTTCAGGACTTTCAAACAAAATCTAAAATTGAAAATAAGCTTTAGTCTCATGAGTGTAGTCCCGGCACCAGGCTCCTATTTAACTGTACCAGTCGTAGTCTACTACCAACCAGGGAATCATGGCATGGACTATTTGCTTCATCTTATGTTCCCTTCAAACATATTTCTGATTTTCAGCCTGGGGAAACTAGTGAGGTTTTGTTTTCAAACAGGATAATAAAGCTTTGAATATCTTACCAGTCTGTGTTTAGAAATCTTTAATAACACCTTCTTCTTTCAACTCAGGCTTGGATATGCATGAAAAAGCATGAGAAATATGCTGACTTCATAAATTAAAATCTTTCTACATAAATCTGCTATTTATGGGTTTTGGTTATTTAGAAGTTGAACTTTTGCTTTTAGGTCTCTGGTTTAGATCAGAGGGAGGATTGTGTGCCAGAAACTGTAATATTAGAAAGTTTCAAAGTGATACTTGCTAAGCTCTCCTTGTATGTACCAAATAGTCATGTGACAAAGATAGATACTTAAATCAGTGCTGATTTCCCTTATCTGTTTCTGCATTTGAATAAGAGTGTTATGAATGGGCAGACAAAAACTCATGGAAGTCCATTAGTCTTCCTCTAGGAAACTGATCTGGAGAACAATGTGCCTCTTGTGGGTTTTGCATTCGTGCAGCCGTCCTGGACTTACCAGATCAGTCCTTTTTCTCCTGCATAATTAAGTTGCATATTCTTACCCTGAGATTTAATCCGGAATGTTCTTTTCTTGCATTCAGGTTTCGTTTTTCCTGCACCTACGAGAAAAGGGGCCAGGGCAGGGGAGATTGTCTATATTTGTATCTTTTTAATTCACAGCTACATTCATGTCTGTAGATCTCTGTTTTATTTCTCATGTCTTGTATATGAACCCAGGCTAGAACTGACAGCTTAAAGATCGACTTGCTATTTCATTTAACATTATTTCCTAGCATTGCCAGCAAAGTTAAGTTTTCTACAACACAAGTGTCCATCTGGTCTAGACATCTTGAGAATAAAAGAAGCTTTTATAATAGTGTTTTGTTCAGTTCACATTTACACTTCAGTCCATTTTGAACCACTCGCTAAGTTTTTATAATACTCAATCTCTATATCTGCAAAGTCAGAATAATATTTAGAAATGCCATTTTCAAACACAAATGTGAGACGTGATGGGGTTGTCTCTTAATCCTTCTGTCTGGTGCTTTTGTACTCCTGTGAGAAATTTGTGGTGTATTTTTGGGTATTCACACTTCCCGATGGTGCCAGTGGCTTCAGACCCTTCCAGTTCCAGGGAGATGGTATTTATATCTTTAATACCTACAAGTCAAAACATGCAACTGCCTTCTCAACTCCCTAAGAGCTTTCTCAGTTTATAGGCAAAAAGGTCATCTGCCTTAGGCAAAAGAATCTGCCAAGTACTCTCCTGTTAAACCTTCCCTGCACTCTCCTCTTAAACCTTCCAAGTTCTTTTATGGACATGCTGTTGTCATCTAGTGCTACATTTCTAGATGGGCAATCATTCCTAAAGTATCCTGGAAATTGTTGAAAACCTTTGTCTTCCTTGTGAGTGTGCAAACCTCACTACACTGCAGCCTGGTGTGGAACTACGAAACTATGGATAGCACAGCGCTGTAAAACTCTGAACCCTGTTACAGGGAGAAAAGTGTACTGATACTTTTGCTGAAATTTGCAGCTGACATCTGGGCTACCAGAAAAGCACAGTTGGTACTGAGGTCCGTCCCAGTTTGTTTCAGAAAGTCTTAGGATATGCAGCAAATAATCTGACTCTGGCGAGCCAGGACTTGAATCATCCATGCCCTACAGTATAAGTCAAGGATAACAGCAATTTTTATGAACAAAAACTACAGAAAGGACATTCTGGGTTTTTTTGGCTTGCTTTACTTTATGTGTGGTCGCGAAATGTTGCCTTTCTAAATTCTTGGATTGAACACTTGCTCGTGCTGACACCTGCAAGCAGCTTCCTAGAGATACTGGTGCTTCCTAGAGGTAAGTGAGTGCTGGAACTCACTGAGCCTTCAAATTTAGAGGCTCCATTGAGTCAAAACCTCCAGTGAGACGACGTTTAGTTTGTGCCTTCTGTCTCTTTGAAGCAGTGCAGCGATGAGTGGTTGTTTGCCTGAGTCCTTGCAGTAGGCCTGCTTTCTATCTGAGGATGGATGTGTATTTAGATTTTGTGTTTAGATTGTGTTTTCCTTTAGCTGTATTAGCTGTGGTGAGGATATGTAAGAAGTGAGGAAGTCCCTGCTTGGGTCCTGAGCCAGTGTTGAGATTGTCTGCCTTGTGCTGAGGTTCACAGCCACAGTTTGGTGAAAACTGCAATTCAAACACAGAAGTACTGGATTAATCCTCTTTTTTTTTCTTTTCTTTCCCCTTAGAGAGACCATCTTTTGTGAAGAGACCAAGTAATTTGGCAGTAACTGTGGATGACAGTGCAGAGTTTAAGTGTGAGGCACGAGGTGACCCAGTGCCTACAGTAAGATGGAGGAAAGATGATGGGGAATTACCAAAAGCAAGGTACAGTACACAGAGTTATCTTTTTTAATGGCATCTAGCTTGGTATATGATGTGGCCATTTAAAATTTGATAACTAAAATTTCTTTTTCTTGAATACAGAAGGCCTGTCTTGATCTAGTAAGACGTTTCTAATTAACATTGCACTCTATGTGAAGTTACCCTTTAAACTGAAACTTAAGAACAGCCTCTTCTCAAGTTACTGTTACGTTAATACCTGACAAATGCAACAAATGCCCCAGTTCAGTCTGTAATATCAAATATTGATTACTTCTTCCCCTGAAGATTCTTTTGTGATTACTAAAAGATTTGAAGATTTTATAAAAAATAGAAAAATAGATTACATCAAGAAGTATATATTGGTATTGCAATTGATGTAAGATGTAGTCTGGTAATGTAGGAAGCTGCCTTGGTTATATGTGTTTTTGTTACTAAGTTTCCATTTAACTTATTTTTCTATCTTTGCTTTAATTCAGGACAAAAAGTAAAGCACCTTATTAAAATGAATGCATTCTGTGATACATAGAGAGAGATACAGATTAATTACTTATTTACTTACTTCGAAATCCTAATTATCAGTTTAAAAGGACTGAAAGAAGAAAACTCTTTAGCAGTTGGCTTCAGCTATCCAAATCCAGCTTCCTGTTAACCTAATCTATAGCTTTAGTAAAATGATCTAATTTTAAAGAGAAAATCTACTTACCAAAAAGACAAACACATTGACTGTATTATAAAAAAAAAAAAGAGACAAAGTTGATGAAAGGAGAGAAAGTGGCAAAAGGCTACGTTATTCTTAAAAATAAAATAACTGATTTATCTTGATTTTTAAGCAATTCTGATCTTCTGGAGAACTGTTTTTTTTCAACCATTTTAAAAGTCTTTCATTGAAATGGAAAAATTGTAGGGAGAATAATAACTATTATTATATTTACTTGTTAAAAGAATTCCAGCAATAAAAATGTTCTGTACTAGGGCTTTGCAATTGTATTATGCTGGTGAAATTCTACTGCTGTCAGTTAACTCATGTTGCAAATAAATATTATTTAGATATATTTTGTTTTTAAAACTTCATTTTACATTATCAATTTAGAAGTGTTTATACTTCTTCCCTTATGGGAAATAGACCAGTAAGAATATTTGAAAATGAACCCACCATATCTTTACTCTCTACAGAAATTGTACAAAAGTTCCATTATTCCTATTCATTGTTTATTACTATGTGTATTTAAAGATATGAAATCCGTGATGATCATACCTTGAAAATCCGGAAGGTTATGGCAGGAGACATGGGATCATATACTTGTGTTGCAGAAAATATGGTTGGGAAAGCTGAAGCATCAGCAACTTTAACAGTACAAGGTAAGAATGTTTCTTTGGAAACTATTAGAATAAAGCTGATGTTTTGTGCTGAACAACTTTATAGGGTTTCTGTACACAAACTGCCTGAGACCATACACAACTAATAGAGTTGCAGCTAATGCAGGAACTCTGTGCTGTGTTGTAAAACACATGTGAGAGGAAAAATTTGGCTTGAGTTGTATTCTGAGAAAATGGAACCACTTCACATATAGGATTTTTTTTCTAAGCAGTACCGGAGTGGGGATGTTTTGAATTTCAATTCTTCAAGTTCAGAATCATGTCACTTGCAACCTTTTTATCTGAAACCGCAACAGAATGAAGGAAGTCAATTTTTTCAATTAAATATAGTAAGTAAGCAGTGAATGATAAATCTATTTGTGTATTTTTAATACACTAACCCAGACCACTGGAATTCCTGTTGTTTTTTTCATTATAAAAGCGGATTGGGGCACTACTGTCTCTTTGTAAGATAAAAATTCAGTGCAACTCAGTGAACTAATATGTATAAAAATCCTTCATTGCCTTTATATACACAATCCAGATGTTCACTATTCAGATAATCCCTCTCTTCCTTTCCTGGCTAGCAGACAGGCAATGATGTCATTCTGGTGCTTTTTTTCTAGGCACTGATGGTTCTTCTGTCCTTTTCCCTGTTCAGTGGGAATTAGTCATTATGGAGTTCTGGGGAAGGATAGACTTAAAAGTATTTTATTCGGTAACAGACCTCTATTTTGACACATTTACTGTAATAGGAAAGGTCTTGTCCTTAACCTGCTCGCCTTTTTCCACCAGAAACATTTGGTGTCCCTCTGTTAGGAAAACAGGAATTGTTTTGTTGAAGTTCTCATAAAACGAAGAGTTTTGAGATATTCTGTTTTGTTAGTAACTACGATGTTTATACATCAAAACTGATACCTTATGTTTCTAAAATAACCAGCTCATGATGTAGAATAAAAGATGAACATGTGAACAGTAAGCACAGTTTATTCAAAAGAAAAGGACTGAAATATTTTTTAATGGTGATTTCTTCTGAAGATCACGTCTTACATCAGCTGTTAAAAACGGAAAATGTTAGTATCAAGAAAATTTGCTTTATGACTGGTTGAGCAGTTACGTTTAGGGAAATAGGCTCTTGGTAGCTCTAATCCTTCATAGTCCCATTCAAAATAGTAAGCAAACACATTTTTGTAATCCTATTTAGGTCAATGGTGCTAATAGGTACAAAAAAACTTACGTATGTAGATGTTGGAGGTCGGGTGAGATCTTTTTGATAATAAACTGGTGTTTTTAAGGAACATGATCATAGCCTAAGTCCTGATTCAGCAAGATTCAATTTTTTAAGTACTTGTATTACACAGTGGATATTTACATTGTAAGAGCTTTGCTCTGAGGATATTGTTATGGGATAATTTGTTTCCCAGTGTGAATGGATTACCTCCTGAGCTGTTTCTCTGCACTAATGTCTTTGTAGAAGGGACTGATGTGAGAAACTGTAATGTGTAAGGCCAATTTATAGCTGGTAATGTAGTAAATTATGATCGAAATCCATTTATTAGCGTATCCAAGAGACTGAGTTTTATGGGAACTAAAAAAATGCTCCTCTAGAAAATATATTTGCCATTCAGATTTTTTTCACATTTATCCTTCTTTTTCCACCATCTTCTCTTCTTCCCTCCTCTCCCCCTCCTCTTTCTTTGTTTAAAGTGCTTATTTTTTTTCCTAAAGGTTCAACTTCTTGACTATGTTCCATCTAGAGAGGTAGACTGATCTTATTTCAGTGCTAAACTGACTTTGTTCTGACTGTTTGTGGACACATAGCTCTGTGAGGTTTTGTTTTTTTGTGGGTTTTTTGTAAGGTTTTGTGATTTTTTTGTGGTGATTTAGGGAGTGTAAATGGCAAGTCTTTTCTGCACCTTCCATAATTGTCACATGATTTGTTGACTCTAGAGTTTACTGTGTGTTCTACTGTGCCAGATAGAGGTTGGTTTGTTTGTTTGTTTTTTGTGGGGGGTTTTCTGTTATGTATTTGTAAACAAGGGCGGTCCCGTGGTGTAATGGAGAGCACTCTGGACTCTGAATCCCAAGGTCATGAGTTCGAGTCTCAGTGAGGACCGTCCCCAGGCACTTAAATACCTCCCTGCCATCCGTTCCTGTAAGATCTCAGATATACCCTGTTAGTACCAGGTGCTGTGACAGTCACGAGGACTTCACTGTCACTGTCCAAGCTCAGTCGGCCATGGCAGATGAACCTTAGGACTCAAACTGTGGGGCCAGTTCTGTGCACGCTGTGCCTCACCCGGAAAAAAAAATCCACTCTGTGGGCTCAAAGGCACACCCACATGGGGAGAGCTCTTCCCAAATTTTCGTTCGCAAAGTCTGGCCATACATACATTTGTAAACAGAGGGCTGTGTTGCAAATCACAGCCCGAGATGTTACAGCTACCACTGTGCAGACTTGTTAAATTCAACAAAGGGCAGTGAGAGGGTTGGGCTTGGTTTTGGCATTATGTGGCTTAGGGTTTTTTTATGGGGCTTTGTTTTCAGCTTTTTTTTCTCCTTTAGTAACTGTGGTGTTTTCATGCCAGACTATATGCTAAAGAAAGAACGCGAGAGTTGTTAGTGGCGCCCCCAGATGTGTCAGTGTTAGGAAAGGGGCAGTTGTCATCTGTCAAGCACAGTGGAAGTGCTGCGCTGACTGACATGTGGTGCGCAGCAGACAGGGCTGTGAGCAGCGCTCTTGGGGACGCTGCCCTAGCCTCAGGGTTGGTAGCACTGCTAAGAAAAGGACATATCTCCTTCTGTACTCATCATTTTTCGAGCCTCAAGCACTGTTGTTGACCCGTCTATGCTCTACCCTCTGCAGGGTTATCTAGAGTATTAAAAGGTGGAGCGTGCAGCACCAGGGCTAATTGAGATACCCAGGTGTCAGGGAGGTGTTGATGTAACAAGACCAACAGCCAACCTGGTGTCTCGGCACAGGGCTCCCTGGATCTGGCAGGATTGCTTCCCCCAGCCCAGCTCTGACCCTGCTGGATGTGTAAGTGCATTGTGCAAGCCCTGCAGGGCTCCCTGTCTCGGGAACACTGCACAGCTCTGTCTCTGGGTGGTGAGTGGGCCCAGACTGTGTCCCTGGAATAGGAACTGTCAGCTTGGATAGTTCAACTCTCTCTTTCTATGTAATAAACTGTTAACTGTAGAAAATACAAAAGATGGGAAGGAATATAAATTCCGTTTTAATGTTCTTCCTGCTCATCACAAGCATCACAGATGCTGGTTATTGGAGTCACTGTTTTCCTCTTTACTGACTCCTAACTTTGGGAATCGTAAATTTTTCCTATGTGAAGTACAGATGTTGTATTCTTACTGTGACTTCAGTCATGTTCTTAAACTGAATTTGGAGTTCTGTATTGACACAGAAGTTTGAACCTCTCACTAAGTCTTTTACTGTAGCAGCTTAGAAGCATTTCCATCCCTGAAACTATGAAGTTATCTTACGTTCTTCTTGGAGAATTAAATAGTTGAGAAAATGTAATCCTGATGTTGTTTGCATTTTCCTAAAATTAGAGAGACTCAGTCCCCTGTTTTCATTTTGCAGCAACATGTATTGCATATATAAGGCATCCAGGGACATTGCTAAATACATGTGGAAGCATTTCATTCAGGAGATTATTATTTATTAAATTAAGACCTAAGTCCATACAAGAAGCCAGGAAGCAGCTCAGAGTACAATACATTTGCCAGTACATTACATTTTACTTGCTGTGCTCAGAAAAGAGAAACAATTGCCAAAAGTCCATCTCTGGAACCGGTGGATTTCTGTCTTGTTCTAGTACTAAGCAAGTTGGATGCAGTTATTTATTTATATGGCATTGTATTTTATATATATTCAAGATGCTTTTCATGTTTTGTCGACCTTTCTATTATGTGATTTGCTTAGTTCTATGCCTTGAAGCAAGACTGTAGAAATTGTGATATTATATAGTTCATTATTATGTATGTTCCTAAGACACACAAAATCACCTCGATGCAGTTTTATTATTAGTGTAAATAGCAATAGGGCTTTTTCAAGGGTGCAAATTCCACACTTAACCATTAAAATGCTTTTAAACAAATCTAAGAACCAAAGGGTTTACGTATTTTCACCTACTTCCATTTGCTTTGCTTCAATTGGCAGCACTTAATTAGGCTTTTTAAACAGCTACTTTTATAGTAAGTTTATAATTTATGGAGAAACAAGCTGTACTCTCTGAAACAAGTATAAGTTACAGCTCCAGTGGAAGTCCTACTGTGCAGCTGGCCAGGAACCATTGTAGCAGTGACAGTGGAGATGCTACTTGGCAGGAGCTGAGAGAAACAGGTCAAGTAGGTCAGCTGGCTTAAGGACTTGACAAGAATCTCACCAACACTGGGGCCTGTTGGTGACTGTGGATAGTGAACAACAATCTTAACTCTCCTTAACAACATTCTTAACTCTCCTTCCCCAGGTGGTGTCTCTGGAGGAGTGTGCAGTCCTTGTTACAGTGCCCTGCCTACTGTCCACCTAAACCTGCAGCAGCAGGGACTGAAGTGCAAAATGTAAATTTTACCCTTCAAAGGCACTAAACACATTCAGTGTTATCAGTTTGGCAGGAAAAAGAATTCCTATGGCAATTACACTGGCCAATCTGTATTTTACAGTGGTGATCCTTAATACCAAGCCTTTTTAGTTTATGATGTCTGCAATTTTAGGATTACCAGAGCTTGTCTGCAAGGTTAGATAGTGAGCGGAACTTTTGATAAGTGACTTCTGGCTGTGATTTTGCTGTACTAGTCAACTGACAAGGAATTTTAATCTGAAAAGGTGGCACATGCTTCAGGTCTGGAATTTCCTCCTCCTTTCACCTCCTCTTTGTGCAAAGTAGCTTCAAGGCACTCAGTAAAAGACATCTAGTTGATAAGGCTTCTGGGAAATGCAGAGAATACCTCCCGGAATGAAAAGGAATAGGATTTGCTCTTTCATCTCTCTGATACCATATAAATGTTTCCACTACATCAGGCTGCTGGTACACATTGTAAGCTGGCTGGAAATGTAATTGCTTTATAGGCGTCTGAACTATCTACATTAAAACAACAAAGACAAAATGCAGAATTTTATGGGATTACAGAAATGCTGTTGAGGAATGGGGTGGTTATTAAACATTGTAGTGAATGCCTCACATTATTGTGGGAATTTAACTACTTAAAAATTAGGATTTGTATTTAAATCTAAACTTGTCTGCATGGTCACTTTTTTTAAGTCAGTACCTCTCCTTTTGGAAGAACTAATTTTAAGCCACAGTGTGTTTTCAGGGTTAGAAAGAAGAAGGAGAAATAGTGATTGTCCAATGAACTTTGGGATTTTTTTAATTAAGAAACTTCTGGGAGGATGAAGGAGACCATCTCTTGTCATTTGTGTACCTTAAAGAGCCCACTTCCCCCTTAATGACTGCTGTAAACTATGACAGCACCTCAGATTTCTATCAGGGAACTGAGGAATTTGACTGCCACTGATTTCTAGTGAAAGAACAGAATCTTAAATGTTACTCAGAGGAACTGAGACAACTCTCTGAAGAAGAGATTAGTGCCCTGCAGGTTCTTGTCCTCCTGATGCAAGTGATGAACACTTAGATTCCTGAATCTTTTCTAAAATACAGATAAAAGAAGGAATCAGTAAATATTTCAGCAAAATATTTTTTTAAATTATAATTGCTTCAAATTCATGTAAAATACTTTAATAAGTAACTGCTCCATGTTTTTAATGTTTTTAAATGATGGGTTTGGGGTTTTTTTACATAATCTCACAACAGTGACATCAATAGCTTACAGGAATATAACATATTAAAAAACTGAGATTCCTTCCTGCAATTTAGTACTCTGAAACAAGGACTTGAGACAGATGTTTCTGAGCAAGTAGAACAAAAGGAGTCCAAATAATCTGGAGAAATGTTTCTGCAAAAATAGGTTGAAACTAGAGGCTTTCTCCTGCTGGAAAGGTTTTATTTACTGTAAAGTTCTTAACAATTCTGCATTTTAATCACTTGCTGCAGAGAACTGAAGCAAGTAGATTTGTGTAGTATACTTCAGCACTCAATTAAAAAGTAGCAAAAAAAATCTGAAGGCTGTTTTCTAATGCCTGAAATTTCCTAAATCGCACAGCTAGGGGAAAATCAATTGGTTTTGTATCAGGTTTCACTGCTGCAGACTTTACTTTGTGACTACTGTTATAAAGATAACATTTTAATAATTCTGTCTCTGGAACAGAGAAAATAGAATTTTACTGCAAGTTGTTGAGTTTGCAGATTTTTGGGTTTATGAATAAAAGTAAAGAGAGTGCAAGGAATAATAATTCTAATTGGTTGTGCTATAAAAAGTACTTCTGCTATACATTCATTCTGAAATAAACATAGACTTTATTAAATATGCTAAGCATCCATAAAAAGGCAATACACACTTAATTTTTGCCTTGTTTATAGCCTGGAAATAATTTTCATAAAAACTATACAGTGATTATAGTACGTTCTCTGTCTTTTGTTAGTTTCCATGCATCAGTAAAATCGTCTCTGACTTGGTCTTATAAAAAAAATTTCAAAATGCAGACTTACAGTAACAGTGTATTACAACATTGTTTTGATAAGCTGTTTTGAATGCCATTTGTTACTATGAATTGTGTTTTGTTTGAAGACTAAAATGCTTTATTGTTAGGTGCTGAATAAGACTCAGGAACTGGTAATAAAGTATCTTGCAGTCTTTACATGTGAACTAGATCACTTCACAGGCTTGGTATGAGCATCAGTGCAAGAAAAAAATGTCTTCTTCAAGTTAAACTGCTACATACCAAATATGCTCACATTATTTCCTGCAGGAGGTATCTACATGGTCCTCTTGTCCCTATGACTACACATTAATTCCCAAAGTTTAGGGTGATTTTTTTTCCCCATTTCTGTATGGAATAGGATGACAGGACTGAGAAACAGAAAAACAAAGCTGTCTGAAAGGTTGCTTGTCTTGTTCTCATAAATGCTCTATGCTCTCTAAACCCAGCATTGAGGGGGATTCTGCCCCCTGTTCATCTTTCAATGGCCTATGAGCGCCCATTTAGGACTGGCGTCTACTCTCTTCTGTTTCTTTTGACACAGTTAAGGTTGCACATTGATACTTGGGTCACCTGAGAGTGCTGCTTTGGCCTGCTGGCCTCTTTTGGACTTGTTCCATTAGAGTTCCTTGGTGCTCAGGACTTTACAGATTTTTTTCCTCCAGTGAATAACCTACCCTAACACTAAACTGCAATACATCTTTGCTGGTATCTCTAGGCCATCATAGGTGTTTCAGACTACCAACTGTTTTTGAGAGCATTGTCATTTTTTGGCAGAGGTGACCCACTGGTTCACTGTATGAAAATCAAGCTAAGCATCGCTGAATTTTTAAATTTTATTCTATTTTTGCACACTGTGTTTATTTCCTTAAGCAACTTGTTCCCATTTCTGCCTCCATGACAGTAAAAGTTCCTGGTACCTGATGAATAATCTGTCTTGCACAGAATTCTTATATGTTGTGTTATTTTGCTACCTGTAATTAAAATTTGTTAAAATATCATACTTACCTTCCTGTTAACATTATGGAAAAGTAAGTTTGACTATTAATGTGGACTTGGGTTGTTGTCTCTATGTGGGAGGCATGGTGTCCCTGTGAGAAGAAATCCAGATTCCTTTTGAAATAGTATCTATTCCAGTTGACAGTATTCCTCCCTGAGTATTGCATGCCCAAAATAACATTTTTAATGATCACAAGTTACTGCACTGTAGAGATTTATTACCCTGCCATTTTTACTGTGTGCTTGGTTTCCATTGATCATGAGGCTTTGGCCACTTCTCACAAATAGCTTTAACTTGTTATAAGAAAGTTGCTATGGATTTCAGGTTCTTCTTTCCAAGAAGTAATCTGTGCTATCATAAACAGCTGGGAAAAAAATCCCACTCCGTTTCCTTTTCAGCTATACTACCTTTAACTGTAAGTCAAAAAATTTAGTTGGAAGCTCCTAAGATTTCTTTGAATAGTATCCAGCTCTCAGAATCTTTTTGTACTTCTGCACAGCTTATTTAAAATTCAGATTTTTTTCACTCTTTTAAAAGGCTTTAGTGTAAATATTTGTAGCCACCACTACTTAAATTGCAGTAGTGCCTAAAATTACCTCAGTAAAGCACAGGGGAAGGACAACTCTTTTCTGAAAAGAGAAGCCTGGGAAACAGAACTTCACAGTTTACTGCATTACTCTAGTTTTTAAATAGATGGAATTAGACTTGTCATAAATGTGCTTTCTAAATTATGTTTGGGTTATAGTGTGGTTTAGGAGGATCCAGAGCAAGGGAGGGGGAAGGGAAACAAGGAGAGGAACTTCTGGAAGATCTTAAATCCCTCTCTCCCTCTGTCTTCTACCCTCTATATTTTGGATTTCTCTTGTCCCTTCAAGGCAATGACTACAGGATTTATACACATTTTAAACTGCCTACTACATGTATTAACCTGAGAAGTGCTACCTTCTAAAATAACATTGCAAAGTCTATTTCCACAAGTTTGATTTTTATCATAGAAATCCTCATTGACTCCTGCAGAAGGAGATACTATAAACCATCTTACTTTGTACTAAGTATTAGCAAAATCAGTTGCAAATCAAAAATACCTCATATGAATACATTTAACACACTGTTCTCTTCCCACCAATTCTTGCAGTAGGTTCCTCCCACACATATATAGACAAACACACATACTCATATGTAGCCCTCTTCATCTTGACTTCTTAAATGTTCTAAAGGGAAGATTCATTACCCTGCTGTGAATCAGGCTTTAAGATAATATAGTTTCATGACTGATACAGAGCTGAGATAGAGACAGATTTTACTGCCCAGCCCCATTGGAGTTGAGGGAAACACCTTTCAGCTTAAACTAAATCTTAGAGTGGCCAAAAATCCATAAGTAGTTGATGCCATTTGATTGCTCTTGAAAAAAGAATAGCACCCAAGCAGGGCATTTGATTAATGCACAAATCTTGTGCTGTTTAGCAGCACAGGGTGGAGTCTAAGCCACCAAAGAGAGAAAAGAGGCTTAGTGGCATTTTAATGCCAATAATGAAACCAACAAGCTGTTGAAACAAATTGCTTGTTGCTCCTGCTGTGGAGCTGGGAACAGAAAGCTTCCTTCTTGCTGCAGGAGGGAGAATCACTGATTCTGAATCCATGGTACTTTAGGCTTATCTCTAAACCTGTTTCTGGAGTTGATGACGTTGAGCTGCCATGCTGCGTGTGTTGTGACGTAAACGTTTAGGTGGGTGTTCTAAAGCCATACCCTTGCCTGTATCTCTCCCTTGCATGTGCAGCAGCTCTAGATGCACTTACAATTTCAAGGCTTTATTTGTACTGTCAACACCAAAGAGCGATACTTGCCTTTTTTCCTCATCGGACAACTTTCTCTTAGAGCACATGAGCTCTCCTGAGTACACACAGGCGCCTGCCCTCTTTCTCAGGGTTTCAAGTCAAGAGGCGTAAGCTAAATCCAGCCAGCCAGGCATGTGCCATGTGCTGACAATGACACAATATATTCTGCCCTGCATGGGCAGAGTCAGCATCATGGGGATGTGAGTACCAGGTTTCCAGTCTGCAGCTGTCTTGTTGCTGCTGAGTGGAGTGCAGATGGATAAGTGCACAGGAAGAAGTGCAGCTGGCAGCCCACTGGTACCCAAGAGTGGCACTGTTTGTGTAGGGCATAGTCTCTAGCCAGCCTGTTTCTAAGTTACGGCCCAGCATGTGTGTCATGATTTAACCCCATCCAGCAACTGAGTTCCACACAGCCCCTCACTTCCTCCCTCCATGCCTTCCCCAAGTGGGACAGGCAGAAGAATCAGGAAGAAAAGACTCTCCACCTCCCTCTGCCAAAAACCAACCTCACAACAAAAAAAAAAAATGCACCAAAATTTTTGGATTGAGATAAGAACACTTTAGTAATAGAAACAAAATAAAATATATTCATACTAATAATGATGATGATTATACTACTAATAATAATAATGTTGCCTGAAAAGTCTGCAAAAAAGACTCCAAGCCAATTTTTGGTAGGAGATAAGAGGGTAGTGGCTTTTAATGAGCACCCAGGCTCACCCAGGATTACACTGACGCGTGGGCGGGCAGGCAAGTTCTAATTTCCATGGCTTTTATGATATGATTTATCCAATCATTACTTTACACATCTCCAGTTCAACTTTTTCCCCGCCCCAGTCCCGCCCCTGTTCCACGCCCTCAAGATTTGAGTCTGGGGTCGGTGAGACCTCCTCTTAATCAGTCCTCCTCTTCCTCGGTCTTCTGGAGTTCTTCCAGTGTTCTGACTTCTGGGTCACTCTGCCCCGTGTTTATGTCTCCTTTTGATATTCTTCAACCTTCTGCCTTGAAAAAAAAGACTAAACAGCCAAGGAATTTGAGCTTACTGTTCTGGGACAGGGGTAGTGATAGAAAGACATTAAACTCAAGCTGCTAGAAATATTAGCACACTAGATCTACTTTTGCTACATCTACTGTGTTCCTAAAATCTATAAAATGTGACAATCAAAAACCCTTCCTGCATCAATAATAACAATAATTTTTATGAAAGAGAGAGTGTTGTGAGAAATAGCAAGTGATGCACAATACAGTTTTTTGCTGGCTGATCACCAACTCACCAGCAATCAGCAGTTCCCAGCCAACTCCTGACAGTTTATGCACTGGGTGTGATGCTCTGTGGTATAGCATATCCCATTGGCCAGTTCAGGTTATGTTCCCTCCCTGCTTCTCATTAGCTTTCTCACTGGCAGAGCATGAGACAGTAAGAAGTCCTTGACTTAGGGTAAGCCCTGCTTAGCAACAGCCAAAACATCAGCGTGTTTTAACATTATTCTCATACTGAATCCAAAACTCAGCACTGCACCAGCTACTGAGAAGAAAATTAACTCTATCCCAGCTAAAACCAGGATAGCCTGACAGGTCTTCAGTGTTCAGACAGAATACAATTTTTTTTAAAACCTATTGGGTAGTATATTAAGGAGAAAGGCATCTCACTGATACTTAGATTTTCCCCTTATGAACTTCTTTGTGCATGAGCCTAAAATGTTGTAACAGGTTTCTAGATTTTCTAAAGGTGATCTCACTATCAAAACTATTTTTCCAACTAATAAGTCAACTGCTTTCTGTCTTTATTTTATTCTCTTACTTACAGTACCATTATAGAAAACAATCAATCTCTTTCTTTTCCAATCAGACTTTTATCTGCTCGGGTTTGGTAAATTTGAAGTTACTGAAGTCCCTTGTTCCTTTAAACCTAATAAGTGCTTATCTGACACATCAGCAGCAATCAAACCAGAATTTTTTCCAGTCATCATAAATATAATAAAGCGCGGTCACTCCCTTGCTGGGGGTTTGGAATTACAAGTCACCACTTTTGATTTGAAACATCAAAAATCTCATGTCAGTGTTTTGCCTCAGCTGTGTGGCTGTGGCATGACTGGCGCCAGACTGTTAGACCTTTCCTCAGAAGTTGGTGCTGCACTGTATCACACTTGGTGCCCTGGGACTGTGCACTGGGAAAGCATTCATGGTGAGTAAGGTTGTCCCAGCCTGATCTGACAGGAATGTGAATTTTAGCAGAAAATCTGGGAAAATATGAATTATTTATGTATGCCTTTAGACCTCAAGAAGTGACAGCTGAAAATAGAGACACCAATGTGGATGAAAAGTGATATACTCCAATTCTTTTGTAATGTATCTGGTGTTATTTTCCCGTATTTTTCACTGGCTGAAGCCAGGAGGCAGCTGAATGGCCGCATTTATATTTTTTCAGAATAAGAGATTCAGGCCTTTGTTTATTTCACTGTTGAAAGTGATACTTCCCATAAATGACTGCAGAGAGATGTTCATATCGAGGATATTGAGTGTTTCAGATTGCTTTGATAAGAACAAATAGCCTACAAATAACTAGATAGGAAATGGAACATGGCACATTGTCTTAAACTATCTCCCTTTAATAATAGTTTTTGCAAAACAGCAACATAAATACCTGGTAGTCATGTTACAGAGGGACATTCAATAGTCCTCATTCAGATAATTTAAGGTAAGGAGTAGTTAATTAGATTTCAGAGTTTATCAGGATTAGCAATTAAACATATTGTTGAACAGAAGATCTTGGCAGCTTTTTGCTGAGTTTTTGCTTGGAATAGGGAAAGATTTGAAAAGTGAAGTTGTTCAGAATTTTTTTTTCTAAGGCGTGAGCAATCCAAGTTTGAGCAGTTTGCTAAACATGCTCAGACTCTCAGATTTGCTCTACAAGTAACTCTAGTACCCAAATTTTCTGTACCCACTCATTTCAGACAGAGATTATAAACAGTGGGTTTCTCACCCATTCAGTTCATACCAAGATGATATACAGCTTAGTTTCATCCACTCTATAGTACTGCAATGTTCCATGACAGATAATGCAGCTATCTCTATACTCTCTCTGTTGCTAGCTCTGGAGATTCTCCTCTCGCTGTCTAGTCTGCATCTGCCCATTCCCATCAGAAATTCCTGCTTCCCACTTCATTGTCTGTTCCAGCACATATGCTCATACTTGTGTCCCATCTCCAACCAGTTTGTTTCTACAGACACATTCAACCTCTAATAGTTTTCTAACTGGGATTAACAGATCACATTAATTAAAAGGAATCTAAATTTCATTGTGACTGCCATTTCCTAGATTAGTCATCATGGCCAAGGATTTATATGGAAGCTAAAGATTGTGTATAGGCTTGATTGTTATATGTTATTTTTGTCCTGAAGATCAGGATTTTTTAATTTCTCTGGTGTAAAGTTATGCTTTCTTGCTTCTTTTATAATTGCCTCCATCAGTGTCAAACAGTCCTTGATGATATTTTTATTTAAATAATCAAAAATGAAACGTACTGAGCTTAAAATGAAAGTATTCAATTTGTGTCAGTTAAATAACTAGGTATCTTCTGAGCACCTGGAAGGTATTTGTAAATAGTACTAGTCAGACTAATAAATTAATGAGTATTTGACATGCAGAACAAAATACTGTTTAGTAATTAAGTACCATCCTGGATCTCAAGATCTCAAAAGCACCTTATTAGTATAAATGAATGAAATTTTCTATAATTCTACTCTCTTTGAGATAAATAATTACTATCACAGCTTTCAAGAATGAAAGTACTTGAAGTTCATAGAATGCCCAATATCAGACTAAGAAATAGACACAACACTGTAATATTTTATTCTAAATATAAGCAAACCAATGAGTTACAGAGAAACACTAGATCAACATTTGTGTTCATCTCTGTGGGCAGAGTTACAAAATGTGTTATTTGGAGATGTGGGCATTCCACACAGTGTGCTGAGGTCTCATTTTACCTCTGGGGAAGGGCTGAGAGAATAGTTTTGAGGAGAGGTGGCTTTGGGAGGCACATAAGAGCACAGGGAGGTGGTAGATAAGACAAACCTAAGCTCATCACATCTGTGTGTGGTGGGAGGACAAGAGACAGTTGATTTAAGTTGATACAAGGGACATGGAGGCTGAATATGATAAGAAATTTCTTTGCTGGGTGGACAACCAAGTGGTGGAGCTGGTTGCCAGAGTCTGTGCATTCTTATTCCTGGAAATTTTTCAAGACCTGACTGGATCAAGCCCTGACTGACCCCATACCTGACCCTGCTTGAACAGGAGGTTGGACTAGAGACCTCCAAGGTTGCTTCTCACCTGATTATCATTTGAACCTATAATGCTACATCTGTCAAACAGTTACTCCATTAACATCTGGCAACTCTACTGGTCTATAGTTTAAGTCTTAAAACTGCAAATTCCTGCTCCTGTGAGTGAATTTAATGATACCAATAGTCCCAGTGAGGTTGACAGGATTGCAGGCAAGAATAAGGCATTAAAAGATCACGTCACTAGTCTGGGACCCTCTTTTCCTTTGGTTTTGTTAAGGTGACTGGACACATTTTCCCTGAGAAGCCTCACATGTCAAGGAAATTACATGAAAGGCAAATATATTATTCCTTTGGTACTTGTGGTTTTACATGCTAACTTCCTGTCTTTACAAACAGGTTATTCCCCCTAATTGCCATGTGAAAAGCCATGATTAACGCAGGGAAAATTAATTTATTTTATAATTGAAAGTGCTGTCAAATAAAATGTGCTGTAATAGAGGAAAAATATTTATTTCTCCATTTAATAACCCTAGATTACAATAGACTAAAAATCAAACTAAGAATGTGGTCTTTGTTGCAGATGTTGCTGTTATTGTTGTTCTTTTAAACCACATGTACCTCTTTGACAGAATTGTTTAAATTTTTCTATGAAACTTCACCCTTCGCCCTTTCCACAGATTTGCAACCACTGTGATGCCCTGTTTCTACAGGGATTTATTTTCATGTATCAGTATCCCCTCTGTTTTCACAGGTGGGAAAAAATATATTAATTTCACAGGGTTATTTTTGACCTACACTAAGAAATGTCTAGTAAAAAGAAAAGTGGAAATTCAGCACTTAGAAGTTAATTTAATTTGTAGAAATGTAATTGAGCATCCAAGACAGATTTCTATCTCTTAGATGAGTTTTCAGTAGAGGACTTGAGCAACTCTGCATTGCTACCAAGAAGGCTGAACTTTTCTATTCTTGGCACTACTCAACAAATGGAAAATTGAAAATTTAGAGCTACTTCCTTCATGCAAGAATTGCATCCCATTAAGTTTCTTTTCAGTCTGTTTCATGTAGAATATGGGTTGTGTTTTATGGAGAAGCATTTAGAATTCCACAACAGGTCAGACTGTAATTGCAAGTTGAGTAAAGAGCTTTTAAGTTAAAGAGGAACTGTTACTTACACACGAACAAGAGCTGAATCTTGGAGAAGAGCCCTTTTCTCTCAGGAAGTCGTGTATTTCTTAGACGCTCCTGTTAAGAGTTATAGACCTACAGATAATCCAAGCAGAGTAATGCACACCGATTTTCCATCTGAGAAATACTGAACCCACACACCTAGAGAAGGCTAGTACACTTGCAGAATAGTACCTTAAAACTGAAACTCAAATGTTTGAAAAATGGTAAATTTTAAGTTCCTCTGTTTGGGATTATTTCCTTAAAAAAAAAAAAGTGTGTAATACCATAAAACTCAAATATATTTTATCTGGTTTTGGCACATTCAGTTGTAGCTTCTTGGCTTCAACACGTTCCAAATTCCGTTATTACTGCTTTGTTTTCATAATACACCTGGAATCCCCTGTATTCATTAGAACAGGAAGCAAGTATTCCTCATGCCCAGTGAATGTTGGCAAACTGGAAATTACTGGTTTTCTCCATGTGTTTATCAGAGGATGTTGTGGTGAGAGTGCTTAGCTACTGGGTCTGAAGGTGTACCTGTGCCCTTGCTGAGACCACAATGTAGAAGGACTAACTATTTTTAACATGCATTTAATAAATTACATATTTTTGGACTTCCACTGTATCTGTCTTACAGCCACTGCCCTTTTTTGATTACTTTTTTTTGTCAGTATCTGTGAATATTTTCAAAATGCATAATTTTTAGATTTTTATTTTCAATCTGTTCTTTCAATCAGTGATAGGTGCTTTCTAACATACCTACCTTTTTTTTGTAAGCAAAGTTAGCCTGCCAGGATCTGTGCCATTTCAAAGTTTATGAAAATTTTCACTTACGGTTGAAGGATAATGTAATATTTGATAATTTACCACTGACCATTTCAAGTGAAAAACTAGTATTTTACAGTAAGTGTCTGGGTTGGAGTATTTTGATGAAATTGAGGTTTGGGGAGCAAAGAAAAGGATTACAAATCTTTTGAAATTAATTTTAATTGTGATTTACTTTGAATTTACGTTTTATAGTGAGCATTCTGACCTTGACACAGCAGTCCTATACTAAAGAGATCTCCGTGTGGCTCAATACCTGAGCATCTTAATAATTTTTAATAAACTTTCTTTTGCTATAGCTAATAGCTTCAGAAAAATATATTCCATTTCTAAATGTTTGGATGCTTTAGAAAGGCTGTAAATGTTACTGTTCCATTTCAGCAATGTTTCAGAGTGATATTTACTAGAAATCTTAGGTTAATTTTACCATTGAAAGCTCTTGATGCAGAGGAATAATGAGAATGTGAAAAAAATTTTACTCAAGGTTACACAGCAGTTCATTAGAAAGACTTGGAGCCGAATCCAGGCTGCTTGACCATTATTTCATTCTGTTACCCATTTTCCTCTAACACCTGCTTTCAGTATTTAATAGTTTGCTGCTTAAAAATAAAGTAAAAATATATGGTTTAACATTTGAAGTCTATTTTTCATATATCAGAATGTATATGTGTGCATTAGGTCATTACCAAGGAACTTTTTTTTTTATTTTAATTTTGCTTTATGTTTTACTTTGTTTCATGTATTCAATTTTATTTATTCCATGTTTTCTTTTTGTTTTGTTTTTGTTTTTAGTTGTGTCTGGTAAGTTGAAATTTTATTGGCCATCTTCTAGTCATCGTATCACTGTGACGGGACCTTCTCCTCCCCTTCCCATCCATCCCCTTCCATGTCCTCCAACCAGTCAGCTCCCATCTTTTCCTTGTTATTGACAAGACACATCGAACAGAATAAATTCTGCATGAACTGTGGGTAACTTAATGGCAAAGAGAAAGGTAACGGGTTGCAAACTTTGTCTGTTTTTGTGTGATGTAATGAGTCAAATTCTAATGTCTTCTTTCTGCAGTGGCTGCATTAGTTGAACTTCAAGGTGCACTGTAAAAAATTATGTTTGGTTTAAAGGTCTCAAGGTTAAAAGTTGTTCTTTCCTTGCATGGATTATTATTCTGGCATCCTTTACAGTCTTACCATTACATACCACATATATGTGACCCAAGGTGTGAAATCAAGCTGGCATTAAAAAAAAGAGACAGTGAAAATGCTTCCAGTACAGTTAACATTGAATGGAATTTTATAACAGTTTCACTTAAAGCTGTTTCAGTTCTTCTGACATTGAACCTAGTAAGACTTTCATTATTTACCTTAATGGCAGTTGATTTATAATAATACACTTACAGGTAATATGCATATATATAATATCCATAGAAAATACATACTTAGAATAATATCTAGAGAAATATGTGCCTATTTACATTTTATACATTCTACCTTGATGGCCTGTAAGACTAAATTCCCCCTTCTTTTTTGTGTTCAGTAGTCCCTGAACAATTATCTTCAGGTTCTATAATCACAACCATTCAGCTATTTCTCTAGAGGTCAGAAAAATTTTAATCATTTTTCAGCTGTATATGTCTTCAAGTTCAACAAAATCTGAAACCTTACAAATCCTCTGCGCTAGCGCAGGATTTAGAAACCCTCAGCCCCATTTTGTGTGACGTTGTGTCACAGTCTAATACAGAACCAATCAAGCCTTAAATTTAACTAGATGCTAAATTTATTCTTGTTGTTAGAATCTAAGAGAATAACAAAGGTGCTTCACCCTCATCTTCATTTTCCCCATCATACCTTACAGCCCTGTGGCAAACCCCCAACCAGTTCACCCTCTGTTCTACATGAAAAGTGCTGTCATGTCAAAGTCTTCCCACATCCTCTTCCAAGGTCCTGCTTGAACATTTCAGAGCTAAATGTTTTGAAGTCTGCTAATTACCATAGGTCAATCTTACCTTCACTTAGCATAGTTTCTTATCTAAGGAAATGCTAGGGAAGGTAGCATTTGCATCCAAATGTACATAATACTATGTTATGCTTTAAAAAGTCCTCTGAAAAATGGAGGGTAATAGGAAGAGTATATTCTAATTTGAACTCACTGGGGAGCAGAAACACAAGGCATAGGGAAGAGATGACTGCAAGTCTTGGCCCATAGGAACACTGAAAGTGATTTTTTTAGGAAGGACTTGAGTGTTATTGCATTTATTCTAGGTAAAGACACAATAGCTTGATATTTAAAAAGCACATTATTATAAAGCATATCCTTGAATTACATGTATTACACTGTTTCTAATGAAAAATCTTGTAAATACATAAATGCTTGAAAGGGAAAAAAAGCAAATATCAAAAAACATTTAAGTCAGATACAAAACATCCCCTTTATTCTCAATCCAAAGAAGGACTATGTATTACATTATTTTATATTGTATTATTAGTTTGGGAGAGATGATCAGAAGAAATTGGAAATTAATAAATAAAGGGACTTTCCTTTTAATACACATTTTTAAGAAGTAATAGTTAACAGCCTATAAAACACACTAGGGTTTGGGGTTTTTTGGTGCTAGCACCACCAAGATATCTAATGCTGTCATCTATGCTGATTTTTTTTTTTTAATGTGACTGACATCATTTTTTGACATTCCATTTGCTACTGGAGGAACGGGTTGTTGAAGTCTGTATAAATCAAACAGTTTGGACAATGCTGGCAGTATTTATCATGTTCGGCTGAGCAGATGTTTCAAATTTGCCTTCATTTGCATATATATTTTGTTTGAACATGCTCTTGCCTATGTAAATGAGGAAGACATTTAGCTCTGCTGTTCCTTTAAATTCATTCCTCTTCAGTGTTTGAACTGAAGTTTTTAAGTGGTTATAATTTGTTGAATGGTATTTCTTGGGCTTTTGACTTCAAGTTTTTTTGAGACCATGACTACATCAAAAATCTCTTATCTAAGCAATTAGGGACTTTTTCTCTCCTCAGCTTTCCTAAATCAGAGCTGATGAGTTTTGTGCATGTAAGCCTGATTTTGTAGTTACTCAACAGTGTTTCTTGCAGCCCTTAACTAAGTATGTCCTCTGGGCCAGTTGTCTCCCATTCTGACTTCAAGCCCTGTTGGCCCTTTAAAAACCAAATTGTAACAGATTTGTTTGTATTGGTGACTGTTGCTCTGCATCAAGTTGAAGGGACTTATTTCCTTGTCCACATGGTCAGGAGTAAAACCACATGTTGCACAGTCAGAGTTTTAATTGTGAGGTCCAGGCACTAAAAAATTTCTCTGAGTGATGCCAAGGCTGTTAGAGACGGATGTGTCTTTGTGCTGCCTCTCCTTGGTAAAGAAACTTAACTGTTTTAGTTTACACCACTTCAAGTCAGTAGGCAAATTGTTCTTTTGAATTGGCTGATAGAAGTGTGATTTATTTCTTTTTTTTTACCATGTTTTCCTTTCAGAGCCTCCACAGTTTGTTGTAAAGCCTCGAGATCAGGTAGCTGCACTGGGGAGAACAGTGACTTTCCAGTGTGAAGCAACTGGAAACCCTCAGCCAGCCATCTTTTGGAGGAGAGAGGGAAGTCAGGTAAAACAGCCTTTCCCTCCCTTTTTCCCGGCGGTTTCTTGAAGAGTTGATTTCACATGAGAGAAGAATATTTTAATTGTTCTTTTAAAGATGTGGTATGCAGGTTTAGAGCTTGGGAGTTGCTGGATATTTATTTTTGTAAGTCATGCTTGCTATGTGATGTCTGCCTTATTAGGAAAGATATCTGTATTTTGCTGTTTCTCCATGAGTATAAAAATAAACAGATGACAATCAGCTAGAAACGTTCATGTTTCACTGCTATGATAATCTATTTCATCTAATAAGGAGAACTTTTAAGAGATGGAAATGACTTACATTGAAGTTTGTTTGAACCCCCAAACACACCCAGGTTTTCAGAAAGTTTTCTTCTGCGTATGTAGTGCAGCTGTTAGTTTGCCATGAGGTTTTAAGACTCTGGCAAACGAAACCATTTGCTGTATTGATCTGCATCACTGCATGGGTAGGAGTCTAGTTATGGGCTGAGGAAATCTACTTTCCCACTCCATTAGTTGACTGACGGACCATACCTGAATAGGTCACTTTTTCTCCCAGGTTCCTTATTTGAATGGGAGGGAAAATAATTTCCAGCTTCTTTGTAAAGGATCTTGAAAGCCAGTGGGTGAAACACAATATAGCACAGCAAGAGAATCACAGTTTTTTTTCAGAGTCATCTTCTGAAGGAGGGATGTGACACAAAGTATTCTTTATTGGAAGGAAAGAAGGACTATGGGATTCTGGTTTTTCTGTGAATGAAGGAATGAATGGTGCAATAGCATATGACAGGGTTCTTTGTGTTAGAAAACAGTAGGCCGGAGAAATTGAGAACACTTAGAGACTGGCTTCTTTACTCCATTTGCAACATTTCTTTCTGAGTACCTATGTACAGCTAGACGGCTAACCAAATTTAGATGATAATCTTCAATGGTATAAGTGTACCAGAATATTATTCTTGTATTTTTTAATTACCTGGATTTATTTATTTATTTATTTATGTAACCAATTGTTGTCTAGAACATCATTTGATTTTGGCTCATTTTTTACTCTGCTGAGGGGTCACCGCTTGTGATGATTGAGGGAACTGAAAGAGGAGATCAGCGAATAGAGTTTGCTAATACTGAAGTAGAGGTTGTTTTGTCCCATTCCTTTGGATGATTTTTGGAAATGCAAAACTTAGATAAATAAGAAAGAGATAAAAAATAGCCTCTGTTACCTTAAAGTATTCTTATTCACAAGTTCTTCAGCCAGAGGTAGGAATTTGGAAAAAGTATTTGTTGTAAAGAACTTATATTATTTTGATTGCTGTTTTGATTTTTAACCATTGTTACATACTATGTACTGCATACACAAGCTATCTAAATAGGCGTAGGACTTAATTCTGTATTATAAGACTTTTCATAAAACATGAACACCATGATTAGCGAGAGCTAAAAAACATCAGTTAGAGCATGGTGCCAATAATGCCAGGGTTGTGGGTTCAGTCCCCACAGGGACCATTCACTTGAGTTACACTTGGTGATCTGATCTTTGTGGGTCCTTTCCAACTCAGAGTATTCTGTTAACTAATCTTAGTATCTCTTGTTTTAAAACTGCTCTGTTCTTAGGAAGGCAAATGTTAAAACACCAGTAAGTGAACCAATGTCTGCATTTAAATGGAAAAAATTCAATGCCCTGGAGCAAGTTCTAAAAAAGAACATTAAAGCAAATTACTGAGGTTCACCACAGTTGCATTATGGTATCTGTACATATCACATCTTCACTAGCATCTGTTAAACTTTGTGCAGTCTGACATTAACAATAGAGGCTGTTAGAACATTCCCAAAAATCTTACACAACTATATGTGCATATCTGCACCTATTTTATCACAAAAGATCCCATAGAAGCTATTCACAATGTGGTATAGACAGGCTTAAGACATGAAGAGCAGAATGATTTCTGTATAATGTAAAAAAAAATTGTTTAGAAATATTAAAGTAGAGATTACTGATGTTTGAATTTATTTAACCCTTTTCCCTCCCACTTTCTTTCATGTGCATCTTGTAGAATCTCCTTTTCTCATACCAACCCCCTCAGTCTTCCAGTCGATTTTCAGTTTCCCAGACAGGAGACCTCACTATCACCAATGTCCAGAGATCTGATGTTGGGTACTACATCTGCCAGACTTTAAATGTTGCAGGAAGTATCATAACAAAAGCCTACTTGGAAGTTACAGACGGTAATCACAGATTCATTTTATCATTTCCAAGTTTTTGTTTTCATTTGAAGACAGCAGTGGGGTGATGTGACACTACTTTGAAATCTGCTTTGCATAAATGTCGATTGCATGTGTCTTTGAACATAAAAATCCTGTTTTGACCATCTCTGTCAGGGTTTTAAAATTCTGGATGCTGTGTTACACTCTCTTTCCATTTTGTATTTGGTAAGTATATCCAGTTTATTGTCATTTTTGTCAGATCTGTTAATGTTTATCTGACTCTTTTTTACCTTTCCCCACTACATATAGATATTGTCAGAGTGCTTGCTGACTCTTTATCCCCATTATTCTGTGTCCATTTGCTTTGCATCTCCCCTGTTTTTTTCCTGTTTTTTAATATTGCATTACAGTAAGGGAAAAACCTCAACCTGTGTGGAGTTCAGCAGAATGACATACAAATTAATATGATTATACATCTCTTTTTGGGAGTAGTTAGAAAAAAAATATGATGAAAAAGCTACAGGGAACATGACTACAAGCAGTAATACATGCTGATGTGTGGCCATTTTCTCATTATCAGAAATATTTTATATTTTCAACAGCAAAGATAGACAGGGAAAATACTAATCTTAGCACTTATGGAGAAAGAGGATAACTGCAGAGACCTTGAGAGGAGGGAAGCTGTTGTCTGAGAATAGTTTCTGTAAAATAGCCCTTTGTGCTATAGAAACACAGAAATAATGTAGTACTAGAAACATGCAGTGAACCTGGGGGAAAAAAATTTTTTGTTTACATCCTCTGGACTGAGATTGGAGGAATAGGACTACATCCCCTCTACTTTCTCAGAAGTGGTAAGCCACATTTTGTAATCCTTTTATCCATTTTTTCACGGGGGAGAAGGCCATGGCAAGGTGGAAGATAAATTTAAAATAGAAAGTTAGGAAAATTAAAGAGTTTTTCTGCTAGTGACCTATGCTATCTGAACTTAGAAAAAAACCCAATTTAAATATATTTTCTTTATAATATGGATTATATATGGATTATATGGATTATATGTCTGGATATATGAATACTGATAAATGTCATATATGATATATAAATATATGAAAGATATAGAGATAGATATGATTAGATAAGATACATGGATATCTGATGGGTAGATGTTTTTTATAATGTCTTGGGACAGTATTTTTTTGGTACTTTCATGAAAGTGAAGGCAGGATATGCTGAATGATACCCAAGTATTCTAGAAGATAATAGAATTTGCCATCAACGTCAGTGGCACTAAAATTAACTATGAATTTCTGTGGCATTAGATTTCTCCTGTAGGGCACAGATGGCTCAGGCTCTTACCACTGGCAACTGCAAAGCTCTTTACAAACTTGCTCAAGTCAAATACAAATTTTAAGTGGGTTTATTTTTGACTGTCTCTGCAGAGAAAGATATTAATGGCCTCCAGTGCATTGCAACAGGTTGGGACAAGAACTAAAGGATAAATTAAGGAGTTGAAAACAGAGTGTCATTTGAACATGCAAATGAAATTATGGGGGTTGGAATTTAGCCAAAAAAAGCAGTACTAACACCCTGTCTGTTGTTATAAAAATTTAGAAATATCTGCTGTTCACAAATTATCGGAACTTCAGGTTTCTGTTTCAGCTACCAAACCAGTTTTTAAGTTTCATGAGCACCATGACGCTGCTGAACAGATTTATGGCATTTAAACTTATGGCTATTTTTAAATCATTAGTCCATGTCATCTTGGATGGTACAGGTACAGCAGATCACTGATTATCCATTCAATAATGGAAAAAAAAGCTTCATGTAGACAATCATTCTTTTTTTCTGTGAATACTGAGACTACTTTTTATCTTTCTCTGCACAGTTGTTAAATAACCCATCAGTAACATTTAATTTGCATTGTGTGAAAGATGCATTAAAATTTATGTAAACACGCTGTGGGATTGTTTTTTTGGCTTTGAAATCATATTGACAGATTAAGTCATCATAGAACAAAAAGTCAGAAATTACTGGGAAAATATTTCTTTGTTGAAATTTCTTTCATATGGTAGTTCTATCCATTAGCTTTGTGTTTACTTTATCCTACTGCTGAGCACTGTCCAGTTAGGAAACAGCACCAGGATGAGTTGATGGCACATGATAAATGTTTTGTTTTTAAAAAATACGTATTTGTCAGGTTATCCCCTGCTTGCCCGCATCTTTTTTCTCTGTCTCTAAATCCTGGAAGTATGAGTTTTGTTATACAGGCCTGCCACATGGTAGAAGATGGAAGAATTTGGGAAATGCTTTTTTTTTTTTCCATTATCACTTTTTAAAGACACTGGAAGTAGAGAATATCTGGCAGATACCACTGTGTCATATGCAATACTCTTTAAGTTCTGAAACTACTGTGTTGGGAATCATCTTAAACTTGCATAGCTGTGCATCATTATAATGCACCCTGCCCTGAATAATGCATGCCTCCAACTTTAATTACTTGTTTAATTATCTTTAGTTTGTTTCAAAGCCTCAAGCAACTGCTGTTGCTTAGATGATTAGAAAATTGCTTCTAGTTGCAGAAATGTCTCTCCTGTTGTTTCTCCTGGCAGTGGTTGCAGACCGGCCTCCCCCTGTCATTCGACAGGGTCCTGTGAATCAGACGGTAGCAGTAGACGGTACTTTAGTGCTCAACTGTGTGGCCACAGGCACTTTAATGCCCACTATTCTCTGGAAAAAGGATGGGATCCTCATTTCCACCCAGGACTCTCGCATCAAGCAGTTGGAGACAGGAGCATTGCAGATCCGATATGCCAAGGTAGCTTGAACTGGCAAAGGGGTTTCCTTGTAGTTCCACTTTGTTTTTTCACCTCCAGGCATTTTTGATGTAGTAAATCCTACATTTAGAATTAATGAAATGTTACTTAAATTTATTAAAATATTTGATACTTCATGTTTTCAGGGAGCTCATTCTTTATGCTTAACACCTGCCTAAGGCAATTATTTCAGATTTCGTAAGGAAAAATGCTTTTTAAGAGGTATTAATTAAGGGAATTAATTATTTGGTTCTTGAAACATGAAGGGGAAAACAAAACTTGTATTTCAGTAAGACAAATCATTAAATTACTCAGGCTTTAGCACTAATAGGTTAAAATTATCTAGTTAATTCAAATGTTTATAACGAAAAGCTTTGTTTAGCGTACAGCAGTAATATAGCCATGTATGCAGCTTTTTCAAAAGAATTTTTAGCGTTTAAACATATTCACTCATCTGTGTAACATAGTTTAAAATGATAAACATGTGTCAAATACCTGGCTTCCTCAGGGAGTTACAGTACCTGCTCAGTATTGCTGCTGGTCATGCCTTGCACAGTGTAAAATGTCTTAAAATGTTAAATTTTATCATACTGACTATTCTCTGCTATCTTTTCTGTGGTTTGAAATATAGTAATTTTTTTAAATTGGGCTGAACATGTCACTTTACCATATTCCCTAGAGTTGCCCTGATGCCAATTACAAGTTAGATGGGCTTAGAGTTTGATCTTTGAGTTTTGGTCACTTCATCCAGCTCATCTGCTGAGGCTGAGACCTTAGGAGGATAGCATTTCTATTTTGGGGAAAAAAAGAAACTTTTTTGAAATGCGATTAAGTCACATGTGGACAAATAATCCAACATTCAGAACTGAATGAGAATAGCATATGGAGATTCCTTTTTGGGTCTGCTATAGACTGAAATTTATACTAACACAGGGAACCCCATGAGTACCCTGTGCAGTATTTAAGCTTTGTTTTAAGGGTGACGTGTTCTCCAGTGCTCAGTCCTGATAAATCCCCAGGCATTATTTATGTAGGATGTTGACAGATGCATGGGGGCTTTTCATCTGAGTTCCTTCTCAGTTTATTTTTTAGGACTTCTGCAGAGTAAGGAATAAATGCTACAAAATTTGCCTTCAATTTCTTCATTCATTAGTCAACATTAAATTAGAATGTGCAGCTTTTCCAATTCTTTTGTGACTGCTCAGAAGTAAATAGCATTTTCATTCCACAGCACACAAAATGTTAACATGTAATGGAGGAAGTCTCTGGTTCAAAGTCTTTGCAGCCTAATATGTTTATCCATATTCATGGGGGAACACAGGAAGCTGCAATTACTTTTCTAGCCCACTGCATGCCTGATGGTTTCAAATATTTATTCTTCTCTTTCCCCATTCAGCTGGGCGACACTGGTCGCTACACCTGCATTGCTTCAACCCCAAGTGGCGAAGCTACATGGAGTGCATACATAGAGGTCCAAGGTAAATCAATTAGGGTTTCTCTGCAAGGGGAAAATACATAAAGGAAAATCAGCAATTGAAATGAAGACGTTATCTGACTCTGTCATAAATTACTAGTGCAGATGTGGAACAGCATTTAGCTTACAGCTGCTTCCTGTCCATACTCAGCATTTCTCTCTCCTTTGTTAGAGTTTGGAGTCCCAGTGCAGCCACCAAGACCCACAGACCCAAACTTGATTCCCAGTGCTCCGTCAAAACCCGAGGTTACAGATGTCAGCAGAAACACAGTGATGTTGTCATGGCAACCTAATTTGAATTCAGGTGCAACACCAACCTCTTACATAATTGAGGCCTTCAGGTATATGAGTCTCATGGTCTTCCTGTATGTATATTTATGTATAATTTCTTTTAATGAAGCACGTGCTAACCTGCTGGTGTGTGTGTTTTATCCTTAGCCATGCATCTGGGAGCAGCTGGCAAACTGTAGCTGAAAATGTGAAAATGGAAAGTTTTGCAGTTAAAGGGCTAAAACCGAATGCAATTTATCTATTCCTTGTGAGAGCAGCTAATGCATATGGACTAAGTGACCCAAGCCAAATATCTGATCCAGTGAAAACTCAAGGTAAGCTTTTTATACTGAACATTTTGGGTATCCACAGCAGGTGTCACAAGTTGACTAAGTGATACCAGACGCAGGAATTCTGGTAGCTTTCAACTGTCTGCCTATCCTGGCTATACTATATACTATGGTAAAATACAGTGTTCAGACTTGCATTTCTCCATAACACAGACTCTGACAGCATGTTTCATTGCCTAAGGGAACCCTAGTATCTCTTATCCAAAGATAGTTATATCTTGCAGAACAGCTCCTTTTAGCAACAGAAGTAATCTCTGTTTTTTTGAGTTACCACACAAATCCTCAAGTTCCATGGAAATGTTATTACTATGTCCAGTAAATCAAAAGAGGCTTAAGACTGAGACAGAGAGAGAAAAATTATGTAATCTAAGTTGATTTCTGGTGCATTAGGAAAGAGAAAAATTTAAAATCTAAAGGCACTTGGCATCGTGAGCCAGGAAAGAAGAGGTTTTGGCAGCTTGTTAAAAGTATTTCAATAATACAACTGTTGGAAGTAAAATGGTACGGAATGCCTACAGATAGCCAAGTGGAAGAAAGGGTTGAGTAGAAGTGGATGAAGGAGTCATCCGCTGACTCCAGATATGACTGAAGTCCAGCTATGGACTGAATCCAGTTATATAAATTTAAAAATAGCTGTCTTCACTGTAGCAAATAAATGACACTTAGGATGATGTACAGGGAATAATGCACCACGACTTTGAAACCTGCATTTTTCCATTAGAAATACTTAGATTGGTAAGAAGGGGAAAACTAGACTTACTCTTTTCAAAGAGAAAGTTATAGAGATCATATTTTTTGTTTGTTTGCCTTTCTGCTCTTCCTACTTAATGGAGAAAGTGACCCATTGGCTTATTAAGAGTGTCTGTGTTGTATGTTTGTTTCTTTGTTTGGATAAATAAGTACATGTTTGTTTTTGGAAGGAAGTTCTTTAGAGGAAACAAAACATTTTCCTTTGGTGGCTTCTCATTTTTTCTGTAGTGTTCTGTAAGCAAATCTTTCTGATCTCCCCTGGAGAGGGACCAGTTTCACATTGCTGTTTTTAGTATTACACATTTCTCCTGATGGGTGACAATTTCAGTGGATATATATAGGCAGCAATCACAGACACATGGAAAACAGGGATTGCACAGGTTCCTAAATAAGTTACCAAGGAAAGATTTAGTAACCTTTTACTGATTCCTGATTCCTGGAAATAGAGCAACACATGTTGTTATGTGGGTAGGCTGCACTGTTCTGTACAAGTCTGTTTTTCATGTAGTGTAGTTTCATTCCTGAAGATGAAATGAGGTATTGTGTCTGTCGCAAATTAACTGATCACTGACCTGATTCTGAGAAACAGCAAATGTTCTATTGACTCAACTGAATGGTTTTTAATAACATGGAAAAGCTTTGCTGTTCTCTGGGCACCTAGTGGAGCTGAAAACCAGAGGACCACACAAAACCTTGGTGAAAATAACAACCAATACATAAAATTTTGTTTAATAGTAAGAAATGTAATCAAGTATGAAGTTCTTTAAGGAGGTTCTGCTTGTCTTCCAATACCATTTCAGGATTTTTTTAAGTTGTGGTCTAGCTAAGCAAGTTCAAAAATGTCCCAGTTCACTTTTGTCTAGAGGATGGTATAGTCTTGCAGTAATGCATGTGCAGTCCAGGAGCTTAACCTACCTTCATCTTTGCACTTTACCAGCACTGATAACCACATGCTCAGGTGTTACCACTGGCAGTCCCTGTCTTGGAAGCTTAGAGATGAAATAAGGAAACACGCAGCATTGTATAGCACAGATGTGCAAATGGCTGAGTTGTGAATAGTTTAATTCATACTGTTGATGACTCATTTTTTATGACTAGCAAAGATAGAACTAATTATTCCACTGACTTCCCTGTTACATTCTAAGCAGGGTGATATTTAGGCAATGCTCCAAACAGAAGCTTCTTTCTTTAATGCTTTCAAAATTTGGGAGGAGGGAAATACTCTGATAAATGGACTGTTTGGCAGAACACACTACATGTGGAAATAGCAATGACTCATTGGAGGGTTTTTTGGTTTTGTTGTTTTGTTGTAAGCAGTGTTGCTTGCTAAGAATCCAGATTTGTCTGTCACTGACTGCATGCTAACCTCAGTTTGCTTCTTTGTCTTTGAAGAAATACCAACTTCTTGTAAATACGTTGAGGAAACTGTGTGATCAAAGTTCAAAGTGACATAGGCTTTGTATCAATAGGAACTATATTTTTGGGAGGAAACTAGTCCTCATGGCTTGTCCTGATGCAGCCATACAATGGTTTTATTATTATTTAGTCAGGATTGAAAGCTGCTACATGGAGACTATGACCACCATGCAAAAAGCATGTTTTACAACTTTTGCATTCACTGATATAGAAGACACTTAGTAAGTGCATCAGCTGTGCTCTCCAAATCTCAGCTTTCAAGATACACACCTGCAGTGACTTATTACAGTAGTTGTACATAAATGTATAAAGAAATTCTGTATACTCCAGCACTTCTTGAAAGCAGACAGCTATGGAAATTCCCGAGGTCTTCAGAAAAAAAACCCTTGAAGATTTCCTGATGTTTCTTTGTCCCTAAAGGGGATCAGTCAGGGAAGTAGTAGGATGAAGCAAAGTTTATGTAATGCATTACTCTGTATCTGGAATTAGACTAATTAAAACAAAGAAAGAAATAATTTCAAGTACTTTTTATGAATTTCCCAGCCTGTGATTTTTAATGATACTCAGCATGGTACTTGCTTAAAATGATCAAGGACAGAGGTGTGAAATCAATACAGACACTACATTGCTCTGCTGTCCATAGGAAGTGTCTGTTTTAGAAACCCTGTTAGTGATTGCCCTATGAATTTTATATGTCTGACAGTCATTCCATTTCTGCTTTTCAAGGGCTCAGCATACAAAAACTCTATTTCCATTGTACCGTTGCGTATTTTGAGAGAAATTTGTCCCCTCATTCATACAAGTAACTCTTCTAGCAATAAAATAGACCAAGTAGAAGATGATGTAAACAGCACTGACCTGGGCTCTGCCTCCTGTTTACAGAAGCCACTTGCTGTCAGAGAAGCTGCAGCCACGTGACTAGTTTTTTTTGTCTTTAGTTGTTACATGATTTTGTAGTTAAAATAACAAGCTTGCCAGTAGTTTATCAGAAGTTAACAGCTTCTGCTTTTGCCATTCATTGCAGGTTTCCCCGTCTCTTGGAATTTGCAGAACATTTTTTCTTTCCAGCAGGAAAGAATAAAGAAATGCTGCTGTAACCATTTACCAAAGCCATCCTTCAGTGTGGTGTCTTTTTATGCAGTAGTTCCCTCATGTTTCTGTCTGAGGAAGTGCGGTGTATTGACTTGGTACTACCTAATCACTGGAAAACACTTGATGTAGTTTTTTCTTACATTATTGGGAAGTACTTAGGGAAAACTTTATTGGTAATGGCATCGTACATTTTCTGATATATTCATTTGTATTTACATGTACTTATTTTAACAATCATATGTACTTGTGAGAATGAAATTTTAAATTATTACAGATGTTCCACCAACAAGTCAAGGTGTGGATCACAAGCAGGTCCAGAGAGAGCTGGGTGACGTGGTACTACATCTACACAACCCTACTATCCTTTCTTCCTCCTCAATTGAAGTTCATTGGACTGTGAGTATAAGTCTATATCACGGTAGTGTTTACGTGTACTACTGAATTGTCCTGCTTTGACTGCAGTGGAGTCACACTTGAGAAAGCTGTATAGTTTGTATGCTTTCACATGATTTTTTCTCTGAAACGAGTGCTACTTGGGCTTTGCTTTCCTACTTCATTAAATTTTGTCCCATTTTCACCATCTGTGTCTCTGTAGAGTGCTGTTTACAGTGTGGTGAGAGTTGCAGAGTTTTCCTCTGGAAGCTAAAGGGCTGATCAAAGCCCTCCTAAGTCATATCATTTGAAGCCTTTGCACTGCTTTCAAGAGGAAGTGTATCAGTCCCCTAATGAGATAGCATGGGCACTTCACTGTCAGTCACCAGTGGAGAGAAATACTGCATAATTCTGTTTGAAAGTGTTACCTCCATCCTACTACATACATTCTGGCAAACACTCCCAAATCTATGTAGCCTCATCTCTGAACCTATCCTTCCCTGTGGTGTTGTGAGTACATGTGGAACAGGAAGAAGAGATGAAAAAGTCAGTGTCATATTGACATGAGGTGGGAGACAGCAGGAAGTTGGCCACATTGAGGATATAGCAGAGAAAATGAGGGAGGGAGGAAACAATACTGTAGGAGTCCTGAAGCAAGAGGAATGGGAACACACATAAAAAAGATTCAGGTAGACTTACGAGGCTGAGGCATCAGTGTGAGAAAGGATTAGAAATGGCTTACTGTGAGAGACTTTTGTCAGTCCAGAGGTAGAATTAAGACAAAGAGCAACATCGGAAACTGCAAGTAGTGAACAATGAGGTAAGAAAACATAGTTCAATGGAGAGCAGTTTTAAAATGGAGTGCAGAATGAGGAAAAAAATGAGGATGTAATTATACCAGGTGCAGGAATAAAACCATAGGGAGTGAGCTTTGAGGTCTTTTTAGGGCTTCCATCTGAACATGTCCATATACTGGCAGGGATGTTGTGAGACAGCACACACTGTAGCCCCTGCCATGTCATGGCAGAGTATTTCGAACAGGAACAAAAGGTCTTCTGACTTTGTAGAACAGCCATAGCCCAAAGGAGTCTGGTCCATGACCAGGGCTCTTTTTTGCTGCAAGAGTACCAATAATATTTGCTGTGTTGCACAGTAATTATGGTCTCACCTGCAGTATGGCCACCTGCAGCAGGCAATCTCCTGTTTTAACTAATACCATTAAAACATCTTTGAGGCTCCTAGCATTATTTCATTTGACCTTTACTTACAGAACAACCTTTTCCAGAGAGGCAGTTTTTGTCAGTCTCTTGGGTGGCCTGTGGCTTCTCTGCAATTTCAAAAATAAGCATTACCTCAGTTTCAACTAACACACACATTCTTTATGTGATTATTAAAAATGAAATATGTTGCTTTTTGGAGTAAAATTGCAGGCGCACATGTTTTTTCTTTTATCACTGTATGACATTTTTGAAAACAGGGAAAATCTTACGCACTTAAAAAATTGTTATTGTGGTTGTTATTGGACTTTCTTATCCATAAGAAATTGAAACTGGTAGTTAAAACATAGTGAATGCTCCATGACAGATCACTTGTATGGGATAGCTTTCTGTTTCAGCTATAGCCAAACCTATTGAATCCACCCTTATTTACATTAAGGTCTTTTTCTCCATACATTTGATATAATGTTACTTTGGTCTAAAAAGTGCTCAGGACCATTGAGCATCAGCTTTATCTCCTTTTCCAAGTCTCATTCATGTTACCATACTGAGTTTTATGAGCCTCCCCAGCACCTTCTCGGAACAGCCCTTTCCTTCCAGCAGAGCATCCTCCCGCTGAGTGGGTGGACATGGGGGAAGTGCTTGGACAGATCTGCCCTCTGACAGAGTCCAGCCACAGCAATGGAGAAGGTGCCAGCTGGCTGTCCTTCCAATTCACCTTCTCCAAAAGGAAGCCAGCAGGAAGCAGTGCTCATTGCACGGGTTTTGAGAAGCTTCCACACCTCAGGACAGCTGGCAGGCTCGCTCTGTTCTTCATATTCATCACCCTGAGTTGTGACACTATAGATTCTTCCCCCCCTGTGCCTCCTGCCCCTCCAGGCACATTCAGGTGGGCAGAATACATTAGTCTGGCCTGTGCCATGCTCTGCTCTGTCGGTCCATGGATGCAAAGACTGTTCATTTCATGGAGCTAAGGCATGTTACACAACTCTGTTATCCCCCTTTAATGCCTTCCTAAATCAAGGGAAAACAGCACAGTTCTACCAGCATCAAACAGATTACTGCACTTGTGAGTCAGGCCTGTATTTTGCTGTAATTCAAGGAGCCTTTATCTGCTTTGGCAGTGATGTTTACTTCGAATAACATGAGCGGATAGTCCAGGGGTCATGCACAGTGTCACGGACATGGTCCCTGGTTCATGGCTGCTTATGGATGTGTTCTGTGTTCTGCTGTCTTGCCAGGTGGACCAGCAATCCCAGTATATTCAAGGATATAAAATTCTGTACCGCCCTACACCAGCATCCTATGGAGATTCAGAGTGGTTAATCTTTGAAGTGAGGACTCCAACCAAAAACAGTGTTGTCATTCCCGAGCTGAAGAAAGGTGTAAACTACGAAATCAAGGCCCGCCCTTTTTTTAATGAGTTTCAGGGAGCAGATAGTGAAGTGAAATTTGCAAAGACCCTGGAAGAAGGCAAGTAGGAGCCAGACTGTCTTCATCTTTCCTTTTTGAAGTAGCAGTCTGGCCAGCTTTCCTCTGATATGTTCATTATTGGATTTTGTTTGAAGTGCATGCTGTTTGAGAGCAGCAGTCTGTGGCAGAAGAGCCTGTGTTGGACTGATCATTATGTGAATTGTTTGGTGACACAGAAGTAAATATTCTGAGCCAGGCACGAGAGACAGAGAGAGAGGGATGTGCAAAAATCCCCTCCAACACACAATGGGAAATGTGCTTTTTTATCTTCCCTGCAGTGTGCACTCCTCCCTGCTGAGTTCACGGGCTGGTCACAAGTGACTTCTGTCAGATTCAAGCACTTGCTAATCACTATCTTGAGTAGATAGCAGACACCACAGAAATCATCAAAGCACTGTAGCTGAGGGAATGGAAACCATGCTTTGTAAAAGGCTTTTATATCTGGATCAATCAGTGAGACAAAATGAAAAGATGAATGAGGGCAACAGATATAGTGGACTAAATTATATATTTCTGTCTCATACATGTGCTAAAAAGAGAAGGTTCATAAAGCTCTTCCCTTTTGTTGCTGCACAGGCTTAATGAGTATGCAAGGTGGCCAGTGCCTCTGAACAGGGATTTCAGTGCCTCTGCTAGGATGCACAAGCTTTCCCTTTCTGTCTTCCTTCCCCATTATAAATGCCACGTAGCTCCAGTTTATTGCTGGAAGAGGTTTAAGAGGTGTGCATAGCTGCATTCATCCTATGCATCAGCTGAGCATCCAGTTTTTAGAAGGACTATTTCAAATGCAAAACATAAATTATTATTATAAGTGTGTTAATATTAAAACATTCTGTCCTGATTTTAATAAGTTTCATATTACTCATTATTGTTTACACTCTAGAGGAACTGAGGTTTATAACGGGGTCAGTTTATAGGCTTCGTTTTTTCGAAACTGTTGATCCTGGGTGAGATGATTTGAGACCATTGACAAATTCAGTGCTCAGGACTGTGACATCCAAATAATGGGTATCTGAGCTTGGAGAGTATAGTGATGAATGTGACTTTTCCTGTTTTGCACAGCAAGACTACAGCAGAACCCAGGAGCCTGGTTGCAGTTTGACACATTTTCCTTGGGTATCATTTTACCGTGTGGTCAGAAACTGCCCTCAGTGAGGGACAGGGCACAAAAGATTGCATTTGTATCGCCCAGAAACCGTCTTCATCTTTAAAAATCTTGCCTCTGGGTGTGACAAACATAACCATTCAGTCCTTCTTTCCAAACAAACAGCTCCTAGTGCTCCACCTCAGAGTGTTTCAGTAACTAAGAACGATGGAAACGGGACAGCCATCGTGGTCACCTGGCAGCCACCCCCCGAGGACAACCAGAACGGGATGGTTCAAGAATATAAGGTACTGCTGGCATCCCTTGGTGCCCTGGTACAGTGAGTATGGCCAGGTCGTGAGGGATGGGCTGTTCGTGGGTGCTTGGCTCCATCTTCTGGTTACACAGAGAAAATGCGATAGAAAATCACTGCTTTGAATCAAACTCCGTATTTAGTAATTCTGTCTAGAAGGTGGAAAGGCAATTAAAACAGCCTTCATAAATTAAAGCAAAGGATCAACACTTAATTAAAACAGATATCTCCTTGCCTTCATTATAACGTGAGAAATGCACACTCAAGTAGAGAGGGAACCATACCCATTAGAGAACCATTTTGTGACTCTTAGGACGTTTGCTGAGGTAGTAAATATAAACAGGCTTAATGAGTTGAAAAGGTCAGGGTTAATAATTAACAGTTAGATCTGAGTAAATTATGCGTAACTGGGTAGTTAAAACAAACGGAAAACTTTCAAGAAAGGAATGTGCTTGTATAATAATAAATCTATTTTGTATACAGAAAATTTTCTTTTCTTCCAAACACAGTTCTCATTATACTATTTAACTTTTAACAAATTGAAATTACATTATAAATATTTATTATTTGATGTTCATTTATGAACATAGACTATATTTTCAGTTCAAATTTTTTTGTGATAATTTACGTACCAAAGTAAATGAAGCTTATTTTTCCTAAGCAAGCTACAGACATTTTAAATGTCTAGTTGTGGATATCAAGTAAGCTTTGTAGTCATGGAGAGGGAGGAGCTCTGGTTTCAATCTTCTGCAAATGCACATTATTGAGAAAATCTTTCAAATGAGAACAGCTTGGCTACTTTTCAGTTTGAAACTCAGTGCTGTAAACATATATTCCTAGCTATCAAAGCTCATTCTGATATTTTTTTTCCATCAGTAGTAATGGAAAAGGGAAGAGATTGCTAAGCTTCATGGTCAATTTAGAATAATAAAAATCTTTTCAGAACCTGGTCAACTGGTAAAAAAATCCGTTTATGGCTTAGTTTCAGATAGATAATGTAATTGCAAAAAAAGTACGTGTGAAGTTATTTCATTTAAAGACAGACCTTGGGCTGGAGAAATGGAATTATTTCCAACAAGGAACCGCGTCAGAGGAATGTCAAGATTGCAAGGACACAACAATAAAAGTCAGGGAATTCCCATTTCTGAGTGGGTGTAATACCTACCCCACCTCCCAGCATTCGGAGAGAATGGGCTATCAGGTGTAGGAGGAACAAGTGTCCTGCAGTGCTTGTGTAGCAGTAGATGGCAGAGTGGCACATTTCACATCTACATTTGTTGTGTTGATGTCCTTATCTTCCTTTGTGCTTTTCACCATGGACAGGAAACAGATAAAGGGAATATATATGTGATTGCCCTTTAGGTTGCCATATGTAATTACTGGTTTTGTCTAAAAACTAAATAAATGCAGAACTAGTTATTTAAGATTAAAAACTAGTAATAAGAAAAGACTCAAAGTCTTGTGAAATTTTCTTTCTTTCCCATTTGTTTTTCTATCTTCATTGTTTTCTCAGCCACTTGAATCAAAGGCAAGAGTATACCTATTTTAATTAAAGGATAAAATAAATAGGAAGAAGGATACCATCTTAGTTGAAGAAGTGTCAGTATCACACACAAAAAGCCAGGAATTCTAATTCACAGTAGAAGTAATTTTTTTCTTCCCTTGCAAGAAGTTAGAGATTCTCTTGTTATACTAGTTCTTTCTTCACTCATGTGTCTGTTATAATGTGAATTCATCCTTGTTTAATAACATTCTAAAAGTTCATTTTTACTTACCTGTTGAGGTATATGATCAATACATTATGGCAAGTACTGAACAACCTGATGTTTAACCTAACATTGTTGTTTCTTTTATTAGGCATTTCTTCTTTACTTGAGCACCTAAGAACAAAACTTTTTTCCCTGAATTAGTTGTTCATAGGCACAAGTACATAATAAATTGTTTCCATTGTTTGCACATGAACCGTTTTACAGGGTGGCAGAAGCAATTTCTGTGAAAATTACCTCAGTCAAAATGTAGATTTAAATATTTTGTTCCTCACTTAATTGACTTCTTATTTACATAAAAGCATTTTCGTGACCATCTTCTAGGATTTAAAAGCAGTTTTACTAATGATTTTAGTACTAGAACTGACTGAATCAGTCTCCACATAGTATCAGAATACAAAAAGGAGATTCTCTTTGTGTGCTGTAATCTGCTCTGCAGCAGCACTTACGTATATCCTGTGTTGGGATTCGATTTCAAAGGAACTTAAAGTACCTTTCACATCCTCACAGTGTCCCACTAGCCTTGTTTCAATCCTTGGCATTCAGAGAAGAAAAAGGGTCTTAAAATATCCTGAATGTGAGATAAAATTTCCAGTGTCCAGGCAGAAATGGCCACAGCAATTGTTCTACATGTGATACTGTAGCTCACTCACCTGGCAATCTCCACCGCAGCAGAACTGTAGCTATCTGGGTACTAAATCTTTTAGGAGCTTCATATGTCAAAAGCAAAATCTTCCCTCCTGTGTACCATTAGCCCAGGTTCAGATACACTGGTGTTCTCAGCCAAGTTTGCTTCTTTACAGATAAAGTACTGAGTTTAATTAATTTAACGTTCTGGATAAATATTCTTTGTAGAGCAATACATTTTTGGGAAGAGGACCAAACCAAAATCAACACAGCTTCATTATTATTTTAGACAATCTAGATTAGCTGCTACTTTACCTTGAATAGGAGTTGGTAGTTCAAACTACTCCTAAAAAGTGTTTGCCACATCAGCAGTTCAGGCCTACAGAGATAAAAATACCTCATCAGCTTGTTTCTCCCAATCATTTAATGTAACTGATACAATTTTTTAAAGTGGTGATTTGAAATCTCTAGACCTGTTGTCTCTCAATTAGAAGACAGAAAATCACTCGATCTTTACCTCTTTCTGCCATCTGAAAAAAAACTTACCAAAGAACAAAAGCAAACATTTGGATTCCAGCATGACTTCAGTTCTCTTGTGGCATCATGTGGAGAAAGATTTTCTTGTGCACTTGACTGACTAAAGCCTTGTTTGATGAATAATTGCTGAGCAAGAGAACTACAAACTCATTTAATTGAATGCACTCTCTTAATTGTTTATGTGAACTGTTCTTGGCTATGGGGCTTCCCTTATTTGTTCTGTGTTACTAATGCTTTTAGTTTTATTAGCACCAGTTGAACTCTAAATGAATTGTGATAAACCCATCAATTAATTGTAGAAGTTGGATCTGCTCTTTGGAACAAGAAGTGTCTTTTTGGTTTTTATGGAGTGCCTAGGACAGCAATCCATGGTAGTGACAAAGTGTAAATTTCTTTATCCAGAAGGAAAGAATATGTTGTCCTTCCTTCTGCTTATCCTTTGGTGTTGAATTGTGAACATTTACACCTACCATGCACTTACTTCCCTGCAGGTTTGGTGTCTCGGCAATGAAAGTCGATACCATATAAACAAGACAGTGGATGGTACCACCTTTTCTGTAGTCATCCCCTCCCTAGTTCCTGGCATTCGATACAGTGTGGAAGTGGCAGCAAGTACTGGGGCAGGACCTGGAGTGAAAAGCGATCCCCAGTTTATCCAATTAGGTAAGCTTGCTGGTAATCGTACCTATTGGTTCTGATGGTTTCTGTTTGTTTACTTTTGTCTTTTATGGCACCAGAAATACTTCCAAGATAAGTGAAGTAGATAGTGTTACTTGATCTCTAGAATAGCAGGATCTGGCATTTCTAGTTTTAAACTTGCCTTAGAACTGCATTCTAAAGTTGGGGTTATAACAACAGGTTTTTTTTAATCACCAAGTTCAGCGATACTTTTTGGTTGTTGATTTTTCAAAGTGGATTGTCACTCTTAAGACTAGTGTAATAAAACTTGTAGGGGAGTATGAATCACTAAGTGTTGACTCACTTTAGGGATGTAATTTGTCTTGGTCAGATTTTATCTTTATTGAAGCAAAAAAACCCCAAGCATGCTAAAATTAGGCACAATAAATATCAACTCTGTGTGAGAGCTAGTAAATAACCTGAGTACTGGAAAAAGAGGCACACGAATGATTTACAATAATCTTGACCTTCTAATTTCATTAACACCAAATATCTCTGTCATAAATGCAGATCTGAGGCATTGCTCCTGGAGCTTTCTGGGAGAAATGCATCTTTGCTGCTGATTAACTGAAGATGATTTAAAGTAGCTTTAAGTATAGTCATATGCTGCTTTACTAGTATGCCTGTAGCAAAATACCTTATCCTTATAGTATATAATTGTGAAAGCAAACTCAGCATGTTGCTTTGGACTTTATGTCCCGTCTGTCTCTGTCTTATTAGTAGATCTTCCTTCTTATTTCACTTGTTGTATTTAAAAATCTATAATAACAGCATATGAAAGTAAGACAGAGCAACTAATATGAAAAATTACATGTATATTTCCTTGGCTATTAAAGTGAAGTCCATCCTCAAGTTATTTAAATTATGCAGGCATGTGACTCCCAGTTACACTGATAGAGATTTTAACAACAAAATTACACACAATTCATATGATACTCCGTGTGTATGGAATTATTATGTAAGCACCCCATTACTTAGGTTTTGAAAATCCTATATTAGTGAGGATTATGAGGATAACCTCAAATGTTCAAAGCCAAAGATTTCATGATCAGGTTTTGTTTCCTTTTCTCTGATGATAAGCAAAGGCTAAATGAAGGTGAATTTTATAATGGAACTTAATCACTTCAAGGTTTTGATATACAGAAAAAGAAACAAATCAGAATGTCAGGGGTGGATTTTTACCTGCTCCTCAGTTCCTGGCTCTTACTGGCACTATGTTAGAAAAAAAGAAGCAATCCTACATCTCGAAAGGTGTTTAGATGTGTAAGTCTGGTATTTCCTTGTGGTTGAAGTTTGCTTTCATAGTCTTCATTGCTTGCTTCTAATTAAGTGACATGGCCAATTCTAGATAAACTGTAGTAATTCCCATAATTTCATTATTACATGGCAAACATCTGAAGACAGGAGTCTTGTGGATATCCATGACACAGGAAGCAGCACAAAGAAATACCTACATGGTGCTGCAGAAGGCTGCTGAAAATTAGTACTTAAATTTCAGAGCGCAGATCAACCTAAAATCATCCAGGCAGAAGAATGGCTGCAGTTTATCCTACTCTACCCTGTGATACAAGTTCTCCTCCAGCTCCCTGAAGGAATTGCATTCTTAGTTGTTAGAAGTGCTCCCAGTATTGGGGTGGAATCAGACATTAGTCTTGTAGGTTTTTGAAAAAGAGAATTAATTTGTTGATGTCTTCAATTGGCACTTTTCACCAGCAATAAATTGCATGGTTGCAGAGAGAGGGAAGGGAGGCCATGGAGTGAGAGGGAAGAGGACTAGGAATGATGCTTTTAGGATGTTTGAAACTGTCCTCACTCTCTATACCTACATGCTCCAGGGACTTCGTGTTTGCCACCAACAGCTTCAAGTTTTTACATTTCCAGCCCTGACCTCAACTACTCCTTCAGGAAATGTTTTCCTGATACCCAAATTAGTACAGTCTTTCTTTTTAAAAAAAAAAAAAACCAAACCCAAAACAGATAATTCTATGTTTGGAAATAGAATATACTACATGATGTAGAGGTTCACTTTTTTATTTAAGAAGTTTTCACTAGAATCTAACATCTCTCTCACTACAACATGTTTTTCTTACAAAAATGTGAGACTAGGCTGTGACTGGCTCTGGAGCATTCAAATAAATGGGGTTTTATCTCATTGTAGCTTACTGTCCTGAGCCTGTGTGCTGTGTAGGGTGCTCCCCACATATGAGACATGCCCGGGCAGAGTCTCAGGCAGATGTGTGACAGGAGAGAGCTTCACCTTTTGGAGGCTGCCTTCCAGAACAAGCAAGAGGGGAGGACAGGAGACATTGGATTCCCTGGGAGCTGAGCCGTGCAATCACAGTCCCATGCATCAGCTCAGCTGTGATAAATGACCTTGTGCACACACTTAACCTGTTACAAAGACAGGTACAAATTATAAGCTCAAAGCTCTTTCATTTTCCACATCTCAGCTGACATGAAGCAGCTCACTGAGCTGTGGTACCCCAGACTTCCCATGCCACCAGGGACAAGCCAATGATACCACTTGCTTGTTATTCATAAAAATCACCTTCCAGTGTTTAAAGTCATGAGATCAACTGCAAAATCATATGCTTTCTTAAAACATCCCCCCGCACGGCTTCTGAAGTTTTCTCTAGGCTTTTGATTGATCTTTTAAAGCTTTCTGTGGAATTCCAAGGACTGGAAAACCTTTTGTTTGTTTGTTTTAAAAGAAAAGATGGTATTTTACATAAAGAAAGACTGCAAGGAAAAAAATCTGTTATTTTAAGAGACTTAGCAGGCTATATTATGCTTGTAATACTGTGCTGTGGACAAAGAAAATTTTAGAATTTCAATAGAGCTTTCTTTTCATAACATGTAACTTCACAACATCATTTACAAAAATGTTCTGTATAAAAAGATGAGAATTAGCACAACATTATTGCTGGTCTGCAGCCTAACCTTACTGAAGTGATAGTATGCTACCTATGGGAGCTAGGCAGTATTACCTGTGCTTGTTGACAAACAAGTAGTGACATTGGAACATATTGCAACATATTTTGTTTCCAGTACCAGCTCTGAAAAGCCCAACAACTGCAGTTAATGTTACTCTTAAACACATAATTCGTGTGAATATATGGTATGCAGCTATTATATTATTAGATGTCTGAACAATTACTGGAAGTGTTGAGTGTGTTATTCAACCAGTGGATGTCTCGAGTGTACAAAACACAAGAAAGTCTCATTGAATCTTTATTATTCTAATTGCTTCATTTAGGAGATGTGATTTGAGAATTAGCTAGCATGTCTTAAGGGCAATCTGTCAGCCCTAAAGGTACTTTGAGTGTGATAGTTTTAAGGGAGTTTTTGTTGATATTTATGTTTGTGGCCTGCAATCAACTTGAAGAAAGTAATCTTTTCTCTTTTCCCCCACAGCAAACCAGTTTGGTGCTGTCTCCTCAAACTGTATGCTAAAAGATTGAAGTGCAAAAACTGTATTTTACTAGTTTTGGAAACATACATAACTAGAAAGGAGACAAAATAGCATATTTATGTTCACAATATTTTACCAGATAATTTTCATATTGCATCACGCACATATATTTGAGAAGAGACTCAGACAGCATCTCACATGTTCCAGGTGTTTTGCAAGTTTTTAATTGCCAGAGTTAGCAGTATCAACAGCATTTAGATATTCGTACTTATGGTTTGTACATTTTGTGTACTGAAAGAGGCACGTATATGGAAAAGTATCATTCTATCAGTTGTACATGTACAAGACAAAGTTAAGGTTGCTTGCACACCTGTGAACCTGGAAATTCCTGTCTTTTTTAAATCTTTGGCATTCTAATCTTAATTGTATATCAATCTTTTTATTTATCATCTATCAACTTAAACATTAGCTTTTACATTATCATTAATTATATGAATATTTACCATTAGAGAATAAGATGTTCCAGTTCTTCTCTATGTAAATTCTAATTAGTTTTCATTGAAGTTCGAAACTTGGAGCTTCAAGACAATCAAATCAAGTAGCTTATGAGCAATGGCCATAGCAACATTATCTGTGATTCGAAAGAAGTCTCTTATCTTGGGGTAGAAGGCAGCATGAGTCACTGTGATAATATGCTGGTTTCAGGGAGTTGTGGGATCATCCTGCTCCAACAACTCTGAGGCATTTTCAAGTACATTAAATGCTGAGGCTGCTGCTTTGGCAGTGGGATGCACTTTGCTGGAGAATGTTTATGTTCACTTATTATTTTGGCAAATCTCCCCGAGGAGTGCAAGCAGCAACAGGAATGTTCATTATGAACCATTTGTACTTCAGTTAAAGCTTCCAGAAATTTCCTGGGATGAAGAAAAAGGAGTTTTTCTTAGTTGAAGAGGTTTTTTCATGACTGATCATTCAGGATCTCACTGAACTATTACAGACAGGGAAGACACCCTTCTCAAAGACAGGTTTCCAAGATAAAGTTCCTGGAAATTTTTAGTGTTGAGGAGGTCACTAGGTTTCGTTCCCTTGGCTTTATATTTAGCTTACTTTCTATTTTTGAATTAGGAGTAGGACATGAGTCAAATGTGACCTCTTGAAAACCCTTCCATCTCCTTTTCTCTGATGCTGTTTATATGATTGAATGTGAATAAAGATGCATTTTTCTCTTTGCCATGTGCATAAATATATACCAGCAAATGGAATAGCTCTAACAGTCCACCTATATGCAACGTGCTATAAGCCTAATTTGTTAAAAGTGAGTATATTACTATGTTTGCAATCGCAAGTAAAATAATGACACAAAATTAGTGGTAATTAAAAATTAGAATAATAAACATTCAAAGAGATTCTTCAGGATTTTGTAGTCTTCAGACATGAATTGACTGAGCAATGCGAAATGTTTTTGTATGTAAAAGTACTGTCTTTTCTGTATGGCTGACACATTTAAAAAGCAGGGTGTTTTTGAGATTTTTTTTCTCCTGGATTTACTGTTTTAAATATATATATTTTAAGGATTAGAGAAGAGTATTTGTCAGTCTTCAAAATTTATTCAGGACCAAAGGTTCTCCATAAATCTTTTTTTCTGTTTCATTACATTTTATAAGGTAGTGTAGCTGTTAAAAAATACAGAAATCATTCATTTTGAAAAGAGACTGATGATACAAGTTTTCATATCTTAATATGGCCTCAGCTGCAGAGAGACAGATGATGAGATAGAGAGTGACAGCTTTAATTCATTGGTCACAGTATACTTCATACATTTAAGCCCATCTGGCCACTTGTGTGGAACTTCACTTGGCTGTCTCCATAAAATCTGAAGCAACCCATCTTAACCTTGCACAAATAGGCATGAAATCCATAAACCCAGCAGACACAAAGGCTGTATTAGTAAGAAAAGACTGAGTCTGCCTGGTGAACTTTTAGACTAAGCAGTGAACTTATGGTCACAGAAGATAAAGGGACCTGAAATATGAAATAAAATTTCCAATAAGGTAGCAGTCACAGGTGGGGGTGATTTCTTGGCAAAACAGATATTTGACTTCAAATGTCGCAAAAACTGGAATCTGGAATTCTTCACTGGAAGAAGCTGTTACTAATTTAACTGTTTCTTCTTCAAAAATGTATTATTTTCCAGAGAGGGTTTGTCATTTGTATCATTGCTGTGATTCAATGTCTTAATCAATTTCTTATATTTTATTTAGGCTTATTTTGGTGTAATGCAAGATAATCATAAAAAAATTCTATGCACTGCTTAGCGTATAGAGAAAAGGTATTGTTTGTTAAGTAAAGAGGTTTTCATTTCTTACATAGTTAATAGAATTAATAACAGCACCTTTCTTCTTAAAACACTAATCTCTCATTCTGAATTTAGTGTCTGTCACTACCAATAGTAAAAAACAACTATCTGTTGAATTTACGCCAGAGTAAAAGGGGGTATTTCAAAGACTAAGCTGTGGAATCTGTAAAGCAATATCCACTCTGAGTAAAGGTTTTGAATTCTTGCCCTCACCATGTGCAGTAATGAAATTTCCAGTGAGCACTCACTGTAGTGATGAGGCATCAGGAAAGCAGTATTTTGTCTTTGCGTTGCATCACTTTGGTTAGAAAGCATTAATTACTAACTGAGTCTTCTTATTGCTGTTCCTAGAAGGTTCTTGTAAAAATGCTGTACAGAAAGAGCAGAAAAGACCAATTCTTACAGGTGCAGTCTCTATTAAAAAAAGTTAATAGTGTGGGAAGAAATACATGTTCTGTATTTTGATGTGGGATATTTAAGGATAAACTGGTTTTGAAAAGCACTGCTTATTCAGTACATATTAGACTGGCTATGTTTCCCAATTCATTTTTTAGTTATCCTTCAGCTTTTTCATCCATGTCTAATAGGGCAGGATCAGTTATTTTTTACTTCTTTGCATCCTTTTAAATATTCAGTCTTTTTTTAATTGAGGTCAAAGTGAGAGACTGCAAGGAGGACATTAGACTGATAATACAAGATTTAAGTAATTTGTCAGGAACTGCTAGATTGAAATGTATCCCTCAATGCCAACCTCATGTTAATGTAGCTTGAATTTGTTGTTCTTCTCTGATTTTCAGTGGATGTTTGGGGAGGTGACTTCTACCTAGTGACAGAGCTCTGAGAACATTACTACCCATGTTTGGAGCTTGAGATTTCTTTTACTTGCTCTGTTATTTGCTGATTTTCTGAATAACTTCTATAATTTTTTGAAGCTGATGTTGCTTTGATAAAATAAAAAAGAAATAGCACTCCACAAGTTTGTAATTTATGAGGCTAACTTTCTATTTGTATGTCTAGTAGCCTGATTTTAGCAGGTTTTATAAACAAACAAAAGTGAGTGATGTTGGAGGTACCTGTCTTGTATGGAAAAAAACCCCATTTCTATCTAGACCTGTAAAAGGAGATTTGGAAGGGCAATCTTAAGGATTTTACCTTGAAAAACTGGACTACAGTTCCATCTGTTCTTTTCATGATGCCTTTTACAGTTGCTTGTTGAAATTAACTGGCTATTTTGGGTGTCTCTATTTCAGACTCTCATGGAAACCCCGTGTCTTCAGAAGATCAAGTCAGTCTAGCCCAGCAGATTTCTGATGTAGTAAAGCAGCCTGCCTTTATTGCTGGAATTGGTGCAGCCTGTTGGATTATCCTTATGGTCTTCAGCATCTGGTTGTATCGCCACAGGAAGAAACGAAATGGACTCACCAGTACTTATGCTGGTATCAGAAAAGGTGCTATATTTTGTATTTCAGTCTTCTGGCTGCTGAATGCCTGTTTGCTGGCTATTTACTTGGTCATCAGTCTCTTGTTCTTCTAAGATTTGAATCAGGAATTATCAGATTACTTCAATACTTAAAGGGTGGAGCATACAAAAGGTGCTAAATCTGACTTTCAAAGCATAAGTCTTTAGCAAAATACCTAGGCTAGTTTTTCATAAAGATACTACTACAAATGAGAAATGTAAAAATGGATTTAAGGCTGGGAGTTTCCAATAACCTTGCTATCTGACACTGTCCCATCTGAAAAGAAGCCAAGTGGATGGTAGCTCATTGTCCCTCCTGTTCAGTCCTGTGCTTGCTGCTGGGAACACTAACAGTGGCGTACATTACAGCAACGCTTTTGGTGTGTGTACTTGAGTTTCCTTCTGTTCTGAGGGAGTGTGGTGAAGTGGCTGTTTGCAAAAGCACAACAGTCAGTCTCCTTTCCAAGACTCTCTTCATCAATGCTGTTGTGTGACCCTTCACTGGGACTGGGTTCTGGGGCTGTCACATTCTGCGTTTGCATTTGGTTGGAATGGCAGCACTGGGGCTGACTTAAAGCATTCTTCATTTTCGTGTTATTTCATGTTACTGATAACTTTTATATCACATTGTCAGCAGACAAGCAGTACTTTGAAGTATACTCTGCAACAAACAAAACTAGAATCTGTACCTGGAAGATCTTCTGGAATAAAAACTGGATTCCTCCTGATTCAGTCATCTTTTGATTAAGCCCCGAAGTTGAATTCAATGAGCTGCACTTCATTACATCTCAGAGCAGTACCTTGTAGGCACTCTTAGAGTGAGAGCTATAAAATTTGGAATTAATCAGAAAATGAGAGATCCTGCTTTTGAAGTAGCAGAGGGAGAATATTTGATATTTAGCAATCAAAAGATAGGCCTAGGCTTAGAAGGTGGACACATCTTAATGTATGAAAGGTGTCATGAGATTCCATTCTTTAGTCCTTTCAAGAATGAATGCAAGATGGGCAAGAAAAATAGGCAAATATAACACAAATGTTTTTAAACGGTAAAAATGTGTTGCTATGCAAAAGAAGCAGTGCTTAAAATAGCAAATGAGTGAGTGGAAACATGGAAATAATTCTGGAGTGTTGCAGAGTTGAGATGTCCTCCCTGCTCTTAAAGTATCGATGCTCGCTGTAGACTACAAGCACAGTGGTTGTAGTGGAGTTGTAACCACTGAAATCGGGAAGGAATTCCACCCTTGATTCCTGTTCTGGTTGGATTTCTTAGGCAGGACAGACTCTCATGTAATGCTCCATTGGCTTGTGCTGTTTTGTTTTACTAATAGCATGCTGCCTTTCTATGGTCCTATCAAACTAACACCACTACGCTTTCAGCAGTACCTATGATTAAGCAAAAGCAATTTGTCCTTAAAAATAGTTACTTCAGTGACATCAGCCATTGTTCTAAACAGCTGGGATTTTTTCAGTATCTCTAAAAATGTCTTTTGTGTAAGTTGGTGGGGATTTAAATGAAACTATACAAAAAAGTAGGTTATCGAGTATTCTTCAAGGAAAAAAATAGCTGTCTTTAGTGAAGTACAGATTGCAAAGTAGTTTGCCACTCTGCAGGTCGTCAAGTCACAACTGCAAGCTCAAACTTTCTTCAGTCTTCCATTTCTTTATTTATTTTTATATTTAGCATCAGGCCTGACATCTGTTAAAATACTTCACTACTCCCACCCATACATATTGTACCAGCAGTCTTACAAACTCAGAAGAGTTTATTAATAGAAGCTCTAAGAATTAAGTTGTTCTTTTGTGTGGTGGTGATAAAATTTCTTTTAGTTGAACCTCTGTTCATCTGTTCCTCAGTTCCTTAAGAAACTAAACTACGTTTAGTACTCAGCTCCCAGAAGAGTAATGAGACAGTAGTTTGAGATTTTTTTCATGTCCTTGTGATTGCAAATTAATTTTTCAGATTCTTGATTCTCTTTTTAATAGCTTGGGTTTAAATGCACCTTCTTTTTTAATGAACACTTGTTACCATGGTTCTGTATTTTTGAATGTAGCTAAATTAAACTTGACTGTGTGAAAAGGCCTAGGTCAAAGGAAATACAATGACCTTCCCAAGATGAAGAGCCGTGCTATAAATGCAGCCTGAAATGGGCAAATGCTCCAAGGTTTTTCTTTCTTTGCTTAAGTGTCATATCCCTACAAATAAAAGGGGCTTGGTAAAAGGGGGAAAAATCTACAGCATATCCTAAATTATAACAAGACACTTTGCATTCCCCCTAAACATCAGAGTCGTTACAGGAATTACATTAGGAAGTTGCTCTCTTAGCTAGAATCTTTTATTTCTCTGTCAGGTTTGCTGACAAAATTCTCTCTCAAGGCTATTTTAGTGAATATTTTATTGTTTTTCTTCCCCTTCTCTTTGCTGTTTTTAGATTGAAAAGGGCAATGTTAGCCTTGTTCTGCCCATCAGTGGTAGGGAAACTATTCTGTCTTGTCAACAGGAGGGGGAGCATGTGCTAATAGGAGGAGCAGATGCTGGTGCTCTGTATTTGGATTAGAGACCCTATTGATCCAGGGAGGATTTATAGTAGCTGTGAGAGAGAAGATTGTCAAGCAATGTCATTGTTCCATCGTTAACCTTTTCCTCTTAAAGCCAAGGGTTGAAAGGTAGAAAGGTGTTACATCTAGGGAGATATTCTACTTTTTTTTTTTCTGATTATTTGTGAAAGAAAGGTAATAACTCTGATTAAGGGGCTCATCTATGAAAACAAAAATGCTGCAGTAGATTTTAGTGCCTTTATTATAGTGAGAGTTGGTGCCATTCTTGATTCAGAGACAGTAAAACAGCAGTTCTCTTTGTTCTTTTTTATGATTATTGTTTCCTTACTGAATATTTAAGTGTGCCTATTAGTTCAGTGTAATGAGCATTTACTTAGTGAACTGCAGATAAGATTCAATAGGACCTTGATAAGGCTTTGTTATGGAATTTGTCATTCTGCATTCTAAAATGATTAACAGCGTGGGGGTTTTGTTTGTGCTAGGATTTTCAGAGAAAAAAATCCTTAAAATACCAAACTGAGAGGGATTTGAAGGCTAAACCACAATCAGGTCTCCTCAGGAGCACAATGGAATATCAGGCTTTTTTTTTTTCTTTTCAGAATAGTACCCACAGAGACAAGCTTCTTTATGAATTGTAAATTTAATTTTATTTTTTATGTCAATGTGACTGAACTAGTGGGTTAGTTATATACATTTGTTTTATGTTCAGCTGTCTGCTAGAGTTATACTAATGTTGTATGTTTCCCTTTCTCTCTTCAGCTTAATAACCAGTTTGTATTTTGTTTTGATTTTTCAGTCCCGTCTTTTACCTTCACACCAACAGGTATATATTTGCACTTTTCCCCCCTTCTTTGTTACTTAAGCATGTGTTTGTGGTCCTGTTTCCTCTCTCTGACATAACCAACCAGCCCAGCTGTTCTGAAGGGGTTTTTTTAAACAATTCCATTAAGGACAGCTATCATTATTTGTTTTCTAAGTAGTGTGTATTTGCTTTGTGGCTGACAAATTTTTCTATATGTGTGTACCATTTTGTGGCATATCATTTCACACCAGTATGCTGTTTTGTAGCATGATCCTGTCAGCTTGTACAACCTGGGCTCCCTTTGTGCCTATTGCAGTGTGGTAGTGCGGCCTCCTGCATCTGGGGATGCAAAAGGTGGTTCTGATGGAGGAGGAATAACTTAGCAGAGCCCAGATGCTGACTTGAAACGGCTTCAGTGGGATTATAGTTGGTGAAACATTTGCCCCTGTTCTTTCCTGTGAATCTGCATTAATCCAGTGACCTAGGAGTTGGCTGCTTTGGAAGATACAGAAAATCAAAGTGTGATAGCTGTTAGATTTCTTTGCCTGCTGCCTTAAACCATATTTGTGCTATGAAATTTTTACATAGTTATCCCATTCTGCTTAAACAGAGGTGCGTTTTTAATTCAGTGTGTGTTTAAAATCATCTTCTATTTATTTTTGTTTGGAAGTGTGCTAAATATAACATAATCTGAACGATAGCCTGCCAAAGTCCATGAGAGCCTTTCTGTTCTGTAAAGCTGACCTTCAGTGGGTCCCACAGTCTGGCAGCTGAGCGGCTCTTCTTCTGCAGTAGATAGAATTCAACACATTCAGTGCCCACTGGTATATTGCATTTCTTGCAGCTACAGCCTGAGTGAACAGACAAGTTGTTTCTTCCCGCAGTGTTAAAAATCCTTTATTTTTACAAGAGGTCTGTGAGACTTGTAGGACATGGATGTCCAGGCAGGGTAAAAACCATCTGCCCTCTCCTCTGCACTTAGGTTGGGAGGGCATATTATCTCATAATCAGCACTGGACTAATTTGGCCTCTGTGCAGCAGCTGAGTTACATCCTTCAAGGTGGACCACAGATGAAGCAAACTCAGTCTGTCTGTGCTCATCCCCACTGACCCAATTGTACTGGGTTAGGTTCTTACCCGCCTGCTTTTAATCAGTCTGAACAGTACCTTGTTTCAAAAGTCATCCTGTTATATTTGGTGGGGTTGCTTCTTGCTCAGCATGAGTCAGAGTGGCCCTTAATGTTTCTGAAGGCCTTTGAGACCCACAGTGGAGACTAATTCAAACACTTGTTAGTTTGCTGTTACTTTAATTGGCTTAACAGAGAGCTTCTATTGCATCATGATTGTATCACACTACTGAGGTTGGTAGGGTAGCTAACATATATTTTCTCAGTTGAATCCTTAACATTAAAAGAAAATATCGGAACCCTTAAAGATATGTCAGAGCTGCAAAATAAATAGCCCTAAGATTTTTAAAGAACAAACTGGGAAAAACATAAAACAGGTAAAATATTTAAAAGAGAGTCCTTTTTTTTTTTTTAATCCACAATCTCAGTCACTTGTTCCTTCAACTTTAAATGGAACCAGATCCTCCTCTTTAGCATTACCTTTCGTAAAAGAGTTACCTGTAGGAATGTATCCTACATTTTAATCCTGTTACTGTAGTCACTGCCAGCATTTATCTCTCTTCTGCAGACTCCCAGTTTTGGAGTTCTTCTAAACAGCAGAATTTGGCTGCTTGTTTTCAACATGTTCCTAGTTGGAAAGCATAGAATCCATCAGAATTTGTAGGGAGGAAATCTCCTTAACCCTTTGACAAACCCAGTGCATACCTGCAGAACTTAAGCACTGTTTCTTCTTGCATGTTTGCATCCTAAAATCTGACTTTTCAAACATCGTGCTACCTGTGAAGGATTTGCAATCCCTGCCAACAAACAATTGCATGTGGACATCCACTTCGTTGATGTAGAATGTTTCTGAAATGCTAGCAAAATCATTCCTTCTGGTTTATAAAGTATTCTTTCCACCAGATATTTTTTACCAAGATTCATACATTTAAATCTTCAGATTAGAAAGTATAATTTATAAATCTAGTTGTAATATATTATAAAATATGGAGTTTCTGTGGACTTCTAGATTGTGCTTTTTCTCAGAGTGTAGTGCAATAACATTAAGAAAGTAAATGTATTTTTGCAGTAGCTTCAGCAGTAATGAGCCATTGTTTACATTGGAAGTAAGGTCTGGTATAGAATCATGATACCTCTTTAATTTTGCCAAAATAATAAGGTAGAGCAAAGCTTTCACATCCAGCCATTCATGAAATAAATATATGACCTAAATTCTTCCACAGAGTAACTCCACTGAAGTCAGCAGAGTTGTGTTAAGGATACGTTCAACCTGATGTATGGCTTCCTGCTTTCTTAAGTGATACATGAGTGTGTGTGAGTGTGTGTTTTTTAGAACAGAACTGAAATATAGAGAACCCTGTTGGGGCCAAGACTAGCAGTTATCAAGCAACACAAATATTGTATATAAACTTGGTTTTGAAGTGATAGCTTGCAGAATGAGACTCAAAATTAATGCATAAACAGTGCACATTTATTGTCTTAGCTAAAATGAAACAAAGGCAAATGTAATGCTGCTATCTCCAGGAGTCTTATGATTTTAAAATTATTTCCTTTTTTTATCTTTAACTATTTCAGTAACGTATCAGAGAGGAGGAGAGGCCGTAAGCAGTGGTGGCAGGTAATTATGTCCTTTATTCTTAACGGTATAAATCATGTGCAACTAAATGTAAGGGTGCCAGGCGTACAACGATCCTTGTAAGTGATGGCAGAATAATTCCTTGCAAAGATGTGTTTTAGTTTATTATATTAATTTATATATTTTAGCCATATATTTTTCTGTTTGGAAGGAGGGTATATGGTTTGAATTTTTAGGTTGCTTCCAAAAAATTGCTCGAAATGTTTTCAGCTTTGTTAACCTGTAAAAACTGCATCTCAAAAAATGACCAGCAGAGGGAGAGCTTTAACTTTGAAATAAAGACCTGGCTTACTACCTGATTAAGGGAGTAAAAGTAATTAAGTCGTGGCATTTATGAAGATTAAGAAATATAGCTGGTTCACAAATACTACAAAGAAAGAAAATGTTTATTGGAAAAAAAATTGCTGAAGACATAAACAGCTTTTAAGGGGACATTTTTTAAGAGAAAATCTTGCTATGACTACAAAGCACTTAAAGTGTCACTTCCAAGAGATGGAAACAGGTAGGTTTTAAATTTAAAGCCCTCCACTTTGAGAACCTGGCCCATTCCAGATTGAGGATTTAGCTAAAACATGTTCCCTGGGTTTACATTATTACTTAATGAATGGCAATGGACAATACAGTAATTTACATTTCCTGCATAGAGGTGGAGTTTTCTTCAGGAAAAAAAATAAAGATTTTAGCAAAAAGGCAGTGGTCCTTTAGTAGCACACCATTTTTTTTCTAGGTCACATTCGAATGTGCCTTTTTATAAGCATCTCAGTTAAAGATTTGGCATGATGCTGAAATAAATGCTCAAATCTTGGAAATCAGCTGGGCAGCCAATTCCTGGTATCAATTCCTGTTTCACAAGTGACATCTTGCAATTCCTAATTTGCAAGACTGTGCAAAAATTTGGTAATTGTGAAGATGAGGCATAAAATAAAACATTCCCAGTCTAATTGAATGTTGTGCAGAGGTGAAGCTACTCCGCTCTTGCTGCAGCTCAACTTCACATGTTAAGAGCAATTGCAGATATCTCTGGTCCAGCACTGTGTGCTGCTGTGTTGTCATGGCCATAAAAGCATGGATGAAACCTCTAGAACAGTTCCCATGTGATTTTTTAGTGGACAAATCTGTAAATCACTGGGCTGCTGCCTTCACTCCAGGATAGTGAGAAAATAAGAGAGAACAGAGATGAACCCTCTTTTTCCCTGGCAAGGTTGTTCAAAACAATACACAGTTAACAGCCTTTGTGTTCTTTGTGCCACTGTGCTTTCTTGCTCTTCCCATAGCACAGACAGGCTCACAAAGCACGCTCAGGCTCTGAGGACAGAAATGTACCCAGGCTACATCATATTACAGACATTTTGGTAGTGCTGAGAGGCAGCATCAATTCTACTGTCCTAGTTTTCAGCAGCAGTGCCATAATCCAGCAGTGTAGTTGTAATTCAAGGTGCTGACATCTCTGCTGGTTTTGTTAATTTGCATATGTAGCATTTACAGCATGTATGATGTACCTTATTTTGTAGAATATGAAACACACTTCTGCATTAAAAAAAAAAAAAAAAAAAGTTATTTTTGCATATGAAACCTTCCTCTGATTTCCAAACTTAAAGTTTTGACTTCCTTACTTTATATATGCAGTGTTTTGGAAAGGTTTAGCATTTTTGCCAAGTGCAGTTTCATGAGCACATTAAAGTGTTTTTCAGAATTCAAAATGTCACAGTGATATATCTCAACATAATCCCCACTTCTGTGATGCTGAAAAAAGACCCATTTCTGTAGCAATCCTTTTTCTCGACAGGATTTGAGTAATGGTGATTGTGGTGGATTGACTCCAGCCAGCATCTAGGCACTCACACAGAGACTTGCTCAGTCCACTCCTATCTCAGACCCACAACAGTAATTCAGGGATTCGAGAAATTTGCTGCCAAGGTTAAAGATCTTTGGAAATTTTACTCTCAAATCATCACCAGGCTATGGAGCTGTAAATCAAGCATCTCTTGCCTACTTTTCCACCTAAATGGCTCCATTTAGTAGAATCATCTACTTATATACCTCACCAAATTTTTTACATGACAGCAGGTGTGAATGCAAAGTAAACAAAGGGTCTTTAACTCTCTATTCAAACATCCACATCTTTTAAAGTGCTGAAACACTCTGGAATGCTTCTGTCTCCTCCAAAAGCCTTGAGGTTTATTACATTGTAAGAGCAGAGTTGTAGGGAAGAAAGAGGGTATTTCAGATCAGCTGGCCTGCTCACAGGCCTACCTAACCACATAATTATTTCAGATTTTTTTAAAAAGTATTTCTTTACTGTAGGTGCATTGTCTGGTTTGTAAGCCTGACAGCAAGTCAAGCCTCATCACTGCCTATGTTAAATTGTCAGATGGCATATGCAGTACAGAAATATATATACACACATACATGTATAAATCTTTTAAATGTCATTCTAAGACTATGACTTAAACCTGCAGCACTGACAGACTCTATCCCCCACAACTCACTGCATGCAGCTTATATTCTCAACTTGCTGTTTAAGAGGATTAGCGTATTTTACTTTTGAAGATCATCACATCTAAAATTATGGAAATTAGTTTCTGCACTGAAAAGTGGCCTGTTGAATCCTTAAAGAAAGAGCTTGTTTTTATTTATATATATACATATACATATGTATATGTATATATATGACAGTGGCTAAAATTACCTATTTTTAAAAACACCTTAGTTATCAAAGCAATTTAAAATTGTATAGGGATGTCATTTATGTGGAACTGTAACATCCACTGCACTGTTAGTGTGGAAACTTCAGAGGCACCAAAGATTCTATAGAACATTCATCAGAGAGTGTCTTTCACACTCACGAGAAAAATTCAGCAATGTGGAAATCAGGGAATGTTGTTTCTTTCTGCTTTATTCCAAGTGCAGGCAGTATGCAGCATTCATATCTGGATATTTTTAAACTGTTAAGTATTCCCAGTTACTTTAAACTTTCTCAGAAGCTGATGCTGTTCCACTCACATAAAGATTAGTTGAGTGGCCTACTCATTAACAAGGGTGTATCACCCACTCAGTATAGTTAGTGAGATCCAAATGCTCTCAACCACGGAGGTTTCTGTTATCTTCTGTTCCCTTTGATCCACTACAGTAATACTGTCTGATGGTGAGGAGAACTTGGCTGCATAAATCAAGAATTTTAGACTATTCACAGCCAAATTTGGCTCTTACTTATGCGTATCCATCTTGCTTTCATGGGTGAATTTTTTGTTTGTTTGACTTGCCAGTTTCCTCTTTTCAACCTGTCTTAAAGAACCGGTGAAGGGTCAGGAAAATAAACATACAATATTCTAAGAAAAAAAAATAGAAATAAAACCAAAGTAACAGGTAAAGGTTGCACACCGAAATATATGTGTAGGTTAGCAAAATGAACAGATGCTGTCCTTGGCTGTTCACTTTAGTGTTTTAGCAAGGACCAGGTTATATAGGAGACTGGAAACTGTTAAATAATTGATTCAAGCTGCATTTTCCAATGCTCAAGCCTTTAGATATACTATATTATTTTGCAATATCTAATTTTTTGTGAAGAGTGTAACTGCAATGTGAAAATGCTTTTGTTTAATTTCTGAAATGACCATGCTTTGTTTTTAAAGGCCAGGACTCCTAAACATCAGTGAACCAGCCACTCAGCCATGGCTAGCAGATACTTGGCCTAACACAGGGAACAATCACAATGACTGCTCCATCAACTGCTGCACCTCTGGCAATGGAAATAGTGATAGCAACCTTACAACGTACAGTCGACCAGGTTAGATATGTTTCTACCTTGCTAAGGAATCTTCTTTACAGAGTGTATGATTCTATACCTGAAAAAGTGTACAGATTTGCTTGGGGTTTTATTTCCAATGCATTTAGACTTAGTAGAGTTTCTTCTCTGTGCCATGATCCTGCTTTTGGTCCCTTTTTGCATTCTTTTTCAGTCCTCTTTGGATAGTTGTAGCAAGCTTTAGGCTGAAGGATTCCCTGCAAAGTCCAATGCTACCCAAAATCACACTGAACTGATGAGTATCAGCTTTTGAGAAGGGCAGATAAGGTCATTTTTAGGTTCTGTACATCTTTGTTGATTGGATGGAGAAGGAGAAGTAGTGAAATGACACTAATGAGATTTTCCTTCTGGTTTGGGTGTGATGGGAAGAAAGAAAAAAAACATTGCTACAGTACTTGCAGCAAAATCAGTCTATTTTGGCACATTCAAAACTTCCCTTGGAGTGCCATTCTGTACAAAAATGGACAGCTGGTGTTCTGGTTAGGGTGTGTGGATAAACAAGTTAACTTCACACCCTAAAAGCAATTACAAAACGTTAGGCTAAGTGGTAATTCCTGGGAACTTGGGCAGGACTCAAGAGTGCTCCTGAAGAAAACCTCACGAGTTCCATGAGAACACAATTGGAGAATTATATCTTGAAGTGCTGATTGTTGCAATTTTTTCTTTTTAAACAGATCTTAGGTTCATTTTGTTTTAACTGAGTTTGTGTTACTGGTGAGGAATGAAATGAGTCTTTTCCACTACACCATCTCTAGCTGCTTTTTGCTCATAGTATCTCCCAGCATTTCAGAGAGGGAGTATAGTTGCCTGTAGTGAAGTTGCATAAGTGCAAAGCAGCATTAGCTTCTTTAATTAATGTGGGACCAGCTATAATGGTTGGTAGTTCATGGATGGTGGTAGTGCTAATTCATCTCCTGCAATAATGCTTTCTGGCAGTGACCAGTGCCAGGTTCTTCAGATGAGAGATTTTGACACTAGAGCCTTGGATCTGACTCTGCCGGAGTATATCACATCCACAACTACCTATGTAAAAAGATCTCTGATACAGGGATACCTTACTGTGGCAAGGACAAATATAGCAAGTTCTAGTAACTGAAACTTAGAAAATTCAGAAAAGGAAGAGAATGCACATTTTTGTGGGTTGCAAACTATTACAACATCTTGTAATGAATTGCAGTGGATTCTTCCCCATTTTGGCTTTCATGTTAAGCTTCGTTGTGTTGCAAAGGGAATCCTTCCTTTCAAGTAGAACTTCTGAGCTTGGCAGTCAGGCAATATGTTCATAATGGTCTCTTCTGTCCTGGAAAATGTTTTTAATTCCATCAGCTTGGGCTTGGTTTGTGCTCTGAAGCAGCAGCAATGGATATCCCCTCTGTAGCTGTGATTATGCTAAGTAGCTAATTGCTTTTAAGTATAACACTGTCTTCCAAGTCTACAGAATGGGAACAGATTGTTCCAAAAGTTAATGTTATAAAAAAAAAATAACAGAATAAATTTTCTGTTATATAGGTAAATCAGTTTTAAGTACTTTATATGAGGAATTCTAATGTGTCTGTGTAAAAGAATGTACCTACTGCATATACTGTATTGATTATATTGCCTTACAAACAAATTGGATGTAGCAGTAAATGGAAGGAGGTAAAAATACATGTGACTCTGCAAGGATATTGTAGAATATAATGAAAAGTATACAGGATATATAATTGTCCAATTTAATACAATAGACTTTGAAAGGAGGAAAGAGACTAGCATGGTTTCAGTAGGTGAGAGAAAAAACAGAAATGAAAACATTTAAACAGTGGAAATCACGGAGTTGAAGACTGTGAAGCAATAAATATCTCATATAAGAAAGAAAAATGTATCAAAATAAAGAAAAATATATCAAACCAGAAAAACCTTCAAGAAAACACAGGCTGGAGGGCATGAAATCTGCAGTGATAAGCCCTCTTTGGCATGTTCCTTAGTCACAGAAAATATGGATCAGTGGTTTTCTTCCTCAAGTAGTATATTATTTCTCTTTTTCAGGAAATATTTCTCACAAATATGTATGTATTATGGAATAATTTTGAAATTGAACTTCCTCTATGTTTACGATTACTCTAAATGAAATAATTAGTAAAGTCTTGAATTCTGTGCGTAGTTGTACTTGTCATCATCTGCAGTAAATTCATTGTGGCCACAGGTAATGGACTTCAGGCTTTGAATTTAATTCATTAGCATAAATACCACATCTTTTAAAAGAGAAAAACTATATTCCTGGTGAGAGTTATGTAATTATTGATGCATTAATCAAGTGGAAAAGGAGAAGTTTCACTTAAGGATCGATAAATGCTAGTTTCACTAAGCCTTCTAACTGCTGACCAGCAGACTGTTTTACTCCATTCAGTATTCTCCCAGTGGACTGGATGTGGAGAGGACAGAAATGTCAGACCAGCTGTCACGCAGAGGCAACAGAACGTGGAAAGGCAGGGACACAGTTTCATGCAGTAGTGGCCAGAGCATCAGCACATGTCTAATTTACTCTCTGCAATAACTGGTGATCTCGTGATGCAGTAACTCTCAGAAGAATGAATTCATACTGTCTATATGTTATGTCTTAAGCATACAGGACAATGATATTACTATGGTATTACATACTTAGCAATATCTGAAGCAACTAAAAATTAGCAAGAATTCCAGATGGCTTTCCTGTTTGGTTTTTTTTGTTTCAAATCAAATATAAGACTGTACAAGGAAACAATGCTCAAATAAAGACTTGCTACTGGGTCCTGACTTACCTTTTACATTGTACTGTTTTTCTTTAGTTCTGTTATGTGTAATCATTTTTCACTCTGTTTTGTCAAAATCTGTTGTATCTCTATTTCTTATCACAAATACAAGAACGTCTAAATGCTGTTGGGGTGACATGAGATGACCGTAAGTTTTGGTTAATTTTTTCTTGCAATGCAAATTGTTTTGATCACAGTTATTAACTGAATATCTATGCTTTGAGAATAATGTCTAAAAAAGTGCATGTTTATATGGCCACTTAGGGAAAGCCCAGCAAGGTAAGTAATTGTAGATGCAACTCAGAAGATCTGAATTTACAGTGAAACAGAACAGCGAACCCTGCTTTTAGAGCAGTAGTTTATAAGGTAAATAATATTCTGTAAATTATTTAGTTAATGACAGTATCTCTGCTTCAGTATCTCTGCTCAATGGATGCAAGCCATATAGTTATACACTAAAAACAAAAATAATTTAAAGGGGATTTCATTGAAAGTACAGTGTAAGCGAACACAATGACCTTTTCTCTTTTCTCTCCTCTGTGGTTAGCCGATTGTATAGCAAATTACAACAATCAGCTGGACAACAAGCAGACAAACCTGATGTTGCCTGAGTCAACTGTATATGGGGACGTGGACCTCAGCAACAAAATGAATGAGATGAAAACCTTCAATAGTCCCAATCTGAAGGATGGAAGATTTGTCAGCCAGCCTGGGCAGCCCACTCCTTATGCCACCACTCAACTCATCCAGTCAAATATCACCAATAATGTTAACAATGGCAGCGGGGATACGAATGAGAAACACTGGAAACCCTCTGTTCAGCAAAAGCAAGAGGTTCCACCCATACAGTACAACATTATGGAGCAAAACAAATTAAACAAAGGTGAAGAGCTTTTAGCTTGTTTCTCCTCTTTAGGCATCAGAGGAGCTTTGACCTTCTGGTGCTGGGAGTCTAAAGCTTTCAGGTTCAGCAATTACAGGCTTCTGTGGTGCTTTTAGACTTCTGCCTCTTTAGATTTAGAAATCCACAGCTAACAGTGTCAGAAAGTTAATTAGCACCACAATAACCTTCAGATATTGAATTTATTGAAAAAAACCAAGCTTTATCTTTAGAGAAGAGTTAAATAAAATACATTTCCTATGGATATGAGATTAATTTAAATTTAATAGTAGTTAAGGGATTGGTTAGGACAGAGGCTAGATATTTTATTCATAAGGCAGATGCATGGTAGTCACATTATACTCTACCTTAAATTTTAAATAGGTCAACCCACTCTTCCCAGTTGTGGATGGAGACTAATTAAATCTACATGTTCATGTAAACGAATGAAATTTTGCATATCAAACTCTGCAAAATTGTATTGTGTTGTACACTGGGGACAGAAATGGAGTGATCCAATTCATTTTAGACTTGTTCCTAGCAAGCCTTCCATTCTCATATTGAGAGGCAATGCTACCGCACACAGTTGTGGAAACTAAATTCCTGTGTTACCCTGACTGAAGTCTGTGGATCCAGAAGCTAAAAATAAATTGATTTCAGTGTTAACGGGAAACATCAGAATGTGCTTTTGTGTCCTTGAGGGCATGTTTCTTTAATATACTGTGTGGGAGTTGAAAGAAATAGGTATGTGATTTCTTGCTAGTCCTCCAGGCTACCATGCAGCCTCTTTTAATAACCTGATTTGCAAAACAGTATCCCTAGGAACTGGACCCATTCTAACTTGGAACTTTTTGCATGGATTGTTGTAACTCAAGTGATCACCCAGTGATAAGTGATCCAGTAAAAAGAAATGTTTCATTACAGGAATGTTGGTTTCTCTACCGGACCCATCTACTCACAGACGAGTTCAAAGGGCAATATAAAATGTGACACCTTCCCTTGACATAAACATGCCAAAAGAAAATTCAGGGAGTTTGGCTCCTTACTAGAGGGTGAAAGCTGTATTTTTTGTAATTGTTTTCTTTCATGCACTGTGTATTACGTGTCTGCTTGGGAATTAAAACACGTTTGATTTTTATGCGCTGGAAGACACTGCCTCTTTCAAACTGTGTATATTACAGCTGCATATTCTCTAGCATATTGTAGTGTGGAAAGGCCCCCTTAAAGTATTGTCTGCTGACAGTCATATATACATATTTCAGAGTGCTGATTTACTGTTTATCCTCTGTGTAAACATATGTGGTATGTAGGGCTTCAGCGTGGTCTGTGGAATGCAACAAAGCCGAGAAACTATTACAGAATACACTCTGGTGTGGAATTTATCATTTTGCTCTTTTTCCCATGCTTACATTATCACAAACATTTCTGCAGCAGATGGGGACTGAATTATTAGTTTTGTTTATTTTTGTTTTGATTTGCTTTTTTATAAGTCAATATTCTCATCTTGGTTTTCTCATTTCCTAAGTCAAAGGCATCTTGCTGATGATGATGATACCTATAGCTTTTGTGATGGGAAAGAACTGTTTCGATGAGTTTTACATGCTGTGTCTCATTGTCACTACTGTATATCCAGTGATTCTGTCTGTGATGCAGTTTATTTGCTGTATGAAGAGTAACTCAGTTCCTTTCTGTTCTCTGTAAATTATAATTCCTTTTTAGCATGATAGTATTGTTCTGCCAGATGAGTATTTTACTTCTGATAAAGTTTTACAGATCTGGTTGCCAAATTTAGATTTTAAAGTAGTATGTATCAAGTGCTTTGGAACTGAAGAAGAAAGTTAAGGTAACCGCCATTAGCAAAAAAGGAGCTGCCTGTAGAACCTGCACGATCCAGTGTAAATAGAAATCTTGGAGCCAGTACGCCTGAAACAAAGATCTCTTCTATTGTAAACCAAATTCAGTGGAGCTGCATTGTTGCTCTAGCAGATTGTTCAGACCTTGTCTTACAGGGCTGACTCCTATGTGGGTTTGTCACCTTTGAAATACAAAAAGTAGCTACCACAGCCCATTGGTTACCCTGCATGCATAAATTAGGCAGAGACCATGGAAGATCAGTCAAGGTGACACTATATTCATATGCACAATGCTCACACATATAGAGAGATATATCTCCATTGAAGCTTAATTGTTGCAGAGGCTTTGTGAAAATCCTGTCCATAGGATTTCATTTTACTTCATTTTAGCTGTGCAGCTACTAAGTTCCCATGATTTTCCTTAAGCTTACAATTAGAGACAAGATAAAAATAAAACATGATTGTAGGATGATTTTTCTTTCAAAAAATTGAAATTATTTCTTCCTCACTCTTTTCAGGACATCTTACTATGTCGTATAAAGCAGGTACATAGATGTGTTTCTGAAGGGTAGCATTAACTATACTATTAAACTTGCAGATTACCGAGTCAATGACAACATTGCTCCAACTATTCCGTACAACCAGTCGTACGACCAGAATACAGGTGGATCCTACAACAGCTCAGACAGAGGCAGTAGTACATCTGGTGAGTAGCTACAGTGTTTTCCAAACCTTAGGCCTTGTACTGTTTGGACACTGTAGCCATGGTTAGCACTACCTACTGGACTTAGACAAGGAAAGATGTGGAGGAACCCACTATCAGCAGAACAGCACAGGGTTGTTAAACAGCACAAAAACTGGCTCAATAGGTGCCTGTATTTCTGTTGCATCCTCTTGTTTGCTTAGTGTCATCTAAATGTCCAAAATTGTGAAAGTCATGAAGAGACTGGTTTTCTTAATGTTGATACCCTACTGGATAATGTTATGGTTTCCAGATGGGCAAGTCATAGAAATTCCTTTTCAACTGCCACACACACACAAAAAAAAAAAAAAAAAAAAGAAAGAAAAGAAAAATAGGATTTTAATTTTTGTATTACCTTCCTGGTACTTTAATTTTTTTTTTTCCATCCCTTGGGCCTACTGCCCCAAGACAGGCCTTATTCATGAACACTCTCAAGATACCGGAGTATTTGAGTGATACTTAACAGAGCTGCTTTGAGAATTTTTTTATTTTATAAATTAAACCCATCCAATTTTTAAGTAAAAAAAAAATTGTAGATTTCAGTCACTATATGTCACAATTATTCTTGTATTTCATTCAGATGTAGACACTAGATAATTAAAGTTAAATTTTGTTTCTCATTGTTACCTCCTGTATATAAACTATCTATAAGTCCTTGGTAAAAATCTTGAAACAAGACAGCTTTATGTGCTGGAAAATGCCAGCCTGGGCACTGAAATTGTACTCTGTGCTTTGGAACCACAGAATATGATTTAATTCAAAAGATGCTCTATCATTGTGGTATTACCTCTTCACTTTCAAGTTTGATTTCTAGTAGAGAAATATTCAGAGCTAAACCAGAAACTATCCATAGGCTTGGTTTGGGGCTTTACTGTGAATCTGAGACTGTTTATTTACATCAAACTAATTATAGGATGAATTATGGTCACAGTCAGTAGTGCTGAGGACTTTTCACATCCTGTTCTGCTGTTGCCTTTGATAGTCTGGTATCCTCAATCCTAACCGGTGTTCCATCTTGACCAATTCTGACCAAGGCACAGCAGAGACATAAATATGCTGATGAGCCTGCTGTGCCTCTGGGTGACCTGAATTCTCAGTGTGGCTGGGGTGAGATAAGCACAGCTCCCAGTTCTCCCAGCTGCTCAGGGGTGTTTTTCTGGGAGACAGCCTTTTGCCTGTTCCCAGGTCTACAACGTCTGGATGTGGTGCTGAGCTGGTGCTCAGTGATGTTTAAGACTTGAAATTCATCATGGAACATCTCAGGGGTATGGACCCATACAAATTAAAAATTAGAAGGTGGTATTCTCCATGCTGATGCCTGTTAGGGTTATTCAGAAGTCCAACAATTTATAGTTCTACACCAAGGACTCCAGCAGGAATGAAGCAAGGTGACCAGAGTAATAAATCAATTGTGCTGAATCTAGTATATATCATGGTGCTTAGGGTAGAGAATGCAGATGATTGTCACCTTGGGATGGTTAGGGTCTTGCTTGACATGCTGAAATACCAGAAAAAAAATTGTACGTAGCTAAAACACGTGTCTCTGGAAGCTAATGGGGGACAATAATAAGCAGAACTACTGTCTGTAGGAGTGGAAAATCTGACAGCAGAAGTGAGAAAAACAAGCTTCCTAAATCTTACACGTGAGATTTAACTATGGAATTATAAAATCATGCTTCAGATGAAGAGAGAAATGTGAAGGATTTTAAAACATACTCAAAAATATTGACTTTATCTACAATAAAGGAGTAAAAATAACAAAGAAGAATTAAAATATAGACCAGGGAACAATGGTTGAGTCAGTTCTTGTAGCCATGTCTAAATTTAAAATTCACCTGAGTAATTGGTCTTATTCAAAGTTATTTAAACTGTTAAAACTGCATTGTTTTATTATGAGCTGTAATTTTCCAGTAGTAGTAGCTGAAAACATTTGTGAAATGTCATTGATATTTCTTTTTTTTTGCCCTGTTATTTTAGTTTTTCCAGCAATTATTTTCAACTGCACCTGCCATTTAGACTAAAAGTAGTAATTTCATTGTGCCTAAAATGTTTCAGTGGACAAGTACAAATCACATATATTCAGTGACTTAATGCAACAGTGGAACTTTAATAGATCATATCTGTATCATATTGTATATTAGGTTTTGGCAATTAAATAGTATAAAGGCACTTCAGAAAATATTTCTACAGCACATTTGTTTTAGATGATAATCTATAATGTAATTAATAGAAGTAGGAAGCTCACTGTAAGTGACTCTACTTGTAAAACTCATTTACGATTTTAACACATTTTGACTATTTATTAACAATTAAAGTTTTGCATCTCATGTGCTTTTTTCCATGCTGTGTAAAGTTTCTGGTTAAATTTAACCACTCAAGGTGTAGACTAATTCTGCAAAGAAGCTACAAACTCAATGCAAGAGTAAATTCACAGAGAATACGAGAGCATCTGGGAAGGACTACAGTTATTTTGTGTGTCACAGCTAGTGCTGAGGAGAAACTTAAAAGCATTACAAGTATGTGTTGCTTTTTATTCACAGGGAGCCAAGGGCACAAGAAGGGTGCTCGGACTCCAAAGGCTCCCAAACAAGCTGGAATGAACTGGGCAGATCTTCTTCCACCCCCTCCAGCACATCCACCTCCCCATAGCAATAGTGAAGATTACAGTCTTTCAGTGGATGAAAGGTAAGAAAGATGAAGACATCATCCATTTCTCACAATAATCACTGGTTAATTGAACTGTAATTTGCCTTAGAAGCTGGCAGTGAGACCTTCCTTCAGCACCATTTTGGTGCTGCTCATCTAGCTGTAGTGTGGCTATTTAGAGAGCAGTTGCTGACAGTGGTGTACATCCACTCAGTGCATCCTTACTAAGCTGTTCTCAAGAGCACATAGAACAATGATTTGTTTCTGGGCTATTTATACATGTACAAGATATGCTAATTACACAGTACAAATTTAAGTCCTTATTTTCTTAAAAAATTAATTTTAGCTATGACCAAGAAATTCCTTGTCCTGTCCCACCCGCAAGGATGTATCTGCAGCAGGATGAGCTAGAGGAAGAGGAAGAAGATGAGCGAGGTCCTACTCCACCTGTCCGAGGAGCAGCTTCCTCTCCAGCCGCTGTCTCCTATAGCCATCAGTCAACTGCCACCCTCACCCCCTCTCCCCAGGAAGAACTCCAGCCCATGTTACAGGACTGTCAGGAGGATCTGGGACACACACAACACCAACCTGACCGGAGGTGTGTGAATGCAAATGTAGCAAGAGAGATGTGACAAGAGTCATCCTAGCCCCACTGAAAATTGCTGTTGAATTCAGTGAGGCCAAGATTTTCCCCCAGATATTTGTTCTGTTGATACTTAGCTTCTGATTCAGGATGCTAGAACTATTTTAAGCTAAGAAATAGGTAATTAAGTTGCTTTATCATCATACCATGGAAAGAAATGCAGTATATCACTTTACGGTACGTACGATGCTGACATAAGTTAAATTCACAGGCATCAGGATATTAAAGTGGTATCATTAACACAGCTTACCATATAATTACAGTTCCATTGTTTCCAATAGATTTACTGCATTATTACCATAAAATAGCATGCATTATTTCACAGTAACTGTGCAATTAACTTGTCACCAATATGTATGAATATATGTAAATTTATAATTTATATAACCTATAGATTTTCCTCCTCTCATAAATCTTAATGCAGGAAATTACAGCTTGCAAAATTTTCTTACCATTTCCATCTACCCTTATTTAAAGGAATGACCAACATTAATAAAGATGGATATTTGTTACAGGGAAATTTTGTTTCTTCTCTGAGTTGCATTTAGTACAACCTACTTTGCATATACCCTCTCACAGCTCCTCTTCCATAAAACGGTGATATTTAAATAATGCTTTTTATGTATAATGCTTAATTGTCTTCCTTTATTTAAAGAAGGCACAGCTTTTCTGTCCAAAATTATGTTTCTTATGTTATTTTTTCCTCCATTCGTTTGCACATATTGTTTGTTACCACAAATATATAAGCTTACCTGTAATATTCTAGCTTTAGTTATACAATCCATGATGAAATTTATTTGATCTTAATGATATATTTTCCAGAATGTCTTTTTAAAAATTTAGTTCGTCTTTATGTTTCCCATTTTTTAAGTAAGCAGTAGTTATGAATCCTTTGTGAAAAAGCTTGAATCTGCTTTGACTTTTCCTGTTCACTTCTACTTGATCTGCCTTGATTTGTTTTCTTTACTCTTTATAGTAACACTTGTTGTACTGTGTATTTTTTCCTCTATCTTCCTGAATCTTTAAAATCACTCTTTTTATTAGGATGTGGCTAATAATATTTGCCTGGTAGTTTCCACTGGCCGTGATATGTTGATTCACAGAAGCGTTCATTTAAATTCCCTTAAATTTTCTGGGTTATTTAGAGGTTAAACTAGCTGGACACAAATGGATAAGGGAAATGCTCAGAGCCTGTTATGTTCTGGCTTTCCAGAACCTCTATGATTTTCTGGAGTTTGGGAGAGGCCTACTGACATAAAGAATGGAGTAGACATAGGAGCAGATGTATGCCAAACATGCACAACCTGCCAGCAAGTGCCTGAAAAGTAGAAAGTTTACTCAACACAAACTCTCATGACTAGTCACCATAAATGTCATCTAAAGTAGTGGCAGCAGTAGCTGGAAGGATGTCCCAATTTAAGCTCCTAGGGCATACAATTTATTCATTTTGTGGACTGAAAAATTAAAGTGTATATTTATTTTGTTCTTCCTACAATTGTTAAGTCTAGCTTTGCTGGAAGACTTAGAAATGTTAGTGATTAAATTTTTGTCTTTTCTGTCTTTTTTCAAACATTGTTTGGTTTTTCTGTATCCATCTCATCAGACTATAAATATTCATATAATTCTATTTACTTGATCTGTAAGTCTTGGCTGACTACCTGTTCCATCTAATGGCATTGATAGGACCTCTGGCTGCTGTCTAGTAGTTGGGTGTACTCTGCTCAACAGCTGTAGCCCATTCTGGGAGTGGAGGTTCTGTCTTGAATATGGTGTGACAATACCTTGGAAATAAGAATAGATTCTGAGTGATGCCTCTCTGTATTAATTTCAGAAATTTTGTTAATATTTTTGTAGTGAAAATAATGTCTAAAATACTGTTTGTCATATTTTTCATGAGTTTTACATGTAGTTTTGCTGATTCTCTCAATTTCTGATCAGAACCAGGCATCTAGGATAGGATTGTGGGGGTGATGGTGTACTGTAACATTTCTCTGTCCTGTCAGCTTGGTAGAAATACAGCAAACTGATATAGAAATCTGTGCTCTGGAAGACTCAACAAGGAGAGAAAAAGAGTAAAGATTTAGTGGGATAGCAGATGCTATCAATGTTAAAGCGCAAGCTGAGGTAGGAGACAGTGTCACTGTAAAAGTGAGACCCGCTGCATCAAATAAACTGAAAGAAGTACTGTTAATTCTGCATGCCCATGAACCAGCTGCTCTCAATTAGCCTGTCTTCAATCCAGCTTGGCAGCCAAGCTATATTTCAAGAACCCTAAAGTACTTTGTAACCAGTTACCTGTCTTCTAATAGTAAAACCTAGAGATTAGGAAAACTTGCAAATATATCACAAGGACAATTGTCACAAGAGCTTTAAATTAAGGCAGTAAAACCTTATTGGGCAAAGGTCTCTAGTCAAAGCAGGTAGAAATTCCGAGGCAGCAATGGCTTCTGGGATCTGGGGAGGGGGGAGTGGTGTTATTAAATGATTGTTGGATATATATCCCTAACTGACCTATTCTTCATTCTGTTCAGTACTTAATATGGCAAGTGAAAAACAGTTGCTAGATGATGTAAGTCCAGGGAGTTTTCAACTTGCTCTTGCCATAGAGTATTAGGTTTTTCCCTGTTAATATTTCCTTCCAAAATTAATATGTATTCCCATTTATTATTTTTTTTAATGCATGTCCCACATGCAAGAGAAAAGATTTAACCTATGAGAGTCATCATTTCTCAATGAGACAATAAGACTGCAAAGTTGACAAAGGAAAATTACTAGGGAAGTTTTTTCAAAGCAATCCGCAGCAAAAATTCCTGGTGAGCAAAGCCAACAGGACAGTCATTACTGCAAAAAGTATGTTCTCTTGTCAGACAAGTGGCAGCTCAAGAGCATGTCTGTGGCCCTGTGAAGGACTGATGACCATGTTGTTATCTGGGACTTCTGTGTGAACTATTACTTAAACTTGGACATTGATCCAATGATGCCTAACACTGTGCCTTTTCGAGCTGTACACACCATTACTGACAAATTAAGATCAAAATAAATCAACCTATACTTCTGTATGCATTTTGCCATCCCCAATGTCTAGAACTAACATTACAGTAGAGAATTCTTTTTTTATCACCTAGAACAATTTTAAAAATAACAAAATAGCAGTCTGTCTTTTCATATCTTTCTCAATCACTGGGGTGGGTGGAGGGAAGGTAATGTTTACAGAGCAATCTGTTTGGGTAGATGCATCTGTTGATATCAATAGTTTCAAGCATATAGGGCAATATAAAGACATTTCTTTTGCTTATATTCTTAAGGGTGCACAAATAATTTTTCAATGGTCACATGATCTGTAACCACCTCTTTGCTTAGTTGTACATGTACTGCTTTAGGGAAATTGAACAGCTTTATTCAAATAAGCCCATTTTCATTGAAATCAGTGATAAGGGAACTGTATTAAAAATTCAGATTTCTGTGTATAAGATTTCAAACTATAAAACTGTCAGTTCTGATTTACAGCAAAAATAAGAACTGAAAAACCAAACAATGCTGAACCTTTCTGACATAAATTCTGGTGATTTAAAAAAGCAAGTCAAGCTTGCTGGGAAACAAAAAAGGGATTTCATCAATGTCCTGTTTGCTCTGACTATGTTAAATGACTTTGTTTCTTCTCGCCCTTGTATTTTTGTGCAGACGTCAACCTGTGAGTCCTCCACCCCCTCCAAGGCCCATTTCCCCACCACATACCTATGGATATATCTCAGGGCCCTTGGTCTCTGACATGGATACTGATGCACCAGAAGAGGAAGAGGATGAGGCCGATATAGAGGTTGCCAAGATGCAGAACAGGAGGCTCCTTTTGCGTGGCCTTGAGCAGACGCCCGCGTCCAGCGTTGGGGATTTGGAGAGCTCTGTGACAGGGTCCATGATCAATGGCTGGGGTTCAGCCTCTGAAGAAGATAACATCTCAAGCGGGCGCTCCAGCGTCAGCTCCTCGGACGGCTCGTTTTTTACGGATGCAGATTTTGCACAGGCTGTAGCAGCAGCTGCGGAGTACGCTGGTCTGAAAGTGGCCAGACGTCAGATGCACGATGCAGCAGGAGGTGAGTTGTCCTCTGTTTGGTGAGGAAAGACTAAAAGTGGCCATTGTGTAATGAGTCTACCCGCAGATGCATCTGAGTTATTAGAATGTTGTGTGAAGGCTGTGCATTTATACTTGTGGAAGAGTCAGGAAAAGTTTTAGTGAAACACTTCAAAGAAGTTGCTGCTCTGTATTGTTTTTCATAAGTGGTGCCTAATCTTTTGGTCTCATTGGTTATTGACAAACCTCAACCCTGCTTGGTAGATTTGCATCCAGAACTGAATGAGATTAAAAAAAAAACCCAACAACAACAGAGAAATGATGGAAGGATTATAGAATTCTATCATGTCCTAGTACAAAGCTCCCAGTGTTTTCAGTCACTCTTCATGAGAAGATTTAATCCCTCTGTATTGAAATGTCCAATAAAGACTAAACCTATTTTTTCAAATCCTCTGGATCAAAGTCATTTAACATAGTCAGAGCAAATAGGACATTGATGAAACCCCTTTTTTGGATTTGATGAAATCCTCTTGATTTGAAAAAATAAAATGTTTTCCTTTGAAGAATTCTGTTCAACCTCTTGTTCTCTATTACTGGGACAAACTGGCTTTGTGTTGGTTTCGTAATTTGACAGCTGTTACAAATTGTGGTTTGGATTATAGATTATGCATATTCAGCAAGTTCTTGTGCACATGTTTTTTTCCTTTTTCCTTTCTCCTGAATCACCATTGGACATATGAAATATAATATTTGAAATACAATGTACTGGTTACTCATAGCACTGGATATATACAGGTAATCAGTAACCTGACTAGACCAAATGAATATTGTTATAATGTAGCTAAGAAATAAGAATACAGCAAGTTGGGATGCAAGTTTCAGGCAGATCCATGAATGTTTTGAGAATTAGTCCTATTAAACTCCTAGACCTGGAGAAGAGATACTGTTGTCATAACTGTGTCCACCCTGATTCCACAGATTTTCCACCTTCCTCCAGTTTCTGATATCCTCTCCCAGTTAACAGTCCTTTGTTCCATTTCAACACAGCTGTTCATCATGAAGAATGAGAGAGGAGGTAATTTAGTAATTCTGGATGAAATCCTGGCCAGTTGAAATAGGTGGCAAAACTCCCATTCATACCCACATGGCCAGGATTTTATCCGTTTTGTACACACAAGTTCATATAAATATGTATGTGTACATGTGTGTAGATTTATATATTTAGAAAAGACCTTTTTATACCTGATTTCAAATAATTCTGCAACAGTTAAGTCTGTGTTGTATAGTGATTTCTATATATTGATATTACCTGTACCTGACTACACATCCTAAAGATGTGACACTTCTTATCTGCAAATAAGCTGTGATAAAATGCCAGTCATACAGCCCTGGTGGGTTCCTGATAATTCACTCAAGGTGGCAGAGGGGGCTTCTGTACCTGAGACCTGCTGGTGACTTGCTCTGCTTATGGCACGTGTGACCTTGCATGGCCTGAGATAAGGGAGGTGAAACGTGTCTTGAAAGGAAAACATTTTGCAGTTTTCAGAAAGTTGCAGGACTGGAATCCTGCTTGTGCTTGCCTGCTGATGGAGTTCATGCTCCTGGGGCTACCAGCTACTAAGCAGCTGGATAATTTCTGTGCATCTAAACCAGCCTGCCTACTGATAGGATAGCAAATGCTTTGATTTAGTTACAGCTCACTCTAAAACTGGATGATTTTATTACTATTCCAGCAGTGTCTTTTCAGGTTTCATATAGCTAAGTCATTCTAATGTGAAAAAAGTGAAAGGTCTTACTTTAGGTAAGAAAAATAACATTGTCCTGTAACGATTTCCAGGCCGTAGACATTTTCATGCATCACACTGTCCTAGACCCACCAGCCCTGTATCCACTGACAGCAACATGAGTGCTGTTGTAATACAGAAGGTCCGACCTGCCAAAAAGCAAAAGCACCAGCCAGGACATCTGCGCAGAGAAGTCTACACAGATGGTGAGTCAACTGAAATGGGTGAAAACGTCAGTGAACCTTTCTAAATACCCATTCAGCTTGTGTGTGTGAAATTTTTCCACAGAGATAACATTATGCCTCAGAATTCAGTGATTTGTGTTTCTTGTTGCTGAACACACTGAATAGATTAACCATTTTAAGTGCCAGAGTTCCTTAATACTGTACATTGATGCTTCCACTCCAGAGCCTTGCACCTGCTTTCTATAGCATCCTAATCGGCTAATTACCATTATTATTTAAGAGTCCAGATAGTATAGTCATTGAGAATAATGTGCAGTTAGGATTAAAATCTTCATTCACATGACTGACTATTAAAACCTTCAGAATGTGTCTTTTCCTGAAAAAAACAATTCACTATTCCAATGGCACACAGCACAAATCAATGCATTGTAATCCTGGCCACGCCATTGTTGCAAGCAGTTACTTTGTGAGTAAAAGCAAAATCTAATCATCTTCTCTCGTGCCTTCACACACAGTATCAACTCTTGCTGAAAAGGTAGTGCTTGTATTCTCTTGAGGGTGTAGGAGGATAATGCAAACATTGTGATGTTGTCTAGAGAGAGCCTTTAATGAAAATGCCTCAGGTGGTGCAGCTTTTATTAAAGCACTACCTTCCAATTTTATAAAACAACCCACAGGCTTTGTTGGAAATTCATGTAAGATAAATTCTCCAAGAGTTAACCCATCTTGTCAAGTTTGCTGAATTTGCTAACGGGGTGCGAGGGGGGAGGGAGGGGAAAGAAAGGCATCACTCCCCCACCTCCTGCAACAACAATCTGATTAGGACTTTCATTACCAGTCTGAAATTTTTCAAAGAGGGGCATCATTTTCCATTATCATATGAAAGCCTAATATTATAGATCCTTATCCAGGGTTACAAGAAGGGAATTTTGAACCACTTCTCCCTATGATTCCTGCCACTTGATGAAAAAATTTAATACAAAGCTCAAAGCACGATGGGCAGAAGTAATTTAGCAATGAGTGGTTGTCCGTGCTATTATCTGTACTTTATTCTGCGTATTTTCTCTCAGTGGCATCTATCTGATATTAGGCTGTGTTAAATGCTGGCATGACACAGTGCACCTGGTCCTCTTGGCTTATGCCCAGGCCCCTTCTGTCAGTGAAACTGAGCTGTTGGAATATTATCTGATTTCAAGAGGTTATTACAGTGGTTTTATGCATGTTTGCTTCTGTGAAAAGGACAACACAAGGTGTAAATCCCAAAACTGTACCAGAAATATTATGTTTATGAGACGCTTGTAATGGTGTTTCACAAGATTTTATTGACATTTTATCAGCCTTTATTCTCTTGAAGAGAATGCTCTTAACTAAATAATTGGCGGAGCATCAAACCGCAATACTAACATAACAGCTAAGACATCAGAAGTAAAGTCTGGGCAGGAGTTTAATGTGCCCATGTACTTCTAACACAGGGATAAATAAGATGTGGGTATGTACTTTGATGAGGGTTTTTTTGTAAAAGTAGTTATGCAGAGCTAAATCATAGAGCATTGTCATTAGATATTGCAATAGATTTGACAATCATGATCTGTATTTGGTTTGTGTTATTTAGCATCTGCTTACTTCAGCATATTTTCTAATTAGGTAAGAATTTCCACTAACCTCTTCAGAGTGCAATACAGTGTGGTCATTCAGGGAATAGCAAATTATGGCTTTAATTTCTGCAGATCAAATAAAACTGGGTTCAAAGGTTGACAGGGTTGTTTAGGTTTGATTTTTTTTTACATTTTTTTCCCCTCAGTCTATTTACATAGGCATATTTGGAACCTTACTGTAGATTCTAACCATTCATTTTAATAGCCACATGTAGTATATTGTGTCCCTTTAGAATTAGCTATAAAATAACATTTACTAATTGTTTTCCTTCATTGGAGAAAAGTGATACAGATGCATGAATGAAATATTTAAGCACCATTGACCTTTCCCAGATATACTTAGGTTTTCCTATTGGCTTGATGTCACAATATTATTTATATTGCCTGATGCAAAGAATTTTTTTCCTTGATAATGGGTGAACATACATGTGTTTATAGTAGAGGCAAAAAAAAGAATATACTCTGAATTCAAGAATTTGTTGGTTGCTAGAAACATTCAGTAAATACTAAAAGGAGAAAAACACATTGTTTCATTACTGTCTCAGCTTTGAAAATGGAATTTAGTTTCACACAAAATTTTCTGCTGTTCTCAAATTACCTGAATTATTATTTGCTAGAAGTTTCATGAAATACCAATGTCACGAAGAATTTAAATGATTACTTGATAGAAAGGATATATAAACAAATGTTTGCATGATTGAAAATGTGAAAAGTATTATCAGCAGCAATCTACGCAAGTCTTAAAAAAGTCTTTGGGACTTTTTCCCCTTTGTACAGGAAGATTTGTGACAGAGATTGGTATTGCTGAAGCTGTGTTTGTTACTAATGTAGTAGTAAAGGAGAGTGCTCTCTGATCTAGTCTGCATTGCACAAGTAGTAACAATTCTGTATTTTCTGTGAGCAATAGTTCAAATCAGTTGCTACTTGGTGTGAAACAGGATTTCAGCTCGGTTATTTTGTTCCTTGAAAGTCATCTAGGCAGTGAAATGTTCTTCATATTTGTTGCTAAAAATCTTTGCTCAGTATGTGGTAAGGATTAAAATGTATGAATTTTTAATTGCTCTTCATCTAGCCTTTTAAGAGAGCTTACTAAGAGTGCATTACATGAACCAACTAGCAGATGGATCCTCTGTCTCAACCTTGTCTGACCTACTTACATATTTAATTTAAGAAACTAAACTTTAAAAGAATACATTTGCGTTTTCTAAAAACAAATATATGAAAATCTCCTCTGAACTGTCTTGAGTTGATTTATCAGCAGTTACAAAAGTTGCCACTGTTTTGATTCAGCAGGTCTTTCAATATGCCATTGACAGTTCACATGAAATTTTAAATCTTAGGGGTTTTTTAAATCTCTAAGTGACAAAAAAAATACTAAACATTTTCAGAACTAACTGGATGAGACTATAACTGAGTTATTTAGCTATGTTATCAGTGACATGACTTGAGGGCAGCTGAATTTCTCACAAAAGGCAATTGAACATCTGCCAAATATTCCTCAAATTTTCACTTGGAAATGTTAAGCCATTATGCATGCTAACACCATTTGTACTTTTGTCTCACTCTGCCTGTGCAATGCAAAAAAATTACTCTGTACAAAATAAATTTTAGCAAGGTAGAAAATAAGGAGGAATGCATTTCTTACCTCTGCTAAAAATCAGCTTGCTATTGAAAGATAATTTTTCAGGTACCTACCCTTTTCTCTGTCCTTCTGAGTCCATTGTGAGATATTTTGTAAATACTGATTTTGGTACTGAGGGAGGTTTTTTGGGATGAAAATTGTGTTGATAATTATGTAAATGTGCATAAAAGCAAGGGGGAAAAAAGCAACACACTGCTTTTATACATCATAATGGGTTTTGCTGTATCTATTTTTTTCATCCAATTATTGTGTGCAGTTTGAACCATGTTTCTTGAAAGACAAAGCACGAAAATAAACTTCAGTACATGAATAATAGTAGCTCAGATTAAGATGTGTCTGGGAATCTTAAATGCTGTTAAAGCTTTTTGTAAGTCAGGAACAATACTGAGTTTTGCATGTCTGCAAAAACATACATTAAAAAAAAATTCCCTTTGTACTTTATAGAATCATAGAATGGCCTGGGTTGGAAGGGACCTTGAAGGGCATCTCATTCCAACCCCTTGGGAGCAGGGACACCTTCCACTAGACCAGGTTGCTCAGAGCCCTACCCAGCCTGACCTTGAACACTTCCATGTATTTTCTCCAATATTGCATGAACTCTATAACTCTGCTGTTTTCTTCAGGGTATGACTGTCGAAATCTACAACCTGATAAGAGCTTAAAAGAGAGAGTTACCTAATAAGGCCTCTTTTGTCACTACTTGCAGTTCATCTTTTTGTGCTTATTTGTGGTTTCTCCACTTTAGTGTCAAACTAACTTAGCAGATTAGTTTTCCTCAGTGGTGTTTTGCTTATCCCATTATTCCTGTATATGTTCTCATTTACAAAATTATCATCACTCCTTTCAAAAGACATCTGTAAAGTTTCTCCTATAGACCCTGCTATGAAATGGCATCCACTAAGTGTTTCAGTTACATGGGAAGCAGTATAACAGTAATACATGACAGGAATGAAACATGTGAGCACAACTGACCTTTAACAAATATTTCTGAGTTCCTTATATTGGTTTGATGTTGCTTTGTGATTTATTTTTTATTCCTTACAATGGAAGCTTCCATTTTGCTTTTAATAAGAAGTGTGCCAGTTTGTACTCGAGGAGGCAGATTGAATCTGGATTTTCTCTGTGATCTGAGCTGTTAAAATAAATACCACAGGGGTATAATAGTGTTGACCTCTGAAAAGGGTTGTTTTTTTTTTTTCCTCTGTAAAGGTTTTTTCTCAGCAAGAAGTACTGTGTTATAATGAAGATTTTTATAGTTTCCCTGCAGGTTGCAAAAATGTTCTCGAAAGAGAGTATCACTTTGGTTATGGCTGTACCATAGAGCTACTGCCCATTTGTGAAACTTTTTATATCAGTGCATCTTTCCTTTCTGTAGTCAAGATTTAACACCACTTTGTTCATTGTCCTGTGTAACTGGGTAGAATTCTTGAATAAAGTAGTTTTTTCCAAGTTGTTTTTTATAGGCTACAGGAAAGCAGCTGTTCCTTCCCTTTGGTGTTCAGCCAGTGCAGTGCCATGCCACATCTGTTGGACACTGGCTCCAAGGGTGGCTGAAGAGGCTGATATTCAGTACCTACAACAGTCCCTTTACATCAGCAGGCTCAACAGAATGGCTGTTCAGTGCATTGGTAACTTTATAACAGAGACAGTGAGTAGGGCATGTGAGACACAAGACACTGTTTACAGCTGTGGTTCCAAAAGCCTACACTTCTGAATATCTTCATCAGCTTCTGAGTAAGTGTGTCCCATTCTGAGAGGACATACTATGAGAATAAATTTTCCTCAGAAAGAAAAGTGTTGTTTGAATCTCCATGGGATAGTGCAGCGCTTTCTTATTTTTTAAATCTTGTCGAAGTTCTGTAACTGCTGCAAGAGATGGGAACCATCACTATCTCCAGCCCTGCTTTTGAAGAACAGTTCTTGTGCTCAATAAGCTTTGGTATGAATTTGACATAGCCTTATACACTGAGCTTTCAAGGAACATATTGCACACAACTCTGAGGTCTTAGTCAGACATCACGCAAATTTTAACATAGTTGTTGAATTATAAGTTATATCTGTCTCCAGACCAACACTTTCTGCAGCAGGTGTAGGTACTTAAGATGTAATGGCTATGGACCCTTGTGATCCAGAAATCCACATTTGCATCTGCAGGACTGGGCAGCCCATTGAAAATGGTTTGGTTTTCTCTTTTGGTGACAGAACCTCACAGAGAAATTTTAGAAGAGTTAGTCTGAATACTACTCTGATGGCTGGAATTAAAGAGTTTCATTGCTAAGGTTGAGTATTGAACAGGATTCACCTCTGTAAACCATGTCTAAGCAGCTATGGATAACAAGGGAATGCAACAGAACCTCTTCTATGCTTTCTTGCCAAAATGTTATGTATTTCATATCTTACTGAATCAGAAGATTGGCCTCCATTTCAGTTTTAGTTTCCTCAGATAAGCAAGTCCAGCTCATTGCTCAGAGATCGGCCTTTTTATATCTTACTCTATATCATAGAATCATAGAATCGATTGGGTTGGAAAGGACCTCCGAGATCATCGAGTCCAACCCTTGGTCCAACTCCAGTCC
>JAWWLZ010000001.1:9400083-9448036 GCA_035041345.1 Poliocrania exsul
GCCAGCTGGATGCAGCTCCATTCACCAGCACTCTCTGGACCCGACCCTCCAGCCAGCTCCTAATCCAGGAGAGGGTATTCCACTGTTTCCCATTCCATACGTGAAATTATTTTCATAGAATCATAAAATACCGTGAGTTGGAAGGGACCCACAAGGATCATCAAAGTCCAAGTCCTGGCCCTGCACAGGATACCCCCAAGAATCCCACCACATGCCTGAGAGCATTGTTCAAATGCTTCTTGGACTCTGTCAGGCTTAGTCCTGTGACCACTGCCCTGGGGAGCCTGTTCCAGGGCCCAGCCACTCTCTGGGTGAAGAACCTTTTCCTTACATCTGACCTAACCTAATATCTCTCTGTCTAACCTAAACCTCCCTGAGACAGCTTCATTTTGATTCAGCTGCTTAATGTATCTAAGCTTACAGCCAATTATGCTTTCTCAAGTTTTGGAAATGACACTCATTTTTCTTAAAAGATACCTGCAAATATTGAGTGTTAACTAGATACTTAAAGTTAAGTCTCAGTACTCCATTCTTTAGCTTTAGCTGCTCTCCAACACTGATGATCCCCAAACTGCCAGAGTTCGACAAAGTACCCAACACAAATTGCAAGGAATATAAGGCCAGTTTCCCAGCTTGTTCTTAAATAAAAGGAAGGGAAAGAAAAGCATCACAGAGCCACTGAATATGCTGAGTTGGAAGTGACCCACAGGGATCATTGAGTCCAACCCTTAGCCCTGCACAGGACCATCCCCAAGAGTCACACCATGTGCCTGAGAGTATCATCCAAATGCTTCTTCAGCTCTGTCAGCCTTGGTGCTGTGACCATTTCCCTGGGGAACCTGTTCCAGTGCTCAACCACCCTGAGGGTTAAGATCCTTTTTCTAATATCTAACCTAATGCATTTAGTCCCTTATTCAAACTGTAAATTAAAAGAAATTTTCTAACTTGCTTTGCTACTTTTTGTGGTGGATTTTTTTTTTACAACAGTGGAGTTAATGCATCTAAATCCCATTTCCCTGAAGTATGTCCAACCTTATGAAAAGTACTTTATGACATCTTTCTTCCTCATCATTCCCATCCAGACAACTGGTAACACTTCCAACCTTGTTTAAAACAGGTCAAGGATAATTTCAAGATATGTCACCAGTTTAGTGTGGTGCAAGAAGCCCAGTAAGCTGAATTCTGCATTGCTGCACTTTTCCACAGAGCTAGATCAAGTCACTCATGCTTTGGGTCACTGGAAAACCTCTTGAAAATGTCTGACATCTGCCATACCTAAATTTATATGTATATGTTAGATGTCTATTTTTTCTTATTCAGGAATACTACCTTTACTCTTGGCCCAATTTAGTGACATTTCCGTTGAAACATTCTCTTGAATAGACTGAGAATTAGCTGTATATATAGCAAGGGTGTTTGAAAAACACAGCTGCTGCAAGATTAGGAAGTAGGAAGAATAAATGCACAGTATTATAGAATGCTGAAGTTTTTTAATAGTGCTAGGGGTTTTTTAGCAATCTCCCTTGAGAATATTAACCTCAGAAACATATCTCTCATCTCACTTTTTTTAACCTATTCTCTTATTTCCATGGGAATTTTTCCTACAGCTTTGTTGTGAACTATTTTTGTGTTGTTGCTTCCTTGCTTGATTTCTATATTTTTTCTTCACATTTTATCCTCCACAGAGCACTATTGTATCCTGATGAACACTTTACACTTTCTAGTTTTATGTCTTAATTCAGGAATAGAAAATTATAACTAAGTAAAATGTATGCATGGTTTATAAATAATATTTTAAAGTGTTTAGAATTTTAGAACCCCTTAAGGTATGCTAATGTAAGGAGACAAATTCAAAAGTCTTGTATGTCTTCTTTTTTCTTTGTTCTTCCTGAGAGCTGGTTACTTCAATGACTGACTGTATTTTTTTAATAGCTCATGACATACCCACAGACATCCAGAATATGTATGTTAAACGTATTATTTTAAAAGAAAAATGCAATAATTAATGTAGTTTATCCTTACATATGTCAGCAATGTATCTAATAAACATTCTTACACCCCAGCTAGCTTGCTTTAATGCTCACTATCCTGAAGACCTTGAGCAATTATAGCCAAAGTTGCTGTGTTCTTGAATGGACTTAGCAAAAATGATTAATATCAGCAAGGATACGTTAGTATCCTTAACTCTGTGTTGCTGTCCATAACTCACATGTGAATATCCAAGTGCTTGAAGTTTATTGCAGTTTTTTGTTAATGATTTTTAAGAAAATACTGTAATTTGAAAGGCAGTGGGAGGTCTTACTCTGTTTTTAAAGCTCAATCTTCAGAAAAATACAGATCAGCAGTTTTAACAGTAACATGATACTTTTTGGGGTGGAGAGAGAAGGGCAGAAGGAGGGCTGAAAGTAAGCAGGGCATCTCTTTCTTCAGTTCAAGTTAAATATTATGTCTTAATTTCAGTAGTATATGATGTCACCATAATCATTATTCTCTTTCACCTTTGTAGACTTGCCACCTCCTCCTGTGCCACCTCCAGCTATAAAATCACCAATGGCACAGTCCAAGTCCCAGCTGGAGGTGCGGCCGGTCATGTTGCCAAAACTTGCTTCCATAGAAGCGAGGACAGACCAATCTGCGGAGAGGAAAGGAGCCAGCTACAAGGGGAGGGACGGGGTGGATGGGAGGCAGCACTCCGACGTGCGGACAAATTCGGGCGAGCGGAGAGAATCGCAGGAACAGCAGAACGACGGGAAGCTGCGAGGGAATAAAGCACCAAAACGAGATGGCACACCAGCAAAAACTCATCTTCTTCAAGGTTATTTTGCCTGCTCTGTTGTTTACTGAAGCACTGAGTGTTGATCAGCAGGAAACAGGCCAGCTCTTTTCAGGTTGCTGAAGTGAAGTTAGATCTTCTGAATTGCCACCATTTATTGTGATTTGCAGTGTTAATATAGGTCACACTGCAGTTCTTGCTCAGGTGAAACAGGAATACAAGCTTATAAAAAATAGATTTTCTACTTGCTGTCCTTAACCACCATGTTTAAAGCTAATGCTGAGAAGCCCGAACAGAAATATTCCTTGAGAGTTGTAAGGATCAGTGTCCTTGCTCGTACTGTACATTTATAGCCTAGTTACATTTAATCTATCTCATTATAACCTGATTTATAAGGGAACTGAGTAAAGCTGATACAGATGGTAGATCTCTAAGCCAGATACTTAACAATTCTACCAAATAATCTGCACTTTGCCCATTTTGCCTTTTTGTAAAGGAGAAAAGGGCCAGAATGATATCTGGTCCTGCTTAGAAAGTAAGAAAGCCCTAATAGTCATGCATTAGTTTTAAATACTGACATGGCATTTGAGTCAGGTCTAATCAAAGTAATTTATTTTGTATGGAAATTGGTAAGATTACTTAATTAATGGCACATAATTAATGGAACTTGGCAAGTGTTCACTAAGACTTTCAACACAATTGATACAAATGCCTGGTCCTTGCTACCTGCAGGTATCCGGGGATAATATTGGGGGGGAGTGGGTGGTAAGTTGATTCAATGGACACATGAGTAAGGTTTCATTACAGGGGATTACTATAGAAAAAAGTTATTAGAAAGTTACCATACAGCATGATGCTGAAATTTTGAAATATGACCACTAATTGTGTTTCAAAGTCAGTTGAAGAAATGCAGGATCCAGTGTATAGATGGAATGAGTTCTTTGTATTGTACATATGTTGTCATTTCCTCCTACTCAGTCATATTGAAAATATACTACAATGAAAATATGCTACTAGGTTCTACATTTTCCTATAGAACATAGAGCAAGAATCCTAAATTGTATTTAAGTGGACAGTAATAATTAATTAGTTTTTCTGTGGAGAACGTTACTATGTAAATACTATAAATTTCCTTCAGAAAGCTTATAATGCTGTTATGGAAACAGGGTATTTCATATTCCTGTCAGGCATCACTTTAAACCTTCTGAGAATCATAAAAAATAAAATGAATCATGTGCATGCAGAAATGTTAGATTCACAGGATCTCTGGGCTTGTAAACATAAAAATGTGTGCATTTAATTATACAGAGGACATCCTGCCATATTCTAGACCAACATTTCCAACATCAAATAATCCCAGAGATCCCAGCTCCTCCAGCTCTATGTCATCAAGAGGATCAGGAGGCAGACAGAGGGCAGATCAAGCAAATCTAGCCCGAAGGAATGTTGCAGAAATGCAAGTACTGGGAGCGTATGAACAAGGAGAAGAGGAAGAAGAAGAGATGGAGGTAACTGCAGTTGTAATACTGAAGATGGCTAGAGTAAAGCTATTTTTTGTGCTTAAACAGATGCCAAGAAAAAACACTTTTGACCCAGAAATATTTCTGTTCATAAGAACTAGTGCATTTATCTGTCTAATAAAGTTATGCCCAACCCAAGAAAATAAACTTTAAGAATGTGTCAAAAACATAAAAAAACAAGTAATATGTAGCCTAATATAATTGTCAACACACTAAAACTTACGGAATATAACTTGCAGAAGTATAGTTTTTTAAAGTGCACTTTCATTATCCAAATTCTTTCAAAACTGAAAATAAAGAACTAGAGCATCTAAGAACACCATGATGTTGCCTTTCACATTTTTTGACAGTTTATTATTGTAGATTTTATTAGACATTGATACATGAACTTTTTTCTTCTTTTTTATACCTAATGGTATTAATTCAATTTAAATTCTGATTATAGAAAGGGCGGCCAAGATACAGTCAAACTGCTGTGCCTAATTAAAAGTAGTAACTATTGTGTAAAAGCAATTTCTCAAGAAGTATGTAAAACAAATTTTAAATAATAGAAGTTAATGTAATAATTTATGTCCTTTTTTTTTTATTACAGGAAACAGAAAGCTGAAGACAACAACATGTACTGTAACAGGCTTTTAAAATCTAATCAGAAAAAAAAAATCACTTAAGATGCCTCAAGTCTGATGATGTTTGACGCCAGAAATAATGTTCAGTGCAATCAGAGTGTACAATTTTTCCTTTTTCTTCATGCCATCAGAATGCTAGTTTTTATTTTACTCTTTCTTTGTAAACCCTCCTTACTCGGAGCAGCCCTTGCCTGTTCCGAAACACTAAGTGCATCGCCTACGCTGCCCAAGGAGGCTGGTGAGCTGCTCTTCGTGGCACTTGGGCCAGCTGCTGCTTCAGGATTCAAACAGAAGGCAGTTCCACAGCCTGGGATCCCAAGGTTTCTCCCCAGCAAGGCAGACACCCATGAGCCAGTTGGTAACATCGCATTGATTCAAAGATCCCGAAAGTGACCATCATGCAGAGCGTTCTTTGATTCTCGGGGTTTTGCTGTAGTCTGTAGTCAGTGCAAGTGATATCTTGCAATTTCAATACAGACTCTGTGTCTTGTTTTCTGCCAATCTCTCGTCAACCTTTTGCAGATGATACAGTTTGACAAATGCAAGTAAGATTAATTTGGGATGAGGTGGCTCTTATTGTAAATATGTACTCATTTTAAATCCCCTGTGGTACTTTGATTTGTCTTTCCATTTTCATCATTAAGTACATTCTTATTAAAAATGTCCTTTGGGATAGGCAGGAGATAAGCCAATGTGATTGCTATTTGCCTAATCATAGCATAAGCAAGTTTATCTGAAACTTTTTCTAATTTTCAGTTTCAACAATGCTTATGAAAAGAAAACCAATGGACATTTTTAATAACGATTAGGTAATATCATCAACTGTTACTGGCCCAAATCTCAGACCTCTACTTGTGTCAATTCACCTTAAAGAAGAAGTGCCACTTAAAGAAGTTTCATTTGATCTTGGCAATGAATTTTTTTGTAATGCACTGCTTATCTTTTTTTTTTTTTTTTGGTTTTAAAAGCACAATCACTAAACTTTGTTTGTAAACCATTGTAACTATTAACTTTTTTTGTCTTATTGAAAATGTTAAGCTTTTGTTTGGGATATTTTTCTTCTTTTTGTTAATGCTCTATGTTTGTATTTGGAATATTTGAATGATGACAGACGGTAAAGTAACAAACGTAAATGTGGGCCATAATCAAAACACTTCTCACTTTTCCTGAACTTACAAAAAATTACCAATTTTTCTGTGGCCTCTCTCAACATTGGATTATCATTAAAGCTGAAATAGAGGCATTAGTTGCATTGAATTTGCCAAATGATGTCCTCTGTTTGTAGATTTTATGATCTTTTTAGTAATTATAAAATTTCTTTGTCATTGGTGCTAATGGAAAAATGTGTGTTTGTTTATTGACAGCTATCAGGACTAGCCCCAATGGAAAAAAAAAAGAAAAAAAAAGAAGAAAAAAAAGTGTTTTGGTGTTTACCGAGGACTGAAATTTTTCATTTAGCTAATTTTTAAAGAAAGGTTCCATAGAAAGGGTGTGCGGTACTAAGGGAAAAATCCATGTGATTAATGTTTTCATTATGTTCATGTAAGAAGCCTCATATTTTAGCCATAATTTTGCATACTGAGGATCCAATAATCAGAAAAGTAATTTTTGTCACATTATTTATTAAAAATGTTCTCAAATACATTATCTTTCTTGCATAGTTTCTTGTGTTCCCTGAAGCATAATTTTAGGGGCAACTCTTATTTTATTTCCATTGATAAGAGTCAGAATCTATTCCACTGAAATCATGCAGTTACAGTAGTATCAGCAAAGTGGGAGAGAGGTGGATGCAGCCTAAGATTTTACATAATTATAATTGATTGCCTTAAAGATCTGATTTCTGAACACTTCATGAGCTGTGATAATGAAAACTTCTCTTATCCTGCCAATTTCCAGAGAGAGCTGATGAGGAAAATGTGTACCAACAAAAGCATTCACCTCAGGGGTGAGACATGTCTCTTACAAAGGCCAAGTAAGTGGAGAGAGTGAATATTGAGTCATATGTTTGTTGGGACCTGCACAAATGCAAGTTTCTCTTACCTTCCTGCTGTCCTCCTGGGCTGTAGCTATTCTGTGGTTGGCAGAGTCCTGCTGTGGATCACAGTCAAGTAGCTGATTGTCCCTTTTCCACTCTCGAATTTTCAGAAGCCTGCACTCCTACTGATAACCCTATTCCTGCCTTTCCTTATCCTATACCCATCATCCTAGTTGGAAAAAAAAAAAGTGAGAGAAAAGAAAAAAAAAGATAGCCAGCACATTGCCTAAAAAGGAAAAACAGCTATCCAAACACTGTTTTATTCAAAGAAACCGTTTTGCTCTTTTGACTGCCTTTCCCAAGAGTTTTAAAGAGGCTGAAGCTACATCCTAAGATGCTGCAGTGTGTATCACTCTTTCCACAGAACATTACTAGAGCCTTGAAAGCTTAATCAGGCATAAGCTTCAAGTATATTTTTTTTGTAGTTGTGGCTTTGAAGCAGGTAAAGTACAATAAGTTCCATGAGTAACCTTTCTGTGTTGCTTTTTGTGGCAATGTCTTTAGTCCTCCTGCCTGAATTCAGACCACTACCCTGTGTTAGAGCCAGCATTATCCAGAATTTGCCACAGGAGGCACCCATCTGGCCTGCATCTTTCCATTGGAGGAGACAGGAGAGGTTGGTTAAATGGGCACAACTGAATGTCTTTCCTGGCACCAGGAAACAGCTGGTTTGGGGCCAAGCCATTGCCACAGCAGAGTGTGGGGAACAAGGTGGAGCTCAAGGAAGTGTCTCTGACCACATCAGTCCTGGGCACAAAAGCTTAAGCTGCTGTCAGAGGTGTTGTGGTGCATCACAAAACTGGGATGTGATTGCAGCTGTGGTGTGTAGACCTCTGTATGGTCTATCTGCCCAGAAACACCAGTGCTGCATGCCTTGAAAGGTATTCACGTCATTCTTTACTGGCGTGGTGACAAACTGCAAACCACACATTGGATCCCCAGCTGATTCCCAGGTCCACCTGCACAACTTCACTGGAAGTGAGACTCCAGAGGAAGTTCTGACCTCAGACAGCAGTAAGTGGGAAATGTTGCCCTATGACTTTTTTTTATGAAGTTTTTATAAATTTATTGGTGGTGTTCCCTAAGAAGTTACTTAGATTGTTTTGTGATTGCATTCACCAGTGGTTAGCAGTGTCTTGAGATGATGTGTCACAGAGTTGTCAAGGTTTCTTGCACCCACACTGGGTCCTTAGTGCTCTGTGGTCTCACCCAAAGCAATGTAATCAAGATAAAATATGCACAAGCTTAATCTTAAAATGATAACTTTTGTTAATTGGTATTGAGAGACACTTGATTTAGTCTTTGGCATTCAGGTACAATAAAACAAGGTCATTCATGCATATCTACATTACCTAAAGAATTATGAAGTGATTGACAAGCCAACACAACAAAAGGAAAGTAGTGGTCACAGCTTTTGATTGTGCTCTATACCTAAAGAAAACAAGTATTGTACTAGAAAATCTATAGTTTCTGTGTGCTGATTTAATGTAATGGATGTAGACATTCTATTTTTTCTTGTAGTGTGTCCTGTGAAATCCTGTATGACTTCCTGTTAAGTTTGACTTTACTCACAGTAATACTTACTGTTAATATACTATGGAAGGTGTCTAAACTAATATTTAGAAAATTTTAGAAAATGCCTTGCATATATTTTAGCATTATTTATCAGTTTATTTTCTAATGGCTAATTATTCTGAAGCATAAATGACAAAATGGTTTTATTTTAGGGTAATGCAAATATTCTTTAGGTCTGTATTTGCAAAAAATTGCACAGTAGTAGGTTGTCTATAACTGATTGTGGAACCTAAGCAATATAATTTACTTCAACTCCTGAAAATATATTTAAACTGTTTATCAACTCACTCAACTGGCTGTTCCAGAGCCAAATATTTGTTACAATACCAAGCTAGTTAAATTATTGCTTTACTTGGAATGTAAATTTCACACAATCTTTCGCTTTTAACATTCTCTTCTCTAGTTTTCCTTAATCTATCACCTTCCTTCAGTAAACCTAAGGAACAGATAACTTCCACAGGAAAACTGTGGGATCTGCCTAACATAGCATCTGTTTTGCAACATGCCTTTTCAAAAGCTGACCTCTACCCTCTGTATTCACAGATCCTAAAAGTTTTTTAACTCTCAGCAACAGAACCAGCTTTTAGAAATGAAAAATACTATGTCCCTTTAGCAAAGCTTAGAAATTAATTCATCTACTAAATCCAGGACACAAGTGGAGAAGATTATTTTACACGTTATTTTTGCTTATGTTACAGATGAAAATTCTTTGCAATTGAAGTCCTGCTGCTTATGTATAAGAAAAGCATTATAATATGTTTAGTGTCTACATAGGAAGATACTGATATCTGCAAATGCAGGTTTTCGTGTGTGTGCGGTTTTCTATTTGCAGAGATTAAGGGTGGGAACTGAGAGTGCTCCAAATGCTCAGATCGAAGGCGAACTTGGTTATGGATGTTTGAGGTTTACCCACACATGAGTAACTCCAGTGTTGCCATGGACATCATCCTCCCTGGACATGCCCTTCAGCATCTTCATTTTGTATTGAACTGACTGAAAATGTAAGAATTTAAGTCACACGATGGATCTTTAAAATTGACAACTGTGGATCTCAGTGTGAACTGTTTACCTTTGGGGTTTTTTTACATTTTTGTTCATTGTGTGTGAGGATTTTTCTGCTGCCTGTAAATGTGTTCTTCATAAAAGCCAGTGCAATGTTGGGCTGTCTGTGACAGTGAAACACTTCAAGTTTGGGAACATTATTTCTTAAACTGCTTCTTTCCTTTTTTTAAGCCACTGAATTGAGGATCACAGAAATAGTCAAAGATTTGCGATGACACCATGGAAGTTAGGATCCCTTTACATTTTTTGTCCAAGTTGAGAATGTGAAAAAAAATCCCATCCTACTAAGAAAGAGGAGGAGGAACTGGTGAAACTGGAATCCACTCTGTGAAAGCTATGAAGCAGGAAGACAGAGTGAAGAAGGAGAATCAAAGGATACAAAAAGAAAATAAAAATTGAGGACATGAGGAACCTAAGTCTTATTGAAGCTAATGGCAAAAAATACTGTTGAATTCATCTGTCCTGCAAGTAAATTTCCTTCTAATGGAATGGCAAACAACAGCCATCACAGTGCAAAGAACACTGGAAGAAGAGTGAAATCCTTACTGCATGCTTGTTTTGATTGGGGTCCTTGCTAAATGTGCACTAAATGGCCTAATTTTAGGCTACTAGAAGAGAAAAGTAGGGGTTTAATTCACTTTGGTATTCAGCTTGCTTGTCTCATGAAGTGGTGAGGATGAGACTCATTCAGTTCTAGTCTCTATCTGGCATAAAGTGGAGCCAGTTGCTTTTCAGATTTCTTTTTGGAGCATGACAGTCAAAGCCATGATGATAACAATGGTGTTTATTGATTTTTTTTTCAGGCCTAAGGTATTTTTAGCAAAGGCAACATCAGGAAATGTAAAATAAAACTACTTAAGTATCGACTTTCATTCTGTGGCTTCCCACAGTCTTAAAGCATAGATATGGTTCAAAGTCAGCAGCAAGGGATAAGACTAAAAGAGCCTTTATGGGCTTTGATACATAGAAGGACAAAAGCAAAACAAAGCAAAATAAATAAATTTTTAATAACGACCTCTAGCCCCTCTTTCAGCAAATGGTAACTAATAGGATATTTGTAAAGCACTTGGGTAGCATGAAAATAATGGCCAAGAACCTTTATTTCTACCATGTTAATTGTCACAGATAAAAGATATCATTATATTCCTGAAAAAGATGTTTGTAAAAGAAGTTGCACTCTGCTGAGGCAAGTATAGAGCAATGCAGTTCCTCATGTCTAGTAAAAGCCTGACGAAAGTGGGGCTGAGAACTATGTCCTGCCACAATGTTGTCAGCAGTGTACCAAATCTTTGCCTCACTTGTCACTGGCCTTACTAGTACTAGTTAACAGAAACAAAATGTTAGTTTCCATAGCCTTTGTTAATGATGCTACAAAAGTGGTAGCATTTGATGGCTTAGCTTAAAATTTACAAACCATCATAATCCCAAAGTCCATATTTCTTGCATACCAATACCTGAAATAACTGTAGGGACAATGTAACAATGCAAGGTGCCAGTGGAGCATGGTCCTATAGGAAACAAATTCCATTTAGGCAGATGTAAACAATTTGTGAGTGCCAAATGGCTAGCTAGATATATAGATCTATCTATTGATCTGTTACTGGAGCTAACTTCACTTTTATGTGATCCATTTAGAAGGGACAGTATATTATGCTTTTGCTACTGTAGGTTGAATTCTTTGGCAGGACATCACAAGAATCATCATTAGCTTTATATGCTCAAGAAGTAAAGGAAGAATGTACGTTTTTTTCATTAACCTAAGCTTCTCTGCCCTTCTCTGCTTGCATTTTGACATTCTTTTCACTTGCATTTTACCTTTTGTGCTACAGAAATGTCACAGATTGTCCAGAATGAAGATTGACTGTCTAGTTTGCTAAAACACTTTCTGTTTGTTGGGCACATCTGTGAGTACTTTGCAAACGCTTCTCTTCAGGGAGAATTTTTAATTTTTTCTTTGAAACTCTGCGTAGTTCTGTGGAACCAAAACCACACCTTCATAGGGAGCCTAATCCTTGAGAGCTCACTTTGGCTGTCTATAGTAAAGGCAGGCAGTAAATCCAGAGCACACACTACAAACACTATCCTGCCTAGCACCTCTGAGAATTTATCAAAATCACAAAGAAAGATGAGCAAAGTGCTGATATTCAGTTTATGAGGTCTTGCAATGTCTTCCTTCGTTCCACATTAATAAATGCCACAAATACAAGCTCAGCCTGTTGATGCTGTGGAAATGCAGCACCTTGAACAGTTCTTGCCTACATCCACATGTACATATGTACTTCCGCAGCTTTCACATGGCTTTGTCCCCTGTGCTCCAAGAAGGAGGTTAGGCGAGGCAGCACATGAAGCTGGATGTAAGGAGACAGGGGCTGAAGAATTGTTCTTTCAGAATATTAGTCTTGGACCATGAAAGAAATTGGCTTGTCAAACCCCAAACCATTTGGGCTTCCTGTCACTCTAATGTGCAATGAGCTGATTGAGTGACAAGTGCTTGGGAGGGAGCTGGTCAGAAACTGAGGTACTGAATGCATGGAATCTAAAATTTGAAGTTTAAAAATGGGGGTTGAAACTGTACTTACATGTATTTTGTGATTGGTTGTGGCGGGGATTTTTTTACCCTTGCAGAAGAACAAGTAAAGACTGTTATGTTCCTACTTTAATGTATATAAAAGCCTAGGAGTAATATAAAAAATAACAGGTGAGATTGCCATTTTGGGCTACCACAGTAACCATCACAAAACTCTCAAATGAGAATTTTCAGCTACATCCGTTTTTACATGACTGACAGAATAATAAGGCTGTGCCAACATGATACCAATGAGCACATTTGAGCCCCATCTTAAAATGTAGGAAAAGAACCTTGAAGGAATATTCTCACTGAAATAAAAAAATGAGAGCTTAACTGTATTTCCTGCAGTAGAAGGGTACTACAGACACTTCACTTTTGCAGCAGATACACCTCAGAACAGTCTGAATCCCTGTGGCAACTCGAATTAAGATACAGTGGGATTAATTTAATGTCTGTCAAGCACTCTGAATATGAACAGTTCTGTATAAGCCATAAGTAGGAGTAGCACTTCTATTAGTTTTGCTTTGCAATCGGTCAGGATGTTTTCTCAATAACTTTTGGAGAGCTTTTATTTAGTTACTTAACCAGTAAACTGAAGTGCAATAAGTCTATGCTATGAAAAAAAAAGGAAAACAAAAAATTGGTTTTATGTGGATAATCTTTTTTCTTCCATGCTCAGTGCTTGTAGACTTGCTTTCTTGGATGCATGCACACTGTCACTATGTTTTGACATCATACCCACACTGGGGAAATGCCAATTCCAAGTGCCAGGAAAACACATATGTAGTAATTTCAGTTGCTTTATGCTTCTTGTTAATGACAAGCTACTGAGGATGTTAGTCCAGCTAACATAGGAAAATGTTGCTATCAGTGATATACTGGCAAAATTCTTAACAAAGTGTATGATTCAATTCATCAATTTTAAAATACATCAATTTAGATATTATCATTAATTTATATAAAGGATCAAAGGAAAACTGGGTTAAAAAATATCCATGGTACTTTCCTGAAGTGTTTTCTGGTTGCTGTACTTGAACAATCAGAAGCAAACAGTTCTTCATGGATTCTGATTATTGTCATCAAACCAATTTTGTGTTGGTAAAAGATGACATGTTAATTTTTTTTCCCCAGAAATACTGAAACTAGCGTTGAAAAATGTTTCTATAAAGTGGTTAGGAATCTCATTCAACATATCCAAAGAAGCCTTGTGTGACAGATTGGTGAAGAACATCGAAGAAATATTCTGAATATTTCTTCAAGCATTGTAATGGGCAGCAAAATATCTTTATCACTTTCTCTTTCCTATGCCAGCTGCTTAGAAACTTCAATTTTCTACTAACTTTAGATCGTGATTCTTGCAGTTGAGTAAGATACAGCAGGATATTTTTTTCTCCCCTTTTAGTCTGCCACTAGTGAAAATCTAAATTTTAAACAATGTTATATTATTAAACAATCTTCATTACAGCTGCCATGACATGGTCTAGATTATGGCCTCTCAAAACAAAGAAATACCACTTCCAGCCTGTCTCCATTTGTCAGTTCAGGTGGTTGGCTCCTCTGGACAAGGGCTGTCTCTCACTGAGTACCTGTGTGAGCAGTGCTGCAGGAGCACTGAGTCCAGCATTGCTGCCCTAATGTAAACATTACAATATAATTAGTATTAAAATGTAAGGCCTAATGATATTCTGAGACTATCAGTGGAGCCCCTTGAGTATCAATTTTGGGACAGTCTTATTTAATATTTTCATTAAAGTACTTGGCATAAAAGCAGGAGTCCGATAATGAAATGTGCTGATCATGAAAGTTGTGAGCAATTGTCTTTATGGAGGAGCAGTGGGTCACCTTGAGGACTGGAGTATCAGAAAGAGCAGGAAATTAAGCAGTTCACTTTGCAAGGTCATGCTGTTAGGAAGTAAAATGAATGTCCATTATATCCTGAAAATTCATCAGTTGCAAACAACAGTGAGAAAGAAAAAGGCCTGACTGCATTTGTTCGTCATTGAAAGTTCTAGATACTCCCAGTGAGATGATACCAATGAAAACAAAGCAAAATAAAGGCAAACCTGAGGTCTCCAATAAAATATATTTCCAGGAGTAGGAGAGAGAAATGCAGATTTCATAATCTCAGCACTTACAAAAACACAAATCCGGTGCTTTATCCAAATCTAGTTGTTCATGGAGCTGATGCTGTGGTGAAATTTATAGAAAATTAGAACTACACTCTACATATGCTCCTTGTAAACAGAAGGATTGTAGTAAAGAGATTCTCATTCATGTCATAGTGCAACTTCTTGATAGGAGCTCTCATGGAAAAACAGTTCTTTGATATGTGCATGTGTGAAAAATCCAGAATAATTTCTCTTTGGTGTCAGTGTAGTTGGTCTGAACTTTCAGTGTAAAATCACTCTTCAGTAGCACCCTGTTGACAGCTGGACTTGTCAGGAAAGTCATGAAATAACAAGATGCAGTTTTTCCTCTTATTTCTGAAGCTCTGCTTCTGAAACTGGCTGAAATGATTGACTATCACATTCACTTTCAGAGCAAAGCATTAAGGTTAATACTTAAGTGAGGGCTTTACATCTAAACCTTAATCTAAAGGTAGAAAAGTGAACAGTTATCTTAGTGGTTTTGAAGAAATGGCAGAGTACCAATAGCTTGAGTAACCTGTGATGGTCTACTTGGTTTCACTATTCAGACAATTAAATAGATAAACAAAAAATATTGAACTTCATTCCTGCAGTAACTGATCTTTTTCAAAGGGATCCAAAGGTGAATGTTTCACCCTAACTGAAATGTAAACCAGAGCTATTTTAATGTGTTTCCAAAAATGACAGCTGAGACCATCTGAATGCCTGAGACAGCTCAGGGAGAAAAATGTAAGGAAGTGAAAATGACAATGTGAGAAGGGAGAAGATAAGCCCTCCAAAAGTAAAGCTCAAAACCCCCCACTCAATAGCATGGTCCAGAAGACAAAAGGACAACAACTCTATGAGATTATGGAAGTCCCCAGGAAGCTGGAGAGAATAAATACCATGTAGCCAGAAGGTAGATTTTATGTGGTGCAAAGGCAAGAGTGCCATGGAAGCAGTACCAGAAGGGCAACAGGGCAGAAGTCTGAGTTACCAGAAACAAGAATACTCACAAGGTTGAGCAGGTCATCTCTGGACCCAAGGAAAACTCTGCCTGGTGATAATTCTCTGCTGCTGCATTACTGATGAGCTGGACATGCCTTACAGGCAGTAACTGCCCCACACAAACTTGAAAGCAGAAAACAAGTTCCCTCACAAGTTAGTTTAATACAGTTAATTTTTTTTAGCCTGGTACTTTCTTTTTATACAGTATTTTTAAATACAGTATTATGTGAGACTGTAGAAGTGATTCAGTGTGTTGAAGTTTTTCACCCAATGTGAAACCTTTCATGCAAGGTGCTAGGAGTGAAAATAAAAGAAGCCTAGAATTTAGCCCCGAGGATGTTTTACTACGTTCAAATATTTTAGGCCCCTTCAAATGATGGTTGTGCAATTTTTAGTATCTCAGTGTAATTGGAAATACCTCTTCCCCAAGTACTTCAGTGTAGCAATGTTACTTCCACCATAGCTGAATCTCACATACAGAGGGGAAGGGGATTTACAATAGTCTATAATGTTTTTATTGATAGTGAAGTATCTTACAGTGTCATGATACATAAAATGCCAGTACAATTGTAATCACAGTAATTTATCAACTAGTCTAAACTGAATATCCATTCTGTGGCAAAAAAAAAATAAATGTAGTTGGCATTTAAGTGTTTTGAAAATTGTATCCACTACCAAAATATCTATATATCCCTAAGATTAGCTCAGTTGGTTAGAGCATGGTGCTACTAACCTCAAGGTTGTGGTTTTGGTCCCTGTATGGGCCATTCACATGGAGCTGATGATCCTGGTGGGTCCCTTCCAACTCAGAATATTCTGTGAAATTTTGTGGTTTAAAAATTCATATGTATTTTCTTGACTGTCATGATCTCTCATATGGCTTTTGCCAGTGGTGAAAGCTGTAGCATGATTTTTCGGACAGAATCGACCTAGGAACACATCCAGGCACCCCTCCAAACAACATCACTTCTTTATCCACCTCCTGAAATTGCCTTCCATATCCAGCTTGTAACATTAAAAGGGAATTACACCCCAAGGGCTCTGGAGCAGATCTTTGGAAAAAGTACTTCTCCTGGCAAGTCTTGGAGTAATTGCCTCTCTGGTTTGGCAGTCTGACCTTAAACTCTAACCTCTAGTTTTTTATTATCATTATTGTCATATCTGCTCCTCTGTCATTAAGAGACTTACCAGTTTCACTTTATTCAGCTGGGAGCTTTAAACCCTCTGGCCCATAATTTCCTTTTCTTTTTTTGGCGTTTCTTTTTCTCAGTCCTTTCATGAAACTTGTCTGCTGAGTGACATGCCCTCTGTAAAACATAGACCATAATTGCTCTAGGATTGCTCATACTTGGCATAAATACTGTACTTGCAACTACGTGGCTTATAGCAACACATGTCACATTTCATTAAATTGCAGACTGCATCTTATGTTGTCCTTCAGGAGAAAGAAAAAAGCGAGCAAGAAGGCAAACTTGTCTAAGAGAATTTTTCATTCCAGCTGCTGTGTTTAGGCAACAGCTTTGCAGAGACAGGGCATATGCATGTGTGGATGGCACATAGCTTTCTCTTTTTTACTTTCCAGAGTTAAATCCATGCTTTACAGGTACGACAGCCATACCTGCCTCTTTTTTCTTGGGATCTGTACCCCAGGGGTGAGAATCTTCTGACCCAACCATAGCAGTCTGCACCTGGGCTGGGACCTCGTTCTGGCTCCTTGTGTGGGAGAGAAAATGCACCTTCCTGGTGTGACTCATTTCCTTCTAAAATACATATGTAAAGTAGGTCAGATAACTGCCTTTTTCTCTTGATTGATGGTCTATGCCAGTGGCCCAGGAGGGTCCCTTCAGCTTTCGGTACCTGCACTGCTGATGCCTAAACTTGGGTGTGATTCATTCCATCTCATCACCTTTATGTCAGTATAGTTCCAGTGTTAAGATACGAACTTTCTTTTTGCCACTGAGATAACCATTTACACTACACTACAAATTTGAGCATCTCAAGTAGTTGCTTCAAAGGAACTCTTGATTTTATTTTGTTTTTTGGAGTTGCTTATATTGCCTTCATTCTAATAAGAATTGCTGTTCTAAAGAAAGGCAACAGAAGCATAAACATTGGTTTACTGAAAGATGAAAGTTTTATGGGTCTGTGTTTCTTCTAAAGCAATTATTTTTGGAAAATGCTGAAATGAGTTATTTTGAATGTCTCATTTTTATCAATTCTGTTTTCTCACTACCTGTTAACATGGCAAAAATTGAAACATTTATTTGAAAGATTTCAACACTCTCTTGCTTATTTGAGGTTGGGGGTTTTTTAATCCTATTAGTGGAAAATTTGTGAAACACTAACCTTTGGTTTTATAGGGAATAAAAACAAACTCAAAAATAATTCTGTCTTCTGTCTAGCCATGTATTTCTTTAGACACTGAAGCTTAAAAATTCTGGCTTAGTAAAGTCTACAATTTCAACCAACCCTTCTGGCTTTATACAAATGCAAATACGATTCAAATCTTGATCTTGGTTGGCAGCCTTTAAGCAGAGTTTTCATTCAAAATCCAGGTCTGCATCATGTCCAGAGTCTGATGATGTGAAGGCTGCTTGGATCTGTGTTGCTGTCTTTCAGATTGAACTGAATCATAATCTCTAGTAATAGAGAGTTTTAACAGCAAATCCATAGAAATGTGGTAGTTTTATTTCTGAAGAAAAGAGCTGTGGCACGTTCCTTTTTTAGTCTCCTTAGTTAGAGATCAAATTTTAACAAAATTTTCATTTTCTCATGGAAATACTTAAGTATGACATTGTAAAAGTCATTGTGAACTTGGCAATTGTAAGATACCCATTTATCAATTATACAGAGCACTTAGTGATACAGACCGTAACTTTTTACAGATTTTTTAGTGCTCAGAATATGTTTTCACTTAGAGCTGGAAAATGAGATCCTAATGTTACTGAATTGGAATGTTGTTCATAAATAATTTTGTCTCAGTTCTTAGTGTCGCAACAAACTGATTATGTGAGAGTAGTTCATGAAGAGGTCACCAAAGGTATATACTTACCTCTAGGACAGTGCAAATACCCTGGTATTTTAAGCACAAATTTCTCCCAATTCTTCATTCAGTGTGGCCAAACCATTCTTAATAGTTTACTCTTCCATTCTAAAAAGCATTGGCTAAAATTCTATAAAATCTATAAATACATAAACCTATAAAATTGTATCTATAAATGTTTAGCCCTTGCTATTTTTAAACAGTCCTAACCTTTGTTATAAATCTGACTTTTCAGGTGTTTTCTTCTTGATGGTGTTTTCTTGTCCAAGTCCTGCAATTTACATCTCACTGATTCCTTATCATACCTGAAAGATGAAGGATTAGTGGCTGCTTTTTTCCCTACTGTTTTAATACAGCTAATTTAAAGTGGCATTTGACACAGAATATGGAAAGGAGTATTTCATTGTTCAGCAGAACATGTTTTGATTACAGCTGCATCTGGCTATGGTAGTTGACCTTTACTTGAATGTAAAAATTAATGCTTTGTCTAAACTAAAACATAGATGATTTCCCTCCAAATTACCAGTAGAGGTCTTTGATAAATAGTCACAGCACTTGAATGCAAAGTGACTTTGAACATCATTAGAAGAGAAAAAGAAAATATTTGTTAATATATTTCAATAGTGCACAGGCATTTCATTTTAATTCTTGTTGGCTGTGGTGTGTGGATTCTTTTAAAAACACTAATTCAGCGGTATTCACAGACCTGCTGACATTCATCTGGCACTTTTACAGATTTTTATTTTTATTTCATTCCTGCCATGAGCCTATCTGCTAAAGGCATTGACATAGTACCTGTAGCTGAAAGGTGCACAAGCAAGAAAGCAGTTGACTTGAAGAAAAAATCTTCCCTGAATATTTCTTGATATATATATGATGCGTAGTATTCAGCAATTAATAGGTTCACTTTGCTACCAGGATACTTAAGCCCTCCTTTCACAAATATTCTGTTTTTCTGATTTTTAATTATTTGGGGTTGGTTTGGTTTTAGTTTTTTTTCTAGGTTGATTATTTTCTTACTGCTGTTGTCACTAAGCATATTTGTGGTTATTTAACTTACTGTTTACATATCTTCTAACAGGAAGAAAGATTATTATTATTTACAGTGTTCAGTGGATGTTGCTTTGGTGTTTTCTGTTCTGGGTAGAAAGTTCATATTTTCTCTCTCTCATTCTCCCCCATGATCCTTGTATCATAACTGCAAGTTCAATAACTGGATGACAGTCCCTAGTTGTATACATCTGATCTTAATAATTTCCTATATTGAGGCCATAAAAATGAATGGAAAAATCTGTTTACCAGTAGAATAATTCAGACTGAACAGATCTCAGTTTGGATTCCAAGTAAGGCACAGAAGTACTCTTCTCTTCTCACACCTTCATAATAGTAACTCACAGTGCACACAGAGCAAGGATTTACAATGATGATTTCTCTTTGACAGAAATAAGCCACAGAACTGGTGTTAGGAGAGTAAGACACACTCTGTAGTCCCCAATTCCAGTCACAGCATGGCAAACACTCAGCCTGTGCAAACCAAATAATATTGATATCAGTATTAAGATAATCCCTTTGAGTCAGACACATAACTAAATGACAAGTAATCTCTTCCTGCTAAGTTTACTCAGAGTCACCCAGATTTATACCTAGTGATGAATAAATATTGTGTATTAACCTCAAATTATTCATACAGGGCAAGCTTGTAGCTTCTCTACCCCTCTTTGATCTCAGACTTTTTGGGTCTTGTCTAGGTCTATCTCTGTCTACAAATCTCTTGGGGTCGGAGACACTGCTGCTCAGGTATTGTTTGATGGCATCAGTATGGGATCACCCTGAGGCTTGAGTTACTGGAGAGAATAGCATTATAACGTAGTTCAGGAAAAATATCCCCCTCCCAAATGATTTTAAACTATTAGACCTGTTATCCTGTGTACTTACTCATTTGTATTAGTCACCTGGCATAGATACCAAGGCAGTCTTAGAAGGCAATCCTCTACTTAGTTCCAGCAGAACTTGAGCTCCTGTGGATTATTGTTGATTACTGGTGATGGTGATTATTGCTACATTTTGACATTTTGGTATTTTGACTTTTTTTTTTAATTTAATTTAATGATCATGGAAACAAAGTTATTTTATCCTTAATGAATGCTTGAAGAATTTCTGCGTTGGTTTTAATTTCCAGGCTTACAGCCCTTCTGTATTAACACAGGCAGAATTTTATAGGCTATACACTCTTTTGAATCTAAAATAGAGTCTAATAACATGATTAGATCTTGTTTAAAAATGAATAGATTTGGGATTATTAGAATAATTTCTAGCTGTTTTGTGAAAGTGTGATACCTTCAATAGAACACAGAAGATAACACAGAAGCAAAATCAAAGAAAATACTTATTTCAAAGTCTGTGGAATTTGAGCTGAATTATTCTCATGTAATATTGAATAGGAGGTTCCAGGTGGAAATACTGCTAAAGGGTTAGCCACATAAAATAAAGAAAATTACAATATTATTTACTGGATTTTTGATAAAAATTCTGTATAGTGCTGTGTTGCATAATTGCAAAATGGGCATGAGCTACTGGGTGATCTGACAGTCTAGAAGGCTTACAAACTGAGTAATCAACCATTCATGACACTGAACACACCTGAAATTATTACAGCTGCGGCCTGGAATGTCACTGCTCAGTTAGCTCTGTGAATGTTTCTAGCTAAGGTTTTCTAATAGCAACAGGGTGCAGTAGTACAAGACATGTACTGGTGCCTTCAGCCTGGTTGTACTGGATGTACTGGGCTTCTGTTCTGAGGAGAGCAGGGCAGGCATGAATGAAGGCAGCATTGCTTCATTATCTTATCAGAAACATGGGGGTAGCTGTATGGAGGAGATTTACCTATGTGGGGTCCCATGAATGTCAGCATCATGTGGCTGAATTCCCTTTATATAATTTCAAATATTTACCCTACAGTGAACAATTGGGTCTGATGATATGGTTGTACCCACTTGTGTTCACTCGTTCTCACTGTCTGGTAGTGCAGTTCTATGTTTTCTGTGCCACAGTATTATTTTAAGTGGTTGAAATTACTGTATTATTAGCAGATCAATGTCACTGTCATAATTTTCATTATGGATTCTGCCTTTCAAATTTCATAGCCCAGCTGTAAAAATTTGCTCCAGGAGCAGGTTTGGGGTATTGTACGAATTGTGATCAAGTAATAATTTTATTTGTTGTGCAGGAAAGTTGAGCTGGGCATTTTCCTTTTGTGCATAACCATTCATCTTGTGGGTGGTGATCAAGACTGGGGGGTTTTATATAACTTCTTACTTTTTCCAGCTTAACTACCACTTAGGCACAAATGTGAGATAAACCACTATAAGCTAACTTCCAGAAGCTGAAGGAACTGCAGGGATCTCCACAATATTTTGTACCTCAGTTCCTTTTTTCAACTCCTAGGAAAAGAGCTGTTACAAACAGCTAGCAAGATGTTTCTGTGCCCTTCAACATCTTAGCAGCAATATCAAAGAATCTTTTTGTACTCATGGCAGCAATTTCTTGAAAGGGAGATATGAATATAGCCCACACCAAGCTAGAAAAAGAAAAGAGGAAAAACAGAAGAAGAATGTGGAAGAGAAAGGGATAAGGGAAGGCAGAAAGAAAAGGGGAAAAGTGTGAGCAAAACACAGCCAAAGAGCAAGGGAAAGGGAGAAACTTCTCTAGTTTGAAGATAACACTGCACTGTACTGGAGGAGGCAAGATCTAATCCAGTTAGCAGAGTCCTTGTCACTTCTGTATTCTTCATTTAGGAGGCAATTACAGACAATGTCCCAATGGGCCTGTCTGCCTCATACACCTCCATGGCCTCGTTGCCCTCCAGCCCAGTTCCCAGGGGTCCCCATGAGGGAAAAGAGGCAACCTCGGTACTGCAGCAGCACATTGCAGGGGCATGGTGGGGTGCAGCACCTGCTTTCCACTGTTCCTGCTTCTGAGGTAAGAGGGAAGTTACTTCCAAAGGGGTGGAAATAAAGGGTTTCTGCCCCTTTTCTTGAGGGTAAGAGTTTTCGTTAGCTTTTAATATGCAGACTATTGCAGGGTGTAACTAATTGATCATCACTGCAATCTGAGATGAGCAGGTGGGCATTTAACACAGGAACAAGAACATAGGGCTGAAGATCTGTGTAAGACTTTGTTTAAGTTAAAGATCCAATCCTTTATCCTGGAAATTTCATTTTAATATGCATCTTATGGAACAAATGAGGACTGGACAGACTGCAAATCGTGAAACAAGGCTTTCAGAAAGGCCCTTTTATTTTATTTTACTTTAGACCCTTGGTCCATATGGCTTTAAAAGCAGACCAGTTTTTCCTCTATTTCTAGTAGTCACACATTACTCAGTCTATTAAGCCACTGTAAGGATATGTATGGGCATGTTTTTGTCACAGCTTTTAAGTAGTTTACTCATATTTATCAGAACTTCTCACTGCCTTAATGTCATTTCTGGTAGCATATTAGCACTAACTGCCTTGTAGCTGAATTTTCAGCTTCCATGCTGAGCAGAATCAGTTCTGCTTTCAGGCAGAGCTTTTCCACAGTGATTGACAGGAATGGATGGCAAGTGAAGTTCCAACTGAGTGCTGTAGAAGCCATTAAAATGGTCATGCTGATTATTATTTTGAATTAATAATAAAGCAAAAATTTCTATTTCATTAATACATTGATGGGTGGGCTTTGGGGAGTTATGACCACACTGAAATCCCTTAGTGGTATGGCCCTGCATCTAGTGCTGAAAGATGTTTCCTTCCTTTGAGGGGCAGACGAGATAAGAGAGTTGAAAATGTTTATGTGACTCATTATCCAAAAGAGAAATTAATGTTTTGTAAACCTAAATATTTCCCCAGGAGAACTGGAAGCTTAGTGCAAATGTGTGTAGCATGGAAAATTTAAGGAGATTTGCCTGTTTGGTTTTTCAAGACAGATGAGCTAAATGTTTTGAATCCCAAACAGTGAGCTCCGGTTGGTTCTTTTTTCTCATATTTGCAGTAAGTAATGAGGGTACAATATCATGAGGGTACAAACCCCAGCAAACTAGACTTGTACAGCATGAGATATGCACAGTGGTTCTGAAGTGGTGCAGTTGTCCAAAGAGATCTCTGCCTCTTTCCAAGTGCTTTGGATCAAGATCTTAATCCTCCAGATCATTCATTTGACTGGCTAGTACTTGGAAGTGAGCTCATGATGGACAAGACTATCACATTTAAACATCCCTAACAAAAAAAAAAAAAAGAAGCAAAACTATTTTGACCTGAAAGGTCACTATCTCTAGAAGTTCTCAAGTCAAGGAAATACATAAGCACCTGGGTTTTTTGTTTAGCTCAAGAAACAACTTTGTTGGCAAAGGTAGTACTTGACCAAAAGATGCAATCAATAATACATTATTAACTTGCAGGAAAAGTGTCAGCTCTGTTGTCCCACCCTTTCTTAGATCACTCTAAGAAAAGCACACACACACACACACACACACAGCTGTTTGATGCTGAAGAAAACATCTGAACTCTACTTTAGCTGTCTATCATTGGGTCAGGAGTATTTTATGCTTCCTTTTACATGCAGAAAACAATGAAAGAAACAAACAATAGATCTGGCAAATACAAAACCTAACCTTTCTGTGGCCACAACATTCTTAAAAATTACAGTCAAATGTTATTGCCCTCATCAGAGAGAGAACAGAGATACTGTTGGCTTAATGACCCATAACCGTATACTTATTTCACAGTTTCTAGTTCTCTGTTTGGCTGGAGAGATCTCATCTGAATAATGACTGCACAGTAATTTCTGCCAAACCATGGTGCTTCTGCATCTCCCCTCGCTCTGGCTGTTTCACATGAGCATGGTCCCACTGGTACTGGCTTCTTGCTGATGTGCCCACCCCACCATCACTCCTCCCTGCTCTGCTGCATCCATCATCATGCCTGTCCAATTCTTTTGCAGATATTTAATTATGGAAGAGTAGTAGTATGCTAGAGCTGTATAATGGAACAGGAGGGCACTTAACTGTCTCCACACCAAAAAAAAAAAAAAAATTGATTAAAGTGATGTATTGAATAAAAACGCACCAGGAAATTGTCAGAGCAGAGATGAGGTTAAAAATCCTGAAACAGAGGTTTGTTGCCAGGATAAGGCTGGGGAATTTTGATGGTGGCAGAAAGTCCCAGCCATATAAATATTCAATAAGTAATGCAGAGATGAAAGGGAGAATAATGTTTTCAGTAGCTACTTACAAGTTTGGCCCTTAGCAAGTTTTCAATCCAAAACGCAGCACTCCCCAATAGGCAGAGTAGGATGCTGAGTAGTTGCTCAATGAAGTTTGGGGAATATAAAAAATAAGGAGTGCTGGAGGTTGCCATGCCTTTTACCTACTCCAGAGCTCCCAGTATTGTCTTTGTGTCATGAAACATGTTGTTTTTCTCCTAAAGAAACAGACCTCCTTTGTAACACAAAGCTTGGAAAGATGTCCCTGTTACAAAAGGGAGAAGTTATTTTATGTTCTGCCTGGGGAAAAAAAAGAAGCCTTTCCTGAGCTCTGACACTGTGACAGCTAGCTGTCTTGGAGCTGGTATTTTAACTTTATTTCTTCCATTAATAGAGCAACTGCTACCCACAGACTCATTTCACCTTTGGGTTGCACTTGTTTATAAGCTATTTATTTCAGTGAGTTTTTGTCCTCCCACTGCTTTCTCTCCCCTTCGCACTACAGTTTGCTACTGTTGGCTTGTGGGCCAGAGAAAATAACTATGTCAAAAGAGTAAATTGGTAGTCTCAGTTACTACTCTGAGTTCCACTTTCAAAGATGATGTAGGATTCCTTGGTCCATGAACTGAAATGAACCTGAAGTAGAGCAGATATGTTGCCAGAAGAAAAACAAGCACACATAACTGAGCAGAGTAACAATGAAAGATGAAATAGCTGTAAGGCTGGAAACCTAATCAACCACCAGAACATGTTGAATTTTCAGTCATCACACCATTGCTAAACACAACTTTCAGTGGGGCTTGCAAGAGAAAGGTTTTTGGGATGCTGTATGAGTGTGTTGTAGCTGGCTTAAGGGAAGTTCTGCTAGAAGACATTTTGAAAGGAAACTGGTATTATTCTTCTCCCTCTGCTATCTTCACTCCTTTATATATTTTCCTTTTTCCATTTTGTTTTCCATTATACTGTGCTCTTCCTCCTTACTTTTCTTGCCAATCCTCATTATAGTCCAGTGTTTTGTCTTTATAATGAGCCTGGTAAATCCTTTCTACACGTAAAATCATACTCAATACAAATTATTCTGAATTAGAGAAGCAGCTACAGAGCTTTTATAAATCATTTAGATTCCAGACCTGCCAGGTGCCAAGCACCCTTTAGTCTTAGTTATCTTCGTAAAGATGAGGTTGCTTAAGAGAATTAATAATATCTGAGATTATATCCCAAAGAGCATGCAAGGAGCTATTTTCACTCTAGAGCTAAATGCTTTCTTGTATCTGCATTGTCAACATAATAAGCTATGAATGCGTAGAAACAAAAAAAAGCAACACAACAAGAAATAAGCCTCCAGATAGGAAGTGTCTTTGTACTGTTGTTGATCAGGAATATTCTCCTGCCTGTGAGTGAAAGGAATGATTTGTGACTTGGAGCCTGTCCCAGCAGATCAGCACATGCATGGTAAATTCTGGTGTGTCCTTTGGGGCATTGACAGGATCATGGGTTTCCCCACTATGCCAAGCTGGCCACCGTTGGATGACAAATCATGAAACTCCAACTGTGAAAATTATGGACTTAGTCAAACTGTCAATCCCGTCATGAAAAACAACTGCTGGTGGAAGTAACCTCGACAAATATTTGTTCTGAATATGGTAATATTTGCAATTTGCAATAGATGGCTTTCCGTGGCAAGCTACTCACTGAGCCTCTCATAGTGATACAATGTACCTCTCCTATCAGTGTTCGGAAAACACCTGTATCAGCAGACACTGTGTGCTGTGATACTCATACTTCTTGGCAGTTCTTGACTTTTGAGTTCAACAAAACCGTCAGTGTGTGGTAGAATGAACGCTGTTATTATGCTGAACTGAATGTACCATTTTTGTAATTGAAGCTCCACAAGAGTCCATGTTCTGTTTGAAATTCAACTTCAATTAACGTATCATAGTTAATTTTTATGCTCTGGGAAGTTCTTAGTGATATTTTTCCTTTCTTACAGCTAAATTTATTTTAAATATATTCCAGATTTGCCAGGGCTTCATTTTTAATAAATACATTTATTTTGAAGGATGTGGAAATGCAATTGTTTGCATATGTTTTTCTACTAATAGAAATATAGATGAAGAACCATGTTTTAAACAAAGAAAAGGAAGTGGAATCGCTAAAATATATAACCTAAAGGAATTCTTTTTTGGTGCTTCCAGTCTCTGGAGTCTCTTTTTAGCATATCAGTGAGAAACAGCACATTCAAAATTTTACATTCACTTCACTTAGCTAGCCAACCTTTTTTTTAACCAAAGTTACTTCTCTTTTTTCAAGAAAATTTAACAAACCTTTTAGTCTTTTTTAATTTGATGGATTTTGTGTAAGGCTGAACTGAAAAAGCACAATTTAATCTTCTACTTTATACTTTCTTGATTTCTCTTTTTAAACCTCTTTCTTTCATATCCATAGCACTAGAAGTAAGAAAGTGAAAGACAAAAAACTCAAATACATATGTTTCAGTAATATAATGGAAATTTTATAGCTATTGTTTCAGAACAGTCATGATTTTTTATTCCTACTTCTCTGCTTGACTCATCCTTCTTCCAGGGTTACAATCTAAATTGATTGTACAGTTTTGTCCTTTCAGACATAGCCTACAGAGCTTATTGCATATCCAGGTTTTTATTTCTTTCTCTTTTTTTTTCCTAATTCCAAGAGGTATTCATATATTATAATTATTCTATGAAATATATTGAAGTTTTTAACAGCAATCTGAAGAAATTAAAACTTGCTTTGTTCTGAATAGCAGAATGGTCAGTGAAAAAGATGTCATGATTGCAAGATCATTGCACCTTGTAAGAAAAAATATAACAGGGTCTCTCTAACTGTGCGACCTTACTCAGCCAAGGTATGGCAGGGCTGTATGGAGACAGTAAAGGGAGAAGTCAGCTTTGAAAGGCATAACTTTGGAGTCAGGCAAACTTCAGCCTTCACTTCTAAATTCTTTCAGAACAAAGAAAAGGAGTGTATTAAATTGCATTATCATATGAAATTATTACATTTATTAATTATTACAATACAGCAGACAGTGTCACATTAGATAAACTACTGCTGGATGACTAACATATACCAGTTGACTTCAGATTGTTCAAGGGCTCAGACCTGGATAACAAGAAAAAGAATACAGCTTGTGACAGCTGAGGAATATGTGGGAATGGCTGGTACCACAGAGTTGTTTGGAAGCAATGTGAAAATTATACAAATCCACGGAGAGCAGGAAGCCTTACTCCTAAGCCATTCTGAAGATTTTTGCATTTTCTCACTCTAGTTTCACTGATAAAGCCATGTCAAAATATTATGTCTGTGAACAACATTTTTAACACCCTGGAAGCAATGTTTTTGTAGGAACCACTCCTGCATTTTGTCAGGCTCTTCATAGGTGGAATGGGACAACTGGGACCATACCTAGTCCGTGTATAATCTGTAATTATTACCTCGAATCTTTAGTCCATCTGGCAGGTTTTATTTTTTATACAGTAGGCGGTTTCAATTATGAATGCATATGTAGAAAAAGGCCAAACAAAGGCTTACAAACTCTTTGTGACTACATTGTATTTTCTACGGAATGTAATTGTTTGGTTAGATTTTTTCCTAAGTATTTAAAACATTCTGATTATGGAAATATCCCTCACTCTTACAGTATTTTAATTTTATAATGGGTTTTATACCCTTTTCATTCTCAAAATAGAAGTTCCTGCGATAAAGTAAAACAGGTACTAATCTACTAGAAATGAAACTGCCACCCACAGTATTTGTCATATCAGAAAGCATTCTTTGTTAGCACTGGAGCTGTGAAGGAAAAGGGAAGAAAACAAAGAGCTGAGAAGGTTTTAGCATTCTCTTAGTTATTATTCAGCACAGAGTATGTTTATTTAACATTGCTGTTGACCAGCATACTTAGGGCATGACTGTAAATCAAATCGGTAACAGAAAGTTACAAGAGATCTGTCCCCAAATTGTGACAAAGGTTTTGTTCTAGTGAGGATTTGCCCAATAATAACTGGAGTCTGGCAGACCTGTGGAAGCTGGTGCAGGTGTGATGTCTGATTTGTGCACAGCCTCGGTGCTAGCAGTGTTTTCTGCAGTTCCACACTGATGACAGCTGCACAGGCAAATGTTTTAGGTAAGCTTGAGTCACTGGGATCTCTAATTCCTCTCTCACAACCATGTGAAGCATTTTCTGGCCTTGATTATTTTAACTCACAGTTCTCTGACAAGGAAATAGCAGAGGCCATCCCATTCAGATATGCCTGTGGTCGTGTAAGAGCGGGGACACCATTTCAATACACACAGAAGTCCGGCTTTGGGGTTTATGTCGCTCTTGACTCTGGGACTGGTTTCAAGCTCTCTCATAAAGCCAGGCATCTCCTCCTGTAATCTTTCCAACAATGGGCCAGTGCTGGTGGCAGCAGGCAGCACTGAATAACACAGATGGTGGTACATCTGACAGCGTGGATTATTCTCCAATAAAGACATAGTTGTCATTTTTATGCCTGCTATTATGAGGCCACCTGTATTCAGTCTGCTCTTGGGCAATAGGGAGTCATGGAAAGTATGAGTATGTTGTGCTGAGTGTTGCAAATGTGTGCACTCTATGTGTGTACAGAGAGCTAGTTACATAGACACATGGAAAGAGTGTGTGTACAGAGACACATGTGTAGAGGCATCTGATGAAAAAGCATGGTAGTTTTTCCCCATAGACAGCACAAAATTTTGAATTTTGACATTTTCAGTAACATTTGATCATATTTATTAGTTCTTAATGGAGTTTCATTTTTAAACCAGAGTGTCATTTGCCAAGAAAAAGAATTCTTTCTCTGTGCTGTTGGGAGTGGGTCGTTTATTTAATAATTGTGGTTAAAAAAAGGAATTGTTTGGTATCTCACAGGATAGGAGACATGTATAGCAGCTTGCAGCTATCAGCATGTTTGAACCCAGTTTCCAGTCTAAGTAATTCTGGTAGACACAACTGAACTAAGAAGCCAGAGTGCTATGCTTGGTATAGTCAGACCACTGACACTGGTTCCCACCCTTATCCAGGTCTCTTCTCTATGAGAGCTTCATGAGAACAGCATGCTGCTTTCTCTGATGGTTTTTGTCAAGAAATATTCCGACCCTGTGGATTTAGATATTTTTGCATCACGTTAGTCTGTTAAAAAGGACTGGAGTCTGATGATGTATGTGATGTGATAGTAAGAGAATAGTCAAGATTCCAAAAAACATTTTTGTCTGGTCATAAAATAATATTGAAGAAATAATATTTGCTTAAAGAAAGGGAAAACATAAAAAGATGAGTGATGAACAATCCAGAAAGAAGAAACAACACAATCAAAATCCAGTGATTTGACTCAGCTGCTTCTGTGAATTGACTACATTTAAAAGAATTTTGACACTCAAAACCAAAGCTTTTCTGGAGGACAATTTTGAACATTTGCATTTTACACAGGATCTGCAGGATGTCTGGCTTCCCACCAATTGTGCCCTTGCAAAGAAGGTTGTCTTTACTCTCAGTTCAGAAACAATTTCTAGATTTCTTCAGTACAGAAAACCTCCCCATATTACCATCAGGATTCTGAATGGGAGGTTCTTTGTTGTTTTTTAAAGCTCTGGATATGTACCTGTTGTTGCTACTCGTTGGATGTTTCTCAGTCTCTGTCCCACAGTAGGGTCCCCACATGTGATGTTCCTTCTTTCTCTTACCTGCCAGCCCACTTCGAGGAGAGAGCAATCTTTGCAGCTGCCCAGATAGGGATCCATCCAGGGGCCAGTGTACCATAATTCACAGCCTGCCTTTTGGCCAAACGTATAGCAGCCTCCCATGGAGATACCAGCAGCAAATAAAGCTGATGCTTTTCCTGCTACAGCTGTGATACAGGAGTGGTGACCTGAGAGCAAATATGTTGATCTCTTTGAGGTTTGGAGACACTGCTTGTCCTTTTTATACTGGTAAACAGTATTCATAGCCTGAGCAGGGTAACAAGACTGTAGAGCTTTGTTTTTCAGACCTTTATCTGTTTTCCTGAAAAGAGAAAACCATCTCCAACTGAAGTGATATAAAAAACCTCTTAAAATCAAATGAAGCTCAAAAACATTTTTGTTTACGGCCATTTCTTAAGATTATCAGGCTTTCATTTTGTCATGGTTTAGTTTTTAATCATTTCTCTGCCTAAGTATAAAATGCAGCTAGATGCTCCTCTTAATTCACGTTTCTGAAAATTCAATAGCAAGAAATCAACAGAGAGAAACAAGTGCATGAATTAAGATTCAGCAGACAAGCCTTTACTTGTGTATTGAACTCAGGGAGGATGATAGTCACCTGTAGGAACTAATAGTTTTGTAGGACAATAGAACTGCTTCTTTCACCTTGTGTTTCACAGGAATGGTGTGTTGTCCTCTTCACCCCAGTCCCTAAAACTCCCCAAACAAAAATGCCTTTTAGATCTTAAAAATCTACCCTTAATATTTCAGTAAGTTGCAACACTGTTTGAACTGCAGCAGCAATGGTGCAGAAGCAAAGCAACATGGAGGCTAAACCTTCCACCTTAGAAATATTCATGAACTGTGAACATCTATGAGGTCTGGAGATCATGGAAAAGTTACTAAAATGCCTAAGGAGAGGCAGGATAATCAGAGGGCTCAGCCAGTTCACTGTAGGATTTATAAAGCTATTTTTACCAGCTTGGGCCATTAGTATGACTGTGTGAGGTCTTCATTTGAAAGCCTTGTTAAAGGAATCAAAAGTGATGGGCACTGATAAGTATTTGCAGCATTTCTTTCAGTGCTGATTCTGTGTCTATCAGAAGAGGTTTGAGTAGATATTAGTAAATTATTTGAAAGTTCCTGTAAGACCTTGCTCAGTCATTGTCAACAGCACTGGGAGTCCTTCTTTTACTCTTTCAGATGTGAAACTTTGACTTGGTTCCAAACTATTTGGCTGGAGTATGGTTTGATGTATTTAAGATCTGTTAAGCATATGTGGGCATGACCAAAGCTCAATTGAAAGCAAATACTGGTTTGATGTAGAGTCTCAATGACTAGACAGAATGAGAGTCCTTTACTAAGATTATGTAATCAGTAAAAGAAAATCCTCACACAATATTTAAAAACTTGTTACAACTGCATTTAGTAGTTCCTTTTCCATGGACCCAGAATCAGAGAATAGAGTCCTCTCAAAATAAGACTTAAGTTCTCATGTCTGAGTTGGACTCATTTCCCTAAAGGGAGTATTATTTCTTTTTGTTGAAATTATTTGATTTACATTTATACTAATATATATCAGGACTAAAATGGGATATAGCTTTGCATGTACAAACTGTTTTCAAAAGTGTCAGTTCAGCTTACCTGGAAATGAACATTAACCTTTGAACTAGCCCAAATGAGTGTGAGTGTCAGTACCTCAGCTGTAGTAGGTCAGATAGCAGAACAGGCTGCCCTTCCTTTAGTTTCCCTGGTCTGTGCACTTAACTCCACATTTTATCTCTACCTGTACCCATGACCAAGCTAATTAGCTTAAGAGTAACTTGGATTGCTGAAAAAATTCATTCTGCATCTTTATCTATTATGCAGTGTTTCTCTTTCCTAAATATAAACTCACTAAAATTTGTCTGTTCAAAAAAATGTTAAGTGATCATTGTATCTTCAGATGTGGACCTGTGTCTCTTCTCTTACACAAAATGGACTCAATGCAGCTAATGCAGTCAAAACTGAACACAGTTCCTAATTTTGAAATTTATTAACGCTGAAGAGCTGTTTTGAAATACAAGGCTGGGTGGGTGGAGAAGAGAAACTCTGTAATATCCTTGATTGAAAAATAAATAATACAACATGAGCTCATACCATACCAGACACCAGAGAATCCACACAGGAGATGTTCATTTAAGCAGTTCCACTCACAGATAAAAGCTTGCATTGGAATTTACATCATCCTAGACGTACAAGTCGATAAAACTTAATTCAAGGAAACCAAGCCTCATTAGTTCTACTTTTTTTTCTTTCCAGAACAGCAATCTTGGGTCAGGTTTTCTTCCTACATTATTCTGTGAAAAGAGTGGTTAATAATGTATGAGATGGTAAAATAATCATTGAAGTAACATTAGTACCACATTTAAAAATTTTATGGTGGGATTTTTCTAAATGTTTTTTGGGGATATGTTTGATACAACCCTGTGTCGCAAGGCTGTATCTAGCTTATGTTTAAATTTAAAGCTTTAATCCTGTCTGTGTTTAGCTTTAAAACATCATGGACTAAATCTCCAAATCTTCTTATCTTCAAAATTATGTCAGCAGCTATGACAAAATGACATCTGTTTGGAAGCTGTAACAAGGATACTGCATTACTTGGCACTCAGCTCAGTCCTGTTACAGAGCAATGTCTGACTCCCACATCCAAATGCAACGAGTCCTCTGCTGAATGTACGTGGTTCAGCTGACAGCCATACTTAGTAACTGCTTAATTAGTATCTGTTGCCTCTATTCCAGTGAAAAATGTCAGTATTTCCTAGATTTATATTGATCAGAGGAATGTGAGATCTTTTTCCTGATGTAAGGTGTGGCAATGCTTTTTTTTTTTCATTTCCAGAACTTGAAGGCTGGAGAACTGCACAGCAAAACCCCTTGCTGTCCCTCCTTGCTATTCATTGTGTGCATTTAGTCTGTCAGAAACGCTCTGCTGCTGCAGCTAATGCTGAGCAGAGATTGATTGTGGCCTGGTGTTCCACAAGACATGGCTGAGGCAAATTAATAGCTCATTGTTACTGAAAGGGGGTTGGGGGTGTCATTCCCACCTTTCCTATTCCCTCTAGTGGACTTGGCCCTGGGCTCCTGCTCCTTAGCTTCTTTGAGGAATTAACCCTGTGGTTTCCTCAGGCCCCCCAAGTATCATTCTAAAGGGGCTAAGGGATGGTGAGCAATCCCCACAAAAACCTGGATGAGTCTCTGGGGAATGGGAAGAGCAAGAGCAGGAGGGGCCCTTCCCCTCGTGGGAACAATATGCTGTTGCTGAGCTGAGCTGTCCCCAGAGCTGCCCCTCCTTTGCTGGTGGCACATCTGGCCAATAGTCCCTCTGAATCAGGGGCTGAGATGTTTTCTGCTTTATGCAGGGTCTGGCTGCTCATGGTTGTGTAATCCAATACAAACAGCACAACAGCTCCAGCGGTTCATCTCTCCACCCACAGCTTCCTACTCCTGCTCTCTGCAGCCAAACACAATGATACCAACTCGTAGCAGCAAAAAAGATGGTGAGATTTCACAGACACCTTCCCCCCTACAAAACATTAACATTCCTGCAGCCTCTGAAGCACCACATGTTGCTCCCCAGACATATGTGTTTCTCATGGGCTCCAGCAGTGCTGTTTTTCTGGTCTCTCCAAGCCCCGAGGCCGAGCAGTGTCTGTTGTGTCTGAAGGAAAGGCAGGATCATCCCCTCTGGTCTTCCCCATTATCTCCCACTGTGGAAAGGGATATTTGCTTTTTCCAAGTGTGCCTGGGAGACTGGGCCTCTGGTGCTAATTCCCAGGTGCTACTGCTGTCCATGACCTTAGGACTACAACTGTCTTTTTTTGAGAATCATAGTGAGAGTTTGGTCTTGTACATCTGAAAGTCTCTAGTGCTTTTCACGTAAGTGCAGACATCCTTATTTTATGATTTCTTTTAAACCAGATGTTATCAGCTTGCAACCTATATTTCAGCAGTCCCAAACTGTAATCTAGCACTGCTAAATATGCAGAAAAATCTGGCTTTAGAGTGGTTTTCCATGTTTCGCATTTAGATTTTCAGTAGCTTATGTGAAAACATTTAATTTGCTGAAAATTGCATAGTCATACCCACTATTTCAGGGATAGTGGGTAGCAAAAATAACTGTTGAACTGAAGTATTGTCTAGTAAGGCTGTCTGAAGAAAGTGAGTCTAAGTAGCCTAGAACAAGGATGTACTTTCTTGCAACCAATATAAAAATGTCATCCACTACCTGCTAATTTTCTGCTAACAGAAGAGCTCCGTTAGTGATTCAGTTTTTGCTGTAAAATATCTTTTGTATAGTTGAGATGAACATAGAACTCTGTGATCTTCTTTTTATTGTTTTCTTTTGTTCAATCCATAATAGATTTCCGATTTTCTTTTAGACATCTTTATTTCCAAGGCTTTACAATTATGTGACTTATCCTCTTCAGGAGAATTCATTTCGTATCTCGTGGTCTCATACTTTGTGCTACTTGGGTCATACTTGATGCTCAAGGTGTGAGGAAAAAAATCAGTTTCAGTTATCTGCCCTTGGCTTTTTATCACTGTGTCTAATAAGTTGTCTATATATGAATATATTTTATTTCATTTTATTTACACCCACACACACCCACACACACCCACACCATTTTAGTGATTATAGAGGGCATGGAGGCTCTTGATCCTTGTCTTTGCTTTCTGCTTCTTGACACTTCAAGGACAAAGAAAACTTGACCATTGACTTTAGCACCTAGTTCTTCACATGCCTTTAATAATTTGTTGAGATATTATCTATACTTTTTTGATTATTGCTCCCGTGGTTTTATTGCACCTTACAAATTGTAGTGGACCAAGGACTGCCATGTTCTTAACCCACAAAAGCATGTTTTCTCCTTTGAGATTATGCTGAGTTTTATCTCTTCTTAATCCTATTCAGGAATGTCATACATAATCTGCTTTAATGATCATGAACTCTGCCCTTGGTACATTTAACAAATTCCTGATGTTGAAAAAATTAATGCATTTCTTTCTTCTCACTAAGGGATATTGCCTTCGCGTGTTCCTTTTGCAATAGCATGTGTAATCTTTTGCAGACTCCAGCTTTGCACAGCATATGAGATTGTTTTCATCAGATGTCTCATCTTTTGGTTGACTTCTTTAATTTCTGAGCTCTTTCTGTCAACTGCTCTTGGTTGATTCAGTCAGAATAACTTCCTGCTTGGTCAAGTTTGGGCTTTTCTTTGGACAAATGATTTTTCAGATGTTCAGGCATTCAAGTGCTTTTAAACAGAGCACAACATAGTGGGGGAAAAAAAGTCAAAACACAACTCACTTTGCTTTATACTAAGTTGTTGGGTTTTTTCTCCCATAAGTGATTTTCATGCTTAGTCTCTTTTGCCTCCATTAACTGGAAAACTGAAGAAAATTCAAGTGTCAGGAAAGTCATAGCTGTTACCAGCAATAATATCACTCATTCCTCAGATAAAAGACAGTGCAACTTGAAGGAAATTGCTTGCTAAACAGCAAGGCTGTACAGACTTTCATGAGTTAAGAAGGTTTTCAGAAAGATAATGAATAAGACACTGGGGGGATAAAACATAGCAAATTTTTAGAAAATATATTTTTGTAGCCTGTTAGGAGTCTTTGGAGTGGATACTGTCAATCATTACATAGTTTAGAGCAGCTGCTGAATGATTTTTTCAGGAAAATATCACCACAGAGAGTGAGTCTTTGCTGCCTTGCAACAAAGAGTGAGTCACCTAATCTTCCAAAGTATTATAGCATCTTTTTGCAAGCTTTCTAATTACCCTGTATTATAAAGAGGGAAAATGCATTAAAATTATTTCTATATGTAAGTACAACATTTAATATTATGGTTTGCACGTCTGAATGCTTTCTTCATGCATAACATACATTCACTCTTGTTCCAAAATATATCAACCTGTAATTTCTAAATAGTGAGGTAATCTAGATATTGTTATGAAACTAATCAAAATGCATCATGAAGTTTTGGTGTACTGTAATTGCAGCAATATTTCTTACTCGTTTTGCATATTGCTAGTATGTTCAATAAATAGTTTCTCTTTCCTTTGGGATGTGGACTGAAACACATAGATTCATACAAAACAGAAGCTCAGGAGGGAAAGCGCTGACTAAATTAAAGGCATAAAGAGAGGATTTCACACAAATAGTTGTTTTTATTGAGGGTGTTCTGTTTCCTTGAATGGCCTATTAATTCTGAAGGCCATTTTGGTTAGAATTCTTAAATTGAATAATGTTGTCATTCATGGCCTCATTTTGTGTATTTTCATCAACTTGTTGTATGATGGCTATTTTAAATAGGGTTTTTAAAATAGGATGGATGGCAACAAAAGAATGTGTTTACTTTATCCATCATTGTGGCCTGGTTCCACTGTACTTACCCTCAATGAGGCATGCATTAGAATTCGTGTCCCATTCATTCCAGAGAAACTAATTGCAGAGCAAAAAAGACCAAATGTGAATGAGGATTAAAAGAATCCAGTTTACAGTAATTATTGAAGCAAATAAATAAATTTTGTTTCGGTGATTTCTCCTCTAGTGCATAATGGCTGAATATGAGTCCTATGGGGAATCACTGTGCTCTTGAATAAAAGGGTGGCTCCTGTATACAAGAAAAGATGTGATTTGGCAAAAAAAGCTGAACTGTTCAAAGAGAATGAGACTTTATAATTGTGGAGTTGAAATTTCTTCATGCTCTGAATGGATCCTGAAGTATTGTCTGTGTTCAGTAACAGGAAATATTTACATAGTAGAAATATTTGAAATAGTATTTATTTTGTTTTTCAAGAGATATATGTGGAAAAACTGAGTGAATTTGAAATTTCCCTCTAGAAATTCTTAAGAAGCTTAGCTTTCTGCCCAGTAAGTTTTTAGTCATAGACATGTTTTACTAAAACTGATAGTGCAGTTATCAGAGGAGATAAACTTTCTTGCACGTCAGGCTTAAAATAGAAACAGAAAACTTCTAATATAAGCTGACTTTAACTAACTGAATCTCAGTTAGACTAGGACACAAAAAGTATTAGATCTGTTGAAAGTAGAGAGTATGTCAATGTTGGGGAGGGGAGATAAGTTGGAGGAACAGAAAAGGATTGTTCATACCCTCAGGAACCTGCAGAAATTTCTAGGATTGCAAGTGAACATTAGAGTAAGAAAGTTTTTAAACTACCAACTGTATGGGCTGTGAAATTCGTGATAGTTTTACAAAGCTTTTAATTCCCAGGTTTGTGTCTGGAAATTTTATCATTTCTCTCGAGACCAGGGCTGGGAGATCACTGACAGAGTGGTTGCTCTGTGAGAAATACTCTCATTTGAGTCACTCGGGCTTTCTGTCCTTTAATAATCTCCCAGGAGTTCATTTCATTGTGTTATTGCCTTGGTGAAGACTTTTGGTGCATTGGGAAATGCAGCTGTCAGACCTCAGGATCCTGATGGCTCTGTTTGGGGGATATTTATTATCATTATTTTAAAGGTGTGTCAGCAAGTTTGCCAAAATTTATGATCTGGAATTATTCAGCACATGTCAGATTGTGACATCCTCCTCCTATACATAAACATGGGTCAGACCCATGAAGAAGTTACAGTCTAAATAGCTGACACAGGCAAAAGACTGCACTGGTATAACTCAGTTTCCTTCTTCTCTCTTGAGTAAAATATAGCCTGTGCAGTGTAAGACCAGGCACGGAAATAAAAGCTGGCTCTGAGCGAGGCATCAGGCCAGCGTGGCATGCTTTCTGTGTTCTGCAGATGCAGAACAGCCACTCTGTAATGTAGTAATTACTCAAGGGTGGCACTACATGACATGGCTGTGCTGCATCCAGAACCTCAGCTCAACTGAGGTGTCACAGGGTGTCCCTGAGCCGTCTCCCTGGGCTTAATTTACTGTTGTTGCACTCACCCTGCACCTCCTGCAAGGGAGCTCTTTGTCTTGATAGGACTGACGGCCACTTTTCAATTAAATCCTTGAGCAAAGCACTCTTCTAAGGAGAAGTAATCAGCCCAAGAGAAAGTCACACCCACATCTGATGTAAAATGGATTATCTCAATCTGGTCTGGACTCTTCCCTGGTATTTTGTGTCTGACTTCTATTATCTGTGTCTGATTTAGAGGATAAACACCCTAGGGCAATGTTTGCACAGTACCACATGCCATGACAGCACTCAGTAAATTATCGGAGAAGGTGGTCACACAGGATTGTTCCCAGCTTCACATCCCTGATCCCACTACCCACAGATCCCAAGCCATGCAGTGGAGCTGTATTTTCTGAGTGACACTGTTCTACACTTGAACAGATTTCTCTTAGAACCAATATTTTTGTGCTAAGGGGCATTGAAACATATTCATTCATAATTTAATGAGAGGGGGGTTTTGCTAGTTATTCATGCCTTAGTAATTCAAATCTTTTCCAGACACTGACACCTAGGACAGCTGTAGACAAACAATTAAAAAAAAAACAAACCAAAAACCAAGCAATTCCCTCATCCTACCTCAAATCCAAATGACTTCAAAATTACTTTTTTTCTCCCTCTTGATCTCTTTTTCCACCCCCTTCACTTACCACTTCCCTTTCCTTTCCTTACACTCCCTTTTCTGTGCTCCTTTCCCCCCAAACCGAAGCTTCTCATGCAGTTTTTCCTCTTCCTGAGTGTTACAGAAATATAGCCACAAATATCCACAATCATCTCCTTCCATATTTGAAAATGCTTAGGCACAACTGTAACACAAAAGAAATGCTTAGTTGGATAGGTTATGCTCTTAATTTTAGCTTATTCTAGCTCTCTTGCAGAAGCCTGATGCTTACACTTTCTGCATTTTTATTGTTCTTCCTCAGGCACTAATGAAATACAAAATACTCTTGGTTTGAAAGGCAGCATTTATATTTAAAGGACAGAACGCACAAGGTCAGTGACGAATCTGTCCCATATAGTTATTTTAACTTTTTTTCCAACTGACCCCTTGGGTTTTATGGGATCTTGTGTTGGTTTTTCCCCCATTTCCCTAACAGGCATAAAACAAATACATCAAGAAATACTGATTTTTTCCACAACCTTTCCCCCTCTAAAGAGCAAACAACAACAACAACAAATCTATCTATAAGGATATGTTAAATGTTTGCAAATTATTAGGCATGATGTCTAACGGATGTTCTTATCTTAAATGAATACAGTCCTTTAAATCCCAGGTTAAAATCTCAGCGTTACTAAAATACTCATTCGCTGGGTTTCAGAGGGAGTCAGATTGAATGCTTTTCTACTTACTCTGCAGTTACCATTATTGTTAACAGGCATATTTCTTTTTGCTTCCGTTGGAGTCAACTTGATACACATGTGGGATCCTTTGATAACCTCTTAAAAAGACACCCTTCTGCTTTACATGCACTTTGGAGCTTTAATGAGCTCACGGTGCTTCTTTGTGTCTCTGTGGCCAAAATGTTATCTAATACTTCTTGTAAATAATACAAGATAGCTTTTTACTCTGTAAGTGATCTCTGTAGCATGTGCTAACAGTCTATTTGAATGTATTTGCCCACAGGGTGTTTTGCTGGAATCAGGGGAAAGCATCAGGAAGCAAAGCAGATCCATTATTCCCTTCCTTTTCCACAGCCCAGAAACAACTATATCTATTCAGCTACTGGGTAAGACAAAACCTGGGAGAAGGAAAGGTGAAGGAAGGAGGAGCCAGTACCCTTATCTTTGCTTTCCAGTTCTTCAGTCCAAAGCCATGTAGGAGCAAGTCATTTCTCCTGGGGAGACTGAGCAATCCTTATTGTGATGGAGGTTTTTTCATACCTGCTTCAAAGGCCACTGTAAACACACAACAGTGAATTTTAATGTTGTCTGCATGTATATTTGTTCCTACTTCTATTTACAGATACAGTATTTAAACCTCTGAGTCCTCAGCTCGCATTGTATACTCACCACTTTTTTTGGATAAATTTTCCACAAAAAGTATGAAATTAGAGCTTTGAATTCCTTTTTCTAGCTATGTTTTAGATGTGTGGGAAGTGTTAAACAGCTGTTGAAATACAGCCTTATGTGCAGAGCTCTCTGATCTAAAGGTATTCAAAGGAGTGGGCTGCAAGGTTTTAAAGTTCCAACATGCAGGTGCACATCCCACACTTCAGAATGGCTTGGGGACTTCTGCCATCTGTGCATCACTTGAGCAGGATGGCTTCAGCATCGGGCCACAGGATGGGCTCATCTGTTCACCCTCTGGCTTTGGCCCCCGCCCCTGTGCTTTCTTAGGAGCACTTGGAGAGCAGCCCTGTGCCCTTGGCTTTGGCCACCAGACAGCAGCTCTGATGGCAGCACAAAATGCAGAAGAGACAAAGTAAAGGAAAAAAAAGCCGCCTTTCCCTCCCTGAAGGTCAGCAAGCATGTTTCTGTGGTGAGATCCAGGTGGGAGAGGATGCTTATCCTCCCTCTGTGCTCCTGAGCCTCCTGCTCCCAGACCCCACCCTTGGCTGATGGCGACAGTGGTAAAGCTGCAGGATCTGCTAAGTAAATACGAGTACTTTGCTCTGTTCTATGGCACTGGTGGCTGTTTTACAACTGTCAGCAATGGAACAGAGTGCTTTTGTAAATGAAATAAACCAGGAGAGTGATAGGCATAATTCGGATCCTGGGTCTAATGGAGAACACTAGAAAGGGTGATTACCTGCTGTGCATCCCTTTGCATGCTTGTCATGGAAAGAGCACTAAACACATCATGTGGCTTTGGATTCCTGCAGTTCTCAAGCTTTGTTTGATGTCAGTGGGAAGTGTGAAAATCTAAAGTAACTGATCATCTGCATGTGCAACATCTGAAAGCAGAGGAGCGAGCTTCTCTTCAGTTCTCCAAATATAGATTCTGTTCTGTTCATTGTCACTACAGCTGGCCAGATAATTTGCACTTCTCTTTTTTCCATTTTCTGTGGCTCTGATAGTGTCTGTAAAAGACTTGAACCAGCTGAATACTGAGGTTACTGACTCACAGCATCACTCAAATCTGCCTCTCTCTCTAGCGTGACTATTATTTAGGACAAAAGAAGGTTATTAAAAATGTGTTCACTTTTTGGTATACTTACAGCAATCCCATCTTTAATAATGTTTAATGCTAAAACTATGTTTTAGTAGTTGACTACTAGGTTTTGAGGATTTTTTTTGTAGATACTTACATACATAGGCACTACATTACAATGACTATTAATTTTGGTTGCATTGCACTTCCCCATCAATGACAAGAAGAGATTAACTAAAACAATATTTTATTTCCTACTTTAATGGTGAGTACATAGCATTAATTAGATTATTAATCCAACTAGAAACTCTTGTACAAAGCTATTTCAAGCCATTAGTTGCCCCGTTCTAATTGATGGATTACTGCATTACCATTTAATTTAGTATTGTTTTCAAGGCATTACATTCCATTTCATTCAAGTTAATTGTATAGCCAAATAAGGAAGGAACTTTCTTCCTGAGCATGAGTGATGCAAGCCTGGATTCTTCCTGATTTCAGATGTAATGAGATGTGATCCATACAGCAATTCTGTACAAGGCCCTCCAGTTAGCATTACTTTGTAATTTATGATAAAAAGAAATGAGTGAATGGACCAGAAGATTGCATGGCATTTGGATTCAACATTGTGATAGTCTTCTCTGCAAATGGAAATTAACATCAATTATTCAAATCTAGTTATGCTTTCAACCCTCTTAATTGCAAAGTGTTTTCCATTCAGTGATCAAGCCCAATTCCCTAAACATAATAGCAATTATAACTGTGCATCCAGAGGAAAATACACTCTCTTTGGCCCAATTTTCAGCTCTGATATGACCTCTTTATGCTGCTTTTTACACAGAGGGGTTGTTAAGCTGGAGTGACTGTTCTCTCCGCATAGAACATATCCCAGGGCTGTTGAGGAGCATGGACTATAATCTTCTTTATTGACCCAGCATAAAACCAGGGAAAACAATCAGTGGGATTCAGCTACCTAGATATAAGCATGTAGACCATTTTAAATAGAAGCCTTTAGGTACCTGATAAACCTTCACAAGGGTAGAGAATGTAGTGTAGGACTGGGGAAGATCCATGGCAGCTGGAGGCAAAGCTGGAGGTAATACCCTGGGGTATCTAAAATAGTCCAGTGGTTACTTGCCTGAATTACACTGGTTTTGCCTGACAACTGGGACAGCTATTCTGGGCTATGAAAGCCTTAATGTAAATTATATTATTTTTGGAGCTGAAAATTACTTTGTGCATGGGATCATATAAGGGCATAATGAAGCTTCTCTCTCCTTAGTGCATTTCCTATTTTCATTAGAATAACTTCAGGCCACTCTTGTCCATCTTCTAGTTTGGGGGGTGGGAGGGAAGGGGTGTTGAGTTTTTTGTGTGTTTGTTTTTGGTTTTGTTTTTGTTAGGTTTTTTGTTGTGTTTTTTTTCTTGGTTGGTTGTTTTTTGTGACAAATGGTGATTCTGTTGCATTGTTTGATTTTTTAGCCCACAACTGGTTTAGGATTTGAAAGTACTACACCTTTTACTGCAAATAAACAATAATCCATAGTGTGTGTCTTGAAATACAGTCAGATCTTTACTGAATGGACTTTATACTATAAAGTCCAATCCCCTAGTTAACCACATTAAGACCTTGGTCCCAGTGAGGCATGTTACCTTCCCAGGCACCTTCCCCGATTATTTTTCTGTAGCATGAGACTAGAAAAGCCAGGCAGCAGCTGGTAATATCTTTGGGACAGAGAAGGCATCTTGTCTTTATACTCGGGGACAATTCCCACTCTCTTATTCTCTTGCCTTTAGTAGACAGTTGCATGAGACATCAAAAATCAATGACTTATCTACTGACAGGGAAGAAAATATTAACTCTTTTGAACTAAGTATTTACTTGAAATTGGTGTCCTCTAGATTATATTTATTAGAGATAGAAGCAGTTGATGGAGTCAGGTCATTCCCTGCTGTGTTCTCCTTTGATAATAAAAAAAAATTTAAAAAGAGAAGTCTCAGTTTTCTGAATTCTTTAGGATTCAAATCTAGATTTCATTATGCTTGCTTACAGTTCATTATTTTCTACAAGCATATAATCTAGAGCTGTCCTCTACCACTCGTGTTCTTGAGAAACAGATTATTTTCTTGCTGCCTTTTCCATTTCCTGAACTGATGTTTTGGATTCATCTGACAACAAAAACAAACAGACTCATTCAGTCATGACTGATTAGATTTCAGCCAGTACTGGCTGGCCTGCATTTGGGCAATGACTCCCACTTCGTCTCTCGCTGGCAGAGAAATTTGGTTTATATATTTATTGGGAACAAAGGTGTGTTGCTTTTTCAACCATCTTCAACTAAACTGTAACTTCCTGGTGAAACAGTGTAGAGAGATGAATAGTCAATGCTAGGGATGGGCTTCAACTGGAAAAGTGGGATCCTTATTTTAAAATTCCTGGGTTACGTGTACTTAGATTGGAGATACTATTAGCTGCAGTCTACCCTTCTAAAACAGAAAGACTGCTTTCTAATAGTATTGGAGGTTGGAACAAGGACCTGTCTTACCTCCAAAACCAGTCTGTAGACATTGGGAAAACTGCCATGGTTGGAACCACTTTTTCCTTGTCTTCAAAGATGGTCCGTCACTTCCAGAGGATTAGCCCAAGATCTATGAAACACCTCCTGCAATGTAAGCTTCATATTGAGGGATCAGGAAGGATTTCACTTGTGCCCAGAGCATTTATATTTTGTTTCTTTACAGTAGCATGATTTTCAAGCTTTGAAAGAACCGGAAATGCCACTTGACAGAAGGAACCCTGAATCCCCTGCTAGTGCTTGTGCAGAGTCCTCTCCTTTTGTGAAAGGCTACTGTTCATGTGTGCTGAAAGCTTTGTTTTGTATTACTCTGCAGATGCATATGGTGGGCTATTCTGCTTATAATTGGAGTCTAGATGTAATTATAGCCAAGGGGAGCTTATAGTTCATCTCTTCTTGTGACTTACCATAAGGTGTATATGTATTTCTGGTGGAGCATATGACTGGTATCTGGACACTGTTCTATGAGAAATGAGATGCATTAACTGCAGTAATCAGAGTGTGTTCCCCAAACCCATTCAGTACAGTTATGATCTGCCCATTTTAATAGGTGCCTTTTTTTTACTCATTATTACTTTAGAATGAGTGTCTCATTCAAGGAAAAAAGAAAATAAGGGGAAAACTGCAACACAGAGAAATTACTCAGAACACTCAGAAACATTTGCCATGGGCATTGATTGGAGTAGTTGTCATATATTTATGTCATGATATAATGGCATACTGTGGGCTATTCTTGTATGTGTTCTCATTCTGAGCTCATTTGTCACTTGTCTGTGTAAATTCAACATCTTCCTCATCTGAGGGAGTTTATATATCTCCTTGCAGTTGACTGTAAACAAATTGCAAGTGCTGCTTGGCAGGTGACAGATTGATCCAGTTGGTTAGGTGAGGCTGCTGCAGTCTCTGTGCAATATGAAAAATTTACACATTTGAGAAATTCCAGGCTGCTTCTTTCTAGCATAAAATTTTGGATATGACAGCAGATGTTAGATTTAAAAAGGAGAAGAATGAGATTCTGTGGGGGATGGAACTAGTTCATTTAGTTCTTATGAAAAAAACCCCCACCAATTAAAGCAGACACTTTGTTGTCTTGCTGCTGTAATTGGTTGCTTTATGCACACTCTGTGGAGTGACCCCAAATGTGGGGATTGAGTTGCTACACTTTGCTAAGGCAGATGTTGTTCTCTGATTTCCAGCATGTGACAGCCTCTGAGCCTTATCTGGCAGTCAAGCAAAGGTCTCCATTGGGTACAGCTGGATCAGGGTACTCACATCCCTCCCAGCTTCAGCCTGTCTGCAAACACATTCTGCCATAGAGCTCACTGCAGCCCTGAGGCCTTAGTGTATCTCTGCCTTGGATGATGGAAAACTTTAATAAAATGTACAAAATTAATTTGGACCTTCTCCTAACACAAGTCTTTGAAGTCAGTGGAAAGCACTGAGGGCTTTTGGCACAGCAGCTCTTTATTTCTCTGTATTCAGCTACTATACCTACTGACTTCAGTTAATCTGAGTCACTGTTGTTTCCAGAAGTACCTCCTTTAATATGTAAAAGCCATAAGTATTTGTTGCTTCTTCTTGAGCAACCTCTCACCTCTCAGTTGTGGTGAAAGGTGCTGTACAAAAAGAATAAATTGGCAGTGTAGCTCTTTGTGCCTTGCTAAGATAAGACCCAGCCATATGGCTCAGTGTTGGGCACTGGGAAAGCAGCTGAGAGCTGGGAGGTTTGGGGGAGTTTGCTTGTTTGTTTGCTTTGCTTTTATTAGGCACTTTTAATTGTTTCCTTTTTTCCTCTGGCCATTGAGAGGAGATCTTGTGGTTCTGTATGTAATTGTGCCAGCCTTTATTCAGGAGGAATCGTATGGTGGTCTGTAAGAGCACAGAAAGGCTCCTGAGGTTGTCAGGAGCAGCCTCATGCTATCTAACTACAATCACAGCTTTACTGAACTCCCATTTCCGTCAGGCTCCTTGTGCTGCCTATTACTTCTCTAAGAAATTTGCTTTAAAAATTCACTCCTATGGAAATCTCCTAATTGCCTGTGCAAGCTTATTCCTGGCCATATTTTCCTCCTCTTTGTTCATGTGCCAAAGACTACACAGCCTTTTAGTGTAAATAGCTTTTCTTTTGAATGTTTATCTCTGTCTTCCCATAACACACACACACATTTGTGAAATATACATATCTACTTGCATGAACAGCAATTTTGTTCTCTAAACAGAACGAAAGGAGCACTATTAGTCCTCATATTAATCTAGACAATGTTCTTCTTTCTGTTCCAGTTTGAAGCTCTCTGCCTTCAATGTACCTGACTGGAACTATGCAAATTATCCCTATTATATCCTACATAAGTTGCTTTCAAAACCTTATACTATAGAGTTAACATGGCATCTCCCTATGGAAATATTTGGTTTACATTGTTATACAATCATATTAGTTTTTTTAAAACAAGAAATGCACCGATGGTTCATTTCCATTCTACTTATGCATTTAATCAATTCATCTTGTATCTATAGCTACTACACCCATATTTTCTTCTCAGTCATTTAAAAATGCTGATTGTGCATAGTAAATTATAAACCAAGGTAGGTGAAACAATAGAAAAGTGTTTAATCCAGTACAGATCATATAGAGTTGGAGACTCCAGCACCTGGCCCCAGCAGGTTTTTTCCCCAAAGACAAAGCATATAGAAAATGTATTTTCCATCTGCTTTTTGAAAATGCAAATTGTAACTCAGGTTAACAGGTTAACCATTTTTAATACTATAGTATAGTTGACATGAACCAACCTAATTCTTAATTCTTTAATTGAAAAAAAGAGTTAATAACTGCATTTTATATCACTTTGAAATACCATGAAGGTCAAGACAAAGGGCATTTTCATTTCTGTCATCATTTCAGTGCAAATATTCAAGAATATTTGTGCTACAGATGAAAAAGTATTAGAGATTTACTTATAAATTTTGTTATTGTATCGGAATCCATCTATTCTTAATAATACCATTTGTTCAATTCAATAATGTGTGTAATGGTCATTTTTATAAGAATAATTTACATCTTGAATTTATTTTCCCTGTTAACCTTTACCAAATATTATTCATAAACTTTAAATATACATCTCACTGGTGCAATAGTCACAGCGATCTCTGTGTTAATTTTGTCTCCTTTTTTTATATGAAATCTATTAAAATAGAGTTTCATTATGATTTTGAATTATTGTAAGTATGTTATGAACAGATCCTTTATAACTTTCCATATTTGCATATCATTCTAGCAATGCATTCTTAGCATGAAAAAAAAACACACAGACAAAACCCCCCTGTAATATCCTCAATCCTTTGTTTTAATTCTCTGCTTGTAAGTTTGAAACTTCTGCAAATCAGCATTGTTTAATGTGCTGACCATTTCTTTTGGTGAGAAAATGCATATCTGTGTGCATATATCTAGATAAATAAGGGTAGCTACCCAAAGGGCTGGCTATGGATACATTATTTATTATGAGTTACTGATGATCTTATAGCTCATGAGTGACAGAGCAAAACAGAATGACGAGTTGGTGTGAAAGCTCATCAATAACTTAAAGTAATAAATAATGTATTTGTTATCTGTCAATTGAATATATTTTTAATGCATTATTAGCAGTTTTCCAATGTGTTTAATAATTATTCTGGAATGAGATAGGGAATGGCATCATCCAGATTCAAGGAAGTATTTAAAAAAATCTAATTTTATTCTGCAGCACAACTTTGTTTTTGTTTAAATTATACAGAGACATACTATAGATGTGCAACTAGTCTCAATGAATAATTTATTTGAATTAACCTCCTTTTCTACTACTGGAATATTCAAACAATAGGCCACAACTTATTCTGATTCATATGTTATTAAAATTTTATTTGACAGATGTCTTTTTGAATTTTTATTTTGTGTCTTGACAGCGTGTCATAGGTTTAGCTAGGTGGGCCTGGGTTTGGGTTTTGGAGTTCAGACTAGGCCTGACAGTTGTCAGCTGTCTTG
>JAWWLZ010000001.1:9455460-9474999 GCA_035041345.1 Poliocrania exsul
GTGGACTCAGAAAGTATGTGATAAGTGTGTGTGTAATGTAAACAATAAATCAGAGCACTGACGATACCTCCATGAGGAAGACGTCTTTGACTCTTGCATCGGATCCTCAGGAGCTCAAAAAATATCGACATTTTTTACTTTACAGATGCAAGTTTGTTTAAGTGGCGATGTAAAAATAATTATAAACAGAAGGCTTCTTTAAAAATATATACAAAAAAAGTGAAGGGTGGTTTGGGAAATCTCCAAAAATAAGCATAAGTAACTCAAGATTAGCCGTACTGAATGTTGACTTGTAAAGGGTATTTCAACTAATAAGTGATTCTACTGCTGTATGTACAATAATTGAAAAATAAAATGAGAAAGTGATCTACTTAAAATGGAGATTGAGGAGCTAAAAAATGCCAAAAAACACACATGTTTTGAGAAGAGACAGGAGATGACAAGCTGCTCAGGGTAAGGATTACATTTCCTAATTAAACCAATTATCAACACTTAACATTGCATTGAATGAATTTTCCATTTTTTACAAACCTTTCCACACTGCCAAGCAACTTTCACAGCCACAGTGATGCCAGCCATTGGGGAGGTTCCCACCTGACTGGAATTGTTCGGATTTCCGTAGGAAACAGGAATATGTACAGTAGTTTGGGATGTCCAGGAAGGTGAGAACCTGGTCACACTCACTAGGGCAGAGATGAGTTGCATGTTTGTGTCATACAGAACCCATCTATATGCCTGGGCTTCAAGCAGGCTTCCTTCCATCCTTCCTTCCATCCTTCCATTCTTCCTTCTGTGCTGCTACCACTGGCTGATTCATACAGCCAAAGAGAAAAAAATCAGACCTTGCCTTGTAAAATACATTTCCAGCAGCTTCAAAAAGACCACTAATCTTCTTGAAGTTGAGAACAAGTTTGCACTCCTAAATGATTCAGGGCCATAGTCTCTACGATGTAGACCTGATCATAAAGGAAAGTTTCTAGTATCCTGAAGAAAGAGAATTACTAGAACGCAAATAATTCATAGCTATGAGAGTTCAAGAAAATGAAGAACGAAACAGATGAAGTCTTTGGGAAATTACTTTCCAAGTTCCTTGATGAGAGCACTAGAAACTTGCAAACATAATGTCATTAGTCTGAGATAGGTCTTTGACATCAATTATGGAAAAATATTAGCAAAAATGTGTAGGGTCATTGATGGAGCATGCTGTGGTACTTAATTTCTTTAGAGACAAGTTACATAAATTTATGAGAGTTTAATATTGCTTAATTCAATTGTCATTTCCCCTCATTTTTTTATGTACTCTTGCCGGCCTTCAGTACAGAATGAATTGACATAATTTTATTTTTTAATGTATACCATTTTCACCTTGACAGGGATTAATTTCATGAAGGAATCATCTTGGTGAGGAAGGCAAATATATTCTTATCCTTTTCATTTGAAGACTGAGTCTGTTTCCACCATTTCATGAGGTGATGCTTCTAGATGTATGATTTGGGCTTGTCCCTTCCTGAGTTTTGTCTGTGGCAGAGAGGTGAGATACCACCTTACTCTGAATGGTCCTTTATGGCTACCAGCATGGGGCTTCAAGGGTTCAAGATAACAACAGATTTGATTGAAATGTGCCAAAAAGAATTTATAAATGTTACTGTTGTTCAGCTATTAACAGGCCGCTCCTGTGCTTGCTGTGGGGCTCACTTGCCTGACTGTGTATGAGAGTCTAGTGCTTGTCAGTGGCTGCTTTTTGCTTTCTCTGCTTGCTGCAGTGCTGTGCTGCTGATCACCTCACTCTGCTGTGCCTGGGAACATTTTGATAACAGCAGCAATGGGGATGAACCTTGGCTGGCAGATGGCCAGGGCATTGCTGTTGTTCCAGTGCTGTTGTACTGGACAGGCTGGAAATCCTGTGTAAAATTGAGTTGAAGGAACCTGTGGATGAGTCCACATGGGAGCAGAGATCTACTTGCAGCCCATGGGAGACCTGGGCAAGGGATGCCCAAAAGAGTCTGTGACCCTGTGGGAAGCCTGCACTGGAGCTAGCTCCTGGCAGATCTGTGGACCCATGGAGAGATGAGCCATCACTGAATCAGATTTTCTGGCAGGACTTGTGACCCCATGGGAACCCACACTGGAATAGTCTGTTGCAAAGGGACTGCACCCAGTGGAAGGGACCCACTCTAGAGCAGTTTGGGAAGAACTGCAGTCTTTGGGAGGACTGCATTGAGAAGTTCTGCATAAACTTCTTTAGAGAAGTTTATGCAGAACTGTATCCCTGGGAGGGATCCCATGCTGGAATATGGGTGAGTGTGAGATTCCCCTGAAGCCTGTGGTGAAGACCATGATGAGGCAGGCTGTCTCCCTGCAGCTCATGGAGACTAAAGGTAGAGACTGTACTTACTATAACAGTTGCAGCAAGGCTGGGAACAAGGAGAGAAGTTCATTGCAATATATAATAACTGGTCCAAAAGGACCAGGGGTGGAGGTTGTAATGGGTGTACCTTGAAATTGTTATTACTCATGATTTGACCTGCATGTTATAGGAATTATTTTAACAGGAACCACCTGGACCAGTGGAGAACAAGCCTTACAAGAAGCAGTTGCAGTGCAGCAGTGACCTGACCCGAGCTGGCTTTGGTACCCAGTAACTCCATACAACACACCACCTCCCCTGTGGTGGTCCTGAGTCACCACCACAACTGATGTAGCCCAGAGTCATGGACTAAATTAACTCATTTTATTGACATCTTGTAGGTGTGGTCCATACACTAAGGCAATGACATCTGTATCATATCAAAGGATGGGGAGGGGGGTGATGGTTAATGAGGTTGTACTGAATAGTGTGAGACCAAAGCATGACGTAAGTGGTATGGAATAACAGGTGGCTAATGTGCTGGGTTTTCTGGGGTGGAGTTGGTTTTCTTCACAGTGGCTAGCATAGGGCTGTGATTTCGATTTGTGCTGAAAACTGTTAGCACTGGAGAGATGTTTTTTGTTATTGTTGAGCAGTTCTTTCACAGCATTAAGGCCCTTTCTTCTTCTCATATCACCCCCCGCAGTGTGTGGGCTGGGGTTGCACAAGAAGTTGGCAGGGGACACAGTCAGGACTTCTGACCCCAACTGACCCCAACACCATACCACATGGTGTCATGCTCAGCATATAAAGCCTGCAGGAAGAAGAAGTAAAGGGTGGCTGCTCGAAGTTATGGTGTTTGTCTTCCCAAGTCAGCAGTATGTGTGAGGGAGCCCAGCTCTCCTGGAGTTGGACAAACACCTGCCTGCCCATGGGAAGCGATGAATTAATTCCTTGTTTTGCTTTGCTCGCATGTATTGCTTTGTCTTTCCCTATTAAACTGTCTTTATCCCAACACACGAGTTTTTTTCACTTTTACTCCTTCAATTCTCCCCCAGATCTTGCAGGTACCAGTGCCAAGAAGAGGCTACATTGTGCTTAGCTCCTGCTCGGCTTTACATGATTGCGCTGTCCCTCCTGTGGGGCTCTGCAAGGCTACAGCTCAGGTCCTCATGTCAGATGCTGCTGAAACGTTGTTTCTGACTTTACCATATTGCACATCATTTTTGAAAGCAGGATTGAAGATATCTGGTCAATTATTTTTGATCAAAAGTGAGGATTTCATGGTTTACAAATTTCTTATATTGTTTCTAGAAAATATCAGAAGTGTTGCTACTGAAGGACCACAGTTCTGGAGTAAGACCAGGCAAAGGGAAGCGTCCAAAAAAATACATCAAAATAATTCAGATTTGGAGACAGATTTTGTTTTTAATTAGCTTTATGGTGCATTTCTCTTTTTCAGTTCTCTTCTTTCCTTCTTCTTTCCTTCTCTTCAGTAATTTTCCTAAAAGCCTGATGATTTTGTTTACAATGGACTTGGCCAAGGGGATTTCTCTGTCCACTTGACAGCAGGATGGTACTGAGGTTTCAGAAGACTTTTTCATTCACCAACACTGTCCCAAGGTTACAAGGTACTTGCAGCTGTTCAACAGGTGTTGAGTATTCCTGGCCAAGGATTGCTACCCATGCAATAGTCACCTCAGAGCATGTGCCCCTTGCAGGATTACTCTTTCAGGTAGAAGACAGATTAGTCCACACATACTCACTATAGTGTCTGGAAAATCACACTTGTAGACTGTGAGTTATTTGTTATTCATATAACTATCTTATTCTGTATCCTTTCTACCTGATACCATGTTCCACTCCTCTTAAACTGTGGCTCGTTTGCATGCAGCACTGGGGTTTGCGTTTGAGGAAGCAATGTGGTTCAGGAACCCAAATGAAATATTAAGGTTATTCTGGAAATCCAGGGAGATGAGTGAGTAAGTGATTCCACTTGTAAGAGTGATTTTTTTTAGTGTTGTAGCCTTGCTTTGCCAATGAAGACTGCACTGAGCAGTGGCTTACCTGTGGAACTCAGCGTTTCACTTGCTTTTCCAGTTCCCTGTCCTGAGCTTTCTGCAGCTGCTTGCACACACTGACTCATACTTTCTGCAGAATATGGCTCACTGAGGACAGAAAAATCCTTTAATGATGATAAATAACTGCCTTACAAAAGCTTCATGACCCAGTTAGACACTGCACCTCACCCTGTCACCTTACATCTAGTGTCAGTCGAGTGTCTTACTAAAATCCTTAAATAGTCATATTTTAGACACGAGTACAAATTATTGACTGACAGACCCTGAGCCGAAAGGATTTGTGACACTAATCATAAAAAACAAGTAGAGAATATTGCTGAGAGCTGTGAAAATGCTTCAAATATTTGACCAGTTTTATTCCCATGCAGGGTCTCCAACTTGAACCCCACCTAGTAAAATCTCTAGGCATTGTTAATACGGGCTAACTCTTCTTCCATGTGACAGATGAACAACGGCCAGTTGCAACACTGGCCCTTCTAGCACAGTTTGCTACTGGGAGCACATCTGTAAACAAAGCCAATTTTAAGTTATGGTTGACAATAGGGTCAGAAGATACCATGTTACTGGGCAAAGGGATTAAAATATAATCTAATTTAGTTAGTTAGAACATCAAAAAATCCCAATTTTAATTAGCAACATTTTTGTCTTCAGAAAACTTCATAATGATGAATATGACCTTGATATCCCCTTTTGCCCCCAGTTTCTGAAGCTGCCACCAGTAGGCTGAAGTCCTTGCTTGTGTGTGAGAGGAAATAGATAGCAAATAATGACTGCTATAGGAAACTGGAGACAAAAGTGACAAAAAAAGGGAGTTTATTGTCTGATGGTCCTTGAATTTCATGTAATGGCAGTGGAAAAGATAAGCAAGCTATAGAGGCATCTCCATTGGGAAACTGGAATTGAAATGCTATTGTTTGGAATACAAACTACTGGCCAGGCTTCAGTTTGCTCATCGTATTTGGTTTCAGTGACCTTTTCTAACAAAGCGTAGTGCCCTGCTAAAGGTACAGAGCATGACATCAAGGACAATTCAAAGTGATGGGAAGAAGATGTTCTTTATGGTATATAATAAATAACAGGACTATGCCTGGGTGGCTATATAGTGGATAGTTATATTTATGACCCAGTAGAAGTCCCTGACAAGTATATTTTTGGGGTGCTTTGTAGGAGGAAGCAATTTTCTAACTAAATGGAAGTTACTCTTACTGGGAAAGACTGAATGAAAAATATAAATGAAGCTTCCTTTTTTTATTCTTCATTAGATAAAGCATTTTATAGCTGAATATTGCTAAGCTCCAAAAAGACATTCATAGGTTTTAAGTTCCTGACCAAGGAAAGTCGTTAAACACATTGTTGAACTTGAAGCATGTGAACTGCATTTTGAATTCAGTAGGTTTATCTGAAGTTGTATATTTATTTAAGTGCATGGCTGGACTGAGACCAAAGCTCTGTGGGGAAGGATTTGTAGCTTTCTGTTGTTGCTTTTACTGCAATGCAACTTGTAAGAAGTAGTAGTAATTATTATGCTGTTTCACAGTCATTATCAAAATAAAACTTTATGTAGCTTGTTGACTGCTTTGGTTAAAAAACATCTTTTTGGTACTTTAGATTATATAGATTTGTCTTGTTCTTTCAAGGTTTTGAAGCAATGTTAATAAAACATTTCCTTGCAGTTTCTTTTCTTTTTGTCTTAAGGAGCATCTTGCAAGTAGCAATTACTTAGTAGAACAAGCAAAAGAAGAGATATCAAGCAGTAAAAAATAGCAATGACAAAGATAATCAAAGATATTTCTTATTAAAAATAACTGGTATTTTCTACCTCAGAAGTTGAGATTTGATTGGATTGGGCTTTTGCCCCCACTGTAAATGGCATTACTCACATAACATGTTTCGTGTATATGGAGCTGTATGTTGGCATGAAACACCCAACTAAAATTTGCTGTCCAGTAATCAAAATTAAAAATCACAAACCCACCAAAAATCTGTTGCGTAAAAGGCTCTCTGATTTTTGTCTCAGATTTCTAAAACAGAAAATGTACTCACATTACATATGACACATTAGCAGTGTTTCACATGTCCAGGGCTGATTAGCCATGCAGTGCCTGTTCCATATAATTGATATGACACAGACAGACTAACCTACAAGAAGTTCACTCCAGGACCCCCTAAGCACATTTATTGCTCATATGCATTCATTCAGTCTACATCAGTTCTGAACTGCACTCACAGTGGGACTTCTGTATCTCAGAGTCAGTTCGCACGCATATGATGACCACTCACCTAGGATTTTGTGTGAGCTACCATCTTTCAAAGAAATTAATAAAAAAATATTAGCTAAAGGAGTGTATTGAGTGGTAAAATCTACAAGTTAACTCCCAGTGTTTTCATGGTAAACCCATTACCTGAAATTACTTACCAACAGTTCCATGCTTATTTTGTTTCCCTGGGGAATAGCTTAATGTAAAATGCAGCAATATATTTGACAATAACTAATTATTGTCAATTAATAAAACAATTGGCAATTAAATCAAACATGGTACCAATTTTACATGGCAGATCTTTCACATGTAAGTGTGGTGCAAGCAGGCATTCCATCTTCTGTGCCCCCCTGGGTGAGATAGGTGATTACATGAGCAGGCAATTTTTGGAAAACGAAATTTTATTTGATTGGGTGAAATTTGGAGTATGTACTCATCTAAATATAACACAAAGAAAGGCACACCACATAGCTTGGAAATGGAAGGGAAGCAAATTTTTGTCAGGTTTGTGCACCTGGAAAAATTATGGAGGTGAGAACCATGAGATAAAATTGTGAGCTGCTGACAGCCTTAAAAATTGCCTAATTGAGAATGAGACTGTGAGGCACATCTAACTGTTGCTGAGACCTTGAAAGGACCAGCACTCAATCTTCTTATTCCATATTATGGAGTGAACCTGCAGTGTTTGTGACCTTGCAAAATCAGTTTGAGCCTAGCTGACTTTTAAAGCCTTAAATCAAGATCCTGCCAGAACGAGATGATTCTTGCAAGAATGATAACCCACAGATAAGGCAAAATGAAATCTAGTTGGCTCTTGAAATGACTTGGACAAACTCTGGCGATGTAAACGTCAATCACATGGCCGCCTGCCAAGGTTAAATCTCAACTTCCCCGGGATTCAACAGACTGGACAACTTGGCAATTGTTTCCAAGAGAAATACCACAGAAAAGAAAGAAATTTCTGTTAACAGCTGGTGCGAGGTGACTTGAAATAGGCTTTTTAGCTTTACTTGGGAAGTAAGTGTTAGAAAAAGCAAGATAGTGATTGTTTTGGACAGCAACTGCTCTCCAGACATACAGACCCAACATGCAACTCTGCTTCCTTATATATTTTAAATGTAGAGCCAAGTCAGAGGGCTGTATCTCCCAGGTAAAGCTAGGGGATTTACAAACAGTCTAAATTGGATCTGTTCATTCAGGATTCCAGGTAAACTGTCTTTTTCAAATTCTTATAATAAATTCCAAAAGTCACCTTTTGCTCACTGGCTTTTTGTTCCATAATTTCTCACTGCTCATAAATTAGACATACCAATTTTTAAAATGTGAAAACATGAGAACTTCTGCAGATTTACAAGGAGAGTATATTAGTAGATTACCATTGCTGCTCACCCCAAGTCTATTCTGTATCCTAGTATTTTTAGAAAAATGACATCTGTCACTCCTTTCTGTCAGTCAATGACATGTTTTCTTCATTGTGTTCCTGGTTGTAGCTGGAAAGTTATAACTAGAAGCACCTTTCTCTTAAATTAAATGAAATTACAGCACAGAAAAAGCTTCTGGCTGGACTCCAAACTTAATTTTAGTGAAACATGGAATTGTCTTTCAGTCCAAGTTAAAGTGGAGAGGAACATAGGACTCGTTTCCACTCGGTAGCACCTAGTTTCAGATCACTTTTTTATATGAGTTAAGAAGGGTGAATAACAGAAGTAAGCAATTTGTTTATTGGGAACTTTTAAATTCATATTCCAGAGGTGGATTTAGTACTAGGTATGTTTCCACACTTAGTGGCAAATAAGGCTCCCCATAGTGAGGAAAATTGCCAACACAGGTGGTCCAGGTTTATGTTATCTTCCCTTGCAGCTCTTTACAGAACTGATTACCTGTACTGTGATATCCTGTAATTCCTAAGTGCAGAGAGGTTCATTAGTTCCTAACAAGGGTTTTTGCTTTCACCAGCCTGGCTCCTCTCACCATTACAGTTCCAGGTTCCCCACCATACCCCACTGTTCCATCTCTTCCCTGCTACTTCTACCACTTCTCTATCATACACCTTTTAATCTTTGCAATACTCACACAAATGGAGGGCTTGAATTATTTGAGCCTTTCTTTGGTAACAATTGGCCAGCATGGATCTTTATTGTTCTCTCCCACACCTCAGCCAGGCATGTCACAGATGCAACACCTGCCCAGAAATGTTCTTCTCTCCCCTTTCCTTCCTCCCCTGTAATTTCATGCTGATGCCCTGTAGAATGTATTTTCCAGGGAATGCTTTTAAAGCTTTTGGTGCTCTGCTTCCACTTCTTTGCTAAATCTGTTCTAAACAGGTCAAATCTGATAGATAGATAATGTTACAGAAGGAACTCTGCTGGAGTTTTCTGAGAGGCAGAATGTAGTGCAGATCTGTACAAAAATAGAAAATTCTGCTAGGCAGTTTTGCTGGGTTCAAAATCATTTTGTCCTGTAATATCTTTTTGAGTATCTGTACAAAGAACCCTGTTGGGGCATTTGATCTGGGATGAGAAGTAAAAGAGACAATATGGATCAGTGAATTTGTCCTCTTTAGGAATGCTTGATTGAGAACTCTCTACAAAGCACTGTGTTTTGTTTCTCCAGGCACCTACACACTGTTGTGTTTGACATTTCCCTGTCTTTGCAAGCAGATGAGGTTTTAATTTTTTTCCAGGATTTTGAATATGTGCCATGCCTTTTGGAATTACAAAGAACTGCAAAAGGTTATTGATACACCTCAAAACTGAGCCATTCAGTTTTGAGGTGAATACTTTCACCAGTGTCATGGAAGAAGAGTAATATCTGCTTCAGAAGGTTAATTCTTTGTTTCATAGCATTCATGAAAACACTTGTTCCAGTTAAGTTCTACTTGAAAAAGACACTGAATGCCTCTCCCACAGCTTTTATGGATAAAATCCCCAAGTTTCAAAGTGGTATTTTCAGTGTTTTCTTCCTTATCTCTTATTGGATGTTCTGTGCAATATATATGTGCTGAATTATCCTGGTTGTGTTATTTCTGCAGGCACAGAGTTAAGTCAGAATGCCCAACCTGGAACTTTTGAGTTGCATGCAGCTTGTGAACTGCTCACATGCAACATCCTCAATTGCTGTACTGCACTTAATCCCTCACAGAGATCATCTCTTGTCTCTAAAGTATGTCAGATGTAATAAATGGCCCTCAATCATACGTTTTTAGTGAGAAGTTCACATGGTTAGAAGGATTGTCTGGCTCTGGGTTGTAAGTTGTCTTGGTAAGGAGAAAAGCATGCAAAAGACTTCCCATCTTTCCTCTGAATGGTAGTATGAGACATGGACATGACATTGTACACTCTCTTGCCTCTCCTTTCAGGGACTAAAGCACTGAGAATAGGGCAGGAAATGCAAAGAGCAGGCATAATCTCCAATGCATTCTGAATATAGCTGTTCTCCATTTTCATGTGTGCTGGAGTTTCTGGTAGAAAAAAAAAGCACTTTTAAAAATATGGAATTAAATTCTTATTATTGCATTTTGACCAACTATTTTCTGTGCCCTTTCTGAATTAATTCTGATTGGCTTAGTGAAAATATGATTGCAAGTTATTGAAATGTATCATTTTTCAAATACTAGTTATTTCAGTAAATTAAAATATTGATCATATGTAATTTTCAAAAAAGAACAAAAAATAAAAATTAATATGACTTCAGTTTCAAATGCTTTGAACTATAAAGATTTTTTTTTAGCACTACTTCTAAATACTCAAAGCAGTGAAACACTTATCAACACCCCTGGGAATATTCTCTGTAGCTGAATCAATCTTATTCTCAAGTGCTTTCCTGAAATTCAGTGTAAATTAGCCTTTTCTTTAAATCATTTTGTAACTCCTACATGTTTTCAATCTGCTTTTGAAGTATTTTTCATGAAGCTTCAGATACAACCATTACTAGGATCTCTTTTCCAGTGATTGAAAACATGTTCCATGCAAATCCTGCCTTCCATTAGAGTATGCTTTGTATTGGCTTTTTTGGCTTTGGATTGGACCTTGAAAGACAAATTGTGGATTGAGAATGAGTAAAATTCTGTACAAACATTTATTTTTTTGTTACTGAAAATTTGGAGAGAATTTTTTTTTGTAGGTTCCCAGGTAAATGTTCTTTGACAAAACACTAACTGGTGCTCCAGCATAGGATGACAGTAAAGTGCTGGGAACACCTACCAAGTACATTAAAGCTGTTTTATTAAAGCCCAGGTAAATCTGTGTTTTGATGGAGTCCCAAACCTATGCAATGTTTAAAGCTCAAAATACTTTGCATCAAGCATGGAAGTAATCCAATATTAGATCTCATAATGAGAAAGAGTCTTTTATCTTGAAGTGTTAAGGACATCCTAAAAAGAAGTCTCATAGAGTTACAAATTCAGGAAGATAAATCGCAGTGTCTGTGCCATTGAAAATGAGCTCCCAGGTGAAATTATAGCCAAAAAAATGGGATTGTTTAGAGCAGAAACATGGGGAACTGAGAAGGATTATGTTTTTTCTCTCACTAAGAATAGACATTTCTGGAATGCTCAAGTTTAAAGCCCACTCCTGAAGAAAATAGTTAAATACTGGAAAAGGTTCAAATAAGAGTAAACAAAATTATTAAATAAAATTATTAAAGAAAATGGATTGTTTTGAGACATTCTACATGGTTCATTTAGTTTAGCAAATAGACATTTTACCTCATCTCCATTTTTCAGTGAGGAACAAAAATTAGATAAAAACAAGATCCCATGACTGAAAGCTATAAAAAGAACCAATTGGACACTCAATTTGAATATGGATGACAATTTGCCTCTTGGAAAGCCACATATTGTTTGGCATTCCCTAACATTTTACATCAGGAATCTAAGGGACATAACACTGTTCACATCTGGTTATTCGACTGAAAGTAGAAATCGATACAGTGTTCTGTATTGATTCACATTTAGATGTGATCACAGATCTTTAATTAGAAAGCTTTAAACATCTAATACTGAGCACAATTTTTGTGGTTGTCATATTTTAAAATAACAGCAAAGCAGAAAATAGAATGGAAAATAGAAGCTCAATGTGCTTTCCCACCCAGGTTTTTTAATGTGACATTTGTTCTGACAGGGCAATTTTTTAACCATTCAACTTTTCATAGGCGTGGGTTGTGGTATTTTTGAAACTTTCTCTCTCTCTGTCTCCATCCATTCTTCTCTTCCTCTTTATTATTTTTTTTTAAACCACACACACACAAAATGATTCACTACTTATTTGTGCTCAGCAGTCTCAGTAGAAAAATGTGCCTTTAGCATTTTGCAGAATGCTTGCAACAAAAGTATTTGAGGGAATGTGAGTAAATAATTGTTCACAGGCACAAGTGATGCTACGTTTAAGATTCAAACATTGGAGTGTACCATTCTAATATGAAAGACAAGTAGAAATATTGATATATATAAAGACATATACTGTGATGCACTCACAGTTTGTGTTCAAATGAACCTCAGCTACTTTAGGAAATCAAAATAGAGTGGCTGCTCAAAAGAAGAATGAAAAGTCTCCATACCATTCATACTACATATGAAGCAAATGCCATTATGAAAACTTCATTAATATGTAAATTGCAACATTTTGATTAGCACTTGCAGACCCCTTTTGTTAAGAAAAGAGACGGAAGGAGCTAACCAGATTGCAATAATTTACATAATAACTCAGTGGTGGCAATGCCACCAAGAGAACCTAAGGAAGGCTATTATGACTTTTTTTTTTAACAGCTTAACACAGTATTAAAACCAATAGTACTAAAGGAAAGACAATATTTTTCTTTAAACTGGTGAACTCTTTCGAAGAGTAGTGGGATATATTAAAGATGGGCTGGAGCTTATTTTAAAATAATAGAATATGCATTTTCTCAAGAAAGGAGAACAAAAATTTTGTGTCATTATACAGTTATCTGAAGTCAAATGAAGAGTAGTTTTTGCAACTTGTTTTTCTGCAATGATTTTGCAGTGTGCTAGACCCTATCCTTTTGAAAAGCAATGCAAATTTCTCCATTGGCTTCAATAGCCTCAGGATTTATTCTGTGCTCTTGGTTTTCAAGCTGGAATATGCCAGTAGGACAAGTAAATCACTCAGGTCATCAAAACACAGCACCACACTGCATAATACAGCATTTAAATTTCTAAAATTGGATAATGCAACAACTATAAGTGGGTTTTATAGGTTTACTAGGCTTTGAGTTTCTTGAGTGATATAAGAAAGCTAATACATTATGGTTTTGCTTATTCCTTATACTTCAAATATTTGGAGCAACAAGTTAATGAAGTCTAAGTATCAGCATTTTACTTCTTCTATTACTGGTCACCTGAAACATGTTTCCATATTTGGACACCTTAAAGGGAGCTCAACAGCAGTTGTGTTTGCTCGGCTCTTTGAGTCACTGACTGTCAAGAGACACTGGAGCACCTACAGCTGGCTTACAACAGTGTGTCTTTTTTACTGGTAGCCCAGAAGATGGCGAGTAACAGAAGGGAGATAAAATCGTGGGGATTCTGAGGACTTTCATATACTTGCCAAAGTTCACAGACCTCAGGGCAAAACAGGAAAAAGAAAAGAAAAGAAGATATTTGAAAAGCAAAGTTCAACATCTCTGCTTGGTGCTACTTAAAAGTGTATTACAGGCATCATACTAAATTTATCAGAAAAAATAACTGTGATCTTTTAAAATTAGTGAGCTAGGTGGCACATTCTGTTTGTTACAGTTCCATAGGGATTTTTTTGCCCCAGTTGACTTCCACAGAAAGGGTTTCATTATGATGTGACTAAGCAAATATTGGTCTACGACTTAAGAATAACAATTCAGCTTTTTGCATTAAAAGGATATTCTGTTACATTGGGAAAAGAGTTTCTATGAAGCAGTGTGCCCACAGGGAACTTTAGAATAGGAATGGATAAACCTGCAGAGGCTTTTTTATTTGGCTTTGTTAAATCTATAAAACACTTACAGAGATTTTTTATGTTTTTAGAACCCATTGTAAAAAGCCTGAAACTTTTGTCAAACTTTGTAAAGGTATTCAGGATACAGCTAAAAAATATATCCAAAATAACTGGTCATGCTTATAGGAAGGCCTGGGCTTTCAGCTGGTGATAATCAGCTTTGCTCCATTGAATTTAGTAATCTTACAGTGACTGTCTGGTGTTGCAGGCATCTGCAGGAAGGAGTTTATCACAGAACCATCAGACTAGCTCCAACTAATGGCAATTTTTTTTTTTTTTAGTTGATGGGTTAAGACTCATTTGCAACAGATAAGTATCTGCCATATAGGATGCATGTGAGTCAGTACACACAAGGAAATTACCTAAAAAGTTCCAAAATGAAATTATTAGGTATTATTGAGCTTTCTTTAAAGACTAGTAAATTTTGACTTGTCTGTGAGTCATTACTGTTTGTGAGATGAACTCTTAACCAGACTAGTGGAATGTTTTCAATGGATAACACTGTTACCTTTGGGGTTTTAGATCTGTTAACAAACATGTAGCATTTTTTGCCCCCTTAACAGTTATGAGCTGTTGTATAATAAACCGGTCTTGATAACTGGCATTTGATCAATTTTTTTATAGAAAAAAACAGCACCAAATTCCCTACTATACCCCCTTGAAAGAAACAGTTCCTGAACAGATGAGCATCTGAGGCCAAGCAGTAGTTGGTGACACCACATGCCTGGTACCCTCTCACTCTTGGGTGGGAGGCAACCAAACCTTTTAACTGTCTGGCCCAGGTTCTCTGGTTTGCCTGAACTGTGTTTTGTGCAGGCTCAGAGAGGAAAATATGACATTTCTGTTATCTTTCTGCTTCTTTTTCAGGATCTGCAGGGTGCCAGTTAAATCTTTGCCATAAAACACTTATCCTTGAGCTTGTCTGTTTTATGAGCAACAACACACAGCTGCTGGGGCCATTCCAGTATAAAGGGACTGGGAACTCCAGCATGCATGAGACCAAACATCTCCTTTTCAGCTGCCTTCATGTTGGCAAAGTGGATGTTTTAGAAGCTATTGTGCTACTGTATACGCAAAGGGATAAGACTCTAATGAGGGACTGGGATAAATCAGACTTTCTAATCAGATCTGCTGTCCACACTGCCAGAGCTGCTGCTTCATGATAGCATAAACAGTTCCCCCAGCCATTATGTGTGTGTAACAGAAGTGGCCGGGATAGTGTTTGCTTTTTCTTTGTAATAGGGCTAGAATTGTTTTGAAGTGAATTGGGAACCGTCCTACCTTCCCAGGCATTCATTTGGTTCACAGAGTTAGTCTGCTATGTGCAAACTTGGATCCTTTCAAGGAAAACTGAGCTGGAAATTCTCCTTCTGGTATGCACCAAATGTGCTGCAAGCCATGTGGAGGACACAAGGGTGCAACACAATGACTGACTGACAGCAGCACAAGGGCATCCTGTGCTTGCCAACCATACATGTGCCACTTGAAGATCTACAGACCAGTGAGAGCTCCTGCAATGTTCAGAGCAGCTCCTTTGTGATATGCTAAGAGACAGAAGACATATGCACCTTTGTGTTTGCAGTCTGTTGCACAGCCCTCTTTTTGTTCAAGATCCTCTTCCTTCTTTTACTGCTTCATCTTTATTACTCAACCCATTTTGTATTCTATCACTGTTTTAAAGAATTGTAGCTTCTCTCTTTCTGTTCACTGTGAGTAGGATGTTGTAGCACATTGCCCTTTATTCTCACAGGAGTTTCAGAAACTTACTCCGATGACACTGACATCAGCCTGTGCCCTAAATGGCCAAAACTTTTTCTGATGCAGAATAGCATGTTCCATTGTTAACAGCCCAGGCAATCCACTAGCCTTAAGGGAGCAATCACACACACAATGACCAGCAAAGTGATATATTATGTTCAAGAAGATGAAGTCCCTTTTATTGAAGACATGGCATAACTGCGTCTCCTACAAACACTTCATACGGGTATCTGGTCAGCTGAGAAAACCCAGCTGGGCTTGGGCTCACTCTTTGAGACACCCAGAGAAGCAGCAAGTTCTCTGGAGCTGAAACAGATTCCTACTCCTGAGCCACATAGAAGATGTCAAAAAAAGACTATCTGGACACTCCTCATCCTGACCTACATCAGGATCTCCTCTGCTTCAGATTTCATCCGGGCAAGAGCACTAGTTTTATATTCAAGTTCGCAGACATTGTGTAAGAGAGAACAGAGTGGGTGAAAAGGCACATCTAAGGCTTTTGCTGGAGTTAGGATGTCTGTCACAGAGCTGCAGCAAGGTGACACATATCACTCAGTCTGACTGTGAGGGCTGTCATGACTTCACTTGCATGAAGACCTGTGTGTGCATTGTTGAGCTGCTGCCTGTTAGAGACAGTGATGGGGCCTCACAGAGCCATGGCTACTGTCTTCAATGTGAGTTTGAGCTTCCAGGATCTGTCCGGTGAAGAACTAGCAATGCTATATCCCAGCTGAGGGCTTATTCTCTCTCCCTCCACAGCTGAAAGTGCTCAGTTCTAGACAGCACTGCCATCCCACTTCTCTGGCCCTTTGAGCCAGCCCAGAGCCCTGGATTAGCTGGTAATGAAGTGGTTTCTGTGAAGAGCTGTGATTTAACATGTCTTTTCCTTCCTTCCTTCTGTAGGAGCATCTCTGTCTACCCACTTACGGTATTCTCTCAGAGTAACACAAGCAAACTTTTCATCTGTGCTCACAAAGCCTTTGTTTGGACAATGAATGAACTCAGACTAGAAAAGGAGGCTGAAAAGAAGGCACCAGAAATTAGAAGAAAAAGGGCTTGTGGATGTAAGTAAGACTTTTCAGGCAATCATGGTGGAGCAGTAACTAAAACTGCCACAGACATGCTTTAATTTTCTGCATGAAACAGACAAGAAGACCATACAAGGCTTCCCGCACTTGCCTATGTAGGGACCTACATACAACAATTTTGGTATTGTTTTACTGTGAACATCCTGTATAGGTGGATATTTGGCTCATTAAAGAAGCCTAGTCTGGTTTGAATTAAACCCCAAACCATATATGCTGCAAATGTAAGGGTATCATCACCTGCCAATCTATTAATCTGCTCCTATTCCACCAAAATACCTGAACTTGGCATTCTTGAGTTTAGATCCTTTTCTTTAGTGAGGATTGCACATGGAATTATCCAAGACTCACACTTATCACACAGCTTTCTGTATCTCACCCATAGACTCCTCTGTCTGTCTTATAGTCTGTGCACAAAATTTGCCTGTTTCATATTCTTCACTTATGCATATTAATTGTCATGATGGACTTTCAAGTGGGATGCTTTTATTTTTTATTTTCTCAGCAGCAAGCTGAGCTGATACACCCTCCTCTAAGTGGCCATGAATGCTCTTGTATTTATGAAAGTCTCTTCCCCACTCCTGGTTCTGGGATGTTTTCCAGCATAATGCTCACAACCCTCCACAGCATTCTATGATCCTTTAGCTGTTTTAAGGAATTTTAATAATTGGTCCTTTGCAGTGTGCCAGAGATGGCAGCCTTTTGCATCTGTGCTCTGATAAGGTGACACTTCAGTTTGTGCCTGCTGTAGGGCATGCCAAGAGAGTGCACAAGGATGCAAGACCTGCTAGCAGCACAGGACAGGTCTCTGCAGCTGGAGAAAAACCTGGTGCAGACCTGCCTATGCCACCCATCTGAGCAGTGCCTGGGCTGATCTAGCCATGATGCCTTGCCTGGGTTTCAGCTCGTGAGAGGAACTTACTTGGTTTTCCCTCAGGTGCACAGGGAGCCTGGTGGCAGAAACAAGGTGCTGAAATGAAACAAGGAGTAATCTGAATTGACAGTGGAAGTTCCACCAATATTAATACTAACTGTGATCCAGGGGGATTTATTTATCCAGATGGTGCAATTGCAGTGAGAATGAGTTAAATGTGCTTAGTCAGCTCTTAATTTCTAGTATCTTGTGCTTCTATACAATTATTTTCACTAAGAAAATTCATTGCAAAGTCAGCAATAAATGTCCTGAATTTCAGTCAACTTTATTTTCTGTTATTGAAACAAATAATTGTTTCCTTTTCCCCCTCCTCATCCCACAGTACTGATACAGCAAGCCAAGTATAATGAGAGGGTCTTAAATGTTTCTCTTTCAGTGTAGGAAATTAACTTTGCTTTTCTATTTGTATTGTGAAACTTGAAAAAGCCTACCTATATTAATTGTAGGGTTGTTCCATATATAGATATAAATGATGATCATGCTGTTGCAATATTATTTTCAACATCTCATACAGCTGTTGTACCATTCAGTCTTTTAAAATAGAGAGCAGTGCTCATGTGAAAACAAATTGTGGTGAATGACACTCAAAAAACTTTAATGTGTGTGAAGCAACTTAAAGCAATAACTGTGGCCTTGGACATACAGGCAATCATTCACTCAGACTACAAAGCAATCATTTTGTCCAAGAAGAGAGAAAAATATGTTGGAGCAACAATTTGTTCCTAAAAAAAATGGAATCAATTAATCAATTTGCAGTAACTATCTGATTTATTTGTGTAATAACATGACTGACAATTTACAGCCTTTTCCAATAAATCTCAAAGCCATGATTTGCTGCAGCCATAAGCCATTTATTTTATAAAGATGACCTTTAATCTCTCTAATGATTGATTAATCAGTATATCATAAATAAAGTCATGAGAGGTGAAGAAAGATTTACTTGATGATGACCAATCTTTTCTTTCTAAAGAGTTCTGCAGGTGTGTCCAGCACACAGAAAGCTTCACCAAAGACAACAGAGGAGTGAAAGTGGCGTGTGGTGTAGCTCTAACAAAACAAGAGTATTTCTTAATATTTGTTCATTCAAAAAACCCATGAGGATAAAAATAATCCTCCAGCTTTAAAGAGTTAGCCCACTGTTTTACAACACATCCTAAATAAGAGTGAGATGGCTGATTAACTCCTGGACAGAAAAGAGAATGGGCTGTGATTTCAGATCCTCTTCACCTTCTCCACTCTGGAGTGCTGAGTAGGTACTTCAGCCCATTTGGTAAACATTGTTTTAGCTGTTCTACCTAAGGACTAGAGAGAGAGAGATTACTAGAGCTTCTGCTGCTTGTCTTTTCATCCACTTTTGCTCCTTAGCCATGCACTTGGAGGAGTGAATAGCAGGTAAGTATTGCTTTTGACTGTTTAGCTGAATCTGCAAGATTATTCCCCACTCTTTGGAGATGTGTTTTCGTGACACGGCTGCAGCTGATGTAATTGCTTTTGATCTTTGGAAAGGGGCTTTCCTCTCCCACACACTGGGCTCTTCCCTGTCAGGCTCACATTCCTGCTGTTTCTCTTTAGCCCAGTGTGTCACTGAGGTGAACGTGCAGTACCTATTCCTAAAACAAAGGGAAGTAAATACCTGGAAGGGGGAAGCATGGCGGGGAGAGTGAATTAGTTTTTTTTCCCTCAACAACAACTCCTGTACCTGGAGGTTGGGTGAATGTCACATCCCGTAAGAGGGAAGTGTGTGTTGAGGGTGGATGATGAGAGTCCTTTCCATGGAGGTGAACTTCCAATTGGCTCTGTTGCAGGTCTGAAACTATACCCACAGAGCCTCTGAAGTGCTGTTACTTTGGATTCTTTCCTCTTTGACAGCATCCCCTTTGCCTCCTTTGTGCCTGTGGTCACACAGTCGGCTGTATCAGCATGATGTCCTTGTCCTAATACTGAAAGGAGCAAAAGACTCTGGAGAGGTGTGTGATTGTTTTACAAACTTAGGCTTTGACAAAAGGTGAAAATGGGTGTTTTGGAGGGTTTTGGTCAAAAACTTGGTTGCTTACTTCCAAACTTTGTATTACAGGTTTGTTCATAAAGCA
>JAWWLZ010000001.1:9475099-9494339 GCA_035041345.1 Poliocrania exsul
GGGTGTTTTGGAGGGTTTTGGTCAAAAACTTGGTTGCTTACTTCCAAACTTTGTATTACAGGTTTGTTCATAAAGCATTACTAGAACTAAATAAAAATACTTGCCACCAGGTTTTCACTTGATTTGCAGAGCTGCACATGACTGTGACAGAAGAGATATAGTGGGGGGCCAGGACCATAGCACATTAAATCCCTGTTCATGAGTGATGGCTGAGGAACTCATGGTGATATTTGGTGACATGATCTGCGAAGTTATTCCAGGGCAATCTCTTATTGCTAGATTGCAATTTATTTATCTTATGTATCATGTAAGTGGCAGATTTAATAATTCTTCCACCCTTAGCACTGTCTGTATATGGACAGTCTCTTAGAAACAGTGGTGTAGTAAGTCCTCCAAGAAAGGAGGGAGAAAGAACATGAGCTGCTGAGCTGGGAAAGGGGCAGTCAGAGTAAGGGCACAGGCCCTCAGGGAAAGCTGGGCACAGAGGGTTAGTAAAACTGAAACTATGACCTGACCCATGCTTTTCTCTCTTTCAGAAAGCCCAGCAGACCATTTTGACCTCTGCAATATCCACAGCGAGTCTGTAGGCTGGCTGATCATTTTTCTTATGCTTCTGCTACTCAACCTTCAAATGGAGCATTTTGATTTTGATGGCACAATCTTCCCAGGTTCCGCTGGCTTTGCAGAGACTTAGTAATATTTGAGTCTTTAGTGAATGAATCTCTTCTGCTTTCTGGACAGGGTGCTCTATTAAAAGCCAGATGTAGTGACAGTATCCTTTTTCTGCTCATAATTTTCACAGGCATTTCAAATCTGATTATTTTGCTAATATATATTACCCAGGGCAATCATAAATATATCTCACAAGGGTTTGGATTAATAAGAAATGCAAAACTTTGGTGAAAAGTCACAGGTTGTTTGATTGTTATGACTGATGATGTTGTTATATTTATTTTCCAAAAACATCCTCTACAATAGTTGTATGCAATTTAGCAATTCACATGAGCTAGAAGATGGAATTTGAGATAAAAAAACCCTGAATCTCAAAGCTTTGGGTTAAAAAAATTCAATATCTGAAACCCAGGAATGCAAACAGGGCTGGCCTGAAATACAGTGATTTTTGCAACTCCACCTCCTCTCCAACAGAGTGTGTGTTTCCAACATATAATTAACTCTGGATTTCACCTCATTAAGCCTTTATTTTTAGTGAAAAGAAATAATATTATTGTCAGTCCCATCAAACAGACACTGCTATAGGCTCAACAATGCCATGGAGCAAAGCATTAAGAGATGAAACTCTTGCTTTATTTTGAGTCTTAGTAGGAGGAGGAAATCACTGGGATTTTTTAATGCATATATTAAGTTGGCTGGCAGAACATTTCAACAGGAATGCCAAGCCAGCCAAAAGGCCTAGCCTATAACCTCTAATCTCATGGAGCTGAACTCTATTATTTCCCATTAAAATTAGATGTTGCCGAGTTCTAACAGATGTCTTTAATAGTCACATTTTTATTATTGAAGAAGTTTAGGTAAATGGAAACTGAGCCCCAAATTTTATTTTGTAGATTATGGGACTGCTGTGCTTTGTGGTTGAAGCTGGCATTTTAAGCAGGAATTATAAAAGCTCTTAGAAACCCCACAGCAATTGATGTCTCAGCAGTTCTGTTGAATCACAATAAGAACACAGGCTGCCATGACAAAAAAACAATTGCAATAACCAGTTACCCAACACACTGGCTCATTTTTTGCACAATGACTGACACTAGTTAGTGGGTCCATGTTGTACATCTCCATGGAAGTATTTTAATTAACAGTATAGAGGAAGCAGGGAAGGGGGTAAGAGGAAAATCTTCCCAAAGACCTTTAATAAAAACCATCTGGAAGATGCATGATGGGATATTTAATAACTTTATGAATATGGCCCAGTACAGGTTTTTCTCTTAAACCCTCTTGATTTTATTCAATCTCTGTATTTGTGTTTTGTTCAACAACAACAACAAAAGGTCAGAAACCACAGGAAAACTTGTTTTGACAAAGCCATTTAAGCTAGGATATTACATTACTGTGAAATTGTCCTCTTCAGCTCAAAAAGCTTAATATAAATCTGAATATATCTTCTGCAGCATGTGAGTACAGTTCCCCGTGCCTCTAGCACTGGATTAGAGACCCTGGCTTCAAGAGTGCAGTGATATTCTTTTTCCAATTTAACAATACTATTCAAAGGCACTAGACAGTAAAATGAACTCCATAATTTCAATAATATTCTTCTCTCCCTGGAGGTACAAGGGGAATAGAGTCTTAGATATATGGATCATGTTGCCTTTATGAACTTTTCAGGAAAGAGTTGCTGTTTCTCCCTATTTTGCCTCAGGGCATGCTATTTCAATGATGGTAGAGGTAAGGGCATAATTAAAGAAAGGAGGGTCTTTTTGGTGTTCTGCTTCCCGAGTGTGCTTCAGTGTGATAGCAATGGGAGTGAGAAATCTGGACTTTGTGAGCCTTGAATTATACGGTGAATGTTGTTGAAAACCAGTTTTTTCATTCTTTTAGAATTATTTCTGTTACCTTCATAAGCAATTTTAAATTACAAGACAGACTGTTAAACATGATGCTGTATATACCACATATTTCTCTCAGTAGTATTTAAATATAGAGCAAAATAATACAGCTTAGATGAAAAGGAAAAATATCTTGGTTGTGCTTTCAGAATCCTGCTACTAGGGAGGTCAATAAAATAAGTTAGTGAGGTTATTTGTGAAGTAAATCAACATGAATGAGGTGGAGAACATTGCCCTGGGGAAGCAATTCTATCTTTTCTTCTGTGTAGTACTCTGAACCAATCAAGGATGCAGTCACTGCATGTGACCCTCTTGTGTTACTCTGGTAGTGTAATTAAAATCATCATTTTGTACCTTGACACAATTAACTGTTGTTTTTAATTGCCATGGTAGATAGAACAGAGAAATAATGTATTTTCCTTCCTCAATTATCTTCACTAAGAAAGCACTCTATGCAGAAGCATATACCACTTCTGTACTGCTTTAGAGAAACTGTACCTCCAATTTTTAAATTGAAAACCATTTCTGACTTGGAAGAGGTTGTAAAGGATGTGTTTTTCAGGGAGCATATTTCAGTGTGCTTAAAATGGCTTCAGGAAACATTTATTCTCTGAACAGTTTATGAGTGATGGCTTTGTAAATACGTATTAGATGTAATCTGCCTTATTTCTCTGTGTCTTGCACATGGCACCATACGCTCATTGCTGGTATTTTAAATAGACTTGACCCATAAATCAATGACCTGAAGAAATCATGGTGTGAAGAATGTACTCCTGAAAGCTTCCATGTGTTTTTTGTTTGTTTGTTTTTGGTTTTTAGCTTTATTATTTATCCTCATGAAAGATTTTGTCTCTCCATTTGAAATGGCCCATTCATTAAGACTGAGGTTTGATTTATAGTAGCATTATATTATTTTCTCTAAAGGAGGAAAGAACTTTGCAAAACTTAGGAGTGTTTTCTGAAGTCCATGCATTCTGCGGCTGGGTGGAAAGTGGGACAAGGCAAATGCCTTAACTTTTGGATACAAAGGGAGATACAGACTGTGTCTTTCCTTTGCCATCTGGAGCACAATGGAAGGGAACTAGGAGTAGCGCTGCTCTTGCGGAGGGGTTTAGCATTTGAAAACTTGCACTGTCTTGGCTATAAACTCCTTAATTACACTGGGACCTGTACATTGAAGGGTGTGTGGCATACGGAACTTGAAGTTGGCTCACAGTTTACTGAAGATCTATGTTAAAGCCTTTGGCTAAAAGTATTGATGGTTTTGTCTCCTGAAGAATTAATACCTGGGTAGGCAAGAGCTTCAGGATGCGTCTCCCTGTTGGCAAAGTCCTTCCCTTAGCTTTTCTGAGCTGGTTCTTGGTGTCCAAGAAAGAAAACACAGAGAAGATTTAGAAGTTCAGCTCTGTCCAGAGGGAGCACTCGCCTTTCTCTGCTGCTACAGCTTCCCCATCTTATTTCAGAGGGAATGATGTACAAAGAGCAATACAGAGAATAAAATGTGACACAGAGATGTAGAGGTGCAGTTGAACAATGGAGGTAGAGCAGCTTGGGGTCCAAAGAGCTGAACTGTGACTGGAGACAGTGGGGAAAGGCAGTGAAAGAGGGCAGGTAGGTGACTAAAGGAAGAAGCTTAGGGCTAGTGAAGACTTACTGGGGCTGTGGGGAAGATACACAAAGAAGTGATGTCTTCTAATTCCTAAAACTGAAAAGGAGACAAGTATATTCTTTTTCCTATACAATCCCAATCCTTTCCCTTCTTAAAAAACCTTTATAGTTTTCTGCTTTCTCCTGCGGTAAAGAAATCAGTGTTGCTAAGAGCACTTAATTGAATTTGGAGATCTTGGGGGATGAGAGGGGTGTATAGCTTTTGACAAAGTTGTCTCTGCTGTGGCTTGAGTGAGCCCCAGAAATACCAGACCCATTGTTCTTCCTGTTGCTGCATTGCATAATACAGCTGAAATAGATGAAAAGGCTCCATCTCTACACAGACCAAGCTGCCAATGTCCAGGTGCTTCTTTCCCAGTGGATGCAGATATTGAGGTGCTTTCACTGCATTTAGGTTAAGGCTTTCTTAATGCTTGAGTCCAGATTCACTCCACAGCCTGAATTTACATTATATTAATTGAGGAAAAAAATTACCATTAAGACAATAGATATCTTTCTGTAGGTGTGAAAAAAAACCAAGCGGGCTGTTGCCATTGTACAGAAGACACTATTTTCCCTTAAATAGCCTAATTCCTGTAGAATATTTGTAAATATTTTTTCCTAATTTTAATTGTTTTAATGTCAGTTTTTTAAAAAGGGGGTTTAAATCAGGTTAATCACTAATAACTTAGAAACACTGGTGGGTGAGCATGGCATTCAATGAGATATTTCAAACCCCTGTTTTTATTAATCATTTAAAATTAAATAACAGCGCTCCTTTTTGCCATCAACTGAAGTATGGTCTTTACATACAATTATTTCTGCAGTCATATAATTAGTAGTTCAACAGTGCACGCATGCAAAGAGAAAGAGTTAAAGTTGAACATACAACCCTAAATTTGTCATTTTCTGACTTTTCAGTCCTTGACTTAGTAACCTGAATGCTCATCTTTTAAGGTGAGTTTCATAGGGAATATGCTTAAATTTTCTGTTTCATGACCTAGTTTCTTTGTTCTGAAGATTCAGTGCCAAGGTAAATTGTCAGAGCCCTGACAGCTGGCACCACAACAGAAATACTAGATATTTTTGAAAACTTCTCTCATAGATTAACTCCTCAAAGAGCTTGCACACTTGAATGGCAGACCCTTCCAGATTCCACTTCATCACAGTCAACACTGACATTTTCTGAGCAGAGATTCTTCAGGATTCATTTGCTTTCTGCCACTTTTTTAATACATAAGCTGAATTTCTAGCCAATTCTTTTTGGAAATATGCTTTTCCTGGCTAGAAATGGACAGAATTGTAGCCCTAGACATTGTGACCCCCCCAGGTAGGAACTGTAGCAGGGCAGATGAAGATTGTAGTAGCTCTGAAACCCACTGCTGTAGGTTTAGCTTGAATTGCTTTAAGAAGACTGATTAATCATTTTTCCATGCCAGGGCTAATGGGAAGGAAGCAAAATTTCAGCTATGCTGTATGTGTGTGTATGTAATTATGAAGGACATAACACATCCTCAGCTGCTGTATGTTGTCACAGTACAGAATGGTAAGATTTCTACCTGCCTCTCAAACTCAGCAATTTGGGTCTGATTAGGTACAAAAATACAAGGTGAGCAATGTAATCCTAAAAATTGAACAACAGGAGCTCATGCCTCGGCAAAGGCTGGGTCCCATGGTAAATGTGCATTTCAGTGTAACACACTGGTTGTGATTTCTTTCAGCTGTACAAGCTGCCTTATTATTGAACTAGAGAAGTAGCTCTTTGATCTTCTTACTTTTTAATTTTCCCTTTGTCCACCAGCTTTTCTCTCACCCTTTCTACCCAGTTAATGCTCTATCTGGGAATGAATACATTACTCTGCTGAAATTTGAACAGAAGGCTAATTCCTAATAAAAATAGGCACTAATTTTTTTCAGTGCAAATTATCATCATTCATTGCAAATTTGCTCTCCTTGAACTATGCCAACATACTGTACAAATTTCGGCACTTGGAGCCAGCTTGTTATATACATCAAATCAAATAATATACTATTGGCTTTTTATTATTTCTGTTGCATATTTTCATGAAAAAAAATTGTCAAAGACAATTAATAAATATTATTGCTATTGTTATGATGAAAAGAAATGTTTAAACTTTTGCTGGGTTCTTACACCAATAACAGATTAAAAAAAATGGAAATTCACCTGAGAAACTAAATAACATGACACATTGTTTATCTTTTTGTTGCTGAAACAGATCACCCGTAGAGAATACAGAATATTCAGGAAAAAGATACTGCTAAAGTACCAGGGAAGGTCTTTCTTCCAAAACCCAATGGGTATTATTTTACAAGTGTTGCAAAGATGGCATTTGATATTATGAAAAAGATATACCAATCATCCATACTGGGAAACTGGGCCTCTCAGTTGGTGTACTTATCTGTTTTAAATAGCTTTTGTGGTCTTCTAGGTGTCATCACATGCATGCCTACACATATACTGTGTTTTCAAACACCTCTTCCCAGATACAATAGTATTTTATAGCACCATCTGTTCAAAGGATGGATTTAATAGATTTATAATAATGCCATCAGGCAAATAGCTTTGCAAATTGCAAATATGGTTAAAATATACACAAAAGCTACAAACATTAAACAAGCAATTATGGTTTTCTTTTGGTCTTGAAACATGTGTGTGTCTGAATACAATTCCTTTTTGCTGGTCCTGAGGTATGGGGCATATTTGTATGCAAACACGGTTTGGAACATTTTGTTAATCGTGTTTTTTATTCTTTTGTTTCCTCATTTCTCTTTCAAGATAGAAATCTCTAGTCTAATAAAGTGTTCCTTACATGTGAAAACCATTGATTATAGTGTAAATGAAATAATTGAAAATATAAAATGTGTGAAATCTAATTACCTGCTGCCAAACTGTCTGCTCCAAGTAGTCTAGCACTGGAGCTGTTTTATTCAAGGGACTTACTTTTTAGGACAGAGAAACAGCAAAAAGGCAGGAACAATATTTTCCAGAAGTTAAAAACACCCTGGAATGTGATACCTAAAACTAAAACTTCTGCCCTCCTTCATCTACATTATGTTAAAATTAATAAAATATTTTCCACTAGGAAGTTCTTACGATGCCTTTAATTTGTTTGCTATCAGTCCTGGCTTTGGAAAGCTCCCAAACAAAGTATATAACACATATAGAGTTATGTGAAAATGTTGAAATTTATTGTAAGAGGAGAAGGTGGTGGGATATTTCCTAAATTCAGCCATGGATGCCAAATTTCAGAAAGTCAGGGCTGTATTTCACTTGACAATAAGATGATCTTAAATGCTATAATTAAAAACAAGAGTTACTTTCATTAAATACTGAACTCCCATTGTGCCGATTATCCTCATAATGCTTTGCATAATGCTTGTGAATCTATAATGCTTAAAGATACAAGAAACACACTGTAAAGACAGCAAGGAAAAAACCATCACTAACCCCTAAATCATTAATTGAGCTTTTTTCCTTTTGTTGTCTTACAAGCTTTCTAGAAAACTGATAGGAAACTTATAGGTACCTGTTCACCTATAATGAAGGTGAGTATTTAGAGTCTGAGGAGAACAAAAGCTTTTCACCAGCAATTTTCTTAGCTGTAGATAAATATTGGAGGAAGGAGGCATTAGAGGTTCATTGTTTTTGTTTTTTCTGGTTTGGTGATGCTGTTATGGTTCAGGTTTTTTTCCCTGCCTATATTTAAAATTTCTTTCTGCATCTTTGGGTGAAAATGCTACAAAACCCTGGGTTTTAAACTGAATTAAACTATTGTGTTAGATTCATGTCTATGTAGTAATTGCAAACGTGGCAAATTAGGCTTCCTTTGTTGAGGTATTCCTTAATTGATGGTTGTAACGGCTATAATTTCTTTTTCTTGCATCATGCAAGAACATGACCAGGCATAAAGATTTAAGCCCAGGACACAAAGCACACAGGTGGTGCTTTGATGATGTGAAAATGCCTCTGGAATACCAGTGGCTGGACTGAGAGAAGCCTTTGGACGCCAAGTAAATTTGCAGTGCATTTTAGCCACTCTTCTTTGTGCTGGCAGCACTCCTCATGCCAATAAGTCTCAACGCTGGGATGTCACCAACAATTTCCCTGCTTATCTTTGAGCTTTTGCCAACCAAGCTGCTCCAAGAGACCCAAAGTATAATTTTTACGATTATGGTGGATTTGATGCTTCCTGGATGGCAGGTGCCCACCATGAGTGTCCTTTCAGTACCCTCCTCACTTAGACAGGGGAGAAAAAATATAACTGAAGGCTCACGAGCTAAGGGCAGAGACAGTTCACTCACCTGTCATTGTCATGGGCAAAAAAGACTCAACTTGGGGCAATTAGTTTGATTTATTGCCAGTCAAATCAGAGTAAGGTAGTGAGAAATAAACCCAAATATTAAAAATACCGTCCCCCCACCCGTTACTCCTCCCTAGGTTCAACTTTACTCCTGATTTTCTCTATTTCCTCCCTCACAGTAATGCAGCGAGGACAAGGAATGGGGGCTGCAGTCAGTTCATCACACACTGTCTCTTTCTTCACAGGGGGAGGACTCCTCACACTCTTTCACTGCTCCAGTGTGGGGTTCTTCCCAAGGGATACAGTTCTTCAGGAACAAACTGTTTCATTGTGGGTCTCTTCCATGGGGCCACAAATCCTGCCATGAATCCACAGTTCCTGCCAGGACTCGGCTCCAGCATGGGGTTTCTACGGGATCACAGGCTCTTTCAGGCATCCACCTACTCTGGCATGGAATCCTCCATGGGCTGCAGATGCATCTCTGCTCCGCTGTGGACCCCCATGGGCTGCAGGAGAACATCTACCTCCCCATGGTCCTCACCAAGGGCTGCAGAGAAAACCTCTATTCTGGCACCTGGATCACCTTCTCCCCCTCCTTCTTCTTCATTGTCCTTAATGTCTGCAAGGCTGTTTATCTCACATATTCTCACTCCTCTCTGTTTGCCGTTGTCCAGGGTTGTGATTTACCTCTTCTTAAATATGTTATCCAGAGCAGCTACCACTATCTCTGATGGGCTTGGCTTTGGCCAGTACTGAGTCTGTCCTGGATCTGGCTGGCATTGGCTCTGCCAGACATAGGGGAAGCTTCTGGCAGCTTCCCACAGAAGCCACCTCTGTATCCCACTCCCTGCCAAAACTTTGCCCTGCAAACACAACACAACAGTGAGTTGTACCAGCAGAGAGAGAGTTCTTTCCTAAAGAACAACAGTTTCACTGGCATAGCAGTACTTGGAGGAGCCTAGAGAATGTCTCATTTAGTGTGTTGTGCTATGTCTTGCGCAGCTCTAAAGAGAAAAGGGAGAGAAATTACCATAACTTTTTCAGAAAACGTTCAGTAAGAAAAGATGTCCTAAGGTGAATCAAGAGGAAGGATATTGTGAAACTGAGCAAAAATAATATTTAGGTGATAAAGCCATTTCCAGCAGTGAGCTGGAAGTGACCACTCCAACAAACACCACAGTAGCATCGACTGCTGTGGCACCCAGTGAGCTGCAGATTTTCTTCCTGTCAGAGATGAGAGAGGAAGCAGAGGCCCTGAGGCAGGAGAGGAAAAGCTGTGGCCTGACTCATAGCTGTCATATTTGTGTCCACAGCTGCCAAGATGCTGTCGGCTCTCATGCCTGATAAGATGAGCTCCCTTCCCTTGGCTTGCTCTCCAGTTTCCACTGCTAGGAGGCCCATGGTCAGCTTGTCTTCCAGTAGGTTGCAGGATAAATCTTCCCATCATCCCTTCCATTGCCTTGCACTCTCCAGTCATTTCTTATTTTTAGGCATATGTGCTTTTGGCTAATTTGCACTGCCTAAGGCATGAGCCCTTTGTGTTCTTTTTCACTGCAATCAAAAAGAGCCTGAACCCAGAAGATGCCAAAAGACATCAGTTTCTATGTCTGCGGTGTAAGCTCATTGCCTCCAAAGATGCTTAACACACTTTTAAGATGGGGCCCTGAGTACCTACTTATCCAAACCTGAAGCTCAGAGGGCAAAGGGCTGCATTTCATTTTTATTGATGATTAATATTATACTTTACAATGAATTTTCTCCAGCAGCAGTGAATTTTGAGACTGTAAGGAACACACTCTGTCCTAAAATCAAGCTTACTATGTTGACTAGTCCAGATGAACCCCACAAAATCACAGGCAGCCTAAACCAGTCTCATCAACAGAATCCATTAAAACTTTAAGAAACTGTTGTAGGCACCTGTCCTAGTTCAGCAAGCCGGGACCAGCTTATCACTGTGTGGTGTAACCAAAGCTGTGCATTCTAAATCCTCTATGTCATTTCTCATGAACTGATAACGATGGACCATTTGCATCAGCTGCCCAGGGCACATCCAACCCCTCAGGGTGTGAGCTGGGTGTTAAAGAAGCCTGTGAGGTAGGAGCTGTGATAACTCCCCTCCAGGAAGTCATTAGCACCTCCACACCCAGCCTGAGGGGATGTGTCTGCTAACTGGCCAGCAACAATTCCAAAAATATCCCATGACTCACAGAGTGAGATTACCCATTGTGGAACTCCCCACCCTGGGGGACGTACTGGGCATTCCCACCTGAGCCTGAGGGTACATAATCTTGGGGTTTGGGGACTTCTGGGACCACTCGGCGGATCCAGAGGAGGACCAGAACCTCAACAGGAGGAGACCACCACTCTCAACCAAACTGCAACCACCACTCTTGACCAGACTGCAGCCGTCATCTGCACCAACAGGTTTTTCACCTCCTTTTACTTTGGACTCAAGGGAACCGTGTGGGTCTCAGCACAGGGGCTAACAAACACCGTTGTGTTCGTGCCCCAGGGGGCTGGGTTATACTTCTGGGTTTTGTGGGTTAAAACCAATTTCTCTTTGTGCCATTGCATTTATTGTAATATTTTTATTAAATTGTAACTCTGATTTATAATCTCTCTTGTGTTGGGTTCGCTTCTCCTGACGGTTTATCTTTAAACCAGCACAGCACCTTTTTGGTTTTACTCCCTGAATTTATTATTTATTTAATAGCGTCTTCCACACATCCTTTCCCTTGTCTTTGCTTTTTACCAGACAGCTTTAGCAATGCTAACCCAGAACTGTCACTGTTTTGGGGAACACCAATGTTCAAATTCATTTACAGGAAAGGTAGATAATTTAATAATTTTCACATGGTAACATATGGACTGGTACATGTTGACAGTAGCTACAGTCTGTATACACAACTATGAGAGCAGAGGTATTTGTATGTATCTGTATATCTGTGCATGAGAAGGTTCATAAATACTAGCAGCTTGCTTAATGTACAGAATATTTTGCATATGTGAGTGTGTTTGTAGAAATGTCTGTATGTATTTCTCATTGTGATATAATTGAAATAGTTTTGGAATAGCAGCACTGCAACTGCTGAGTACTAGAATATGATACCATTTGTTGAATTATCTATGTTGCAAGTACACAAAGGCAGTGTTGCAGTATGCCAAAATATCTTCAACAAGGGACCTCATTTTATTTCTCTGAGTTTCTAAATAAATTATGAAAAATATAAAATACAATTCATGGAGTACATAAGAGAAGTGCCTACAAAGCACGGCAGATCTCAAGGAAATGTTGATGTTTTTAGTTCTGTCATCCATCACCGTAATGAGTGCCAAAACTCCTTTGAAAATTAGCTGTCTGTGATTAGGCAGGTTTCAGAGTGCAGGTTGTTTCTGTATCTGATTCTGAAATATATTAATATGAATGTTATGCTAATTTGTCTACTTTTGACCTAGAGCTTATCTCAGAGATTCAAGAGGATATTGCCTCATTAACTATCTCACTCGCAAAGTAAAACTACCTTCACCTTCTCACTTCATTAGATGGAATCGTTACTTTTTTTCTTTTGGAGAAGAGAGAATAAACAAGAGTCCTTCAAGATGCGTTGCTTATTTCAACCTCAAGTATAGTTGTCTTGTACATACATAATAGAGGTATTAAAATTAGTATTCAGCTCTAATTCTCTCCAGTCTAACTGATAGTGTTTTGATGAGTTTTGGAGTTTCTGTTCTCTCTGGGAATTTTAGTGATGAGGTAGGGGAGACAGACAGCAGCTTGATTTTCATAAGCTTAGTTGACCTTGCAGGACACAGGAGCATAAAATGTTTATTGTGAAACTGAATAAATGTTCCTAACAGGCAACAACTATGAATAAAGCAAAATAAAAACACAGGCACCTTTATAAATATACCCGAGTGAGCAGGAATTCATTTCTGCAGGACAAAATCATCCCTCTCAAAATGTATGTCACATTTATTTTTAATATTGTAGTTTTGATTTCTATATTTTCCTGATATTGCAGAGAGGACATTTTTGCTCTCCAGTCAGTGGGACAATTTAGATTGTCCTCCATCCTTAAAGTCCTCCCTCCTACCTGTCCCTACCTGCAGCCTGGGGTATGTTTACCGGAGAATGTCAGAAAGTGGAATTTGCACCCATACTCAGATCTAAATTCCCTAAATTAGATTGTGTTGAAACCAGTGATTCAAGATTGCACCTTGCAATTTTTATTCAAAACCTAAAATAAATATTAGAGGAATACAAAATATTTTACATACCCTTACTCTCTATTTTAACTCTTCTGGGAGTCTTATGTTTGAATGCAAATTTAATTAAAAGAAAAATGATGAGAAAGCACTTTCAGCATTTTACCAGTATTATTAAAAATAAGGAGTACAAGCAACCTCTCTGAAAGACTTCTTTGTCTTTTTGGCCCCATTGCAGGTCTGTTCAAATATTGCTCAACCAGACAGGATCCTCTCTTTGACTTCTGGCCTATCCAGTACACTCAGTGATCCCTCAGTCTCTCTCAAGGAATCTCTCTAGCACTGGGGATGCACCCTAATTTTGTTTTACTTCTGGCAATAGCCGCAGAAATCCAGGGACTGTATGTGCAGCTCTGGTCCCTAAATTCTGTAATGATTGCTTATATCATTTCATTTAGCTCAGTGAATAGCCCAAAGAAGATTAAAATATTTCCTTCTGCCTAGCTGAGATATACTGCTTTACTGAAGTATGTCCCTGACCTCTTCTGCTGCTCTGTAACATGGAGGCTAATAGGTCTTATAACTGTTATCCTACTTGGTGGAACTGCAAAGGCTGTACTTCTTCATATGCTTCAAGTGGTTTGATGTGCCTTTTTACATTTTTTTTTCCTTTTAATCTCAGTAAAACACCTTCATGCAGTCTCCTGAGGGTAATGTCACATCTCTCTGCTCAAGTTCCAGCATATATAGCTTTATTTTTTTCCTTCTTACAGCAGTGCAGTTAACAGGAGTTATTTCAGTAGGAATGACTCACAGACCTCTGCACCTGCCTTTTAGCCAGGTGATGTTCTTAAATTACAGAAATGTCCTACTGCTACCCTGGGAGAGGTGGGACCCTCCTGCTGGCCAACTCATCCTTCTGGGACAGGTCAAGAAAGCTCCAGGAGCAAACCTTTGTGGAAGGGTTTAAATGCATTTGGATACATCCCTCTATTCATTTGAACCAGTAAATTGAATACTTGCTGTTTTCAGTCCTGAAGTGCTCAGACATTCTGGGGTAGTTTTGGATCAGAAATGTGCCTCATCTCCACTAATAACACAAGTTTCCAATCAATACTTTAAAGCCTGTATTTTATCCTGTGATTGCTAATGAAAAATTCAGTTCCTGGAGGTTCTGTGTGGATGCACCTGAGCAAAGGTGTGTTGCCCTGATTTACCCTGAGGGCAAATGTAGACCTATGTAAAGCTATTTTATAGAAAGAATGATATTTTCTAATTCTGTAAAACATGGCCTTAATGAAGGAGTCAAGGTAATGTAGCAAAGTAAATGGTTGAAGGTGATTGAATAAATAATAAATATCATGCCATATAGACAACAGCAGAACCCCCTAATGGAACTGGACCAGTGCTTATCTATACACACTACAACAATGCTGTTTATTTTGGGGATGAGAACTAAATTACTTGTATATCCTCTTGGCTATCCCTTCATATGCTCACATATTTCTCATAGCTTTTATGGCATGAAACAACAATGCTGAGAGATAAGAATATATAAATCATATTTGGGCCACTGGAAAGTATTTGCATGCTCTTTTTTTTTTAACCTACTCTTTGTTAAGGCAGTGTAAAGCAAAAATGCAAACACTTTCACAAATTAATAATTTCTTAAAAAAAACCAAACAACAAACAAAACCCAAATAAAGCACAGTAAATAGCAATGTAAAAACCAAGGCTCAGTCCTGGCTTGGCAGCAGTCAGTTAGTGTTTCAGTCTCAGACATTCCAGTGGAATCTGCCAGTGCAGCCAGGGGTAATATTTGCTAAGAAGTCAGTCAGATGTCAGCTTCAGCTTCTTAAAATTGCTGTATGTGCTGCTGAGAATGATGGCACAAATCCTATTCTCTCTTTCATTATTTACAGTTCACAAATATTTCTGCTGTTTTAATGATCTGTCCACTTGATAATATTTGTGTTGCTATATTCTGGAATTCAAATTTTTGAAAAATACATCAGTTAATTAGATGCTATTTTCAGGAGATTGGGGGGGTAGAGGTGGTGATTGATGGAGGGAGTCAGTAGTGTTTCTCTTAGCAAAGTAACAATGCCTGGTACTTGTTATCCTCCTATTTCTTTTGCTGCTTTGCAATATGTTCTTAGGAGCAGACGTTATTTACTATAGAAACTTAAATGTCTTTATTGACAAATAGCAGGAGACAGACCCTCAGGAAGAGTGGCTTCATTAGCATGCAGCTTATACTATTTTTCAAGAATATGTTTGAGTCTTTACACTTTTTTTTTTGAACACTAAAATGCTGATAGTAAATGACAGTGGGAATAAGTGCAGCTGGCAGGATAAAACCAATGGTTTAAAAAGCCTCAATCTGTTTTCCTGATCTGTTTTCATCATGTGTGATACAGTCTTAAAAGCTATATATTTTTAAAGATGGATGCAGTATTCATAGTAGTGATTTTTATATTTCTTTTTGCCAGGGTAGGACAAAGAACTTAATTTTATCACACAATTTACAAGCAAGGTATCACAAAGTCCTTTTCCAAAGAAATGCTACTGGATGAGGACAGGAGCTGCATGGACGTGACTGAGTGGTAACTCCTTCACTTTAAATCCTCAGCTTCATTTTTAAGAGCCTCATTTTGTGTAGACATTTTATTGATGCAAAATGTCAGAAGAGAAAGAGAATGGAAGGAGTGCCTGAAGGGCTTTCCTTGACCTGTGGAGGCACTTACTGCCCCTGTCCTCAGCAAGGAACAGGGATTTCCCTGGGATGATTCTCACTGGCCACGGACAGCAGAGGCTGCCCTAGGGGTGCAGTGCTCAGATCCTCTGTGGCACACCATTCCTCATATGGAATTCATTCCCCTCATCAGGGTGCTGAAGGGATTATAGCAGAGGGGCTGGGCTCACAAGCCATGGCTAACTTTGGAGCGTTGCATTCATATATCTAACACAACATTTATTTTACTCTTCTCTTCTTGGTCCCCACCTCATCTATGAAGGAGAGCTGATGAATCAGCACAAGTTACTGTCAAGGCCCGCTCTGGCTGTGCAAAATCACACTGACAAGTAAAAAAATCTGTTTCTCACTAGGAACTAATAATCCACCACTAATGGGACCTGTGGGCTACTACCTGCAAGCAGTTACTTGAACATCTTCTAGACCAGTTTCTCTTCCTCTCTCTCACAACCAAATGAAAGCAAAGTTCTCCTTGCAGTCTCTTCCAATAGATTTACTTTAAATGAGAGAAATATCACCCCAGTGCCTGGAAAATAATCACCTTGTCTCTCCCCATTAGTTCTCAACTTAGTTTACTTCTTCTTGGGGGCTGCCTAGTACCCTCTCATTCCTTCTTAAGTTCTCAGAGCTGCTTGCTATTGTTCTCCTAAATGCACTACAGTAATAGTCATTTATGTCAAAATTGGCATCTAATCCCTGTGTTAATCTAAGAATTAAGCAGTGCAAAGAGATGAAAAAGGGGAAACATTGATGCAGTTTTGGAATGCTGTTATGTATTTATTCCCAAAAGAATAATCTGATACATATTTTGTGCCTATCCACACATGGAAGGAAACAGTTTTTAGACTACACCATCATGTAGTGACTTTGTACAATGCTTTAGTTTGAAAAGATGATCATAAAACAGAAAAAACACAAGACTGCTGATTCAAAAACAATTTTGCTAAGCATTAAGAAAAGTCAGAAGTGGTTAAAATGGAACAGAGGTGAAGTTGGGCAGTGAAGTAAAAATTTGTGTACAGCTCATTTAGTGGAAAGGAGTATTTGCTGCTGGGCTCTGTTTTCTCAATTCTTGAGCAAATAACATTGAGGACAGTTTGGAAAATAAACTGTGAGTACTTTCAAGGACTATCTTTTCACTCTGAAGATAAACTGGGCTAGTAACCTGAGGACACTGGCCTGTTGGTTTTTTTTAAGTTTTAGAAGTAAATGTTGAACAGTTGGGAAAAAAAATTAAAACTGCTTCATGCACACCTTTGAAGGTACCTGCTGAAAAGAATTGCCTACTTTCATACTAAATAAGGACAATGTACTTGCTTGCAATTGTGTATTCAGGCTACTGAAAGCTCTGATTGTAAAACTAAGCTTGATATGCCCACTGTGAATTAAACAATGCTCACATTTAGTTACACAGGAATAGAATAATGTGCTGCACAGTTTAATTGCATAAAATGGTTGATTAATTTACATTATTAGGACAGGAAAATGTAACAGAATTTTCTCTTAGTATCAGGAGGATGATAGTAAAAAAGATAGGTTCCTATTTATTTATTATATATTTGTAGGTTAAGAGATAAAATGTTGTCATATATAATGTTACACCACCAGAGATCTGACATATTGCTTGTGAAAAATTAATGAAAGATTGGCCACTGAACTTTGGATTATCTATTAAATCTGTGAGAATTGTGCCATTACTGCTAATACTGAAGCTGAGGACTTGGAAAACAAGCAACTTGATATTTTAGCATAATTGATTAAAATTATAGTAAACTATATAATAAGACTTGTAAATACATCCACATTAAAAAAAATCAAGGTTTCTTGGCATGCAGACTTAGTAGAGAATTAAATAGATGACATTAAAGTCTGTATTATTTCTTTATTTACCTTTTTTTTTTTTAATAGCGGTGAGAGAGGTCAGTGAGTTGTGAGAACATGTCAGCTCAGGTATAGGTTCATAATTATGAGAGTAGGAATGGTTACAGTGATGGTTTTGTCACTGATATTTTATCAATCTAATGTATCGAAGTTGGGACACAGTCACTGATATTGTAACAATAAGATATATCAGGTCTAATATATTTAGCTTAAGACACATTTACTCTTATTGATATTATGTCAGTACAGAGCGTGTCTTAATTGTAAGTTTTCCAGAGGACAGTGGTTCTGTTTGATCCTGAGCTCATACCTGAGCTTTGAAATGTTTTTATGCTTTTGTTTGGAATTTAACATTTTGACCATTTGAGTGCTGAAATGTCCTTCTTTTTATGTGCAGAAAAACAAGTTCCTCTGTCTTGGGTGATGTTTTTGGCACTTCCTTGTGACCATACTTGTCTTTTCTTTAACAATGACAAAAACTTCATCACTCAAAACAGTTCTTCCTCAAAGCAACAATGAATAACAATTTATGGATAAAAGATAACATAAATCTGTGACTAGTTTCAAAGCAATGTTTTTCCCCCACTTATCTAAATATGTTCCTTTACTTTCTGTTCTGCTTTAATTCAGTCTACTAACTATTCAGTAATTCAGAATTCCTAGATTTTTGTTTACAGTCTCTGATTTAAAAAAACAAGTAGTCCAAGCCTTTAATGCAGTGTCACTTCCTGTAGGTGTAAATATTTGTGTCAGGTGGGCACAAATGATATTTCTTACACTTTTAGGCCCTCACAGGTCAGGTAGGTAGATGACAGCATTTTGTTTGACAGGGCAGAACAAACTGATATAAAATAAAGGAGTTCATTTAGATGTTACCATCCTCTTCTGTTACTGATTTGTTATGTTTCATCTGCTAATAATGTATTTGTTTACAGCAAGTTTTTCCATTCATCTTTAGCCTATTAGTGGGTTTTTAGAATTTTTGGCATGTGGCCACTTCATCCAGAGGTCTCATGGCAACAGCTGAACATGGGAAAGTCTGTGCAGCCTAGAGATAGTTTCCAGACATTTAATTTCTGTCTCACAGATTGCAGTGGAAAAAATCTTTCTTTGTGGTCAGTCTTGAGAATATTTTTGATATCAACTACTTTCTGAGTATGCAAGGACACAATAAGATGGATAATGATGAATATCAAGTGTTTTTCAAGGACTGGCACTTTGCCTCATCAACCTGTGTTGTAGTTTGGAATTATTATGTAAATTCTCTCTCCTGCCACTAACAGCCCAGGCCAGCAGTTAACAAAGACGGTAGTTAACTGTTGATCACCGGGGTGGAGGCAGGTTGTCTCTTTTGTTTCTGGGGACATTTTTCCTTTCGTAGCTCGGCAGAACGCAGGAGCGGGGTTTTGTGTGTGTGTGGGTGCTGGGGATAGAAGAAGCTGTCTCCTGGTTGCTGCTGGCTTCCCGGACCTGATCAGCTTCTTCCCTGCTGCTGCTGCTCCTGACTGCTGTGGCTGCTGTGGCTGCTGCTGCTCCTGACTGCCTGTGTCTGCTGTGGCTGCTGCTGCTGCTCCTGCTCCTCACTGCTGTGTCTGCTGTGGCTGCTGCTGCTCCTGACTGCCTGTGGCTGCTGCTGCTGCTGCTCCTGACTGCCCGTGATAGCTGTGGCTGCTGCTGCTGCTGCTGCTCCTGACTGCCTGTGACTGCTGTGGCTGCTGCTGCTCCTACCTGCCTGTGTCTGCTGTGGCTGCTGCTGCTGCTCCTGCTTGGGACTGCTGTGGCTGCCACTACTGGTGCCTGCTTGGAACTGCTGTGGCTGCTGCTGCCCCTGCCTGCCTAGTTCATCTGGGATTTCACCCTGCTGCCAGCCA
>JAWWLZ010000001.1:9494439-9533260 GCA_035041345.1 Poliocrania exsul
TGATTATTTGAGGAGGAAGCCCCCTCCTCCTCTTGTGAGTAAACATCTTGGTTTTTCCCCTCAAACCAAGACAACCTGTCTGCCAAGATCAGGCTTAATATTAAGAAAAAAGTCTATTTATAGAGTACAGAGATCTTGCCGTGCTGAGATGAACGAACACAATTGAATGGAGAGCAGTGTAAATACAGAACTGTTGTGCTCCTGTTGTGCGTACATTACATCTCAGAATTTGATGTAGCCACTCAAATCACTGCAAATGAGAGATGACCTTTTATGTATGGATACAACTTTTTACCCTATCCTTAGGGCGTGAATTCCACATTCTTTCACTATTTGACTGAAGGGAATTCCGAGTCTCTTCTACATTCATTCATCTTTGCAGCTCAGATGATGTTGCTATCTCAAAGTCCGTCTTTTCAAAATGGAAATCCATAGTTTATTAATCTTAGTTTAAATTGAATTCACTCATGATCACCCCATTCAAGGTTATTTTCTGCAACAGCTCTTCTCTTCTGTCCTTGCCAGTTACCCAAACCTCATCTAAAAATAGCATAAAATCTTCTCTTGCTGACTCAGTAGGTATTTGGAGAAGTCTGTTTACTATTGCACCCAGAAATACCTGCACTTTATAATTGCACTTAGCATTAATTAGTCAGTCCATACTAGTTATCCTGTTTCTGTTACTTCTACAATATACTTTCTAGCCAACATAACCTTTGACATTTGTTTTATAATTAAGCTTCTTAGGACTAGATTTTGTATTTTTCTTGAAAACTGTATGTTAAAACCAAGGTTGGATTGCTGATGCTTATTGCTGCCTGTAACTTCTAACTTTCTTCTATTCAACAGATTTGAAGACCCAGAACTTCTTCTCCAGGAGTCCACAGTTGCTGATATATTGTCCAGGAACTACAATAATGAAATAGGTATCCTAAAAACTCAGAAATAGAGAAGCCACCAAACCCCCAGTGTCTACTGACCTTAACCAGTTAAAACTAAATCCTACAAAGCTTGATTTCGTTTCCTTAGTATGTGCTCTTGGTTTTATAATAGCATTTAGTTTTCCTGCTTCATTTTACTCCATACACGTCTGTTGTGTACACTGTACACAAACAGCTCAGATGTTTCTCACTGCCCAACCAGTTTCTGTCTTCCAGCTCTCTGATGCTCCCTTACTCATTGCTGAATCTCTATTTCCCTGTTATTTTTCTTTTGTATACTAAAGTCAGACAGAGATTTGCCTGACTTTTTTCCTAACCTTCTTCTACTACTACCATGTTCATTTTAGTCATTTAAATCTCATTAAATACTATTTAGATGGATAATTTATTTTTATTTGTTACTTGGCATTTGTGCAAAGGTGTGTCTGTTGGCATTTCCCATGGAGACCTGGACTCTTGGGATGTGCATTTTGTAATAGCAGCCTGAATGATTATATGGTAAGAATACACTGAAAATAAATCATTTGAATGCCTTTCTAACTTAACCTTATTATGAGTGTTTTTCATTTTCTCCAGGCACATTCCTTCCCCCCACCCCTATTCAAACAGATTCCAAAAGTTTCAACCAATTCAATCCAGTTCCAAATGGTTCAAACTGGACCAAACTGTGTCTCACCTCTTCAAACCATATAAAACCATTTCAAACTGGATCTAACCAGAACAGAAAGGATTAATCTGGATCCCACTAATTCAAACCGGATCAAGCCAGTTCAATCAAGATCTAACTGGATCAAACTGGTTCAAGTTGGATCCAACCAGTTCAAAATGGTTAAAACTGGATCCAATCAAATGAAACTAATCTGACTGGTTCAAAATGTATTCAACTTGTTCAAACCAGATCCAATTGATTTAATTACTCAAATTCTGATTTTTACAGCCCAAATGGAGGGGAGTGGGGTGTTAGGATGAATTTTGGGGGATTTGAGCAAATTCTTGCTGATTTTAAGGTATTTATTTGGCTTTGGATGGGATTTTGAAATACTTTGATGGGGCGTTGGGTGCAATTTTGATGATTTGGGGACACTGTGGGTGAATTTGTGGTGAATTTGGAGACACTTGATGTGATATGAGAGGAATTTTGGTGAATTTGGGGGCATTTTGGGGGGCATTTTATAGGATTTTTCGGTGTAATTTTGAGGATTTTTCTGGGCTTCTTGGGATATTTGGGGATATATTGGGATAATTTTGGATATTATCAGGAGATTTTGTTTGGATTTGTATGGATGTTGGGGTATTTGTGGTGTGTTTTCATCTCTTTGGGGATCTTTTTGTGTGATTTGAGGCTGTTTTGGTGGAATGTTGGGGAATTTGGGGATATTTTAGGATATTTAATGTGATTTTGTGTGGGTTTGGTCCATCTATGCTCAATTTTGGGCTATTTTGGAATTTTGAGGGCTTTATGACTGTTTTGTTGGAGTTTTGGGCTCATTTTGATGGCATTTTGGTCTATTTTGACAGAATTTCATGGAATTTTGTGAATTGTGGTCCCCACCTCTGCATACCTGGCTCATGCCATAGCAGCTGCTCCTGAGATTTTTCCTTTTGCCTTCAATTTAAAATAGAAAGTGGATAAAACTCCAATTAAAAATGAAGCCATCTGTGCTTATCTTGGGTTAAGGTGGGGCTTTCAAAAGATTTTCCTCCAGTCTGATGGAACTGAAGAGCAATAAAGCTCTGTAGTGATCTCTGTTCAACACGTTTGAATATCCTATCCTTCCATGTGGGCTTGAGCTGGAAGTGCACAAGGACTGCCAAAGGATGGTTTCATTCCCCAGGTGTCACTCTGCCTTCCCAAAGAGAGCCACACATGTTCCCATGGCTTGTGCATCCTCCTGCAATTGTTACAGCTCGTGGTTTGTGCCCAGTTAGAGAAAATCAGTGAGAGAAAATTTACTAAAATCCAAATCCTCATTAACAAAATAGAAAAATCACCCAGGTAGACCTGATGACCAAAGAGTGGGCTCCCTGACTGCTGAGCGCATGTTTCTCTGAGGTCTACCACACTCTTGAAAGAGGGACTGGCCTAGGAAATGAATTCTAGAGTTAAAATGGAATTCCTGGGGGGAAAAAAACCCAAAAATGAAGGTTATTGATTCATTACATTAAATACTTTGGATATCTCATGCCAAGGCCTGCTGCCAGCAGTGGTTCTCCATGAAAGCCCTCTAGATGTGCTCCTAGCTAGTCGTAACTTGGCACTTTCCTGACTCATGAGGTGGATTTTGGAAAAGCCAAATGTTCTGCTATGTGAATGAGAGGAAAAGCTCAAGGCTGGTTTCAACAGCATCTCCACATCATGAACTGGAGAATAGTAAGATAAGATGTGAGTCAGCACGTCTCTGCTTATCCAGAGCTCCATGGCCAAGTTGGTGCAGTTTGTAAACAAAACCCAAATGTGGCCCCAAAGGTCCAACCAGCATCACTGGAGATGCATCACTCACCCAGGAAGGCTCAGGCAGCACCATGGGAAGAGCACACCTGCCTTTATAGATCCCATCACAGAACAGGCAGCAAGCCATGCTGACCTTTACAAACCTGATTTTCCCCCCTATCTCCTGCTCTCCAGTCCTAGCCACAGCCAGAGAGGGACATTCAGCATTGTTTACCATCAGTACTGCAGGAGCAGAAGCTGAAAGGCTCTGGGATTAGATGGCTGTGCTTGGCACTCCTTGACCCATCCCCACTTCCTTTTGTAATGGCAGAAATAGTAAGAAAACAAAGCTGGCCATAAGGATCCTGCCTATTTCTAAAAACCTGCATGACTGGCAAAGGCTTTATAGCTGCTAGTTCAAAGGCAAGACAGCACAACCTCTGCTTTCCAGAGCTTCCCAAGGATATGTCAGATAAATGTATGGAGGGCACACGCCACAGGGCACCCCCACCCTGCAGTACAGAGCCCACCATGACACCTATGGAGAGGGATTCCACCAGAACCCTCACTGCAGGCTGCTGGAGAGTGCAGCGATGAGCGTCTGTTCCCCTCAATGGAGGAGGTTAATTACTGTGATCAAAAATATCCAGAGGGGAAAACATTGCACCAGATATTACCAATTAACCCATAAATCTAAACATGACAATTGCTGCAATTAATGCAAGCCTACACTTGCACTAATTACCAGTCTGTGGGAGGGGGCTGAGAGGGAGAGAGGAGGGAGCTTGCAGACCTGCTGAAGCAGCAGATCCCAGGCCCAGCTGGGGATGCTACAGAAAGTCCCATCTAGAGTCATGTCAACATGGAAGTGTCAGAGGTGACCAGATGGATCAAAGGGGTCTCCTGCTTTCAAAGCTAGGCCAGGGTGTTCAGGACCTTCCATAAAACTTAAACCTTCAGCAAACTAAACCTTATCGTAATGGCATCATTGCGTCTCCCCAGCTTGATGTGAAGGTACTGTTATGCAGCACTGCCATCTTGCAGGATTTAAACTGAGAGAAGCTGATCCCATTCTCAGCCTCATCCTCCTCAGTTCAGGGGGGCTGCAGATCCCACCATGACCATGCTTAGGGTGGTGGGCGAAGATATAAAGAGAAAAATGAGTGAGAAATTTAAACCAGAAAAGTTTGTTGGTAGGGTAGCTAAGCTTGTTCAAAGCAATGTAGTCAGACATAGTATGTGAGCAGTGTGTCTGGACAGAACATTCAAACAACAAGGCCGAATATTTACTTTGTGCTCAGTGTTAAGGATAAATGAGTTCTCTGCTGTCAACTTGTCTTGTGTTGTGAAATCAAATCAGTGCTCAGTATTCCCAACATGTCTAAATACAGAAGAATTTTCAAACACATGCACACACACATATTTTATTCTTTACTTTTTTGTTTTTATTTATTATCTTAATAATCTGGGATAGGAGGCCACAGAACAGCAATGGGATGTACAGCCAAAGAAAAATGGGCTTAACCATAAACAGACCTTTGTCCTGGAGCTCCTGATTTCATGTTATGCATGTGTGTGTATTTTTACTGTAGTAAGCACGGCTCATGTGACTTTATTCTACAATATTTATATGTCTGTAAACATGAATATATTAAAAAATGCACACATGTAGAATCTTTTTCCTCTGGTCTCCTTCTACAACAGGATGATGCTGCTTAGTGGATGATAAAAAGGCTTTGGATGTTTTCTACATGGACTTTAGTATATCCTTTGACACTGTTTCCCACAGCATTCTCCTGGAGAGGATGATAATCCCATGGCTTGGACAGGTGCACTGCTCAGTGGGTAAAAAAACTGGCTGGCTGGCTGAACACAGAGAGTGGTGGTGCATGGAGTCACATCCAGCTAGTGGCTGGTCACAAGTGGTGTTCCCCATGTCTCAGTACTAGGGCCAGTCTGGTTTAATATCTTTATCAATGACCTGGATGAGGGAATAGAGTGTCCTCTCCGTCATTTTGCAGAGGGCACAAAATTGGACGAGAGTGCTGATCTGCTGGAGTGCAGGAAGAGTCTACAGGGAGATCTGAATAGGCAGGATCAATGGGCCAAGGACAACAATATGAGTTTCAACAAGACCAGGTACTGGGTCCTGCACTTGAGTCACAACAACCCCAGGCAGCACTATGGGCTGGGGGAGCAGCAGCTGGAAAGTTGCCCAGGGAAAAGGATCTGGGGGTGCTGGGTGATAGCAGCTGAATAGGAGCTAGCCTAGCATGTGCCTAGGTGGCCAATGAAACCCTGGCTTGTATCAAAAATAGTGTGGCCAGCAGGACTAGAGAAGTGATCATCCCCCTGTACTTGGCACCAGTGAGGTTGCAGCCCAAGTCCTGCGTTCACTTCTGGGGTCCTCATTACTTTGTAAGACATTGAGATGCTGCAGCATGTCCAGAGAAGGGCAACAGATCCAGAGAAAGGTCTGGAGACTGATGAGGAGTGGCTGAATGATCTGGGGGTGTTTAACTTGGAGAAAAGGAGGCTCAGGGGGTCTTATTGCTCTCTACAACTACCTGAGAGGAATTTGCAGTGAAGTTGGGCTCAATTTCTTTTTCCAGGTAATAAGAAATCGGACAGGAGGAAATGGTCTCAAATTGTGTCAGGGAAGGTTTAGACTGGATATTAAGAAAAATTTCTTCACTGAAAGGGTGGTCAGGGACTAAAGTTGCCCAAGCAAGGTGGAGTCACCACCCCTAGATGTACTTAAAAGGCAGTAGATGTAGATATGATGCCTAGGGACATGTTTAGTGGTGGACTTGATAGTGCTGGGTTAATCGTACTTTATGATCTTAGAGGTCTTTGCCAATCTGAAGAATTTTAAGATTCTATGATTTTTCCTGTTCACTGACCTATGCCCAACTCTGTCATAGATTTCTGTTTTGAGAGATGATACCATGCTTCTAATCCTGGAGACGCAGACCCAGAACCTTCCACTATCTACCATGGACAAAAATATAAAAACAAAACCAAACCTAACAAACAATAACAAAACACACACAAACACACACCCCTCCAATCCCACATATAGATTGATTTTCAGAGTTGTTACCATATAAACCTGTTGGCTTTGTTCACCTTAGATTCTGGAGTATCTTTCCAAAACAGTTTTGTGAATCCATATGTTCTCATAAGGACTGTCACACCAGCTTAACTGCCTTATGAGATACCAGATTCTACACTGGAAGTGTGAATCCCCCACTGAAAAGAAAAAAACCTGACAGATTGAGAAAATTCAGAAATAAAACATGAAGACACAGGAAGGTGAGTTTCTTAAGTTCCACTACTCACAAAACTACTTATTTTTCTTGTTTGCAGATTTAAAGACATATGACTGAGCTGTCAGCGTAACATGGAGGAGATAAAATTAACCATGAATTGTGCTGCCTGGTATACTCAGGTACCTCAGTTCTCCAGTGCTTCCAAGCAACCAAAGCCTCCAAACAAAACAAGTTGTTTTGTTCTTCTGGTTTTGACTTAACTGAGAAAATGTAATTTTATGTTCAGTTGTACTGAAAAGAGTAAAATAAGAGGCAATGCACTTCTCTTTTAAAGCTTCAAAATATGTTTATGAAATGAAATTTGCATACAATATTAATCTAGACGCAAGAATATTTAAAGTGATATTACATTGTGTTTGAAGCTATGTCTTCTGTACCTGTCTTGAAAAAGATTGGTTTGGTACCTATTTCTTAAAAAGTAACTGGGGGGATGAGAGTGTGGAGAGAAAAAGAGGAGATTGTGTGACAATGTGGCTGTATTAAGGCAGCCAATTACTATTTCAGTGTCTTTCTTCAACTTTTTTTTTATTATTTTTCAATTAGGCTAATTATTGGATTTTTACTTGTGCATTTTATTTTTACCCTATTTATTGTCCCACTTGCTTGCATTTGCAGGAAGATGAGTGTATCATTTCCACATGATTCTGTAGTCACTTCACAGACTATATCTGACAGTGCCCATGGACCACAGGCAGAATAACAGAACATGAGATTACCCAGGAAGCTTTTCACAGTGATGAATGATAATAAATAGAATCAGAAACTGGAATCAGAAACATGCTAAGAGCAACATATTTTAGTAAGTTTGCATTTCTTCTGGTGTGATACCCACATATAAAAAGCCTCCAGAGCTTTCACTTAATGACACTTTCTCAAAATATTTTTCTAGTATGTGGTTGAGACTTCCAAAACCAGTGATTTTTTTTTCTATATTTAATAGCCCTCAACAACTATCTCTTCTATTATTTTATTCAGTTGTCCTTTGATTTCCACTGAACCTTAAGCACTGTTAGTCATTTTGGAACAAGCTGCTGCAATGATTGACCACGCTGTATGAACAGTATCTTCCTTTTCACCTTTTTGAACCTGTTACCTCCCAAGTTTCTTTGATATCCCCCCATTCTTGTACTACAAGAGACAGTAAGAAATCAGTCTTTATTAATTCAGTTCATGAAGCCACTGTGGTATTGCTCTTGTTCGTATTTTGTAACATGCAACATTGTTCATGCTAATATACTGCATTTTTATCTCTCCTCCAATCTCCACATTAGTTAACCCTGCTCTGAGCAAGGTTATATGACATAGAAAAATGGATTAACTCCTAAACTCTTCTGATGCTATCTTTTCACTTTTTCTGTGTTAATCAGTATTTTGTTGTATGCTGGTATTGTATACGTATCCACATATATATATATACATATGTGAAACTACACATGTTTCTATAGGGACTCTGTGCACAACAGGCTAAATAGGTTGTGTCTCCATCAGCTTTTTTTTTTATCTCCCCCCTCCCACTTATTTGAATTATAATGTATTCTTACATATCATCTCGTATAACTGGTGACACACTAAGCTTGTGGTAAGAGTTTTGCATTTTCTGTTTTGTCTCAAATGTTATTTCTCTCAGTCAAAGAACCTTGTAATTTCACTGCTTTGTTGACTAATAGGTAAGTGTGTAGAAAAAAGAATCTTTTCTTTGAAAAAATTTACTTCAGAAAGTAGATTAATGGATTGTAATGTTATCAGTGAAAAAAAAGTTCAACAATATCTAACTTGAATACATTGAAATCTCAGAGGGCTAAATGATACACATTTTATTGATTCCTTTTGCTGTATCTCTTTATTAGTCCTGGAAGTATAAATAGGTAATAACATGAAAAATAATAAAGTACAAGTTTCAGATAGCTGCACTGAAGGAAAGGACTCACACATGTAACTTAGTCCTTGGCTATAAAGGTAAAATTCTCCATTGAACTGGTCATCTTGCTACTCATGCTTTGTTAGAAAAATGTTTTGCCAAGTGATGGAGTTATAGGTCACTGACTTGCTTCTAAAAGTGATCTTCACCATGGCAATGCATGAATATCTGACCCATTTATTGCTGGAACCGCAGACCTGGAGGCTCTCACATAAATCTCTGTAGTTGCAGTTTGTCATTAGTGGCCACTTTCAAGTGGCCACACTCATTGCAGCTGGACTTTGTGTGACTTTTTTTGCTTGGCAGAGGAATTCTATGAGTCCCTTTGGAAGTTGTTTCAGTGTGTTCTGTGGTTTTGTAGTTTGTCCTCATTTGCAAGTACACTCAAGATGAATGTAGGTTCAAGGACTGTTCATTCATTAACCTCTGTTGAGAGATTCAGGAGATAAATTCATATGGATTCTTCTAGTTCTGATTACAGATTTCTGCTGATGCTTTTGTTTACAATATTTTTGAGGCTTACTAGAGACAAGGAAAATAATTACTATATTGTAGTTTAAAAAATAGCTAGATAGAAAAAAACCACACAAAACCAACCAACCAACCAAACAAAACCAAAACAAAAAAACCCTCCCCACCCAAACCACAGACTTTTGAGTTTTTTAAAAAAGTTCAGTTTCCTCTGCATTTCCAGGTTGGATGTTTATCTTCTCTGTATGTGTTGATATGTAACACACAGTTCCCACAATAGGAAGTAAGTAGAAAAATATTTCTTTGGGGGTTTAGATCTTTTCTTTTTCAGTAATGATTTGCAATTTTGATGCTTGCACAATATAATATTTTTCTTCTGTGCTTAACATTTAATCCCTCAAATGTGTTCAGCTATCCCTGACTTTGTATAAGCACAACATAAATCCATAATTAATCAATGTGTTTGTATAGAAAACAAATAATATCACTTTATCTTTCATGAAAGGTAAGGACAACACAAAGCAACAATAGTTGAAGATGCGTGTTCCTTGTGTTATTTCAACACTCTTTGTTGCAACTTCCTTAAATGCAGCTAAGCATCTAAAGGAAAATAGCACAAACTTTTTATCAAGAGTCTTAACAAAATCCTCAGAAGACATGAAACAACAAATGATGAAATGATGAAACAAATCCAATAAGTGGGCATATGACTTACAAATTTGTTATTCCAAGATGAAAGGCTAAGAAAGAACTACGCTAGTCAGGAACCTAAAATACCACAAGGAGGCTTAGACATCTGACAGTTTAAGTAATGAGCCATAAATCTTTCAGGTTTTATGCCACATCACAAGATGGACAAACTCTAGACTCAGAGATTGTGTGTTCTTGGGGAATGAGGTTACTAGGACTTTCATTGAAATTCACAGTGGTTTCTTGAGTACTCTCTTTGCCACTGAAATGGCCATTCCACTTCCAAGACATGCAGTGCTTCATGGACTTTCTCAGCCTCCCACATCCATGGACTCTTCCAGCCTCCCACATCTGCCCAGCAACTTGCCAAGAACAAGGATGTGGAAAATGCATAGAAGGAGGGATGAGGGGAAAGGGAGAAAGATGGAAACAAGTTGTTACAGAAGAGGGAATACATTCCTCATATTTTTCAATCAGTGATGGCTTGAAACTTCAGTATAGTTTACTACTGGTTTGGTAGCAAATTTAATGTGTATATGAAGCCAGTCAGCATAGGAGGAAACATTCAGGCTGAGGCGCTGCTGACTGGCAGTGTTAAGGTGCTCCTCCAGTGGAGGGTGGCACACATCCACAGAGTGGTCTTGCAGAGTCACAGCAGATCTGTCACCTTGCATTTTGGACAGTCTTCCCTAGCAGATGGCAGCAAACCCACACGATGGTAATTTTGGGAGTATTGTTCTGCATGTTTGGACAATGCCCTTAATAACATGCTTTAACTTCTGGTCACCCCTGAAGCAGTCAGGCAGTTTCATTGAGCAATCATTGTATTACCCTTTGGATGGAAAATATTCTATCCTATTCTAGTCTGTTCTAATATTTGGCTGTGTTGGAGAAAGAGTGATACTCAAGCCACCTCAGAGCACAAGGTATCTGTGAAGCCACTAAGCAAGGAGGTTAATGAACACAGACGTGTGCATTGCTGGATTGTGTCAGGTCTGTAGAGCAGTCAGTGCCTGCTTGCCTCCTACCACCAAATCCACCCGTTCCAGTGGGCAAGCTGTGGCTGCTGGGACAGCCTGAGCTGCTGTCAAAAGTTTACCCGACAGAAAACACAGCTTTTCCCTGTGCAAACAGTTGGGGCATCAACAGCAAGGGACACATATCAGTACAGAGATGGTGGTGGATGGAAAAGTGGCCACTCCAGGCTGGTGTGGGGAGAACACTTGTGGGGACTGGCCATGACAGGGGTGCAAGGAACATGTGAGTTTTGAAAGGGAAGATTTTTGGACAGGTCTGGTGACACAAAATGCTCCTGTTGCTCTGCCTGGCTGGGGAGCACCCTGCACTGCCTGTCCCAGGAACTGAAAGGTGCTTCCCGGGGGCCTGCCAAGAGAGGAGTGGATGTAACCTAATGCTTCAGTAAACACTCTAACTTGGCTTTGAAGCGGAGAATGAGGTTTAAAGCTTATGATCTGTTAAAGCATTTCAAAGCAAATGAATGAGCAAGATCAAATTTATAACCCATTCTTTCTACTGGAATAAGTTTCTTCATTTTGTTTTCTTGCATCTGAAGAAGGAAGCCCTGAGGGTAAAAATTTACACTTCAGAAACATGCAGGGTTTAACAGTTGCAATAATAGGGCTTTTTGCTGAAGGATCTGAAATAGATGCATTTAACCTCCTAGAAAATAGTTGCAGACTTCAATTATGTAATAAACACTATTTTTGTTTAGCTCATGCAGTATTTTTGCTTGACTTTTTGAGTCTAAATAGCTACAGAGAGGAAAAGATTTTTAGGAAATGCAATTTGTTTCTGAAAACTTGAGGAATAGAGAATAACCTATTATTGGAGAAAATTCTGTACTGAAAATATAGGAATCCTACCAAAACTGTTTATTAGCAGAAAAAATTGTTGGCTTTTTGTAGGATTTTTAGCTTTTTCTTGGATGAGCAGGCTTTGGCTTTGTATTTAATACTTTGAGTTTTTTTGAAAAAGCTGGAACAGTTTATTAAAAATTTTCTATTTGGTGCTCTTCTGTTTGCAGTAAAATTTCACTAATGAGCAACAATGTTCTCCATCCAGATCTGCTAATGAGTCTTTCAGTGCATAGTGACTGAAAGGAAGTCCTTCAGAAACAGAACTCATAAAGTGTTAATTGTATCAAGACTATCCCCAAAGGGAAAGTAAGTAAATGTCTGCATATTTATCTTAAACCAGAAATGTAGCAATGTTTGATTACTGCATATGGTAAAATGGAGACTTGAAACTAAGTGAATGGCTGATGTCAATATTAAAACAAAATGCAGTTTCATGAATTGAAGATATTACTCAGAAGCAACCAAGATTTCTGCAGCATAGTAGGTTGGCTTGCAACAAAATGGGAAAACGTAATTGGGATTATATTTTTTAGTCTGCCCCTGGACTAGTTGGATATTCTAAAACTCTTATTTTCAGTGCGAGACTATCTACTCCTGTTTTTTAAAAGTATTACCACCTTTTCTTTGTCACCTGACAAAAATATCTAGGCTTAATTATGGTCTAGGGAGTTGAAACAAACAGAAGACTTGACTCTATTTTTGTTATAGGTTGTATGGGCAGTGAATGAGTCAAAAGCACTGCAAATAAACTATAAATTTTAAGAAAGTGAGTTTAATATACTATCTTTAAAAAAAAGGTCATGTTACTTTACTGAATGGTTCTGTATGTTCTGTGGTTCTTTAAAAAAAGGCGATTAATCAGATTGTTTCTTGTGTTGAATATGTTCTTAATTGGTTGCTACGACAATTGTCTTTTCCATTTTGTTCTTTTCTTGCAAGCTTATCTCTTTTTGATTCTATAGAGGGAGTTTGCTAACGTAAGAATTAAGAAGTTTTTGTTCTCTCCACCCCACCCCACCTCCACCTTCAAAGATTTTGTATTTTGGGAAAAAAAAAAAGTTACAATCAAAGCCTAAATTTCTGGTGTGTCTGTTCTGAATCTGCCTTTTAAGGTTTGCAAATGAAATATACAGGATTTTAGTCTTTATAAAAAGATACATGTAATAATTTTTCACTTAAGAGAAACTAAATGTTCTTGACATCAATCAAACATCTAATGACCATGAAAATCAATTTTTTAAGAACTTACTGTAGAAAATATCACATATACAGAGACCACAGTGCCTGTGCAGGATAGTTTAAGTGACTATTTTACACAGCTGCCCAGAAGGGTTTTCAGTGGTGTGATTATGCAGAGTCTATTTTATGCAGAAGTCTATTTTTAAAAAGTGTTTGACAAAAAGAAAGTTGGAGCTGGAAGGAAGAATAAAGCCTGGCTTTACACTTTGCTGAGCCAGATTTACATTTTTCTTGTTCTCAACTGTTGAAAGCATGGATACATTAAAATTTGAAATTAAGCTTTATTTTGATTTCTCTGAAAGTTCTTGAAACAATTTACCTAAATAATTTCACAAGGAAAATGCCTTTAATGGGTTTGGGGATGATATTATTAAGTCCTGGAAGGATGTGGTTCTGCAAAGTCTTCTTTAAGCTTTTCAGAGAAGGGTACAAACAAGAAGAGGTTTAGTCAGTCCTTTCTTGTGTGAGTAGGGAAGGTGTGCTGTTGGATTCACAAGTCTGAAGAATGATAAAGATTTTTTTTTAACACATTCCTTCATTCTTTCTGTTTATAAATCTCTGCTGTGCATTTGTATTATTCTTCTAGTGTGTTGTTCTTACATTTCACATGGTCTTTTACACTCAGAATAAGCTAGTTGTTCTTTGTTCTGAAAATCTGTGCTGTTTTTCTTTGTGATCTTAACCTGACCTTCTTTAGCATCTTCACCTTCACCTCGAACTTCTTCCTGCAGAGAGAAAAGAAATATTGAAAAAAGAAGTAAAATAAATGTGATTAAACATCTAATACAAATGGATTGGAAAGTATGTCTAGTAAACTACAATATTCTTACAATTACATTTATCTTAAATGCTTCACTTGAGCTCTGGTTCATTTTCTACCTTTTCTTGGATTCATTTTCCTAATGCACCTGGGAAATTTTTAGGATAAGAACATAAGAATAGTCATACTGTATAATACTTCAGTTCAGTGAGGTAGGGTTTGACAGTGGCCATTAGTATATGTGGATTGAAGTGTAAAATAATGGCATTACATGCAAAATTTCTTCTCAAACTCCAAAAGTTTGTGGCTTAGAGACTGCCTGTATCAGAGGTTATTTCTTTTCTTATAAGGTGAGGCAAATTTTACCTTTCAAGCATTTAACATGTAGGAGGCATCTGAATTTTAAACATTCCCACCATCCTGCTTCAGGAAGTTCCACAACTTAATGGGGAGAGGATCCTTTGTTTTGTGTTTTGCACTCAACATCTGCTAACTTTCCTAGTTCTTATGTAGGAAGATATAGCAATTTCTTCAGAATTCTATTTATGCCAGTCATTACTTTATTGATCTCTATTGCATCTTCTATTATATTTAACTTTTCAAATTCAAGAGTCCTAGTTGATTAAATTCCCTCGTAGAAACAATTTCATACCTTTCACATCCTTGTTGTCCCTGCCTGAATGTTTTTCACTCCATGTTACTCTTTCCTGCTTGCAGAAAATCAGACCTGCACACAATTTCAAGTGCTATGTGTATTAGAGATTTGTATAGGGATGTAACAGTTTTGCTCTTTTCTATTTGTTGTATTTCACCTGCTGCCAAGAGGTCAGTCTAAAACTTCTGTCCCTCCAAGTTCTCATTCCCAAAGAGGAATGACCATCTTAGAGCTGATAATTTCATATAGTAAGCTAGAATTATTGTTGTGCAAGACTTTACATTTACCTATCTTGAATTTTAACTGCCATTACCATTAGTTACTGTCTCCTTTGGTAAGTCTTTTGACTGGTTCACTCACACTTTATACCACTATTTGTAATACCTTGGTATCATCAGCAGGTTTTGTCATGCCCTTTTTGCAGATCACTTAGGAATATGGTGAAAATCAAAACCACAAACCCCTGTGGACTTTACCTTTGCTATGAAAACTTCCCACTTATTCATAGGCTTTTTCTGTCTTTTAATCAATTATTTACCTATGGAAGTAACTTTTCTTTTATTTCATGATTGTATATTTTCCTTAAGAGCCTATGGTGAGAGCTTTTCTGAAATCCATGAAGATTAACAAGACCTCTTTTATCCGTATGCCTTTGACCTCTTAAAAAAATTAAAATGTAACAATCTGTGAGTCTGGACTTCCTCTCCAAAGTGTATGTCAGTTTTTCTTTTCCTGTTTATGCAGTAGTTCATCTGTTCATTGATAACACTTGCAGTAATTTTCATGGTAGGTTTATCAATTCGAAGTTTCATGGTTGTCAGATCCTCAAACCTTTTGATCTGATATTTGGCCCCATCCCACCAACTACATGAAAATGCACAGAAGTTACACACCACCATTAGTAGGCAAGGTATCTTATTCCTGAATTCCAGCTAAATTGTTGTCTAAATATCATTTGAACCTGAAAATGTGTTGCTGTTAATTTAATCCATTCAGTCCACAACCTTTTCTCTTTGCACTTTGATTTGATTCAAATCTTCTGCTGAGAAAGACTAAAGTGAGATCCAAAGTTAAAAACAGAAAAACAAAATACCAAAAAATTGTTTTGTCTTTCTGCTCTCACCTTATGTTTTGCCAGTTCTGGCCCCCAGATGTTCTTCACAGATTTCTGCTTTGATGTGTTTTAGGGAAGGATATATTGGTTTTTTGATTATATGAAAGAACCAATGATCTTGTTGCACTTGGAGATATTAAATATATACTGTTTTGTTTCAATTCTTCATTGTAAAGAGTCTTTTAATAGCTGTTTCTCTGGAAAAAAACAAAACAAAACCCAAAATAAGTATGACTTGCAGATATTTGGGGGAAAATACACATTAGTGCAAAGCCAGAAAAGGAACGTTTCTCTACATTCATATAACACTACCAGTTAATTTATGTCAATGAATTTGGAGTGTCAACAGTGCTGCAGGTCTTTCTCACTTATGTTGTAGAAAGTTGCATCACATTTATTCATTTTGTGTTCAAATCATCCTTCACATTGGGTTTTTCAGACAGGGCATTTGTTTCAGACCTTTGGTAAACCCCAAAGAAGCTTGGGATCCCTCCCCCCAGCTGGAAGAACGGCAAGCTATGTTTCTTTTCAGCACACCTTAGGGCATCTTTTAAGTTACAAACCTTGCAAGTCCTAAAATAATGTCCTACCAGTTTTCTGTGTAATCATAACCTGCACAGGCCCTATGGACAGTACAATTTGCTCACATGTTGAGTGGCCCTTCCCTACCTTCCCAGGGTGGGTGAGAGCCATGAGGTAGCTAAGCTACTACTGGCACCAGAGCAAGATAACACCAATGAATCCATGAGCTGTACATGTTTCTAGAAACACAAGTCATTTTGCCATGCTGGAAACCATAGCATAGAATCACAGAATCATGGAATCATAGAATCAGTCGGGTTGGAAGAGACCTCTGAGATCATCAAGTCCAACCCTTAATCTAACCCCACTTTGATTACTAGATCATGGCACTTAGTGCCACGTCCAGTCTCACCTTAAAAACCTCTAGGGATGGTGAATCCACCACCTCTCTGGGCAGGCCATTCCAATGTCTGACCACTGTCTCTGTAAAGAACTTCTTCCTGATATCCAACCTAAACCTACCCTGGCAGAGCTTAAGACCATGCCTTCTTGTCCTACTGTTGGTTGCCTGAGAGAAAAGACCAATCCCCACCTGGCTACAACATCCTTTCAGATAGTTGTAGAGAGTGATAAGGTCTCCCATGAGCCTCCTCTTCTCCAGGCTAAACAACCCCAGCTCCCTCAGCCTCTCCCCATAGAACTTGTACTACAGTCCCTTCACCAACCTTGTTGCTCTTCTCTGGACCCACTCCAGCACCTCAATATCCTTTCTGAACTGAGGGGCCCAGAACTGAACACAACACTCAAGGTGTGGCCTCATCAATGCAGAGTACAGGGGAAGGATCACTGCCCTGGTCCTGCTGGCAACACTATTTTTGATACAGGACAGGATCCCATTGGCCTTCTTGGCCACCTGGGCACACTGTTAGCTCATGTTCAGCCTCCTGTCATTACAAAACCCTGGGTCCCTTTCTGCCTGGCTGTGACTTTGGCTGGAAAGGATCTTTAAAGTTTATGTAGTCCAACTCCCCCTCTCTTGAGAGTTCAAGTACAGGAACAGATTTGAGTCTTTTATTAACACTGTGTTATAAAGATAAGCAAAGGACACTACACATTTAGTTATACAGCTTCTTGCCTGTATCATACAAGTCCTGTTTTGCTGCTCCAAAGAGAGGCTAGATTTTTCTCACAGCTGCTTTCCAAAATTGAAAGGCTCAGATCTTAGAGACCTGTTTTATTTTTCCTTTGCTGTAGTTAAATTACTTAAATTGACACCTTTCAGAATCTATTTCTCCTGTGTAAGTGTCCTCTGTGGTAGTTCTTTGTTTCTTGTGTGAGCATTATCCCAGATTTACTGTAGACATTGCAACAAAGAGTAGGCAGCTGTAGCTGTGCTTTTCCAACGTCAAACAATCTCTGTCAGCATGCCTGTTCTTCCTGTATAGATTATTTTAGTTTGTGCTTGGTTTTCTGTTCATAGTGGAGCCACAAGGGATATAATACTACCCCACCTGCAATGTCTAAACCCTTATAGAGTTGAGTTTCTCGGTATGCCTGTAGGAAACCAAAACATGCAAATCCCATATTGGATGGCTAGCACAAATAAGGTTGGTTTCCACAGCACAGCTTTGAACAATTCTAAGTATTCCTGTCATGTTGCATTTTACATAACATTGCCATTATACACGGAATTCATTTAGACATCTCAGAGGTGAACATAATGGATGTCATGATGAGGAATTAAAAACCTTTAGGAATGCTTGCTGGCCCTGGTGAGATCAGAAATACAAAGAATCAATTAATAGCTCTGCCAGTCAGTCTATCATGCAGATCTCAGTAAGAGAGTTATATAAAGCATTTTTGACCTGGTAACAATCACATCTTCTTTGGGATAGCCTAATAAAATTCTGCTTACATATTTCTTCTTAAGTGCACTGTGTATTTTATGTGCTTGCTTTCTCATTACTTTACCTACATTACCTACAACCTACCAAAAACCAAACAAAAAAACTCAAACAAAACCCAAGACAACAAAAATAACCAGAAAAAACCACACACACAAAAAATACAACCAACCAAACAAAAAACAACCAAAAAGAAATTCCATCAAATTTGCTTCTACTGCAAAGTTTTTCCAGTCTACACCTGGTTCCTGGTAAGTTGGTGGGTTTATGCCTTAGCTCAGGCTTCTCCTGAAACCTGAGGCCAAGTGGGGAGAAGAGGTAAGACTTCTGCTTTTCTAAAATTTGCTCCACTAAATTTGGAGTTCTCATGATTTGTGACTCACAGCTCTTTAAATAGATGGAAATTATACTTGCAGGAGATCGAGGTAGCAGTTCCTGCTCACACTCTACTTGCAGGCGAGTGGGATCACAGACCTCAGAGCTAATTTCCAACAGAGCCAAGTCAGCAGCCAGAAGGCAGCAGGAGCCTGTTTCTCTAGGGAAAATGGGTTCCTTGCCCCTGCAGGAGACAGGACATTTTAGCTGAGTGCCGAGTACAGCAGGATCTGAGAAGCAGCAGCAGCTTCTTTCTACAGAGAGGAGAGACTGCTGTGCAGCAGGATAGTGACAGCTGACTCCCAGGAGAGGCCCTTCCAAAGCACCTGTAGGATTGCAGCTACAGCAGTATTCCCCAAGAGAGTGATGGTACTGTGATATAAAAAGCCAAAGTCCTAATCCTAGAAAACGTATTGCATTCCTACTCATTACTGAGACTACCCTCATACTGGCTTCCTGGAAACACATTGTGGTCTGTACTCTGCTTCACATGTTTTTTATTGCACTAAACCCATGGTAAGTTAATGAAAAACCATGCAAAAGTAATTGTGTGATGTGAAAGATTTAAATTTCCAAAGTAAATTGTGACTTTTTACACACATAGCAATTTCCTCAAAGTATTCCATACAGATTTTTTAAGAAGTTAAGTCTGTATGTGGACACTCAAGTGGCTTTGCTACCCTACCTCTCTTCTTTTGGCCATGCATAAAGATTTCCACAGCTGAATAGCATCTTGAAGTGGCATCCAGAAGCTTGACACCTGTTATAACCTCTGTTCTAATTCAGGTGGGTAGTCCTACCAAATCATGGTTTCTCAGCAGGGCAAGACAGCTCTGCAAGTCTTCCCATGGTATTGAAAGCTGTAAGGGCTAAAAACTAAGCAGAGAGTGTTCCCAGGATAGATGTTTTATTATCTTTTGTTTAATCTGGCATACTGAATTGAAAGGAACTCAAAATGGTGCCCTTATAAATCATACTTAGTCATCAATTCCTCCATGTGCTGGCAGGTGACACACTGTGATGGCATAGGTGGCCCATTTAGTCGCTTTCTGATGCTGCAGAAATTCTGCACAGTGATGTTCACGTCACAGGTAAGTAAAATTTGTGCAATTGAATGTCATTTCAGAATTAAGCAGGAAGGTCAATTTAGCTTTAAGCTGGAAAAAAATTAGTTCTGCCTTGAGTATATAGATTTAGTATATAGAGTGGGATTTAAAAAAAAAAAGTAGGTCAGTATGCTTTGTAAATCTTGGTTCAGTTCCTCTATAGAACCTGTTATAGCAGTCTTTTTTAATGTACTTTATCAGTTTTTCTACATTGGGTGTTAATTTTCATTGTTATCACTTAAAAGAATTCACAAATATTCATGTCAATAAATAGGAAAACTCATTTCAATTCCCATTCTTTGGCAAATGCTTATTTACTAGTGTAGGAAAGGGAAACATTTATTTTAATTTTGTTGGTTGACTTTCAAATAATCACCCTGGTAATATTTGCAGGAGACTTGCAAATTTTTATATGATATTATCAGGGGATTTGGTATGCTCTTTTGCTGGTTACTGTCATGGATCTCTATAAAAGCATCAATAGCTACTCTTCAGTCTTTTACTGAAAACTTTTTTTGCTGCTTTTTTACTGTAGGTAAGAAAGATTGACCTAAATAATTCCTTCGTAGGAGACTGTAGAATGTGGGACATGCAGGGCCCATCGCAGCATTTCTTAGGTATTCTGAATTGATTCGAATGAGCCATTAAGACCTCAAACAGCAAGGTAATTGGAGACACTCTCAGCCCAAATAACTAAAATGAAAATCAACTCTAATGAATGATCAAATGTCTTGCCAAAACCATCATAATAATAAATGCTTCTGCTTTGAATGACATGTTTTACTGTAAAGTATTTTCAGATAGAATATTCCGGTGGTGAGCCACATAGATTCCACCTTAAAGCTTTCATTTGTCTTTCTCTATGTAGGTTATACAGTGAACAGCATTTGGATAAGGAGTCTCATTGTGCATATTAATCTGAAGGGCATATTTTCACTGTTCATATGTGGGTTTTGAGACGATTTAAAAAGGGATGGGATTTTTGGTATGTCCTCTATGGATAGTTGCCATGATAGTATAATTGCCATGAATTTGGCCAGGTGTAGCTAAGTAATGTTTCAGGCAAAGAACTAAGAGTAAAGCTTTTTACACAATAATTTCCTGGGTAAGGTTCAATAAAATGAAACCTCATCAGAAAGCCTGCTGGGATTCCATCAGCAAGCACTTATTTGCAGTTGCTGGTACACCTGCTTACACCGTAATAATACACCAGTGAGTTAAGTCACTATGCCAATGCAAATTAGCTTTATTTTGAATCAAACACTGGATTTTAAAACATATGATGAAATAAAAAAAAAAACAACCTGTAGTGCCACTAGATGCATGCAGGAAACTGACAGGACTCAAAAAAATAACTGCACACTTATTCTGGCCTCTTCTATTGCCGCTGTTTTGTATGCCGATATATCCTATAAGAGTACTCAGCCTATTTATAGTCTGTATCTGGAACATATGCTTTTCTCTACAACTAGATTTTCTTTAGCCAGAGCCTTGCCATCTGCGAATTTTTAAATTTTTTTTGAGATATGGTCCTATATTTCAGTTTGAGGAGAAATTGCTCCAAGTGGCCTTTTCAGTCTGTTTGTTTAATAAAATCTTTCCTTACCCTCAGATGGACTGTGGTTTTTATAAGAGCAGCATGTCCTGTTTGTGCTTGGTTTTGGTGATGCAATTGTTGGTCTTAGAAAAGGATCTAATAGTAAGAAATGAATTTCTTAGTGTCATGAACTGATTTCTGGTGTTGGATCTCTAACTATTAAAAAAACCCCAAAACAACCCCCAAAAGCCGTCCAGAATAAAAAATAAATTATAAAAAGACTAATAATAAAAATTTATTTTTGTACTGGGATTATTAGGGTATCATAGGAGAATTCAGGTGTCCAAATCTCACTGAAATTCAGCCTCCCTTACAGTCCTTTGAAAATCTCAGCCATTGCCAGCAGGCACTTGGTGATCACAATGAGGAAATGTGGAATTTTGAACCTGAACAGAATAATAAGAATTCAGATGTCGAGCTATGGCACAACAATAGAGATCTACATTTTATCCTGTATTTCAGTCTTCAGCACATTACAAATTTATTCAAACATTCTTTTCCCTTAAGTGCTTTTCCTTTGTTTCCAGGAACTAAGCACAGATCTACCCTGGATTCTGCCAGCACAGCTATTTCAGTCAGGAGTGTGAAGGCAAAGCTGTGGTGACAGAAGAGCAAGCAAGACACTTGTTCTGGCACTGAAGCCTCTGGCATCTTGTGTGAGCACACACGGAGGGTAACAAATGCTCAGGAAGCATCAAGCTTGCACATGGCTCAGTCAGCCTGAGCAAAGCCCTTTTTGCAGAGGGAGATGGTTGCTGGTGCATTAGCAGGACCCTGTCAAACATCCACACGAGTCTGTGTGGGAAAATCACACAGCTCTGGTATCACTCCTGGATTCTGGAGCTTGTGTTGGCTGCTCCACAGACACCAGTTTGCAGGACTTCTCTTGTAGGAATCTGGGTTTGTTCTGATGGTGGGTTGAATCACTCTTTGTGAGTACTTCTTAACTTAATAATACAGATGAGATTGTCAGATTTGGCCCTCTCTTCTCAAGCTTCCAACACCATCCTAGCAGACCCTACTCTCAGGCATTTCATTTTTCCCTATGGAAGTATCCCACATTACTTACTTTAAAAAAAATAAAAATCTCCAAAACAACAAAAGAATATCTCAGGCTGACCTTGCTTAAGCAGGGGCTTGCACTAGATGATTTCAAGAGGGCCCTTCCAGTCTCACCAGTCTTTGATTCTGTGACACACTCTGACTACATACAAAGGTGTGTCTGTCAGGACAGTAATACCAAAACTGTTGTTCCATCCACTCTGGAATGGTTTAGCTATTGATAGCTGGAATAGCATAGAGTTAGGCAGAGTATGAGTTCAAAGGCAACATAAACACTGGATGAAGAGTGACACTGGCTGTCTTTGACTTGAGGAGATGCATGGAGATGTTCCACTCCCATTTTCCTTTGTGGTGCTCCTCAAGCTATGACAGCTTGTCACTATTCATTTCTACTTTGTAAAGGTAAAGCTTTCAGATGCTAAGGAAATTAGTTCACTTACTTACTGCTTTTTCAGTCCTACTAGAAAACTGCTATTGTCCTCAGTGCTGATTATTCACATCAAAGAATGCCAGATCTGGCCTTGAAATTATATTCAAAACTTGCCCACAGAGAAATAATTTGTCCAAAGCTAAATAAACAGAAGGGTTTGCAGTGTAGGTGCAGACAGACTTTGATGTGACACAGGGCTGCTTCATCAGGAAACCAAGTGAACCACAGGACAATTTGTTTTGAGTCAGTTTCATTTTATACTGCTCTAGGAGAGTTCTTGATTTCCTGGGAAAATCATTATCATCGCCTCACAACAACAATGCACTGGAGCAGTTTTTCTTGCTAGGGCTATAAGCTTCTCTTATTTGGCAGGCTGTGGTACAGTTTTTCCACTCTACACCGAGCTACTGAACACCAAGTCACTGACCCAGTGCAGTATCACTTGTAGTCAGCAAGCTGGATCCTACGTTGTATCTGCCAAGCCAAGAGAATCATTTTTAAGAAACTGGAAATCCTATTGCTGGGTCAAATTCTTCAGAGAAGCTGCGTGCTTGGCTTCCATCTAGCCTTTCCCTCAAGTGCATTATTCAAGCAAGAGGAATATTTTTATCATGGAGGATACAAGATAATAAACATTTTGACAGTGCGAAGAAAATGTTATTAAAAAAGTCTTTGAGTGTATTGGTGGTCTCCAAATTAATTTTTCCAGGCTAGTTTGTTTCTCGTGGAAGGTATGCATGAATCATAAAACATGTGTCCATAAAAGGTGTGTTCCTGAGGGTCTTTTTGATAGTGGCTCCTTTGTAATGTCACAAGATATCTGTTCAGTAAAGCCACTGTATAGTTTCATTTCTGATTCTTGTGTTTTACTGCACACATTTTCAATATTCACTAAAATCCTTTTGTCATAACTGGTAAATAGTTGTTTTAAGTGAAAAATTTATATTCAGCCCATTAAAATATATTAGTTTGACAACGTTGTAAATTCATCTGCTCTCATTGTGTTTGGGGATGTGAACTATAGAAACACATCAGTACTCACATGTTGGTTTTCCACTAATGAGTAGCCCTAAGGACAAGATAGCCCATGAGACTGGCAGGCTGTCACCAGCTGTTATAAAATAGCCAATCTGGTGAAAAGCAGAAAAATTTAAAAAAAGTGTTTTTCATGTTCATTGATCAAATATGAGCAGAGCAGTTCATCCCAGTATTGCTCCCAAAGCGTAGGAGGGACAGGAAAACTACTGCCACAGCTGGAAAACCAAAGATAGAATGGGCAAAGATTGACTGAGTCCCTCCCAAGTAAGAAACAAAGAGAAGAACAAATCTTTATGGAAATCTTGCATTTCTACTGACTAGAGAAATATGTTGCTGTAGATGATCACCTGATAAAATTCCTTTACAAAATCTGGTAATGCTAACCAGAAAATTTAGAGATATGCTTAGGTTAAGGTTAGTTACATTTGCATTAGCTGTGTTGGCTATCAAACAAGCATAAGACCTCTGTCTTAATGTAAAACACTTGGCTAGAACCAAGGCTTGTAAAAAAAGCAAACAAAAGAACAATAACAAAAATTGGGAAAAAATGAAATAAACAACCACCAAACACCCCCCCCCCCAAATCACATAAAAAAACAAATTGAATTTTTCTTGAGTATATTCATCAAAATAAGAGCTACTTGTGTGGATATTTTTTGTTTGTTTGTTTTCCTGCATTGTTACACCTATATGGCCAGCAAGTAAGATGTAGGGTAACCCCTACACGGATTCTGGTGTGGGGGCTTGTTGGCAGACAGATTTCCAGTTCCAAAAATGAGAATTATGTGAAGGATGACAGCTGTAGATTCACGAGTTGAGGGACTTCAAAGAGTAGCAAAGCAGCAACCAATGTAAACTCTTGTTTTACCACTACAGGGAAACTAGAAATAAACTCACCTTAATCTACAAAGCAGGTAAACTTTGTTATTAGGGTATGTAGGGTTGTGGCCACATTAAAGAGCCATACACAAATTGTCTCTAATTCAGAAGGCATATTTTCATGCTTCTGAGCTAGATCTTGGCAATAAAATTTGAGGAATAGGTTTTTATGGTTAGATTAGAACTAAAAACTATGTATACCTGAAATACTAGATGGTTTTGTTATAGTTTCTCTATTTAGTGCTCTTTCAAAGCAATTAATTGGTAGCACCTGCTCAACCTGTGTCTTGGGTTGAGCTGGCAAAATGCCAAGTGTCCAAGACAGAGTGAAAAGGGTTCCTCCCCCCCACCCAGCCAAGGGAAAGAGAGGAGGGAGAGGGAAAAAAAAAAAACCTTCAAACCAGGTTTATGCTGAAACTAACTATATGTATTTATACAGAAAAGAGAAAATTAGGAGAAAACTACAATATAACATACAGTTACACAAGTTATATATATATAACAAGAAATAACTTCCCACTCCCCAGTTAATACAAAGCCCATTACTCTAGATTCATAAGCACTGTAAAAGACACCCTGCAAGAAAGAGAAAGAGTAACAACAAAATATTTCTACTTCCCTGAACTCAAACAAAATGCAAGCAGCAGCAGCAGGAGCAGGGGCCTAGCAACAGTAGAAGAGCTGCACTACGTCCAGCTTGTAGCCCAGCCATGGTGGAACTGACCAAGCCAGTCCCACACACTGGATTTTTACCCCTTTTGAGATGATGTAGTATGGTATGGAATACAATATTATTGGCTAGAAGAAGTCAGCTGTTAGCCAGCTCAGCCCAGCTCAAGTCAGCTGACAATTTTCAGGCCTAGTCTGAACTTTAAAACCTAAATTTAGGCCCACCTGGCTAAACTCATAACAGTCTGAAAGAGAATTCAAGGTGTGTGTCTCAATGTGGTAATGAACAGAGCATGTAAAAGCCTCACATAGCCATCTGAAAAGGAGTGTGCATTAACTGTGGCAACATTGAAGGTTTTAATCAGCACATGAGCTAGCTAATGCTAATAGGTCATTTTCAGAATCCTAGAGCCAATGAAATAGTGAAAAAAGGAATAAAAAGCAAGCTATCATATGGTTTTACTGCACATGTTCTGCTCATAAATGCCCTTTGCATATGATACCTCTAAATGATTTACCGAGAATATGATTACTGTTACATTTTATCCTCCTGAAAAAAGAGGTTTTCCTCCTTCACCAAATATTATTTAGCTTTATACAAGAAAGAAGTATTTGAAATTATTTCTTTGTTTGTGTGTGTGTGTAAGTGCAACAGTAGAAGTTGCAAATTATCAACATGATGACACAAAATAACTGATATTCATTTTTTTTCCTGAGTTGTTGCATATCTATTCCAAGCTGGAATATTAGAAACATATATTTAGGATGACTACATTTAACAACACAATCCAGAGAAAAACTACCCCTAGGTGATCTGCTTTTTATAAAATACATAAATATTTTGTGAGAATTAGTTGTAGGAACAATATGTCTTATTCTTCTTTTTCCCTTATGTAATAACATTGTGGTCCTGAGGAATGACAAGAAAAAATAGTTTCATTTACTAGGGCTTGAATTTTAGTGGTTTTAAATCTATAATTTTCTGACAGAATGGCACAACACTATTTTCTATTTGCAATTTATGTCCAAGACAACAAGAAAAAGTCTAGCAGCATTGTTGATATTATAGATCTTTTCATGGTTGGTTGTATTTTATTGTTCATTCTCAATACTTCCCTCCCATAAATAATTGATGCTGTAGCATTTACATATTGAAATCTGTAGTAATGTTTTCCTGAGCAAGTGATCAAGTCTATGCTCTAGAACAAAAACCTCTGGATATACATATTGTCAGTGGCTGCAGATACAAGTTTCATCATCCCATACAAAAACTACAAAACAACTAATTCTGTATAAAGACCTTACAAGATAAGCACTTCCTGCAAGAAACAGTGTTTTAATTCTTATTTACTTCAAAGGTGTAAGATCAAGTTCTGTGAAGTAATAGCTTGAAGATCCACTAGCATTTCTGCATACACCTATTGTACATTCAAATCCAATGTCTAGATGTCATGGAATATTCTTATTGTATTATTGTTGTTAATTTTATTTCATAAAACATTCAAGTCTTTAGCCTAGGAGTATGGGAAAGGTGGTGTAAAGCTTTTTATTCAGGATTCCATGCTTGCTGAACATTACCTTGTACTTACAGAGTAAACTGCAGCTACAAAGGCAAGTGATGCCATGCTCGGGAACTTTGAAATAGCGACAAGAACAGAGCACTGGGATCATTGTAAACCACAAATAGAGATATGAACAAACTGTTCTGTAGCAGCTTAATTTGCCATTTTTGAGTTTCCCATTTTATTTTAGTGTTTAAGAATCCTTTTTTACTACACACTGTTCAGACACTGGAAAAATAGACAGGTAATGCTTCAAAGAATTTATATGTAGCTCAATTCCATTCCTTTGTTGTTTGTTTTTTTGTTTTGTTTTGGTTTTGGTTGTTTGGGTTTTTTTTGGTAAGTGGGTCAAATAAGCAGATACAATTTTTTTCAGTGTTTTAGTAAGCATTCAACATATCCCTGTATAGAGAATATGGTATTGTTTATAGCTATAATGCTATTAGATTTTAGTGAAATATTAGCTACAAGTAAGGAGTGAAGGGAACCTCATTTGATATATATACCCCAGGAATCACTTTTTATGGTTTTATATATAAAGAATCCAAGAGAACCTCAGCATAACCTCCACAAAGAAAACTCTTATTGTTATGTTTCATCACTGAGAAATGTTTATAGGTCCCCTAAGATTACACTCAGATGTTTAAATAATTTGTGTAACCTTTCGGTCATGTAATTTATTTGATTTATCTGAAAAGATTGCAGACTAGAAATTTCATCAGCTCTTTTTTGTTTGAGAGTTTTCTCATAAAGCAATGGAAATAAAATAGTTATCAAATTATATTAGGCTTAAAATTATTGTAAGCAGCTCCCACAAAAACTAGACAAATTGTGGATTTTCTCCTTATTTCATCCATAGTATGTGTTTGTCCTAGATGCTTGGTATAATTTGATATGAAAAGACAGAATAAGGATTTGCTTGCCTTCCTTTTAAAGTGGATACAATTTGCAACAGCACCTGCATGAGTGCACAAGGGGCTTACAGGGAGACACCTCTGGGACCCCCCATGTCACAGACAGGCATAAATGCATCCATGTGCTCTCTGAAGTATGAGGACTACAATCTTGTTCTCAAAGCAGTTTTTTACACAGAAAGTTCACAGGTAAGCCTTTTTGCTTCATGTTTAAATTAAATGCATCAGCACTAATATCCTGGCCTGTTACATTTTAAATAGTATCAACAGTACCGGATATATGCACTAATCAAGTATGACTTTAGTTAGCACTGTTGCATGCCAATAAAACATGGACAAATTCTGGGGAGTTTCCTGTCTCTGCTGACACTTGAGGTGCCTGGTTATATTTTGAATATGGCATTGGCTGCTGTAGGTGTATTTTCTTCTCTGTTGGTGCACATGTACAAAGCAAAAAGCAGTGAAACTATGGAGGACTGTAACTACAGAGCTGGCGAAAAGCTGGTCTTCTCTGTCCTCAACCAGCACTTCGGATGAGATTTTTAGGATGTTTTGGCTTGTATGGAAGAACAGAGGGCATTGATTAAAGGATTGCTTAGTACTAATGACAGGGCTTAAACAAGTAGAGGGACATCTTCCAAACCACAGACCTAAACTGTATCCCTTCTTGTCAAGCCATCAAGGGAGTTTACACAGCTTATAACTGAGCTGTTCAGTGCAAAAGAGCACACACAAACCAGGGGTGGTCCCGTTCACAGTTTCATCAGAATTTCATAAAATGTGTAAGAAAAATAGTTGAAATAAAGGAATTTGGATACGATTATTTTCAAAACCTAGTACAAAGCAGACGCAGTCTCAGTGAAGCCTGATGAAGTCAGAGGAGCTATTTTGATATAAAATAAGTGCGAAGAAGACTGAAGGCAGAACTGTCAAATTAGTTCTCTTTATTCTAATAGTGATAAAAGCTCATGACTGGTGATTATGCTTTAAAGAAAGGCATTCCTAGTGAATTTATTAGAGAAAAGCAGGTGCTTTAATTTGTGATCTTCCCTAGGCAAATATTTCCTGCTAAAATTCCTGAAGGACTCACAACTGAAAGGATTCATTCTGGTAATAACATCCTGGTGTACCCGGCAATAATGATAATTTTAATCTGCTGAAAGTTTATGAGAATGAATGGCAAAAATTCTTCAAAGGAAAAAAAATCACAGTTCATCTATGATAAATTAAACTCTTCTGCCGCTTTTAAGATGAAAATTAAACTCTTTTACCTCTTTTTAAATGAATTATTACAAATAGGAGGAGAATATTAGGTGATGGTATTAAACTTGGATGTTATTTTTGGGTTTCTTTCACCCATAAGCATAGTTTTTGCCTTGAAAACCTGTCTAACTGGGTGCTTTTGTGCTGTTTCCATTTCTTCCTCTTCTTTTAGCACAGTCATTCTTTGGTGGCTCTGCATGTAATAGAGACTTCCTATTCTGATGAAGGGCACAGAAGCAGTGAAAACCTGCCTACATACAGGACACTTAAATCCTGCTGTGATGCTGTAGGAAGGAAAAACTTATGGGGCCAAGAACAACTAGTAAAAATAGAATAAAATCTTGATATCCTCTCCTTTTGATCGGCCAGTGCAAAATACCATACAGTTTCAATACATAGGAGAGAAAACTATGCTCATTACTTTAATTAAGCTGTCCTTAGAGGACAGCAGGTTGCTGTTCCTTGGTCAGCTCAGCTTTATCTTCTTATCTGAATTATGTCTATGCAGATCTACACAGATCTGTTGAAAGTGAAGCCTAGTAACTAAAGTATGAGTTCAAACTTGATTCATCTTTGGTGCATCTGTTTCGTGGTAAGTGTTTTGATGAGTGGGAACGGGAAATGTTAACACCTTGTAAGATGATTTGCTATGTGAGAAAACTCCACTTCACAGCAAGATAAATAGCAAACCATCCAACTTTGCAACTGCCAAAGAAGCCTCCCAATAGCCTGGGGAGCAGAGAGGGTAGGCTGAACTCAGCGTACCTAAAAATAATGCAGGAGAGATGACGATTTGTCACAATGCCTATGGATTACCAAAAGTTTCATTCATGGCCAAAAAACCTTTGAGACTGAAGTGGTTATAGTTATCTCTTAGAAGTACCTGTCAAAGACACTGAAGTCTATTTATCCTTTACCACACTTTAGGAACATCTTGAATTGTCATATTCCACCTGTTCTCACAACCACAATGTTTTTCACTAATCAAAACCCATCAGATTTGCAGCCTCAAGGCATGATCAAGGTGTCAAACAGAATTTGATTTTTACCACTTTATATTCCTCTGAAGTGCAGATGACTGTGACTTGGCAGCTGTATTCCATACAGAAGCAAATTCTCAGACCTTCCAGTACAATAAACGGTGCTCAGCAGAGAGTTTGTGCAATACATCTGGATGTAACATTGATGAAGTAAGCCAGTTTGTAATTGATGAAGTAAGCCAGTTTGTAATCACGTGTTTGATAGGAGAAGTAGATACAAAGCATATTTAATATAACAAAGAACACTTAAATTTTGAATAAAATAACTTTTTTGATTATTAAATAAATCGTTTACAGTAATACAGATCAAGTTCTGCTGTTGGTAAATTTTATTTTGAAAAGTCAATCACGCCTCAAACTCAGTTAAGTCAATAAGGCACTTAACAAGAGCCAGAAGGTTTTTGGCTTTGACTGTCAGAAGAGACTGGGGTTCTCTTCTAACAGTCTGTAGAAAATACCTGGCCTGTGATGCCAGGCACAGTCTTTAACTTCTAGGAGTCCAGAAGAAGTCAAAAGCAAGGTATTGCGTCCATATTTGTTGACTACAGCTATTTCAAAGTAAGTAGACGTGCACAAAATTTTCTGCATTAAAGGTTTCTGGCAACATTTATTATTAAAGACAATTTTTATGAAATTGACTGTTGTTGAATCTTTTATGCTCTCTACCTACTTAATAGCTCTCATAAAACAGCATTTTGAAATTTTGAAAATCCTCTGCAGTTCCCTGTCCATCAGAGGTATATTTGCAAAAAGTAATTTCTGATAATAATGTATTTACTCTACTGTTGCTCTTACTGCTGCATGTATTCCAATTCATTAATTATACCTTTTTCTTGGCACCTAATTTCCAGAGGCTAAAATTTCATGGAAAGCTTTATTGTCAGCATATTACATCTGTTCTCTTTGTTTGATATTTGTTGGTGCCATTCTCTGCCTCCTTTATGAGAAATACCAGAGGCGGCATTTTGCTCCAGTTACTTGTTCATTTTTGAGCTACCTGAATGTTTCTTTATAGGAGAAAAAGAAATGTCTTCAAATAGCTTAATTGGTAGTATAAATGCAGCTCAATAACCCTTATTCCTGTCCTTAGCATTTTGCCTGAATGTGTATTTTTGGCTATTGAAGCAATTGAATTTGTACTTTCCTCAGAGTTTTCCAGTATGAAGTGTCTAGATGTTAATGATAGAGCACTACAGGAATCTTTCTTCCAGAAGGTATATCCCTTGAACAGCTTTGAATCATACATTTTAATCTTTCTGGGTTCAGGTGGTCAGCAGGTTATCTATTTCAGCCCCCACGCTTCATTATCTGAACATTAGAGTAGTGCTGGAAAAAGGTAGACCCCCAATGAATCTTATGAAAATATTGCAGTGTTCAAATACATTATTTTATTGGTATTAATAAGATGAAAAATTAGACAGTACAAAGGATGCAATGACATTTTTCAATTCACAAAAAGAAGCTTTCTTCAGAATATATCTAAAAGAAAATATGACAGCAGGGAAATAGATCTAAAGAGAGGGTTTTTTATTGTGAACCAAAGAATGATGGTAAAGAATGTAGAGTCTGGGTTAAAATATGTAGGTGAAATAGCTACATATTTCACATAAACAGAAGAAAAGTCTGTACCAAGGTTGCTAAATTATATGTTTTCATATGGAGATGGTCTGCTAAATGAAAGTCCATCTTGTTGCAGAGGTGCAAAGGAATCAAAGAATAATTGAAACATTTCTATTTATGAAAGCACATAGCGTTTCACTCTCTTTAGGATGAAGCCCTTTTTACTGGGAGGGATCATATTGTGACAAAGCAAAAAAAAAATGACAGAAAACTCAAGTCAGAAAATGGGACTGCAGACTATAAGAAGAAATGGCTTCAGTTTAGCACAGTGCATATAATACAAAGCTAAGGAAAATACATAGCACATTTAATACTTAGCACATTTAATAGGGTTAATAATGAGCTTCTGGATATTTGTATTCGATAGCAGTTCTGGGGAAGGTGGTGAATAATTTCTTTCTGCCAGTGAAGGCAGAGGGGCTCTGCCCCTCTGTACTGGCAATTGGGTCACTGCAGAGGCTGGAGACCTTGCCCAAGGAGAGTGGGAAGGGAAGCAAAGCCAGTTCTTCAGCAAATAATTTGTCAAATAATTCTTCAGCAAATAAATCCTGCTGTTAAAGGCAACTGCTGGAACAAGAAGGCAAAATCCTAGCATATTAGCAAGACAGGCACTGCTTCAGCAGCAATAGCCAATAGCACCAAGTCCTGGGTCATCAGTCTTCTTGTGTTCTTCTGTATGATGAAAATGTTTTCTTATGGATTGCTTTGCAATGGGAACTTTTTCTGGTCTGGACAATGACACGTATTTCTTCACAATGCTTCTCTAAAAGTGAAAGCCTTCCCACTGAAGGTGCTGTGGCATAATTTGAGAAACTTGTGTAAACAATACTAAGAGAAGTTCATTATTGTCAACTGGAGTTGTGAGTGCAGCATAACATTTTGTTAGGGTATCTGTAACAATATTATATATCTGTATATATAACAGTATCCTATATCTCTAACAATCATGCCTGATTTCAAACAGTGAGGAGATTTCAATTAACCAGCATTCATTCTTATACCACATATCTGTTCAGATTTTCTCAAAATCCTTCAATAATTTAGAAGACAAAAGTAAGTATACAATTTCAAAGCAGTTTGAGCATATTTTTAAATGCTATCTGCTCAACTGTATTGTTTGGCATTAAAATTCTACTGCTCTTGTCTGAAAAGATACCAGCTCTATAGAATAGCCAATACTCTCCTGTACACGCAAAGATAACTCTCAGTCTCATTCTCTCTCTTTTCTGTCTCTTCTGTCACTGTTGCATGTACTGAGAGAAAAACAAAAACATAAACAACACAGAAGTTACTGTAACGAACCTTACACAAGGCTCAGGTCTCTAATTTTACTGTTCATATATGGACGTTCTTGTGTTGAATGATGCAATGAATAATGCAGAAGTAACAGCATGTGATAAAGTAGGGAAGTACTTTGTGATATACTGATAGGACTGATTCAGCCAATGAATTTTACCAAATGGTACAGTTGCTCATATTCTAATATCCTTGGAGAGAGTTTTACCAAAATAACTTTATTTAGTCCACAGAATCACTGCAAAATCAGATTAACGCAATGGGCCTGTGCAAGGAAGTTATCATAAAACCCTTGCATTTCACAGTGTGCAGTAAGTGCACACACTCATACATCCCAATCACTGACTGGGCAAGAGATTGGAGAAAAATAATGACTATTGATGTTAGAAATTGGAAATTTTTTTTTCTATTTAGCTGTTACTGAGTGGTAACATGGTAATCCCCACTATTCCTGTCTAAGTACTAACAGAACAGCTACTAATTCCACTGCTATGCTGAATTGGGACCAAAATGGCACTAGCTTTGATAAACAAAAGTAGAATTTTGCTGTACTTCATACAATCACAATATTTACCTTGCTTGTAGCCCTCCCTGGTGACAAACCTAAACAAACCCATATATACTAAGCATCCTTTAATAAGGGCTAAGTTGTATTTTATTATATGTATGGTAACTACATAACAGCCTCTGTCCAAGAACTTGAGTCATAAAACAAGCTGGCACCAAAGCTAGAGTAGACAACCTATTTCAGACCCAGCTGGAGTGGTGGAAGTCTGTACTAACCTTACGCTGAAGGGTAATGGTCTATGCAGGTCAGCCCATGGACCACAACTCACGAGCACTCCTTTGTCCACCAGAGTACAAATGTAAGGAGCTGAGTGTGAGTGGTTGTGGTGGGGTGAAATGTCTGGATCTGCACGGCAGAAGTGATACCTGTTCCCTCCTGCAGCCCCATTTTCTATGCACTGGCTGCAGACAGAGGAGATGGGCAGTCACTAGCAATTCAAATCGGGTATTTTAGAAGTAGAGTCTGAAGGCAGGGAGATAAATCTGCCCTGTTCCTGAGTCAGAGAAAAGAAAATTCTGTTGTAAAAGAGATTGTTGTTATTGTTGTAGTTGGAGAAAGAGGCCTATTCTCTAACACAGAAGCTGTTAAGAAACAAGCTTGGAAATGGTGAGGAAAGAAACTGATTGATTTCCTTCTTGCCTTCTAGTTCAGGGGAAATATTTCTTTATGAGACTTATTTTTTTAAAGGCTAATCTAAAGATATTTCACTTAAGAATAACCAACTGTTATTATATGTAATTCTTCTAATCAGTTAAGCTATAATGTTACAATTTGTTTAAAAAATTGAAATATGTTGTTAAAGTCTTGCTTAATTAAGGTTTTTTCTTCAATATTACTATTTCTGCACCACACAATCATTTGAAAAAATACAAAAATCTAAATTTCCAAGAAACAAAATCACAGTGTATTAAAATACAAGATCATCAATTATATTGGTCATTTACCAAAGATTTGCAGTTGGTGAAAGGTCTCTCTGTCTGAGGGAGCAACCTTGAGAAGTGTCCCAGCTCAGGGGGAGATCACCATCATACAGCCAGGATGCTTTCCAAGAAAGTTCGCTTAGACTGTTGTAATTATGAAATAAAGTGGTTTGCTTGAAGACAGATTTCATGGGGTGGGAAAGGTAAGCTTGAGATTCCTTGAGCCCACAATTTTCTTTGTTTCTAGATCAATGAGTCTTTGGAAAAACCACCCACTATTCATGTGCTAATTGCATGATCGGTGTTCCAAGCTCATATGCATTGATGCTCACTGTGTCACTCTGCTCCTTTGAGGATTTTCAGAAAATAGACTGGAACTAGGGAAGTTCTTGGCCTCGTTACAGCTCAAGCCTTTACCTCATTTGGAGCTTGACAAAACTACTCTTCCTTTGGTTAAGGAATCAAGTGCATCCATCACAGAAGAGAATACTTAAATTGGTCGAGCCAAAGGACAGAAGTATCAGTAGGATGGGACATAATTTGTCTTCTGAATCATATGCTCAGACCCAAAAGGTATGGCATGAAATACTATAAATACAAAGGAAGCCAAACAAAAATTAGAACACACTGGGCTTTGTTGCCCCTTCTCAAACATGGTAAAAGACAGATAGGATAAAAGGACTTGAACACTGATATTATATAAAATAAATGCTCTACATGTCAAATATAAAGTTGTAACAAAAAATGTTTAGATATTGGTGACTTGGTAAAAAAATCTTTATTTTAATTTATTCCCAGGCACTTCTCAAGCCATCTGTGAACAATGAACCTATAGTATTAATAGGACACTAAACAATGTGGGATTTTTTTCTTTATAACAGTGTAAAAGAATACAGAAGCATTGGCGGAGTGGAGGGGGGGAGGAGAGGGAATGAACTTAAACTTTGAGTGTTTTATCTGGCTCCACTCCAAAACAAATGTAGCACGTGGAGGGCAGTTACTCAGGGGTGTTGAGAATAACTGTCAGGCTTAGAGTACTGAATGGTCTTTGTTCACTTCTTACAAGAAATAATGCAGAGAGATTATATAGTATATGTAGGATATACTTGTATGTTATTTGCGTATATACATTGCTGGTTGTTCCAGGAGCACATTAAAAAGTGAGAAAAGCAGAAGATGACATTATCTTATTTTCCACAGAATGTTTCTAGTCAGCATTTGCTGGGTACAAATTGGTGGTCATACATTGTTGAATCCCCACCTATTCCAATTACTTCTGTCTGAAGCTGATTGTGAAGCTGTTGCACACAGAAACACGAAGGAACATCTGTGGCTTCTGTGGTGGAAGGAGAAAAATTTCTGTCTTAGCCCAATGCTCATGTTTACCGTATAACTGAAGTTAAAATATCTGTTTTAGCATTGTTTTGCATTCTGAGGCAGAAACAGGTTAGCAGGCTTTAAATAAAGGTTATCTACAAAGAGAATGGGATATTGGTCATGACAGCTCTACATTTCTGATTTCTTTCAATGATTTTTCTTGTTAACTGCAGAGATCCCACAATGAGACTCACTGCTGTTCTACTGAAGGGGGCTCTAGTCTTACACCCTGATGGTTTTTTTTCTTTTTATTTAGTCCTGTTTTTCTTTTTATTTAGTTCTGTTATTTACCTTAGTGTTGTTGAACATAGGGTAATATAATGAAGTCAATAAAATGGAGTTGTGCTAGTGTAGCAACCAGTGTGTAATACATTGGTGTTTCTGCTCAATAAAATGTATGTGTTTGCTTTCTTTTTTAATGGGTTGTCCATTAAAATTGTCTTAATATTCTTCACAGATCTGATTTGAGATAGTTTTAAAAATTTAAATACTAGAAAATGTATTCCCTCCTTGATCTGCTTTAATGGAAGTTGTGCCTGGGAATGAGAGGACAATAGATCTTCCTGTGTCTGAGTGAGATTACTTCTTCGGAGATGCAGAAAGGCAATTTGTCTTTAAAATAATGTTGTTTAAAACTGCTTTGTTTGTTTCTTAAATGCAATAAGCCAGAGATGCCAGCTACACAGTCTTAGAAAAATACTCAGATACTTGGAAATTATTTTTAGGAATCTTGGAATATGGGATTTACAGGTTTATGGTATATGCAAGAAGAAAATCTTAGAGATGTAAAGTAAGCCAGGCACAAACAGTTTCTGTCTACTTTCAAGTGTTTATTTCCTGTGTCTTTCTAACATCTGGCAATGAAATAAATTCTTAAGATTGAAATGCAGCACCAAGGCTTAATTTTTCAGAGTGAACGTAGTTTAAATTACATGCTGTAAATGCAAGAAAACATAAAAATTAAGTAACTAGATGCCAGGATGGATCTGCTCCTGTGCTCTCTCTGTAATAAAGTATCAGGCTTTTAGTGCAGTGGCTTATGTCTTCCTAGGAGGAATTGATGCAGGGCTTTTTAAAATATCATAGAGGTATTTAGTGGCCTCCCTTTTTGTTGTTCGCTCTGTTTACTTGACCCTCTACTTGGCACTAGTGAGGTAGCACCTTGAATTCTGTGTTTGGTTTTGGACCCCTCAATACAAGGACATTGAGGTGTTGGAGTGTGTCCAGAGAGGGACAGTGGAGCTGGTGAAGGGTCTGGAGCAAAAATGTTATGAAGAGCAGCTTGAGAGAGCAGGGGGTGTTTAGCCTGGAGAAATGTTGTGGTTCCCTACAACTACCTGAAAGGAGGTTGTAACCAGGTGGAGTTTGATCTCTTCTCCCTGGTAACAAAATTTATACTAGAGGAAATGGCCTCAAGTTGTTTCAGGGGAGATGTAGGTCAGATATTGGGGAAAATTGCTCAATAGAACTGAGTTTTCAAGCATAGAAAAGGCTGCCCAGGGTAGTGGCAGAGTCACCATCCTTGGAGGTATTTAAAAGATGTGTATATGTGGCACTTGGTTTAGCGGTGGACTTGGCACTGTTAGACTTCTATTTGAACTCAATGATCATAAAGGTCTTTTCCAACATAAATGAGTCTGTGATTCCATACTTAACAAATACTCATTTTTTAGAGGATTACGTGATTGTACCCCTGAATGTGGAATTTTGTATCCCAACAGAAGTATTCAAAGGGATCTTTAGATTTCTGAAATACTGACTAAATTAAAATACTGATTCTTAAACTATCAGGTATTCCTGCCTACTGCTCTGAGAGGGAAGTAACTTTTCTTTATGGATAGAAATCGAGTTGGTTACATCACTCAGTAGCATGGGGTACACAAAGTAGGTGTCTTCAATAAGATGTGTTGCAGATGCATCAAAGAGTAAGCAGACCAAAGGTTACTGTTAAATATGTAAAATATGTCCTGTGGTGAAAGAATTAGTCCCATGTCAGTAAAATGCTGGTGGCCTTCATTATAAAATATTCTGTTTAAATGAGTGTTTTTTCTATATAAAAACCAAAATGGAAAGCTGTTTGCTTCACCAGCTGTCTGCTTCCAAGAAACGCATTCAGCATCAGTGTTTAGTACACTTCCCTCACAGTACAAGATTACTGAACATGTTTTTTCCTACCTATAGCGTTAACTTCAGATTTCAGTTCTGTTAGGTCCTCCAATGCTTAATTTTTTAATATATTATTGTTATTCTGTAACCTGTAGGGTGCAGTTAGTTTTATTCTCTGGATTACTTATCTCTAGTCATTTCCCAGCCTAACCACTCTACCTAAACCTATTTTCAGACCACTTCCCCTGAGACGTAAAAATGTTTTTATAAAAATAGCAGGGGGAGAACATAAGGTCTGCCATTGTATAAATCATTTCAGCCATGACATGGGAAATATTTTCAAAAGGAAGACATATTAATAGCTGAATAGATTTTTTGGGGAAAAAAGGTGTTTCTAATAGGAAGCTTTTCAAGCCTTAAGCCTGAGGTTGAGGAGCAATGTTCCTGGAGGCTCATTTGGTAGCTAGTATAGAATAGGTCTTATTTCACATGCATGAAATCTACTCTTCATTAACCATATAATCACTTTGCCTAGATGGAAAAATCAAGATGCAGATTCCAGCCTCACTGAACTAAGTGCCACAGAGCCCTCTCTGCGTGTGTGTGCTTTACCTCTGTTTGCCTGGCACTGCTTGTGCATGTACAGCTCTGTAGCTACAAACTGAGACATCAGAAGGAAGCTGACATTTCCCTCTTACAGAAGTCTGTGCAAATGCTAAGGCCCATGGTACAGTGCTTCCCAAGCAGGTGGTACAAGGATGCCAGCAGGAGCACATTCCAAAGGCATTTCTGCAGCATGGAATAACTCACTCAACCTGCTGGAGGTTTCTAAATGAAAGACAGAGATACTCTGTAATGGACAGCTGCTGACACAGATTCTTATTTTTGGGGGGTTTGTTCCATTCCATTTTAACCATTTATCAATGTGATCCGTATCATTTACATAAATGGTGGTTCTGGTAACAAAAACCCTAAACTAAATTCTTCCAGTCATCTTAGCACCATTTTTCTTCTAAAAAAAATGCTTAGAGAATGATGCATTATACCTCTTTTCTTCTACCCTACCCTTCTGTTGGGAGAGACCTGGACTTTGTGAAATGGACATAAAATGGATGGACGAAGATGCCGAGCTTGAGGAGCCTGGT
>JAWWLZ010000001.1:9536188-9552949 GCA_035041345.1 Poliocrania exsul
CCGTGCCCAGGAGAAACCCTGCGTTAGTCTCCTGTGCCTCGTGGCTGGGAGGGGGCAGGGCCAGGGCCCCAGCCAGCTCTGCCCCTGTCCCAGTTCACCCAATCCAGCCAGACCAGGGGACTGCCCCTAAAGGTCCGTTAATACCAGCGCCTTTTTTTGAATAAACGGATTCTCTGCCTTGCAACGGCTTGGAACTCTTTGTCTCTCCCTCCCTTCTCTGTCCCCATGGAACCAAGGGGATAGCAGGGAAACCCTTCTCCCTCTCCCTTCACGCCGCACAGAAGAGACCCTTTTTCCCCCTAAAACCTATACAAAGAAGTAGTAGAATTATGCATGTACTGGTAGAGGAATATTATCTTATAGCTCTAGGGTTGTAGCAGTGTATTCAAACACCAATGTTCTTGTTATTTTGGTTCTTTAAAACATCACAAGTTCCCAGTGAGAAGGTTGGGGTTTTATGTGTCACTGATGCTTGTGCATATACTTTACTTATTCTTCTTTGTATTTACAATTCATATTTTTTCCTTGAGTTAGTGCTGGAAGCAAAACTCAGCTTTAATCAGATATAAAGAGAATCTACCAATACAATTTTTATGTGAGGAAGGTCAGCTTCTGTTCTTTTGAAAGTTAAGAGGTCCTTCATTCAGTATAAATCAAATCTATCTCATCTCACAAGTCCCATTGGACTTCTGATCTCTTTTCATTTTTTACTAAAAGATAAGTGTGATACTTTTTCAGGAGTAATGAGGTCACCCTATACTCTGACATCACTCTTTCTACTTTTCTCTTCCTGCAGGAATTGCCAGCAGAAGCACCATTGCTGTGGGAGAGGAACTATCCCTTTCACATAGCACCTGTGGATGCTAAACCAAAACATGCCAGAGCTATAAAATGGTTTTGGTTGGCAGGCACATTAAAGACCATCTAGTTCCAACTCTCCTGTCATGGACTAAGCCAGGTTGTTCAGAGCCCCATCCAACCTGTTCTTGAACAATTCAACCTATCTCAAACTCAGTTGTATTTTCCTGTAAATCCAATGAGTACAAATGTCCTTTTATTAAAACACTGTGTATTCTATTTCTCATTTCTTTCAAATTATTTTTAATAGGAAGTCCTGTATTTGCCTTCTCTGAGCATCTGAGTGAAATCCTCAGTTTTACCTGGTTAATAAGCCTAGCTGAGGCCTGATCAACCATTAGCTTAGACTGAGACAGAAAATCTAAATAGCAAAAAGTATCTGGAGAGAATTTGCCCATATCTGTGTTGTTGCAAGCCACTCAGTCTCACAGCCTTGCCCTCAAGCATCGGCCAGAAGGTGATTTTTGCAAGGTCCCTTAAAGTTCACATAATTAAAATAATTAGAATTCATTTTTCTAACAATTTCAGAAAGAGAACTGTATTTTTCTTCTAAAAGGGAACTAAAATACATTTTGCCTTTCTAGTTCACTTTTTTAACAACAGCAAAATCAGCTACATGTGAAAATACACTGAAAGTCATAGTTTCTTATTTCTGCTTCTTCATCACTGAATTATATCAAACAGCAGAGCTCTGGGTCTAGCATTTGTAAGCTACCTGCTGCTCCAGAACAGCAGAGGGAGCACAAAACACTTTATTTTCTTTTAATTGCTCCGTGATTATGCGATTAACTTAAAAATAACAATCACAAAGTTTGTTAGAACCCATAGAGCTTCGTCACGTTATGTATTTTTCTAGTTGTCTGATCAGAATTATTATTGATGGGATCTCTAATCTCCCAGAAAATCACTGACTTCCAAGTGCTGCTTGTTTTCATCAGGAAATCTGTCAAATTTGTTTGTATTGGGCTTGGCTTTTATTTTTCAGCTGAACATTAAATACTACACCCTTTCATCACTACCCAAAGGTCCAAATAGGTAGTAAAACAGGATGTGCAATTTTCTACTTCAAAATAGACTATCTTGGCTGAATCAATTCTGTAGCAAGTTAGCATCAGGATCTTGTCAATTCAGGTTTTGTATCTTTTCTGTGTTATACAGCTATGTGTGTGTTCTGCAGCTCTGGAATTATCTTCTTCCAGCTTCAGTGCCTGAGGCCACAAGTGTGCAGCAAAGTTCTGTCTCCCAAAGAATGTCAAACATAATGAAAAAATGAACTTGCAAAAGAGTTGATTTTTTTGTATGCCTTCCTACTTGATTCTTCTGCCTGCTCTTTTTGCTTTCCCCAGTTTTTTTATTTTAGGTTTTATTTTCTGCTTTTGGAACTGTATCCAAGGCTTCCTCAGAATGAATTGCTTTTAAAAAGCTTCCTCATTATGAGGCTTGTCACACAAATGAATGGAGCATTGCTGAACTCTCACAATGTGGCACAGGCTGACTCAACCTTTGGATGCTCACTCTCAGAATTAGCATTCTTGTCTAAGAATAGTTTTCGCCCCTTCTCTTTCTGCTGCTGAAGATTGTGACCTGATATATTCAAAAATCACACTCACAAAAATGGATGGAAAGTATGAGGATTAAAGTGAAGGTTAACCTTACAGAATAGGAGAACTTTAGAGTCAGGCTGTCTTCCTTATCTATTGGACCTAAGAATTACAGTTGAAGCAGAAGAGTGAGTGATCTTGGATTCAGTGCCAAAGGTGAAGGCAGCTTTCATCACAAGGGTCAAAGCCTGTGTACTTGAAGAGTAACTTCAATGAAGCTACTTCATGGCTGAGGCAAATCGGGTTGGGCCACAGATGCAACTCTTCTGCTTTACGAAGCAGGTCAGAAGCGCTCAATGTCTGTAAAACTTCCTTGTGCTCCTTTAGACCTCCGAGCACATGAATCCTGAAGGGAAAAAAGATGTGAGATACCTGCTTTGAACTGGTGGGTACTGGAAGGGTATAGGCTAGGCTTGAAAGCCTTTCTGCCAATTTGTTGAAGACAGTAGAAGTAATTAGAATAAAAGAGGGCAGCCTTGCTGCCTGGAGTTTTGAGAACTAAACAGTTCTCACTGGACCTCAGACCCAAACTACTGCTGCTGAGCTACCCCAGGGGTTATGTCTCCTTGTGTCTGCCCCAGAGTACAGCTAATCTTACAAGTTATGGAGGGTTTCTGAGGGCAGTCTTCTTCCCCAAGGGAACACAGTGAAGAAGAAAAAAGAGTGGAAATGTATCTGAAATCCTAAATTTCCATTTTGCATGTAATCTTAACCTTGTAAAGAAAGGAAACATAGATAAGTGAGACAAAGAGAAGAGGAAAATAAGAGGGGAAAAGAAAAAGGTCATCAAGACTCCAGTTCAGCATTACTACTGAAATGTCCAGTGGAATGGAAACAACCTCTTTATCCCTCCTTTTTTCTTTTTTTCATAATCGCAGTAACTTTTTATTTAACCTTTAGAAATGATGTTTGACCCCCCATGCTGATCTGACAAACTTGTACTTAGGCTCCCAGCCAGCTATCACGGGTGCTAGAAAAGCCTAGTAGTCCCAGCTCAGATGAGTCTCTGATGTGTTGCATGGTATGCAGGACATCCTCTGTGATCAGAGTGTAAAATCTGATGGCTACACAAATTCTTTTCATGTCTTGGCTTCTTCTGCTTAATATTTTGTAAAAGAAAACAGTCTAGAAGTATTGTGTATGGCAGATAACATCACATTTCTTCCATGAAGTCTTAATCCCACTTTGCACTGGTGACCTTGTACAATCTTTGAAAACCTCCATTGCTTCACTGATTAAGCTGATGGACTGGCAATTTTCTGCTTTCTATGCAAAAAATGCATAACACCTTGCTTGATTACAGATACAATTGCACAGAATTATTAGCATTATGGAGTAGAAATTATGAAAGTGCAATTTATGATCATCTAGCTCCCAGACTATTGCACTTTATTAAAACAAAATAATATTTTGGGGAAGAAAAATAGGATGCAGGAGCAGGGTAGCTGATGATCTCATATTCAATTCCACTTTAGGAAGAAACAAAATATGCAAAATTTAGCCCAGAATGATTAACATTCCTGGGGTTATAAACTATACTGAAAACCAAATGCTATGAAGGAAATTATTAGACAATCTTAATTAAAAACATCACTACCAGCTCTCCACATAATAAATGCACTTGATCTGAGTAAAAGAAAATGAAGTTAATGGTGAATAAACGTTAAAAATAAAAGGAAGATTTTACAGCTTAGTGTTGGGGTGGGGGAGCTTCCTCCTTCCCCTCCCCAAAGTCCCTGCAGCCCCATTTCAGCCAGTGGTGGTGGATAATCATGAAACTGCTGAATTTGGGAAGGATGTACATACCCACCTTGTCACAAAGAGGAAAAAATAAAGCAGAAATACTCATCCCCAAGTTAGATGAGGAAGGAGAAGGGCAAGTGACAGAAAGGCTGGACTTCCTGCCAGCTGGAGGAGGCAGATGAGAGGCCAGGTGGGGAGGGGAGCTGACCTGACATCCCTGTTTGGGAGGGAGCCAAGCCCGACTGCAGAAGCGAGTAGGACCCCGACAGGGAGCACTGGACAGGTACAGCTTGGACAGGTCCAGAATAGCTAAAGCAGAGGTCAGGCTGAACAAATTTGATTAACTTCTCCTGAGAAGGGACAGTGACAGCTGACAGGAGCGCCAGAGCAGACATAATCTCCTTGGACTTCAAGAAGCCTTTGGCTATGTCATGGCTTCAAAGGTTGGTTTAAAAACTGGTGTTGCTGGCAAGATTTTACCAGTTAAATCAGCATCAGAGTGAAGGAAACAGGTTGAAAGCTCATTTAGATTTCATGCTAATCACCTTAGCAGCAACCCTTTGAAATCAAAAATAGTTGTAAAATAGACTTTACATTGCTTGCAGCTGTAAGTACTGCCTATACTTACCCAAGAAAAAGAGGCTGACTTCAGTCAGAAAGATGAGCTTGATAACTTTAATTAATTCTTAATAAAAGAATAATAAAACAGATTGAAGAAGCCAGCTCAAGAACTTAGAAAAAGTAAGCCAAGAATTTCATACTTATGGTCTGGGTCTTGTAAGCACAAGCATCAGAATAAATTTGTTTCCATGTGTGAAAATCAATGGTCTTTGTCATTGTAAGTAAAACTGTACTTAAAAGTGTAACTATTTTCATTGGGGGAAGTTTTGCCTGCTTGTTTCAGCAAGAGTTACAGCCCCGGTGGCAGACAGGGAAAGTCTCGGGCTGCACAGAAATTATAAAGACACAGTGACATTACTTGTTTTCTTTGCAAGGTGTTGGCTGCCCAAGCACATCCCCCATCAGGCCAGCATCTTGCAGCTGTTTTCATGGAATCATCAAATCACAAAAATGGCACTAGGAAGGGACCACTGAAGGTCTTTTTGTCAAAATCTCAGCACAAAGCAGAACTGTAGCCACTGTGTGATCAGGTCAGCTCTGTTTTGGTCTAGCTGGGCTTGAAAAACTAATTTGGAGATTTGACAGCCTTTGTGTGCAATGTGCTCCAGTACTGCACTACCTGCACAACCTTACTGTTCTTGCTTTGGTTTGCAGGGTTTTTTAATGTTTACCTATAGTGCTTGATAAACAGGGATTTCTGAGAAATACTTCAAAGAAAGCTTTATAAAAACTAGCTCCATTTTCTTCTAATATTTCCTAATTCAGAAGTGTGTTAAGGCTGGATCGTTATCACTGAGTAGAATTTGTTGCCTTTTGCTGACTTCATCCAGCCTATTAATATTGTTGTTGTTTTTCATTTGGTTTGGGTTTTTTGGTACTTAATTATTACAGTGCACTTTCTTGGGGCTATTTGAGGCTGAAAAACAAGACTTCAATGATAAAACACAGAAAAAAAGGCAGGCTACTCTTGTCAGTGTCAGCAAATAAATAACCTTAATCTGTCTTCATTACTGCCATGCATGGTGTAACACAAGAGTCCACCAGGTGGGAAGAGGTATAATATCTTTTGGCTACTTTATGAGTGCTAAAAATTTCACTGAAACTTAAACTGGAAATTTTCCTTTGATCAGCAAAGAATTGTGACAGTCATTTTGTCATCAGAAGCTCTGACATTTTTCCATTATGATATTGAGAGTGAGCAGAATTGTCTTGACCTGACCTGTCACCACCAGTTCTTGATGGGAGGTGCCTCACTGCCATTTGTGTCTCTGGAAAGTCTGCTGTGTCTCTACTCTGTAGTGGGATGTTCATTCCAGCTGGAGTTATATCTCTTCCCTGCTATATTATTTAAAAATATGTAGTTTTAATTAGCACATAGTTATGTTTTAGAGTGTTTCAGAATATGTCATATCCTTAAAGGCTTTCAGCAAATGGAAAGCCCCTCCCCACCTCAAAAATGAGTTATCCAAGCAATCTGTGCTAAGTGTTTTGAGAATAAGGGTTGAACACACACAACTAGATCATGTGGCAGTGTAAATCAGAACTGTGCAGTTCACTTCAGTAATTTACATTATCTGAAGAGCCAGACTATTAATTATTGGAAACTTACCTTTTTAAAAGCAGTTTTTTAGTCACTGTGACATCTAACCATCTGGCTTCAGTTTCCCTCAGTATGCACTTTCAGGCATGAATACTAGGAAGCTTTTTTAAATATGTAGATTACCCAGGCAGCGTGTAGGAGATGGTGATAGATACAGCTTTGTTTGCACAGCTTATGTCTTTGCAAAGTTGTCTCGGTTAAACTTCATATACCAGTCAGTAATGGATTTGATTTACTGGTCTCTTTACTATGGCTTTTTACTATTGTTGAAAAATTTAGCTGATGGGATAAGGAAAAAACTGTCCTGGCTGGTATGAACATATGTTACAGTAGCCAGCTGCACTGTGGTGGCAAAATGAGAGATTTTTTAGGGATTGCCTGTGAACTTGGCCACTTTTGGCAGTCTGTTGCTCTGGCACATCTCTGTAAAACATCGGTGTAATCTGTTTTGGGAAGCACTATCCTTGCAAAGTGGATATTTGGAACTTGTGTCGGAAAGGGCATGTGTTAGGGTTGCCTCTCTCAGGCTGAATGTGCTCACAGATTGCAGGTCTGACCCTGCTGGGTCTCTCATTCCCAGACCAGAGGCCTCTTTGGCTGCCATTGCCCCTTGTGACAAGTAGGTTGAATCTGCATCCTCACCCTGCAGAGCTGGTAATCCACAGCACTGTCACCAAGTCAAATGGGCAGAATTGTAAGCTGGGATCTGAACCCACAGAGATCTAGGCTGCCTCTAACAGGCTGCTCCAGGATCAGCAGAGCTCCTCTGTGCCAGCCTGGGATCCATAGCAGGATCCTTCACAGAGCTCCTACACATCGACTGTATTTTCTTCACATCAGAAAACAGTCTCATTTGTAAAGATCAGGTGTTTGAACACGGAGTTCTGTTCTCCTGAGGATATGATTTTACCCGCACAATAATTTCCGAGGCAGCCAAGTTATTGACTGCAATACTTTAAGCTGCTGCAGAAAGGAAGCCTCTATAAAATCAGCTGTGATTTTCACCCTGCCTTGTCATTGTTATATCTTCAGGTGTGGATTTAGAATGCAGAAGAACGTCAAAGAGCTATGGACTAGTCCACTACCTTTTCCTCAGTCCTGTTGAGATTTCTCCATTCAGTAGATGCGGATACAATATGTGGTCCTGGTCAGGGATATGTGGTCCTCCACCTTTACAGTCCTGAGACATTGTCTCCTCACTGCTGAAACAAGGCTCTTGTCAACTGATGTCCCTTGCAGGAGAAAATACCCCAATGTTTCTTAATATTTAATGATGACACTGCCCATGTTGATAAAGCCTGAAGGCAACTCATTTAACTTGATTAGGAATTAAGGGATGATTTGTATATACTGCTAACTGGAAAAAAAAAAAAGGTTATCTGCAAAGTTTTAAAAATAACCTCATTTTTGTGTCATCTGGGACATCTCAGTTAGACTTAGCTATTTCAACAAAGGTAATGGTCAATGGTTAAATGGTTAATTTAAAGTTTCTTAAGGCCTTTTCTAGAAATTCATTTCCTGTTGTTGCCATAATTTTTCTCTCACCCCAGTTTAGAAGTTACTGAGTTTCAGTATCTTAGACTCTTACATACATGTTACAAATTCAGGAAGAGAGATGCATCTCTGTATGAAGAAAAATACCTTAGATTCTGTTGAGACTCTGCTCACCCCAAAACCTGTGACAGCATTGAGAAATCTCGGGTTTTGTGTGGTTGTATTTTCCAACTCAGCATGTGCATCTAACAAAACCCATCATCAGCCAATTGGAAGTCTGATTTTCAAGGGCTATTGAACACCAAACATTTCCAGAGAGCTGCAGTTACAAAAACAATTGTGTTAAATAACTTTGGACTGATGGTGTGTGAACATTAGACCTCCCAAATTTCTCTTTCTTATTTTGGTTGGAATCTGACAGTACACAGGGCTATGTTAGGAATACTTTAGGGAGTGTCGATATGCTTCAGAAATTCTGGTATTTCTTCATAGACCTGTGATTTATGCATGTGTTTTATGACTCCATAGGCTGAATAGTGTCATATTTGCAGTTGTATTTGATGTTGAGAAGAAAAAGGGCAAGGTATGTTTTACTGAAGGTGAAGCAACTTAAACTCCCCTCACATAATTCCAATTCCACTTTCAGTCATAGCAGTGCAAGTTAGGAGGTGCAGCATGTTTCACATTTCTGTAGTGCTTGATATATGCCAAATAAATGAGGCAGTTTACCTAAGACAAATAATAGACTGTATCAGAAAATCTGCCTTTATTTATTAACCTTGTGAATTGTTAATTTTGGATTTTTATTAGGTACAGTGGAAAGCATTAACATTTATATTTCAGTGAGACCAAAGGGTTCAACTCCTCCTTAGGTGTCCTGCAAAGTATATGAACAACATTAAACTTTTGGTCTGAGACTGCTCAGTTGTTTCCTGATGACAGTGTATGGGTTGTGTGCTCATGTGTCATGTTGACCACCAATACCACTGGAGTGCTCAAGGTCACTGCACCCTGTTGTTTGGAGCATCAGCACAGGCTGGAAGATGAACAGACCAAGAGCAGCTCTGCTGGGAAGGACTTGGGGGTGCTAGTGGGCGAGGGGCTGGACATGACCCGGCCATGTGCACTGGGAGCCCAGAAACCACCCATGTCCTGGCCTGCATCCAAAGCAGTGTGGGCAGCAAGGGAGGGAGGGGATTCTGCCCCTCTGCTCTGCTCTGGTGAGACCCCACCTGCAGTGCTGCCTCCAGCTCTGGGGTACCAGTACACAGGAAGGACATGGACCTGTTAGAGCAAGTCCAGAGGAGGCCACCAAGTTGATTTGGGGATGGAGCACCTCTGCTATAAGGAAAGACAGAGAACTGGGATTACTCAGCCTGGAAAAGAGAAGGCTTGGGGGTGACCTAATTCCAGCCTTTTCAGTACCTGAAGGGAGCCTACGAGGGTAATGGAGAGGGACTTTTTACAAGGTTGTGTAGAGACAGGACAGTGACAGGACACATGGGAAAGGTTTCAGACTGAAGGAGGCTGGGTTAAGCTTGGATATATGGAAGAAATTCTTTACTGTGACAAGGGTGAGACACTGGAACATGTTGCCCAGGGAAGCTGTGGATGACCCACCCCTGCAAGTGTCCAAGAACAGGCTGAATGATGCTTGGAGAAACCTGGCCTAGTGGAAGGTGTCCCTACCCATGGCAAGGGTACAAGATGGCATTTAAGGTCCGTTCCAACCCCAAACATTCCATGATTCTATGACATTTTATATGGGTCTTGTTCTTGTCTCTGATAGCTCAATGGATCCAATGCCACACAATGATCCTGCTGCAAGTGTTTCACATATGATGACTCTTTTCAAGTGCTTGTGAAGTGATTCAGTGCACTCACTTAAATTCACAGATGAACCTGCACATGGTACAGTGTGTCTGTCCTTGTTGGCTGCACCTGAGTGAGATCAAAAAGCTGCTGATGCTTGGTTGTCTTGCCATGCTTATAGTTGCCTACCCAAGTGAAAATACAATGCAGACATTACCCAACCTCTGAAAGCAGAAGATGATCTCTGGTTTAGAATTGCAAACTTACTTTCTGCAGTGAGCACAGAAGAGACTTCAAATATTTGCTATATAATATGAATATTAAATATATCATTAAAACCAGCTATATAAACGTAAGGTAATCCAGTAGCTTTAACAGGTACTTCTCCAATCCTATTCAAGCACAGGCAGAAACGCAGACTAAACTGTGCAAACCAAAACTTTACAAAATGATACATAAATGTTGATGTATTGTGATAATGTAGTTAACGAACTGAAAGGATGAACACCTGTCTCCTGCATATGGATTGGCAGGTACAGTGAAGACTTGGAGTACATGAAGGCTAGTGGAGAAGCTTGTGGAATACTGACTACATAAAACCTCTCCCCAGTTCTATTCTAAAACTGGACTTTTCCCCACTGGTGTTCTAAAAGGTTGATTGAGGAGGACAAGGTAGTTTCTTGTACGCTTGTCTGGTAGCACAGAGTATTTCTGTTCTGGTCACAGAATGGAAATGATTATGATTTAAAGTTAAGATTTCTAGACGTCAGGATTGGAAGCCCTAGAGGGAAAACAATGAAAGAATGTAAAAGGGGAGGCTGTCATTCTAATAAGAAAGATTTCATTAATAAATAAATAAATTACATTTGGATGTGTTTCATAGTCAATTATTACCTAAAAGCAGCAGGTGATAAAGAGGTGTTGAATTTTTTTGGAATTATGTCCAGACATTTCAATAGAAAACAGAAAGTAATATCTTCCTCTTTTTTTGTCAATGTTAATATTAATTTTACCTTTCATATGTGCACATACTAGAAACAAACTCCTGGTGAGTCAAAGATTACATGTAAAATTAAGAGTAACATTTGTAAGGTTTTTGAGGGAAGAGATAATAAACTTTAAAAAAATGGTAATTTACTTTGTTGGGCTGAATTTTTGTTCTCATTCTTGAATGTCATTGCATCCTTTAAAAACTCATATGAAACAAATTTGAAATTAGAGAACTTCTAATCTCAGAACAAATAATTCAAGCAGTGTCCACAAGTACTGAATAGATAATAAATTTTTGCCCTTTGTCACATTCCTTCTGACCATATTCTCTTAAGTTCTCAGGTGCAACATGAGAGAAGGGGGGAGATTTTCTTAGCAACATAAACACCGGAAAATCCTCCCTGGCAATATCAGCACTTCTGCTTTAGTTCATCTTCAGTTCACAATAGAACAACAGCAAGGTGGGAAACTTTCTGCTTCTGTTCACTACAAATAAGGTTTCAAAAGTTTGTGGTTCTTAAAGGCATGGGATCAAAGTATTTGAGTGACACAGTAAATAAAAAAATCAGAAACTTTTCTAAATATAAGTAGCTTAGGCTATAAAATGGAACAGCCCTTTAAGCTTTTCATTTCCTCTCCCCATACATAGAACTGGAGCCATGAATGGCCAAATTGAGCTGCATGTGACTGTGCACAGGATTTCCACTGCTATGCTATAGGTCAAGCCACATGCATATTGCTTTCCAGGGTACGATTATCCCTGATTCTGAGTGATATCAAATGCCTGTGAAGAACAATGGGTGTTTGAACAATACAAACCTATTTGTTTTCAAGTAGGTCAGAGAAGAGTTTATTTTTTTATTTTCTTTTCATGGTAGAAGAGCACAGGAATATGGACCATCTAGGTGTTAGTTGCTATGGTAACCATAAAATCACATCCTCCAAAACCTTTCTATTTAATTATATACATCACTGACTAGCTAGTGGAGTAAATTTCTTTTTTTTCCCCCTTCAAAACTCTGGTTTGAAAAGGAAAAAAAAGGCATGTTCATTGCAGTTTAACCTTTTCTTTGTTACTGATATTTTCGGGAAGAGATTTTCTTTCCTTTTTACAGGCATTTTTAGTTGATGTTCCATCCAGTTTTATTGATATCATAAATTATTGTATTGGCCTGTAGTGCTACACAGTTAAGGGTTAGAGGTTTGTCATTGTTTCTGTGTATTTATAGCCTAATTCTCCAGACTTCTCCTCCTCTATATACATGATTTGCTCCCAACCTACATTCTACTGGGATTGTATTTCACCTTTGGAAATACCGACATTGTGCTGAAATCTGTATCTGCTTGAAGACTATAAGAAAAACACCATCTGTATACCAAAAACTTTATATATTGCCTTTGAAAACAAAGCCAAGAGACTAAAATCAAAACTAAGATTGTACAATGGCTCAGATGCACTTTCTGAACTGCTTTTGGGCACCAGGGTGAATGGGCACTAATAGCCAGACCAGTCTGTACCCAGGTGATGCTTCTGTTCCTAAGGTACCTTCTTTATAAAACAGCAATAATTATAGCTAATTTTGATATTCAAGAAAAGAAAGGAAAATGTTTTAATTTATTTTATTTCCCTGGTTTCATGCATTTTATGACATATCCTTTTTGGTCTTGATAGAAGAGATAAATATGTCACTATCTGGGATACAAAAATGATAATTTTCTTGCTTTTTTACAATGTGTGTAATAAGTAAATTTAATTTTTTTCTTTTCCCATTTTAAATAATTTTCTTAGCAATATGTTGATTAAAAAAACTAATGAAGAGTGATCTCCACATGGATACTATAAATTCATTTTTAATTCATATAATTATTTGTTCATTATTCTGATACTGCAATGTCATACATTAACAAAGTGAATCTTTTCAAGTAAATACGAATATTTTAATATTTTTGTAACAAAATCCAGGTCCAACAAAAATCTGTTTCATGAAGTCAAACTGCACATACTTATGGAGGTTTTCCAGGCAAGAGGTCACATGCTAGTAATTATGTTTACAATAGTATCACAATTGCAATCAAAATTGCTTATTGCAAATCATTATTACTGCTTTGATAAGTAAGTAATAGAATTGGAAGGTGTGTTAGGATGATCCAAAAAGACAATTTCTCTGAAATCAATAAACAGAATCACAAAACAGTAGACACCTTTAGCCGTGTAATGAATAAATACATTATTTGAGATTTACAGAGTGACTTCCACCTAACCTGAATGATATCTTTAAGCCTAATCATAACATTTTTTGTATTGGGCACAATAATTCAGTATAAACATAATGAAAATATTCAGGTCAGGAAGTTTAAAGTTACAGTGTTAGTGTAAAAAGAGAACTTATTAAAATTAGTACCAATGAGTTTATTTTTGTCAGAAATTAGCTGTTTGCTGTGATTAACTGTTCTGCTTTCTAATGATAAATTAAATGTTATTGAAAAATAATGAGTTCTCTGAAATATATGCTTGCACAATTTGGTAAGCATTTTATGAGTTTATGAATTTGTGACAGATAGATGGATGGTTCCAAATAATCCTCAGCTCAGCACCATGCTTTGAGCTGCAGATGCCAATGGTAATAATTGCAGTTTATTATGAATTTGGGAAAATCCTCTTTTTTTTTTTTTTTTCATTATTATCCTACTTCCAAACCAGGGGATTCTTGGATAATTTGGGAAAATGCCTTCTCTGTATTTATGGACTTTATATTATTTTTATCTCCTAAAATGGCTCTTTTTAAAACACCTGAGAAATGCACTGGGGTATTGTGCATCCTGCAAGTGTTGCCAGTTTGTTGTAGCCAGGTTACAGAATAAATTGTGTTTATTCTCACCTATCTACTACATTCAACATCTTGTAACACGGAAAATAAGCATATATCGCACACAAAGAGGGATTTTATTGTTGTTCTAGTAGATTTATCAAAGAATGACCATTAGTCCATTTATAATTTTATTAATACTTATGATTCAAATCATATACAGTTAAGATTGGTATATATAAGGAGTCAAATATCTCCATGTTTCTCTGGTATACTGTCATACTTCCACTGTGCTTCTGGGTCCTAAGCTTCAGGCATTGGTTCAGGGCAGGAGAAAAGGATTACAACCAGCCATCAGCATCATAGTCCTTTTTTGAGAGAACTGTGATGACAATGTGCGTTTCCTTCCTCCTCACTTTTGGGTCTGTCTGGAGTAATTTTTTATGTTCTACAATATAATCTATGCCCTGCTATTTCTTCATTGGCTCACATTTCCTCTTTACCTTTAGCTTATGTTAGAAGCATGGTCATTGTTTTCTTTGTTATCCTTAAAGCAATGTTTACCCTGCTCACATGGTTGCATTCCTTTAATGACCATCGGTGACATGTTTATAGCCCTGTGGCCCCTGGTGTCATCCTGTGCCCAGAATTCCAATACCCTTGCTATCACCCCATGCCCATACTCTTGAACTATTGTTTTATTCTAGGGTGATAAATAGTTCACTGAGTACCTGCTTGCTATTACCCCATACAGTTGTTCACAAGCTACAACAAAGTAGGCAATAGTCGTCCAATTATTAGATAATTGTTGGCACCACTAAACAAGATTAAATATGGCTCCAGTTACGCCAAAAGAAGTCCACAGAGAGCCTGATCAGTGTTGGCTTCTGTATTATTAGCCTAGCACAAAGCCTGTTACAAATACTATGCTTACTGGGCAACAAGGCTAAAGACAGACATAGTCCCAAAGCCCTCACTTTACAGATCCAAGCAAGTTTGAATGAAGCATCTCCTTGCTGGTCAGCAGTGAAATATATAATGCAGAACACAGAATCCTGTTTACTTAAAGTTTTGCAATGATAGAATAGTTACAAAAAATAGTATAACAGCAAACATTGCTATGGCCATACTCAACAAGGATCAAGAGTACTCCTGTTTCTCAGGTTACTCTGTTAGCTTCTGTTATCTGTACCCAGGCTGGCACACTAGAGAGAGCTCTTAGATCTGAATGTTTTCTACTTGAACTGCAAATGTTGGTTAGGGAAGCTGATTGGAGCAGTTTCTTTGGCCCACAATCAAAGGACCTGTTTTTTTTTTCTCTTGTTTACCTACTCATCATTTTCCTGTGTGAGAGTACTGAGACATTATATGGTGCCAAGAGGATTATGTAATCGCTTTCCCCCATCCTCCCTAAGTTTACTTGATTAACATTTTTATTGCATATCTTAATTAGAGGATTTCTAGCTTTGGGCTCCAGGCTACTTTCCTCTCCTTACAGCCTCCTTTGAATGCATTGATTTAATTTTAAAAATTCTGTAACATGAGAAAATTTAATGGTTTTAAATATTTTGTTTGTTACAACTTTGTATATAAATTACTGTTATAACACATTAAAAGATATTTGAGAATTTATTTCTGAGATGGAACAGCTTCTTCCTTCACATTCCTTTAGATTTCAGGAAACTCATTTATATGATCAAAAAAATAAAAATAAAAATTGGATATCCTTAAGGTGAGGGATTTAGAAACAACTTTTTCCATTGGAAAAATATGGAGACATATTCTAGCAAAAATTAAGGGAAACAAAGGGAAGTATTGATCCATTTCTAGCTCCAGAGTCATAAATGTAGATATTTCTTTGTGTGGGTCACTTGAAGAATTGATTCGGAAAGCAGTGTCAAACCAATTCCAAATCTGCAGAAAGCAAAGCTGAAGTGAGTGTGGTTTCTTTTTAGCCATTAGTTCACTGGTTATAGAACTTACTTATAAAATTATTTTTGCAGTTACTTGAGCATACTTTTCTACCCTGGATGGTGTTTGCTGATCACCATATTGCAGCATATTCTGGTTTAGGGCTTTTGTGATCTGTCTTACTAATCCTTTGCACATTTTTAAAAACTATTTTTAAATTATCTTTGTACTTTTGAAATTATTTTTAATGAAGCAGAGACTTGAATCCTACCCTGACAACAGTGCTATCAATATGTTGGTTGTCATTCTTGCATTGTCACTTTCTTTGTCCCTCAAATATTTCACAATTTGAAGGACAAGGGAACAGCTTCAAAAGAATGCTTCAGGATATTTGAGGTGACTAGATTAGGTTGCTTCTGGCAACTGGTGACTCCTGGGCACTCTGTCCCCAGAGAGACTCTTCATGGTGGGGAGAAGAATGCCCTTCAAGCCCACTAAGTGCTTGCAAATCCAGTGTGATGCAGTTCTTGTGGATCAAGCCTAAAGCTACCAGAAACCTGTATGCAATGAACAGATCCATTTCCTGTTTTATTTTTTCAATATACAGAAAATAATCAGAATTTTTACACTTGTCCTGTTTAGTGAACTGAAAAGGTCTTTTTTCATGTGTTTTCCCTTTCTAGATCAAATTGAAGAAGCATCATTTTCTTCCCATGGAGTTACGCAGCAAAATTATGTCCTGGGATCTGTAGGTGTGTGTGAGAGAATCCCCTCGTGTTCCTCATTTCTTTTTATGCTACAAATCAGGCAGCAACAAATATAATTTATCCCCAAATCACTTCTCATATTGTTATGCCTTTAAAGGAACTTTGGGCTTGGCACATATGTGGGGCTCTGCATATCTTTCATCCCAGAAACAATTTCTTCTTAGCAAAACTATCTGGCTTGTTTTACATGCAAATGATCCCATAGGATGGAATGAAGCCAAGTGTTGTATGGGTCAAAATACAACGTGATGGGTACAAATGGGACTTTATTTATTATGTGACTTGGCATTATGATATCTGAATTATTTACATAGGCCAATACAAGCCATATAAGAAAGGGAGCCTGCTAGCTGGATTTTGTGCCTGGCATTAATCATCCATATGCTACTTCCTTTCTCCTCTCTGCTCTCCCCTCTCTGCTCTCCCCTCTCTGCTCTTCCCTCTCTCCCCTCCCCTCCCATCCCCTCCCCTCCCCTCCCCTCCCCTCTCCTCTCCTCTCCTCTCCTCTCCTCTCCTCTCCTCTCCTCTCCTCTCCTCTCCTCTCCTCTCCTCTCCTC
>JAWWLZ010000001.1:9552999-9571169 GCA_035041345.1 Poliocrania exsul
TCTCCTCTCCTCGAATCTCCTCTCCTCGAATCTCCTCTCCTCTCCTCGAATCTCCTCTCCTCTCCTCGAATCTCCTCGAATCTCCTCGAATCTCCTCTCCTGTTAGTTGACTGGACTGAGAATCTGTGGGAAGTATCTTTCCATGCGAAACCAGAGGGAAGATTATAATGATTGTAAATCATCACAAAAGAACTACTTCTGTAAGTTTCAATTGACTTTGCTGGCTAATTCCACATGTCAGGATAGTTTCAGGAGAGGAAGTATTTCAAATCTCTTGTCCAGGGATGATGGGAATCAAGTTCATTGCTTTTAGTACTGATTTTGGGGTCATGAAAAGGGAAAAATCCCTTTGTGTATGTATGTTCTTGCATTAACTCAAAGAACCACATTTAAGAGATTGTGCAGAAATGTTATGTTGGGAAATAATATATTCACAGGATTAATAATACTAAACATTCGTTCTATATATAAAAAACCCCTGCAATAAATTATTCAATTATATCTATTTTTTTCTGCATTTAGATTTTGTAAGCACTGTGACTTCCGAAGTCCTTTTGGCTATTCAGAGTAAATCTTGTTTTTCAGATTGCTTAAATCTTCAATATTCTCTATGTAGCTACCACTTTTTCAGGATTCCTTGATCTAACACATGTCATTTTTGAACCTGCTTTTTAAATAATAATATTGTACACACTAAAACTGTGTAGTGGTACAGTTACAGTACTATGAAAATATCAGCTTTTTCTATTAATTCATGAACTGTATATTAAAATGTAATGGATCTCTTAGCTTTACCAAATTAGAAAGGAAGCAATTGGTAATCTAGCCCACAGCATCTTAAACACAGATTATGCTGCAGCCTTTCCAGACAGTCACAGCACTTGAGGTTGAAACAAGTTTTCTGTTGCACTGCACAATTTTAGTCCCAACAGACAGTCTAAAAATAAAACCATTGAAATATCTTCCTGCCTCCCAGAAAGTGTTGCAGATATTTCAGTAGTAGGGCTCGGGGTAAAAGGCATCCAGACCTGGTCCTAACCCAGTGATGACAATGATATTTCACATATTTCTCTGATTAGACTTCATGCTTGAAAGCCTGTGGAAATACCAGTTCAGCTCATCAGCATGTCTACTCAAAAAGAATAAGGAAAACAGAGAAGGGAGCGAGATAGAGAGGAGAGCTGCAATTATTGACTTTGAACAATGAATTCTGAGATTGTCTATAAAAAGTCATTACTGGAAGACTAAAATTATTGTTTTTAAAGGCAGAGAACAATGACTATGTTGTATCTTCTCTTATTTCAGAAAAATAAAATATAAAAAAGCCATTTAAAATCATGTGAAATTGAACAAATTATGACATTTTGCATTTTTTATTATTAAAAACATATGGAAGTATACACCACTCAACAGTACCATAAACTCCACGAAATCTGGATAACAGGTTTTTGGACACAGGTCAGAGAGAACTTGAAGTGACTGGGAATTCATTTATCCTACAACAATATATAATGCAATTATTTAGCCAAAGAACTCTGGTTGTTTTGAACCTTGACAGTAAAAAAGGGAGTGAAGGAGAAAAAGGTTGAATTTTATAAATATTTAGTGAACAAACTCATGAGGTGTCTTGAGATTGAGGTCTGACCAGCTCAAGGTTGTTTGGTGAGAACTGGATCCAAGAAAACTGTATATACCTTAACGTTAGTTTGTTCAGGAAGAAAGAAAGAACTCTCCCTCATTTTTATTTCAAATTTCTTCTGGCACAAGTGAAAAACTCTTCAATTTATACAAAGCACAGAAAATAACTCTGGGTTTACTAGAGCAAGCAAAGAGGCAAGAGGAACCTTCTCCATTTAACTTAACAACATTCATCAGAGTGAGGGGGAACACCTCTTGGGTTTGTCCTTTAGCTCAGCAGGATTGTCCATTGGGCAGAATGTGATCACCTCTACTACCAGAGGTCTGTCTAAGAACACTTTGGTGAATTCATTCAGGCAGGTCTGGAAAAAAAAAATCCAACAGAGTTACAAATGCTGATAATTCTTGACATTTCAAGTCGCATACTTAAAAGCAAATTGTCTTATTATTTGATGATAATAATAGATTATTAAATGCTACTACATCTGATAAAGAGCATCACAGTATGTCTCCAGTCCTTAGTGAGATATATTAGAAAAATAAAGGCATGGCAATTACTTCAGAAAATAAAATGTGTCTGCCCCTACAAACATAATTTTCCTTAAGGTAGTCTGGCAAACGTCTCTGAAGTCACTGATCTTACCAGTTAAAAAAATTTTAGCAATAGATTTCTTGTCTGCATTCTGCTTTTTAAACTAATTATTTAACTAAACTTCTTCCAAGCATTTTGCTCAGTTAATCCCGTACTTTTTCCACTTTCAAAATTTAACTGAAAGAGAAAGCTCTCCGCATAAATTACATCATCTGGAAGCTGTCTTCTAAATTCAGCCTTTGCTGCAATGTTTTCCTGAAAAGGGTTGTCACCTACACTGTAAATCCTTTTTAAGCCAAATCACTAAGTTCACTGAATGAACGTAACTCCAATTAACTGCAGCCTGCTGGCTTAAAAGCAATTTGGTCTTTCATTAATTACTCAGGTAAACACAGGAGAAAGCTCTTTTAGTTTGCCTGAATTCACAAAACAAACAACCTCCCCCACCCCATGTTTGATGATCCAAGACAGTCTTGTCTTTTGATGCTTATCACTTGGCTGTTCAATAAAATGTAATTAAAAACAAAAGCAACATCCCCCTATAACCAACCCTGAGTTGCAGCTAATTGTCAGGCTTTCAAACTTACTCTCACAGTGCAAAGCTTATTGCACTTTAGGTCACAAGACTATTTGTTTAATCTCTTTCCATGCGAATTGACTCTCCTGAGTCTCACAATGGGATTTCTGGAGGTGAAATTGAGTTACAGAGGCTTGGAGGTTTTTTCCACTTGGTTTTGTATTGAACATATGCAAAATGGAAAAGATTATGCTTGTTTCTATTCAAAGGCATAAATCAAGTCTTCTAGAAATCCAGAACTATTTATGATGTTTGGCAAGACGTTTGATAATCCACTCTGCCCTTCAAAATGGAAAAGAGAAAAGCTAAACTGTTACTTTTTATCTTAAGGTTAATTCAAATTTCCCATAGAATTAGAAAAGGGATAGGGGTCATTTAAAAGTGTATAAATATAAAAATACAAGTAAATCTAACATGCTAGTCAATGGAGGGGAACTCAAGCATCCAGTATGATCATGCCAAGGAGCCAATCTGAAGCTACCAAGGGCTTCAGAAACTAAATTGAGCAATGATATGGGCATGCAAGAAGTAATTACAAAAATTAATGGACTGTTATTCATCTAGGGTTTTTTTAATGTTAATGAACAAATTAGTCTTGCAAGTGAGTGTATCACATCTGTTTGTCCCTACATACAGAGAAACACATCCACATGTCACACAAGCTGGCTTGATTGCACTTTGCAGGACATATTTGTATACATTTTATCACCGTTTCTGTAAACAGCAGTTCCTTTCAGTATGTTCCATGCTCTCTGCCTGGGTCTTAATGGAAGTGTTAATTAGAAGCGCAGTAGGGAAACAATTTATCCTTCTAAACATGTCTTGTGTGTGGAGTTTGAGTAATGAGAAAAAACAGGCCGGAACATTTGCATGAACAGATACTAATTACGGTTTCTGAGTCTAACATGCTCACTGTTACTGCCAAGAGCACAGCACTGAATTATGAAAAAGATACATGATAAGTGATCCAAAAAAGGGGCCAGAGTCCAAAATTTCCATAAAAGTAATTTTACATGATAAGCTGAAGGTAGAATGATGGTTTGCTTTTGTAAAACCTCATTCTGCAGTGTCTTTGACTTACTCCATGTTCAGGATTTACTGAAGTGTCTGTAGAATTACCATGATGAAATTCTTAGGTATCAGAGGCAGGATGTTACCTGATCATAACTGCTGTGCCTGAAATGTAGTTTGCATGTGTCCAATTCATCCTTCCACTGCCAAAAATCAGATTCAGAAGTGCTCAGCAAAAATTTTGGCCCTGTCCTATGTTCCTGGAATCAACTGAGAATCTATCAGGTTAACAGACTTTTGTATGATTAGCTGAAGGGCCTACACTGGCATGTTTAGGGATAATTAACTTTAATATAATTAACTTTCTAAACCAGAGTGTGCTTAAAAATGATGGTGAATTCGGTGAATAACAATTTCAGAATCACAGAAGGGGGAGGAAAAAGGATAAGGGAAAATGTGAAGGTTAATTGGTAATACAAATGTCAAAAAGTAAAGGACAATAGAAAACTAAAGGTACTAACATTGCATATGATTTCTTATTGCTTGCAAAATTGTAGACTATACAACAAGACTAATGAAGAGAATAGTTTGATTATTTACCACTTGGTTTAGTGTTTTGTTTGTTTGTTTGTTTGTTTTTAAACTGGAGTCCATATATCACACACAGTTGGAGTGGAACAGTAGGTATATATATAATTTTCTGCTGTTTAAGTACACTATTTACCAGAAATTGAAAACTTTCAGCTTGCTTTAAGTTTCCATTCAGCCAAAGTGATCAGCAGATCAGTCATCCAGGAGCATGGTGAGTTGCTTTGGAATGATATTTTCTACTTAGTTGTCTGGCGCCTGTAAATGGCTTTTATGGAGTGGGATCATACAGGCTTTGCTCTCTTTTCTCAGAGGTGTAGTCAAAAACATGATTTTTTAAAACCAGAAGTAATACAGATTGCCTTTAATTTTTGTTTGGATCCCTACTGTATTTTTTTAGGGTATAGTTGGTACAATCAAAAAGTTTTAGATAAAAGTGAAATGAAATTTCACTTCCATAGATGCAGTGCATGTATATATATATACATGTACATATACACATGCATACATAATATAGAGTAATGAAGAATGATATATATTATATATATATATAATGAAGAATAAACATTAGATTTGTTATTAACTCTACACAAAACTCTTTTCTGCTTAACTACAGGGATTATATTTTTCTAATTTGCTCACTGTTCTTTTATCATGGAAGTCAACAGTGAAACCATAGGCTAGATTTGGACCAAGTGAAGAATCTTCTAAGGTCCCACTAAAGACTTTGATGTCTTGCTTGTAAGGGAGCTAGATGAATGTAAAATGTAAAATACTGCATATAGAATTCACAATAGGTCCTTGAAGGGAAAGACACAAAGCGAAATTAGGGTTCCAGGAATACTTGATTACAAAACAATACTTCAAAGGGAGGTCTCAGTCCAGACAATAAATTGAAAAATGGAGGGTAATGAAAGGGACATTTCATGGTTAAACTCTGAAAAAACAAAGGAATCCTTGCTTGAAATCACATCTAATGTCATTTTGTACTGAGGATACAGTTTGCCAGTTTGGGGGAATTCCCATAACCTGCTATACCCATGATTTTTAAAGTGTTCTCTTTCATTTTCCAATGGTGATGAAAGAGAACCAGCAGATGACAGAAGCAGGTGGACACTGTCACAGTACATTCTAAAAACAGCTATCAAACTGTGTGGTTTCAAGAAAGACAGAAGATAGGTGGATATAAAAGAAAGATGAGAGGGTTAAATGGAAGAAAAGGTAAGAAAGGAGGGAAAACACATGAAATGTAGAGCATGAAATGCTGAATGCCAGAGTAAGCAAAAAGAATTTATATCCTCTTCATTTTTCAGTTGTTCCAGCTTCTGGCCTCATGTTTTGGGGCTTTCACATCAAAATTTTAATCATTTGGTGAGTTACTAAAATGCAGAAATTCCTCTCACCCCACTGTTGACAATGACAAGGTAGAATGTTAAACCAGCACTAGTTGCCTGTTTTCTCTCTAGTGAATGAAGAGAAATAGGCATTTTTAAGGCATGATTTATCTGACCTGTTTTAGGCACTTCCATTAGCATGAGACAGATTGTGGCATGGAAGTGCTTGCTTTTCTGCATTGCCTGGACCTTTCTCACTTTACTGCTTCATGTACAAGCAGCTACAATAGATCAGACTACTTAGCTCTTTTGTTCTGTTGCATTTAAACAGTTTGGTGGCTTGTAATAGTTGACTGGGAGTAGCTGAGGGGTTTGGCTCACTGTCAATATTTCTGAAGTTGGTAGAGTCCCAAGATATTTTTTTATTCTTCCATTTTCTGGGCAAAATGAAGCACTAAAATTGAAGATATATTTCAGGTACAACAAAACATTTAACATATTCTAAAGAAAACACTTTGGTTTTAACTTTTGTCAACTCTTGAAAATACTTTTATGGCACCTCTACCTTAAAAAATCAAATCCTTTTAAAATTGAGAAGACATTGCCTTTTGAAGTGTTCTGTTAAATTTGACTTAATTTTGGCTGGGCTTAAAAAGCATTTTTGGCTAGTGAAAAATTTGGAGGGGAAAAAAATTGACCAGCACTAATGACCAGATTAATCATGCCTTTTTTTTTCAAGCTTGATCCTCTTTTATAAGAGTCTCAGTTGTATGTCTGTGAAATGATTCCTTGCCTTTCCTGTGAGTTGTGGCCAAGTACTGTGCCCCAATTCGCCTGTGCAATAGCTGGCAGCCAGGCTCTGCTGCAGAATGGGTCTGCCTTCTGTATGGAGCTCAGAGCCCTGCTAGGTCAGCTAATTAGGGTGCTAATTGCAGTAGAGGACAGCAGAACCGTGAGGAGGACCGAGGGTGTTCAGTGTTTGGAAGAAGCGGGTTCAGTGAGTTAATCTGAAGCAGCAAAAAACCTCCTCAGTGTCCTGTACCTGCAGCGTGGTTGGGATTGTTACTGGGACATGTAACACCTGTAGCTGATGCTAAGAAAGAGAGACAGCCTCAAATCCTCCCCTTAGAAGGGAGCAAAGGCTGTTCTGGCTGGGCAGAGGGGGCAGTGGCAGTGGGCTGGGGAACAGGCAGGAGCTGTGGCACCGCAGTGGGAATCCTGACTGTGATCCCAACACACAGCAAGGAGGAAACACACCCGGTGCTAAACCAGGCAGAAAGAGGCACCAGTGAATAGCCATATGACATAGTTTAGACGAAGATAAATACATATAAGTGACTTGTCCCCACTAGCAGCTGCTTGCTCTGGAAAACTAAGCATCTCTATTTCCCACATGCCAGCGTGACAACGTGGGGTATTTCTTTTTATTTATTCTAATTCTAATGTTCTCTGAGAAGTCACCTCTGTTTCTATTCGTATCTTTGCAAACAGGACTAATATGACTTTTTTTTTTTTAGCCCCTATTTTTACCTATAACTATCTGCCAGGTAAATACCATAATGACTCATTCTTTGTGTTAAAACTTGGGCTTCCCCAGTTTTGCTGGCACTCAAGTGTTATTAGCATAATGTATTTTTAGTGAACTCTGTCAGCAGAGCACTGTATGGCTAATCAAGCACTCACTGGGGATAAATGGTAGACTTAATATTCTTATCAGGCTACTGGAGCTTAGAAGATACCGACCCTTGTTCCACTTATATCAAAGCCACTTACAATGCTACTAGCTTGTAGCAAATTCATTTTCTGTTCATGTCTGATTGCATACGATGGTGCCTAGAAACAGAAAACAGAAAATGGGAAGGGGTGAGGATCCCTGTTGCCCGAGGCCTTAATGCAATTGCAAGATATTGATCACATTCAATACTTAAACCTAATCCTCACAGTTTCACAGGCTTTGCGAAAAATGTTTCTCATAAGCACATTTTCAATTACATTTCAACCTCAGTGGTTCAGAAACACCATTCTTTAAGAGGATCTATTTAATATCGGTAGTAGCTGCCAATTAAACTAGGGATTTTATTAATTTTCTCTAGTATTTAATCTTGTCTTGTGTCCCTGTGAAAGCTGAATAGTTTGGGTCAAGGTAATGCCATGGATCAAACCTAGGAGCTGCTTCCCCCTAGTGCTCTGCCTTTTCCCCAGGAAAGGTCAGGAATGATTGCAGATATAAGTGACAACTGACCAAGCACTGAAGTCCACCCTGTGGTGCCTGTTGTGTCCTGCCATATTTTTCCTATTTCTGCCACAGTTTCCCCATTTCTGCCATTTCTGCTGCACCTTTGTCTGGGCCCCTTCAGCCCCTCCATATCAGTGTCACTGGCTACATCATGTTTATTGATCTATGTTTTGAGCAGTAGATTTGGCATGAGATATGTTTTTTCTCTGAGAGGAGATACTACAGCCAAAGGCAAAGCAAACAATTCTTTTTGATACTAAAAGAAAGAATGTTAAAGAAAGGAACTGTACAGACTGATACATACTTACAGATATCTTAAAAATATTTGTGTTGAGACAACCATTAGAAATCATATAAAAATGGGAAGAACAAGTGTCTTATTCTATAATTTTGGTTTTATTTCTGGGGGGGAGTGTTTCTGTTTTTTGTTTGTTTCCTTCTTTCTTTTTGGTTGGTTGGATTTTTTGGTTTGGTTTTGGGGGTTTTGTTAGGTTGGTTTTTGTTTTGGTTATTATTATTTATTGGGACATATAGGAACCATAGTCTTCCACTGTTCTGAGATTCTAGGCCAACTAGAAGTTATTCAGAATTCTTTCATGGTAGGTCCAGAAACTCTGGTGCCTTTCTGGATGGAATTCTGTTTGTACATCTGTGTGTGTGTGACTGTGCATTTTTGGTCATGCACATGTGGGCACATGTATGTGCCTGCTTTCATACATGTCTATGTGTATCCATGACTCTGTGCCTGCCCACATGTGTGCACATATCTGTGTGTCTGCCAAAACTTGAGCTCTTTCCCTGCAGCTACTTGTGCTGGATAACAGCAATTTACATTGAGCTACCGATAATCTCTGCTAATATCTTGTCACCTACCCTCCATGGGATGATTTATCTGTGTTCCAAAGTCACTCTTGAAGTTTGTCTATGCTTCAGTGAGATTTAAACCTATACATTTTGTAGAGAAAAAGATACTAGCAGCAAATATTTCAAAATGAGGACTTTTTTCATGAGGCATTTCTAAAACCAGTTCATTGGTCACTGGGTGACTTAAGGTAGTTAACACAGTAGCCTACTTAAAGCCTAGAGGACACTATACACATTTCTGCTGCGGACTTTGGATGTTTCTGCTTTGCCCTAAGAAATCTAATATTAAAAGCCTGGTAAATTTTCAAATATTGATTGTGTTGTTAGTGAATGTAAGTTTGACTGTCCTACAGTAAAGTCATTCCTTTGAAGGATGGAAGAAGCACAGCAGTTATTGTCCTGTTCATCCAGGGTAAACAACTTTTAACCAGCATTATTGGCTGCTGCTAGTTATACAGTAATCAAATAAATGTCCTGGTGATCTGAAGGTAAAGATACTTTAGGAGAAATCTCAAGGGTTTCTGAGATTAAATAAGAACTAAAGGGACAAAATTACACAGTTGTAAAGTGTTCTATCTTGGAGTTACTACTTCATCTGATCTTTGTCTAAGTGAAACAATTTCTATATCGTTTTCAATCTGGTCTTATCTTGGAAGTGAAATAAACTAAATGAAGCTCAGTTTAAATGAACATTTGAAGTTATCAGTGAATTCTTTGAGTTTAATGTGATTTATCAAAGCCACAGTAAATGTATTTCCTTTCTTTAGATCACTCTTTTTGAGTGATCTTGACCAGACAAATTAGCAAAACTATTCAAAAGTACTCTGATCAAGTCTCCACAGGATAGGCAAGTTACAGATTTAGTTATTTTGAAATGAGTTTGTGCATTCTACTATCCAAAGTAAATAAGATAACTTACTCCTCACATCTGCTGAAGGGTAAACATTTACAAACTGAAAACTTGGGAAATTTCAATGGAGTATCAAACACACCATGAATGCCTGGTCTAGCTTACTTTACAGTATCTGATACCTGTAGTTTTACACTGACACCTGCAGCACCACTCAGGAGTCTATGAACACCATAAACTTCTACTACTCAGAAAATTTCATTTTTTATTTTATCATAAGTACTTTGTTTTCCAAGTACTGCAGTCAGTATGAAATTTTATGTTTTCATACAAGGAAGGAATTAATCCCTTCCCTTCCCTCCCCTTCCCTTCCTTTGATTCTATTCTGCTGAGATGTGTAAGAAAAATGTATTCATATCATAGGTTCAAGAATCATTGTCTCAGGAAGAATATTTAGAATAGCTAGGGAGTTTAGCTATTCTCTTTCATCAGCCTTGATCTTTTAAAAGCAGTAATATGTCTCAAAGAAACAATTTTTCCTCTCATTGATTATGTGACATTTGGGGAACAAAGATAATAATTTCTTGCAATTGTATCATGCCTTCCATCCAAATGATTCCTTATCTTTTCACTGGTTGTATACCGCATGGTACTACAAACAGCTACAAAACCAGCTGCCTAAGGTAAAGGACAGAAATAAACTCAAATATTTATATGTCCTTTTCAGAAGACCACAGCTTTGTATTTGTGAAAGCACTCGTGGCTCTTGTTGACTATGATGGTGACAACTGCCACCCCTTGGGAAAGAAGTGAAGTTTTACGTATATATAAAAAACCTGCTCTCCAGTCTTGACTGAAATCCTGTGGCTGCTTAAAAGAGTCACAAAAGACTCATTAAATATATTGAAAAATATTTAATATTAATATTATTTAGTATGCTGGATTTTTTAGAAGGAGGTGTCTGTCAGCTGCTCTTGCAGGAGGGGTACTGGTCTGTGCCTGTGGAGGGGAATTCCACCCCAGAGACTGGTACCAGCAGGACCAGCCTCCACCCCCTCTACACAGTTTGGCAGGAGACACTATTCCCCCTCCACACCTTGGGCTGCAAGTCTCCCTCCAGGGATCAACTGTACCTGCAGCTATGAGGGAATTTCTTATCTTCAAAGCACTGCAACATTCTAAATTTATTTCTAGAGGTAAACCCTTTCACTTAGTCACATCTTCCCCCATGTGTTTGCCAGAGGTTTATTGTTCCCTTTTATGGTAGCTGAAGTATTCAGAACTTAGCTAGAAGTAATTATCTTTCATCTTTAAAGCATTCATTGTAACTCTGCTTCAAATCTTTCTTACCTTTCTTCCTAGAAGTTTGTTGCATTATGGTTTTTACCCACTCATTCCTCTCAGGTAGTATTAAAAACCAGTTAAAATATTTACCGATATTTCAAATGTAAAATACATGACATGGGAAGCAACTTTGTTTAATCTATAATTTTTGACATATCACAGCTTTTCTATAAAGACTGCATATGATGATTTAACAGTGCAGTTGGCAGATTTGTTAAGTATCTAGCTGGGCTAGGAAGCCTTGCTTCATTTTCAAGGACTTCCATTTATTTCTCATTAGCATGTATCACTACAGGAAGATATCCTGCAATTCCATTGTAAGGAGAAGTGTGTTATTTCATCATAAGCAGGTGAAAACACGACGACAAAGCCACCTGAACAGATACATTAAGTCTTTCTCTGTCATCCTCTAATCAGCAATTTTCTCTTCAGGAAAACTACATTGTTTTACAGGTTGTACACAAAGAAATATCTTTCAAAGTGGTTGTCATCTTCCATTTTCAACAATACAACTGATCTTACCAACTTGTTTTCAGGAGATTATTTTGGAAAGACATCCAATTTTCCTATTTTCCTTAGGAGACTGAGGGATCGCCTTTGTAATTCTCTCCTGCAGAAGAGATTATGCTACTGCTTTTGGTGATTGATGAACTTCTAGCTATTAAAAATGATGGCAAAATATGATTATCTCATGGAGGGTTGCACTGCAGGAAGATAAAAGGATTTGGGTTGAAAGAGTTTCAAGTGAGGCAATGATGCCACAAAAAGCAGAAAGAGGGTTTTTTTGGGGCATATGTATGCTTATACATGCACATTTCTGCAGAGTGGAAGAAACAGGGAAAAAGTGATGGATGACAAGGCATATGACAAGAAAAAAAAGGTCAATATTTGGGAGTTTACATTTGCTCCTATCCCACATTTGTGGAAAAAGAGTATTTTGTGGTTGTTTTTAATATGACCACTTAAAGAAATTTAGTGTTTTATAATTTTAGTGCTCAATTTTATGAGTAATAAAACAACACAAGCATTGCAAGATCAGTATGTCATTTGACCCATGCTAAATCTGTGGCGTGGAGTGTGTGACATTTTTTGGTTTAGACACTACCTTTTAATGACCATGTTTACTGCAAATCCTCAGAAAATTTGTTATTCATTCAAAATGAGTGGAAAATTGGTAGGAGGGAGTCTGTATGTCTCATGTATGATAAAGGGATTGAATTCCAACTTTAGCTTATACATAAAGCTTCGACTGGCAGTTGCACAATGCATGTCCTGAATTCTGTTTGATATGTATATCAATGTCCTTCAAATACCACAAGCTAAGAAAAACACTACTAACTGCCAGGTTTTAAAATTGTCTCGTGCTGGCAGACTGATTAAAGCTACCTTGTCTATATGCTGCTATCATTTATGCTATTTAAAACTTACTCCCTTTTTCAGTCCCTGTTTTCTGTGCTATTATCCACCTACCCTGTTGGACTGGGAAATAATCTACATGAGAAATTCTTTTTATGGCAAATGGGTGAGGTTTTTTTCAACTATTTCTATAAGTAACGAGAAGATTTGGTAGCTGATTTTATTTGTGCTTGAAAGGATGATGGGTATGGTTGTATTCTATATTCCATATATGTTTATTCTTGCTGTTGTTTGCAAGACTTTATGTTCTGTAAATGGAAAATTTAAATAGCAATAAACCATTAAAACAGAAAACAAAAGATTATAAAGAGCCAAGTTGTAATTGAATGGAGTATTAGAATGAAAGGCCAATTGCACAACTGTAACTGGGGGAAAATATTCTTTTATAGATAGAAAGAAAATGTTGTAAATCAGCATTTAAATACACACATTTAAGTAGAAAATTGGGTGATATTGCATAGAAACCTTTCTACTTAATAGGAAATCAGGGATTTTAACACTTGTCACGATGTGCGAGGTTGCAATGTGCATTTGTGAAAAATATTTCCCCCTTCTCAAACATCAGACTAAGCCTGAATTATGGTCACACCTTGCATCTCTTAGGACCCATCCCTCCAAATACAACCTTGCTATCTCAATAAAACATGACAAATAGGCAGCCTGGTTAACACATTGGAAATAATATCACAGTGCACATGAAACATCACAGGGAGGAGCACAGTATCACATGAGCAAAAACTCAATGGAAGCCTGCGCTTGTGGTCTTTAAGTCTGAATTTCAGCAGACCAAGAGAGCTGCTCATGTAAGCCACTGGTAATTCTTTATAAGATATTAAATGCTCTTATGGTTCAAGTAAGCAGAGAGAAAATATTCTTACATAACATATCTGTTAGAGGTAAAATGCAGGAGGGCCAATTCTTTAACAGCTGTTTAATAATGTTGAAATCATGTTCTGGAATATTTTGGTGAGCTCAAGTAACTGAATGCCTTAAGATTCAACATTAATTTCAGGTATTGTACTGGTATTTTTAGAGAAGGATTTAGCCCAGCATGTATTTGCAACTCCAGTGTCTTGTAACATTCATTTGCAAACAAGGCTGTGCATACTTCTTACCATGATTCTTGTGTTTAGTTTTTGGTTTTATAAAGTCACCATCAATAATTTGTCAACCATACACCCCAGATGTTTGGCTTTCAGAAAAAATATGTCATTCTTACCGTAATTATAGAAAGTACTTGGAGAAAGCTACAGATCAAAACAACTGATGGAGATCATTATGAAATAACAAGGGGCCTCTAAAGTCCCTTATTGCTGTATGAAATTAATTGCAATCTCCACAACAGCCCTGCACTGAAGGAAGTTCATTTTAAACTTACCTTCTGTGAACTCTCCATGTACTCAAACAGACGAACTTCTGAAGGAAAAGGCGTGAGATGAGGTTAACAAGAGAGGGAGCGAAATTGGTCCATGAATGGGCCTGTGTGTTAGAAGGTTAGTCACAATACTGAAAATGTTAAAAAGCTGTCTAGAGGCCAAAGAAATGTTTCTTTTGCTCTCTGCAACTGATGAAAACCACACTAAAGCTGCAAACTTGATATGCAGCAACAGTAGAATGCATCTCTAAACATATGAAAGGCACTGGGCTGAAACTGGACAAAGCCTTTCACAAGTCTCACCTTTCAGTTTATTCTCAAGGGGATTGCTGTTTCAGAAACTGAAAGATACTTTTCCATATTAAAAAGGCCTTTTTTAACTAGTGCCTTAGTTTATTGTTGACTCATTCAAGTGGCACCCAATAGAGCAACTGAATTTTATTTAGAAACCCACTTAGGGCTTAACAGTTTTGGCAGTATAACTTTCCTCTGGCTTTGGGAGATTTTTCTACAGCTTTTTGCCATGTAAATGTGCCCACTGAGTGATTTAGTTAGAAATTTCCATGAGAATACACCCTGACAGCAAGAGCCAGAGCTATGCCCCAGCATACACTTTCACACAGGATGGGCTGAAAAGCTTTCTGGGAATCAGTAACTATGCAATCTGATTACTTAAACCTTTCCCTTTCTGCATTAAATTTTCAAGGTGAGCATTTGTTTCTAAGTATACCTTGTTGGTTTTAGCCACTGGTGGTTTGAGGCCATTTTCCCACTGACATTGTCTTGATTGATATACACTTAGGCCATTTCCCACATAGAATTCCACAACATTTTCTATGCTGCTCATGATTGTCATACTTTGTTCTTAAACAGTAGGAAGTCTGTGGTTTTATTTTCTCCAAGACACCAGCCTTTTTACATTTCTGTGTAGATCTGAAAAGTTTCTTTTATACTGTCTGGTACTTAGTAGAGACCTGTTTCTTCTAGTTAATTAATTTTGCCATGCTTTTAGGTTACTAAATGCTATTAAGATCTTATGTAGTTTGAAAGTATGTGTATTTTTAAAGTTAGTTGCTGTTCCACTTCCTTCTTGGTGTCTGGTATCCTAGTTTTCCTGAAAAGAGCTACTTATCTGAGTACAGTTTGCATAGATAGCATGTTTGATACCAACTCCTTTGGGAACTGGCAGCTATGGGTATAATTGTGTGAGGAGGGATGGGGAACTGGAAGAACTGACAGACTGAACAGGCTGAGAACTGCTGAATTCAGGGGACAGAACAGAACATTTTATTTGGTGTCAGAATGTGTTGTCTGGAATGGGACAGAGAAATTTGGTTTGAAACTAACTGATTAAGAAAAGGAGAAGCGGATTTCTTAAGAATCCTTTGATTAGTAAATGTGGGGTGTAGGCTACCATAAGCTCTTGTGGAGGAGAATGACAGCTTTCTACAGCATTTCATAATTCAGAGGAAATAAGTGGCATTGCCTGGGCGGCAATTTGTTGGCTGTGGTATATGAACTTAGGAGGAAACAATTCTTTTCATGTTTCTTTTGCATGGGAATGGTATGCCAAGTGAAAACACTCATCATAAACCTGAGAGCCTGATATTTCAGTTAGTCTTCAAGTGAATCTAAAGACAAGTAAATGTATATCTGTTTTTGATGACTGCAGATTAGTTAATTTTACTATTTTTTCTTCTAGAAAGCTGTACTTTTTCTGCCACTTCTGATGGTTTTTCTGCTGTTTTGTTCCCTGTCAAGGCTACTTAGCAAAATCTGTATCAAGGTGTGGCCTATATTGTACATAACTTGGATTCTGATGTCATTCTATGCATGTATATATATTAAAAGGACATAAAAAGCTGCTGCCCATCTTACTTGAGACTGAGAAGTTAATGGTAACAGTCTAGAATGCCAAACACTCTGCAATATGAGAAGGAGGGGACCTTCTACAGCATATTCATTTCAGTATCCTTCGGGCATAACCCAAAGGTGTCTGGCTATTCTTAGAAGCTCAGCATTTAGGTATGTTTGTTTCAAGCATTTCTCTTCTCAATCACTTTAGCACATCATTCATGTAAATCTGAAAACATTTTCAGCCATGCATGAATGTTCTCTTTCTTGCTGTTGCTGAAGTTGCTGAAGCAATGTTCAACAAAGTAATGCTCTCCTGAAAGCAACTTGAAGTGTATTTTCACTTAACCGTATAGGAGTCACAGTTTGAATCCTATATCCAGGAATTTCCAGTTTTAACTCCAAAGCCTGAGGATATTATTCAGCCTGAATGCTTCTTCAGTCCTTTACAGAAGTGAAATTAGTGTTTGGATCTGAATTTAAACTTCTTGTGCAGTTAAGACAAAAAAAAAAGTCTTTAAAATGGCCTTTATTTCTGTCTAAGCCATTAAGAAAAGTATCAGCTAACTCTGTTTCACTATTAGTGAAATATTCTTCTCTAGCGAGCATAGGGACAATGAACTACTTTTTGTTTTATTTTTGATACCAGAAGCTGCATTTCTATGCAATGACTACAGTAGGTTCTTGACAGCATTGCTATGACTGGAGACATTCAAAATTTTTGCAATGAAACAACAATCAAATGGAACTGACAGCAGTCAGAATACCAAATTCACAATGGAAATCAGAGCTTCCAAATAGTCTGTAGATGTTGAAAGCAAAATTTATGTCCTTGGACATAGTACTACAAAATTCATCATTGTTGAAGCATCATTTTGATGACATTTTGTAGCATCAGAATTGGAAATTGGTGTGATAAGAAGTGGACATTAACCAAAAAAAAGAAAGAATCTTTTTGGTTAATGTCCACTTCTTACCACACCAACTTCCAATTCTGATTTACTACCTAACTAGCTTTTGATAAATTGTTTCCACAAATGTAATTAGTAGATGAATGACATATTTGTACTGATCAAGGTATCTGTCAAAATGTGATGTCCTGGTGACAGTAAGGCCAGAGAGCTTTATGAGACAAAATTAGGTATTTTATAGTGGGTTTTAGAGTGGTCACAGACGCATCCAGTGACACAGTGACATTGTATATTTGCTTTGCTCTATATTTTTTTTTTTTTTTATGAGGGGGAATAAAATCCTTCTGTGCTTCCAGGCATAAACCATAGGACACAGATTACAGACAGCGTTGTCTAAGACAAGTAATTCTCTTGTTGAAGTTTTAGCTTCAGAAACTGGCCAGTACTAGAGAAGGCTTCCCTGGGACCCGGTCCAAGACAGGCCACTGATAGGTCAATTAATCTGTTATTTTGAATATTATTTGTTCAGCTAAGGAGAAAGACCCTCATTTATGTTTGCTTCCAATACTAAAAAAAATAGGAAACTATGTGGCACTTTCTTCTGCAGAACTATTTCATAAGAGTTGTTGCCAAACCACACAACTAATAAAGAAGCAAAAGAAAAGAAACATCCTGCTAATGAAAAACTATGCTACAGAACATCATCAAAATGATGCTTCAACAATGATGAATTTTGTAGTACTATGTCCAAGGACATAAATTTTGCTTTCAACATCTACAGGCTATTTGGAAGCTCTGATTTCCATCGTGAATTTGGTATTCTGACTGCTGTCAGTTCCATTTGATTGTTGTTTCATTTAGGAAAAAAACAAGTCTTTAAAATGGCCTTTATTTCTATCTAAGCCATTAAGAAAAGTATCAGCTAACTCTGTTTCACTATAAGTGAAATATTCTTCTTTAGTGAGCATAGGGACAGTGAACTATTTTTTGTTTTATTTTTAATACCAGAAGCTGCATTTCTATGCAGTGATTCCAGTAGGTTCTTGACAGCATTGCTATGACAGGAGAGATTCAAAACTGCTTGTTCTTTATTTTAAAGTTTAGTGTTGTTTTCTGAGTATGTTGGATCTGCCATAGGAAACTTGCTGTACAGGAGAGTGGGAGAGGAAGAAAGTGCCAGGACCTTGATATGTGCATGAAAGGAGTTGGTTGCTGCAAAGGATCATATCCATAAAAGAGCTCAAGGGGAGATTTATAGTAGGGAGGAAAGCAAAGAGAACATTTCAAAGAGAATGGAGTTATATTCAGATCCCTCAGACCATACCCCTCTTCAGGGAAATAGCAGGTGGATCCCCTTACCTGGTTTTTGTAAGCCATTTCTATCCTTCGTGGTTCAGTAGTATCTGGAGAGCTTCAGATTAAGTTGCAGCCTCACTCTGCTAGCTCCAGATGAGCTGCTGAACAACTTTTCTTTGTAAATCCTGACGCTGCAATGTAGAGTGCTTGTGTCTTGGTTTGAGGGGAAAAAACCAAGATGTTTACTCTCAAGAGGAGGAGGGGACTTCCTCCTCAGATAATCA
>JAWWLZ010000001.1:9581110-9595649 GCA_035041345.1 Poliocrania exsul
TAAAATGGTAGAATTTGTGTTTACTGGGAAGTGGGAAGTTCTGTTTTGTTATACATAACTTGTGTAAGTGTGTGTTACATTGTAGTAATCTCCTCTTAATTCTCTCTTTTCTGTATAAATATATATAACTCATTTAAGCATAAACCTGGGTTTAGAAGTTTTTTTCCCTTTCTCTCTTTTCTCAGCCGGGCCTAACTCTGTCTTTGGGCAGTTGGCGTTTTGCCAGCTCAGCCCAAGACAGATAATGGTGGCCTGTACGGGGACAAAATCAAGGACACTGGCAAGTGTCCCAGAAGGTTGGCAGGGTTCCCGGGAGCATTGTTATGAAAACATTCCTTGATATCTGCCTTGCTTAGGTACATCCAGAACAAATACTATATAAACATGATCTCTTGCTATGAGATACTTGTAAAAAGCAAAATAAGAAAAGTTAGGAAAAATGCTTAGGATTATTTATAGAAGCAGAGGAAAAGATACCACCATGAAAAAACTACTCGTGTGCCTACTGATGTAACTGAGAGGGGGGGAAAACGCAGATTTTTTCTTTGTTTCTGCCGCTGATGTTATCTGCGAGCTGCAAGAAAGTGGTCAGTCTTTGAAATGCAGGACCTGTTATCACCCCTTCACACCGGCTGGAAGGTCTCTGGTTCAGCTGCAAAAAGACTGCTTTATTTTAGCCTGTAAGAGGAAAAAGATTCAGAGAAAGGATATACCTCACACCACAGAGTCACAGTCTCTTTTCAGGCTGGCAGGCAGTTTAGCTCAAGGCCGATGCTCACTTCCAGGCAGGCAGAGTGTCTCTCGAGGCAGATGATGGCTGGTGGTGTTGGAAGAAGGGAAGACGAGCTGAGAGGAGAGGTCAGAGGAAAACAGGCAAATAGCCCCAGTTTCTCCTTTCTCTCATTCCTCTACCTTCTGAATTCATCTTCAGGTTTTTATAATGCTCCTTGATATTTGCATCTGATTTTTGGCACGTAGACAAGTCCAGATGTTCGGAAACTGATGATAAAGGCAGGATCTTTTGGCAGGAAGCACTTCCTTGAGAAAGTTTTTTCACAGAGCTGACACAGTGATGTCAGCAGACAGAAAAACAATGGGGGAACATATTTTTGGCTTATCTTGTACACTACAACAGGTAAGAAATATGGTTGGTTTTTATTTACCAGTTTCATGAGAGGAGCTACTACAGCTCTAGTTCCTTAGGCTCTCAGTTGCCCTGAGTATCAGTGGTACAAGATTAGTGACACTGGTCACTAGAAATGCACTACACAGATCCACTCACAGAGTAAAGTCTGGCCCAAGGTTCAGGAATCACTGATACATTGTGTTCCTTTTTGAAGGAATATGTTACAGGCATGATTTCATGTAATTTATTTATAGAGTCTTTCCCTTCTTTTTGTCAATGTAGTTTTTTTGCGCTGGAAAACCTTCATGACTACAGTGAAGAAATAGGCAAGGAGGCAGCACCTCCTCTCCAGCATCAGATGACAAAGACCCTGGAGGTGCAAGGAAACATCAGGAATATGTGGAGGAACTCAGAAAGAAAGAAAGAAAGAAAAAAAAGGAATAAAAAAAGGAGCTGGTATAATTTCCAGACCAGTAAAAGCTTCATTTAACCCACTGCCTATAAAGAGGACAATATTTTATTACAGAAATACATTCCTGAAAGGTGAGTAGGAAAGTGTTGTCTCCAATTTACACCTAGGGCAGAGAAAGGTGACAGTAGTTGTCAGAGATCACAGTGTATGTGGCAGGAGGAGACCTGCTTTGCTTTGATAGACTATCCTAAGGTGTTAACAAAAGTGAACTCCAGAACTTCAGTCATCTGATGGAAAAGGATACCAGAAATCCTTATTCTAAACTAGATAACACAGCTCAAATGTCACAATTGCAGACTTTCAGTGAAGTGCTCTGAACTGAGATGCAGCCTGGAATTGTTAATAGGAACTATTCAGCAAGTGTCTTTATGAGAATCATAAATAACTCCCAAACAGGGAGGAGGGAGTGAGATTAACCAAATCAGCAATTCATTATGAGTTATTTGCTGGCTCTTAAAGGAGAATAACAAAGATCAGGGTCTCCTCCTGTCTCAACAGTGATGTGAAGTGTGGTCAGTCAGCACAGACAGCCTGGGGGGAGCTGTAACAAGAGCAGAAGCTGTCATAGAGCAATTCCAGACTGGTTTCCTTGTGTGGGACATGGAGAAATGCCCAGAAAAATGGGAGAGGAAGGAAGCAAAAAGAATATGGCGAAAACAAGCAAACCAAATAAAACTCAAATTCAGACCAAACCCCTTGGAATTATTTTCAAATCGTAGGGAGTTTTCTTTGATGAATTATTTTGCTGACATTTTGGTTTTGTTCCTTTCATTTCATGAACTCCAAAAAGGAATGCTCAGCCTGTTTAATTTTGACTCAGGTTTTGGACAACTGGGGTCAAATTCCTTCAAAATAAAAGTTGGGGAAGGAGTTTCTGTTTGCTGTATATATTATGCATATATTATGCAGACTTCCACTTTCACTCACTGGAGGCCTATAATCCTGAAGCTCAAGAAAGATACCATGTACTACAGCTGATTGAAAAAAACCCCAAAGAACGACCAAACAATCAAAAAACTAAAATACTGGAAGTTGATCATGACCCTATTTTTTCTAATTTTCTTTTTACATTAACATAATTAAAAATATTTTGTTCAGTTACAGCCACTTTCTGAAGAAGATTCCATTCTTTATAAAAAATCAGCAAGAGGTAGAGTGTCCAACATGTTTGCTGCTAATTTGCATTAGTTTTTACCTTTATAGCCAAAAATATATATTTTTTAATTTTCAGTTTCAGCTTTCAGTCATCAAATCTTTCTATACTTTTTTTTCTCTTCCAGTAGATTAAAGAATCCTTTGTTCCCTGGTGTTTTTTCCCTATGCATATGGTTGCAAGCCATTATAAAATCACCTTTCAATCTTCCTTTTATAAGCTTGACAAAATGAGTGCTTTAAATTTCTCACTGTAAGTCATTAAGTCTCCAGCCATTAAATATTTTTTATGGCTCATTTTAACACCTTTGCCAACATTCTTTAAAAACATGGAGGCCAGAACAGAACAGGGTATTGCAATAACAATCACAGAGGGGTAAGCTCACCTCCCTTTCCTCTTGTGTTTATACACCCATGGATGGCATTAACCCTTTTCCCACACTACTGCAAAAAGCCTTTTGGAGTCATAGATCCAACATGACCCCTAAATTCCTTTCAGAGTCACTGCTTTCCAAGGCAAACTACTCCATTCTCTAGGCTTAACTTGTACTTCTCAGTCTGCTATCTGGCATTTGGTGAGACAGAATGAAACACATTTTGATTGAAGGGTACCCATTTGCCAAGTAAAGTAGATCCTGCAGTCATCTTTTTTTTTTTCCATGCCATCAGTCCTCACCTCTTCTGCAAGATTATCAGAAGTGGTTTTTTATTCACTTCCACGTAGTTGCTGTAAATGTTTTCAAAGATTGCTGCTAAGATCTTTCTCAAGTCTCAGGCAATACAAGTAGGGAGAAGATGACACCACAGGCCGAGTGTGAGTTTTGTTTCAGTCATGTGCAAGGTATATTCTTACAAATGCCTCCAAACACATCCCCAAAATATGTCTCTGCTTTCTACACAGATAAATGAAGAAAAGCAGAACAATAATGCTGGAGGAAAAGAGGCATAGAGAACTCAGTGGGCTTGCTCAAAATTCTCAAAAGGGAGGAATGGAATTCCCATTTCTATGCCTTACTATTTGTACTTCTTTCCTAACTAGCCATAGCATTTCTAAAATTTTTGCTTCTTTCTCCACATGCTTTCCCTTCTCCTCAGAAATGAGGAAAAAAACAAAGAGAAAGAAAAAAAATTGCCATTGGTTCGTTCCTCCGTCTGTCTTTATAAAAGGGGGGGTGCTGTGTGAGTCAGAATTTACAGTCAGTAGGACTTATAAGCTTAAATTCTCTAAGTGGCTTTAAGTAGACTGTCTGAATAATCAACTAATAAGTGACTCCTTCTGCCTTTAAAGAGCATTTTTTTGTATTGTCTTTTAGAAGAATTTGGATCCATTTTCTAGTGGTCACTTTCTGACACTTGTGGAGGGTTTTTTTTTGTGTTTGAGTTCTCTGGTCCACAGCAAAACAGACTAGTTTGAATATAAGGCTGTCAGGACATGTGTGGATGTTCAAGTGTTACCTGAGTCACTGTCAGAGGTGTCTTCACAGACAGTGAGTGTAAAGGTTGTGAAACGATGAAACATCTGACTGGGAGCCACATTTACTGGGAGATTTACTGACTAAAAGTAGAAAAATTCCTAGGGAGGATGAATCATTCAAGGCCAGGAAAGGGGTAGGTTAACCTCTGAGAGGAGGTTCTAGGGGAAGAAAGGCAGATCTGTCTAAATGATGGGGCAGATATCCCGATGGGATTAGAGTGCCAGGCTCAGAAACAAAGAGGCTAAGATTAGATTTGGTGCTTATGGTTTTCCCCTCCAGTATTGACTTCATTAAAACTGCAGGAACTGATTTAGTGTGTGGAAGTTACATGACCTTGAGGTCACACAATAAGCTTGTTTCATAAGTCATACACAGCTTCCATCTCTGCTTTCTCATTCACTTTCTCTCTTGCTCTCCCCTTCTGCACACACTTTACTGTAGCCTCCAGTCCCAGACTTTTCCTTTGAGACCTTTATCACATCTCACTGTCCTCTTTTCTCAGACTTGTCCCCCCATCATTAATGTTACAGGCCCACACTCTTCTCCCAGTCCTTTCCAGCCAAGGCTACCATTCCAGTGCCTGTCTCTCCCTATGTGACCTCGAGATCCTTGCTCTCATGCTATCCCTAGACTATACTTTCTGTGTATTTGGATCTCGGAGGTTTCTTACTGGAGTCCTTGACAGGATGTCACTGATGAAAACAGACTCTCAGATTTTGGGCATCTGCTGAACTTGGCATGACCTGAAGCATCTTAGATGGCAATTGTAGGGAAAATCATTCTTATCCCTGGCTGGAGCCTTGCCAGTGTAGATGGTATCCCTTGGGAATATATAGCTGTGAAAACATTTCACAAATCAATGCCAAGCATGCACAAACTGTGATTTACCAAAGATATAACAAGTTTGAGTAGACTTTCATAGGTAAGGCAAATCTCTGACAAAGGCCACCCTATCCATCTATCCATCTAATTTCCAATTCCAAATGATGTGAATATTAGTGTTTTTCAAATAATATATTTTATTTTTCTAAAAAAACCCCAACCCAACATGGCTTTAGAACACCTGTGCTTTGCCTTATGCAGAAAAGGTAAGTAAAAGTTTCTTAAAGGAGTGATAAAATCAATTTGCCTAAACTTGATCTGAACTCACAATAACAATTTTGAAACAAGACAGAAAAAAGCGCCAGCATATCAGGATAAAATAAATCACATCTTTTACTTTGTATAGCCTTCAGTGTAACTAGCTATTTGAAATTATGCAGGGAACCAGAATTAACACACTTGGCTGCTGAAACGAAAATAAGTGCAACACACAAATCAATGGCATTTTCAATAACATCTCTGAATGCTGACAAATCACAGCTCCATGGCATCCTCCCCAACCCAGTGGTGCAACATTGTTCCAGCACTATCTCCAATGGTCACTGACTCAAACTTCCTGCAGCAAAGAGGCTTTTCTTAGAGGTCTTCTACCCAAACACTGACAGCTCCAAGGCTGGTCTAATTTTTGAGACATGATTTTAAGTTCCAAATCTCTATCTATATCATGTGTCACTTCCCCTTTCAATGGAGACTGGGTTTCGTTCTCCTGGATTTACCATTGTTCTATAACTGTTTTAACTGCATTTCTAATCTGTTAAATCATATCTTCTGCAAATGCAATCTATATTGATCTAGAATTCAATTTTTCTTAATTTGGTTTCTGATAATATTGTATGAAAATATTAGCACATGAAATTTAGTATGTATTACAAAAGGATGAGGTATAAAGTCTGATATTTCATTTGTTGAATAGAGAGGTTTTTATTTTATTCTCTTAAATTATCCTAAGGATAAAATAATCTGTATTACAAAGGGGTATTAAAGAATTAGTAGTGGATACCATTCTTTCCACAGTTAGGCTATTGTTTCCCTCTCAATCTATTTATATAGAGAATTTACAGACAGCTTTATTTTTAAATATTTAGGGGCTCAACATAGCTGTTCTGATTATTGTGCCCCAAGTCTTTATGAAGTAATGCCTAAAAATCATTGCATGGAAAGTGATACAATACATAAACTCTAAAAATCCCAATCCTAAACCTTTGCATCAGCCTAGCCATGGAAAAACCAGTAAATCTATAGATTTCAAAGTGTGTGTTCAGAGCAGGCAGACTTACATGAGAAAACAGAGTTTAGCCTTTTGATTTCTGTTAACTATTTGTATTTGCCTGTGTGATCATTACACCAAACTTTGAAATGAAATTTCTCAAGGTTGAGTCCACAGCAGTTATAAATCATCACAGTTTAGGAAGTCTCCCAAGTAATCAGTGTACATTAAAATCAGCATATAAGTAATGCCAGACATGGAAATGGTGTATTTTCTAAAGTCCACTTAGATAACCAAACAACCTGAGAGCAAATGGAAATAGCAAGGTGTACCTTGGTCTATTAAAGATTTACAGTAGGCCACTAATCTAAATTTTTAAAAGTAGATTGTGCCCAGGGATGTGAAGAGATTGCTTGGATAAAGAATGTGCCTCAACTTGACACCTTTGAGAGCAGTCTGAAAGCTGATCCACTTAATCTGATTTTGCCAAAACAAAATTTAAATCAAATATAACTTGAAAAATGGCAAAATATGCAGATATTCTCCTATGACTAACATGCACTTAAATGGATTTTCTGTAACTAAATTTAATTCTGCACAGTCAGTAAGTAGAATATATGCACAGTACATAAAGATCTTTTTAAAAAATTCCATGACCAAGTTGTTCTGAGGGTTCAAATTTTTATTATTCATTTACAATTGTGGTTTTCCTTGAACTGCAGTTTATATGCAACATAGCTCCCAATTATTTGATTTTGATAAGCACAAATCCAGTGCAATGTATAAAAACAGAATGTGCTTCATGCATAAAATTTTGGAAAGTAATAAAAAAGTACACTAAAAAAGGAATAACAATGGCTGTATCTTCTAATCAAACTTCCATGCATCAGAATTTCCAAGGTTTATTCCAATAATCCTGGAGCTTGCAGCAAGAGTTTCTAATTTTTTTTTCTTCTGAGATTTAGCTGCATCACATTTCCTCTACGGCTAAAGGAGTCTAGTGTCTGAAGGACAGCTGATTTTTCTCCACTATTTCAACTACCAGAAATTGAAGCCATCAAAGCTCATGAGTCACCACCTTCCACCAGTATTTCCTGATATGTTTTAATATGCATCTGACTGCCCTTGGTCCTTTGGACTATTCCAGCTTTTAGGGATCATTGAAACAACACAGTTCCTTGGGCTTAGACCATTTTCATGAGGGTTTTTTTCAGTTTAATATTAAGGGCCAGACTCTCACCATCTCCACATCAACTTAGGATACCCTATAGACAAAATTAACTGCCAAGCTTCCTGTCAAGTTTGACTCTTCAGCAACTCTGTGCAGCTGGGGTGGTGAGAAGACGCCAGATTGCAGGAAATAATTACAGTAAAATTTCACAAAAATGCAAATATGTAAACTTCAGCTAATTAAAATAAAGAAATGATCATAGTAATTGACCCTTACACAACTCATACAGTATAGACTTCAAATGGGAAAATAAGTGCAACCAGGTGATGGTGATGAGACAGTACATCTAATTCCGTGGTAACCCTCCCTTTTTCTGCATCTCATTTTAATTCTGTCTAAACACGACAGATTCTGTGCTTCAGGAATTCATTTTTGTCATCTTGGGGAGAGGTTTGAGCAGATTATGGAGAAAAGCAGCACCTCAATCTTTCACAAACAATTGTGGAATATTCTGGGCTGATCTGAGCTTGTTTGAAGTACAGTTTTTTCTTTCACCTATCAAATAAGAATATTGAATAATCTCTGCCCTTGTCCAGGTTGCTCTGCTTCACTCCTGGTTCGAGCTCACTAGTCCAGCAGAAATAAATCCACATCCTGTTCCCATTGCTTAGTGAGTTAAAGTGACTCACATAGTGGTCCATAAGTGGCAAAAACTGATTGGTATGACTGTATAGCCTCAGGGTGTGCTGGAAAAGGACTTTTCTACCTTCTAGTGGCAACAAACTATGCAATCACATCTGCCCAATAAAATGGGTTTGCAGAAAGTACACAGAGTCTTTTTGACAAACTGACTGTAGAAAGAGCTCCACAACCAGGGCCTTTGGTTTTCAGCTAGAAGTTGTGTGGTGTTTTTAGGAAGAATGTAGCAGTGCTGCAGAAACACCCTGCGTCTAACAAAGAAACTCTCCAGTTTTTGACCTCTGGAGTTCCCTTTATGGTATCCTTAGAATGGGTCATCTAACAATTTGTAAGGCTTAACATCACCAGAAATGATACTGCTCATCCTACAATGGGATTAGAAACCCAATGCAACTAGTTAATAGCAAAATATAAGTTGCAGGATGTGATACTTCAACACAAGGTGACTGGTTCCTCACATCTCTGCCTCTTAACACACGAGGGTAGTGCAAATAGTATACTTTGAAGAACTTCTCCAGTAAAGAAGTGAAAGGTTTCAGAGAGATAAAATGCTAGCTTGAAAGAGGAATGCTTTAAATACCCTATTAATGAGGGATAAAATCACAGAATTAAATGATACAGACTTTATCTAGCAGTGCTTTTTAGTAGGGATCAAAAAAAAGGAAAAAAAAGAGAAATGTTTTGACTTGGCTGAATAGAACACACTGAATGAACATTTTTTATTAGCTCATCTGGTTTTGCAAATGATATTTCGTAGTTAAGTGAATGGTGAAAGACAGAAAATAATGAGAGGGGGAACAAAGCTCCACTTACAACTCCACTTAGCTGGCTGCAGATTAAGATTTGTTTGCAGCAGCAGGGATCTGCCTTGAGCAAAGCTTCCAAAATATGGCCACAAAGCATAAAACCTTGAATAAGTTAACAAGTTAATATTATATTAATGTGGGGGAAATAAGTTCACATATTCAAATGTTAGAGTTGCATACCTGAGTCCTTGTCTGTGACTTTGGAAGCTCTTGCATTGTGAAGATCTTGTGGGTTAACACAATCTAGTAGTCTAAGGATCATTTCTGAGGCTGTGACTGGATTCACAGCCTCAGAAATGATCCTAGTGAGGTGAGTTTGTTCTGAATCATCTGTTTACACATACAGTCTATGGTTTCCTGGCTCTTGAGAAATATTGAGAATTCATGTTTATTTAATTGCAGAGAAAGGAATGTTTTGTCATTTCTTTCTAGGAAAGCAAGAACCAACATAGAAATGCGACAGGCTATAAATTTGATGAGATGTCTTGTACTGCAATTTTTTATTTATCCTCATGGGACTCTTTGAGTTTTCCCAGATCTACCTTTTACCACAGAATTGCCTGATGGTCTTCATCAGCTTTTAAAAATAGATTTGTTACAAATGAGAGCTTACAGTGGCAGCCCTGGTTTATTTTATGCAATGCCAGCACATAATAATTGTATTACATAAGTTTGGCAGCATTTCACAGCTGCACTAAGTCATTCTAATGGGTGGTATCCAGTTGCTAATGATGAAAACTGCTTCTACACAGAAGCTGATTGAATAGGTTTGCTCACTAGCAAAGGCTCCCTCATTTCTTTCATTTTTTAAAGAGGGGCTTTACATTATCTAATCTGTATGTCTGATGAAAAGTTTCAGTAAAGGGTGGGTGAATTGGTACGGGCTGAAATCTGAGAGTTCACTGAAAAAAACCCAAACAACAAAACCCAAACCAAAAAACCACAAATGAAATTTTCCATATACATTATTTTTTCTAATCAAGAGACCAAGCAGAAAAGTCTTCTTAAGTTACAAATTTAAAGTACTTTCAGGTTTATTTGACACCTCTGGGACTTTACCAAATTTTCTTAATCTTACAGGCCTGTCTCCCACGCTGTTATGGAAAGCTCAGCTGAGGACAGAGTGGTTAAGCTGAGATTTAACGAAAAGTTCAGACACTTCAGGAAATGGAGGTTGTACAATAAAGTAGGTTATAGGGTCCAGGGTGGTCCAACTTAAATTCAGTGCCAAGTGTTCCTGTGGGAATCCTCAGAAACACAGATGTTACTGCTAGATTCAGTCTCTGAAAAGAGGTCTGGGCTCAACAAGTGAGCTTGTGATGCTTCAGTGAGACAAAGGTGTCTGCATCTCTACATGAAGGTGGTGAAAGCTCAGACACAGACAATTTCAAGCTCATAAACACCACCATTAGGATGGCTCGGGAAGAACTTGGCAAACACAGGAGAATTAAACAGTTGACTAAACATACTGTGTGTAAATCTCATTGTATCAGTTCAGCTTGTTTTATGAGACCACATCACCTCATAGTAATACAAGAAATAAGACCTGAACAAACCTGAAATATCTAAAAATAATAATTAAAAAATCACATCTAAGTTCTTATTATATATATATTATATTATATTATATTATATTATATTATATTATATTATATTATATTATATTATATCTCTATTATAGATCTAATTATGTGTTTGTTTTCTGTTTTCCCAAAGCTGTTCCTTTTTAAATAGAAAGAGTCAGGAAGCCTCTGTTGCATTTCCACACCTGGAACCCACACGATCAATACTTTTCAGAGCATCCTGCATGGTCAATTAAAGGCAAGTCTGAGAGGGCCGAACTTGTGACACAGAAGTTTTGCCACCTTTCAAGGTTTTGTGCCAAACACAGCTCATTTAATGCGAGATAAGCGAGGAACAATGAGCATAATCCTGCTTCTTGGAAGAACTTCTCACTGCTTCTTAGGGCGCATGAGTCTTCAGCCAAGGAATGAGGGTACTGAAAGATGAATCACAGGGTACAATCTCTGCCTGAAGCAGTAAGAGTGATTATTATTAGATAAAATAAGCCTTTGGAATAAGAATGGAAATTCAAGCCTTCTGTCTTTCCATGAGAATATTTAAACCTTCATGATGGATTGGAATTTAAAATCATCCTTGAACTCAGTGACAAGTACCTGGCATACCCTCCTTTACCACCTTGTATTTTGTAGCTCCTCTTTTAACAAGAAAAGCCATTTGCCTGAGAACTCCCTCTGAAATACTCAGCTTTATGTTGTCATAGCTGCTTTGCAAAACTGCCTGTAGTACTAACAAGTCTATGCAAGGTCCCATGCATCACTCAATCTTACAGCATTTTATTGACAGTGCAGGAAAGGCACAAGAGTAATTTTAAAAGGCATTTGCTGTTTTAATAAAACAAAATTTCCAAATATGACAGGTGCTATATGAAGCAGACAACACCTTACACTACACAGTAAAATGAAAATGAAACCTATATAACTATGAAAAAAGTGAAAATGTCATTCACTTGTATCTACAAAGTAAACAGAATAAAAAGAGCTTGTTAGGCTGTGGTCTACAGACCACTACTAGGCTGAGAAAGTGAAGCTCATATGCCTAAGACTTTTAGTTAAGAAATAAAGACTACACAAATATAGGAACTTTTAATGCACCAGAATATTTTCAATGTTGAATTAAAATATTGTTCACCTTTCAGCATTGTACAAAAGACACTGTTAAAATAAATGGTACTAATTTAGTGTGAGGATAAAATGACCTGATTGACAGCTATGGGGAATTTTGTTCAGAAAACAGTGCTAGAAAGGCAAATTTCCCTACAATGCCATCATCAACATGCCTTACCTAAAAAGAGCTATCATAGGGCTAATTACTGCATCAAACTTACTTGTATTTTTTATATTTTTGGTCACATGCTTCTGTCTCACTTGGTTTTAGATTGATACTGTCGAGCTCATTGCATCTAGCTCAGTAAGCAGGCGTCATATCACACTGGTCAGAATATTCTGAGGAGTGTGACAGACCCCAGACCAAATATCAATATTTTGGCACTGCCCAGAGGTGCAGTATGGCAGGCAGCAAAGCAGTTGGTGTGGACAGACATCCTCATGCCCATGCCCTGCCCAGGTCCATGCCTGTGCTCATGCCTTGCCCATGCTCTGCTTGTGCATTTTGGTCTCAGACAAGCTCAGCCCTACTCCAGAGCTGTGCCTGGGGTTGTCCTGGGCTAGGGGTACCCTGGGGCCTCCCTGTGGGTCAGGTGCTGCTGCAAGGAACCTGATTTGTGTTCTCTGAGTCCGTGCCATGGTGTGAACCACGGCACAGTAAACTGGGGTGATCCTTAAATTTTCTTCCTAAAAGGCATGCTCCTGGTCCAAGCCAGAAGCTGACTACCATGGTTCGTCCATACCACTTCAGCTACAGATCTCCTTGGCTGAAATCAACTGCAGGGGAAAAAAAAAAACAACAAACCAAAACAAACAAAACCATAGAAGCCAAATTTTGAAGAACTGGCCCAGAGGTAAACTTTGATTCAAATATTTTGTTCAAATTTGTATTGGGTGCAGGTGTCAAGGAGTGGTCTCTGTGAAGAGTGGCTGGATCAGGTCCATGACAGGCACAGCTGTTTCCAGCTGACTCCAACTGCCCCACTACAGGGCATGGCTGAGCCCTGCAGCCACATGTAAAAGGAGAGCTGAAAGTGCCGAATGGGGAGAAGGAGAGAGAACTAAAAGAGGGAGAGAGGAAAAAGGAGGTATTACTTGACACCAGAGGAGGCTTCTACTTCAGCCCATGCAGAACTGCATGTCATAGCACACAGCCATTCCCAAAGGAGCTGCCACCACGGAGAGCCCATGTTGGAGCAGAGGGAAGATGTGAGGAGGAGGGAGCTGTGGAGAGAAATTGCTGAATGTGGACTGTGACCCCCTGAGCTGCCCTGCACTGCCCAGGTAGTGCCATCTCGAGATAAAGTGTGAAGGTGACCCTGGGAAAAGGAGGAGGAGAGCAATTAAACATTTACTTTAATTGACAATACCTTAATTTTGTTTTCCCCAATTTGAATCTGCCCACAAAGATAACTAATAATTGATGTCCCTCTCCTTATCTGAATATGGGAACTTTCTTGTTCTTGTTTTTGCTATTTTCTTCCCCCATCACACTGAGAGAGAGGTAATAAGCAGCTGGGTGGGACTCTGGTGGTCAGTCAAAGCTAACCCCAACAGATTTATTTCTTTTTAAATGAAAATTACCCTTATATACCTACTTTCCTCTTTTTGTTGTTGTTGGTTTGTTTGGTTTGGTTTATTGCTGTTTTTGCTCTGCAGCATTTACAAATATGCAAATAATTTCAGCTAAAAGAAGGCTACTCTTAGCTTGGGATATTTTGCACTTGAATAAAAGCATTCCCCAAAAAATTGAACCTGATGGATGGATAAAAGAGAAAGTTCTTCAAAGACTTCAAGTGAAATTAAGTTACTGAAAATATTTTCTTAGGCTTTAGATGAGCCCCTTGGGGAAATTTCTAAGCAAAGCTTGTGATGTCTCCATGTTCTATACAGGTTAAAAGAAAATTTAGAATTGAAGTTAATGCTCTTTGAACCTAAAATCAATACAAACTAGGAATAACACAGCAGTGAAAAGGGGATTTTAATTCAAAACAGAAAGCAGAATGCATCCCTGGTCATTTTAGGTTTAGAAAAATTAATTAACTTTGACAGAACTACAAGTGAGCTGGCTCACTGCATGTCTTTCGAAGTCCAAGACAATCTTCTTAACAATCTGCTTAGTATAATTGGAGTAAATGGAGAAATACATTTGAAAATGTCAGAATCACAATCGATATAATTGACCAGAAAGGGGGAACAGCTTTGTTGCTCCTTTATGCAGCCAATAAAAGGCTTTATTTTCATGAGACTATCACAGAGAGTTTTAAATTTAAAATTATAAAGAATATGTTCAGCAGCATGCAGAAAGTGAGATGGAATCCCATTCAATTCATGGAGTCTCACTACAGATAGAAGTCTTGATGATAGACTTTGAAAATAAGGTTCTTGTCCCAGTGAGACATTAACTGATCTCAATTACCTTAAAGATAATTAGTGTTAAGGATGATGCAGGTTAATAGTTTCTGCTGGAGTACCATGGCTTATTTCCCTGCTACTTGAAAAAATGGTTTTGCATTTTCTTTATACTGAAAATTAGTCTTGTTAAAATTCCTGCTTGGATGAGGAATGAAAATACAGGATGAAGACACATGAAGGGCTCTGACAGTCATGTAGTGAGTTTGAATACAGATTAGAAGAAAACTGCTCCAAAATCAAACCTAAAGTTTAATTTTATTTTTTCAGCATATCCCCAAGTTTGGTGGAGATCTTACTTGTTTCTTTCTAGGTAAACTCCAATTCCATAATAGATTTTTTTAGTCAGATTTTGATTTTATTTTGAGTAGCTCACTGTCTTGGTTTGAGGGGAAAAAACCAAGATGTTTACTCTCAAGAGGAGGAGGGGACTTCCTCCTCAGATAATCA
>JAWWLZ010000001.1:9595749-9613682 GCA_035041345.1 Poliocrania exsul
TTCTTTGTTAACCACTGGCGAGGACAGTTAATGGCAGGGGAGAGAATTTACATAATAATTCCAAACTACAACACTCACATTAATAATATCTATTTTGGGGGAAACCCTTGTGCACAAAGTAAAATCAAGCTATGAGAACTCTTCAGCTGAACTCCTTAATGTCATCTTTGTCATCAAGTGTATTGGTTTCTTCTTTTACTAAAAATGTGCTAATTTTTGACACATTTTGAGCTAAAAGCTCAAAATAAAAATAAAAAGTGGCCAGTAACACAGAAGAAAAAAAAAGGTCTGTAATATGAATATCCTTTGGTTCTTTTCATATAAGTTATTCATCAGTGTTTGGTGGTTTTCTACTTGTTGCTGGTTCCGTTAGAAGGCAACATTTATTACAATAATCACATTTCTTTGAAACAAATCTCATTTTACAAAAGCATCAAAACCCACAGAAATATCACCAAAGCTAACTTGGGGGTTGTGCCTTTTTTTTTTTTTTAGGTGGTCGATTATTTTGTTTGTTTTGTTTTGCTGTACTTTTTGGGTTTTGCTTTCTTTTTGTTGTTTTGTTTTGATTTGAGTTATTTTTAGGGGTAGGTTTGTAGCAGTACAGTCTCCAGAAAGGTCTTTTTTGCTGTTTGTTTGTTGTTTTTGTTTTGTTTTGTTTTGTTTTTCTGCAAGGGATCCTCTGACTGTAGCTGCTGCATCTGCCATTTCTCTGGTGTGTCTGTGCACACTTAGATGCACATTGGCAAGAGAATTCCTTCTTAAATGTATCAGAGCTGAAGGACAGCCAGTATGTCCACGAGCTCAATGAGATGTTATCCAACCATCAGACTGACACAGAAAATACTGAGAAGTGAAACAAAATTGATTTCATTGGTTATTTTGTCTGCATGGAGAATATGATAATGCACAAGCAAAATTCTCTCCCAAAGCCCAGGTATTAATGAAATTAGGACACAGTTTATGAGCAAAGTCATTGAAATACCTACACTGATCAGAACCTGAGGCATTTGTCTTTTCTATCTGTGATAGATATGGGGACAAACTTTGAAGGCTTTACTCAAAGCTTAGCTGAAACAATGAAAGCCAGGAACTGCTTCTCTGGAAAAGTAGCAAATCAAAAACCTCTATAGAAGGCTGTCACATCATGCCAGTTTGCACACCTGGTACCCTATAGGTCTTCAGGTGTGCACAGAAGCAAAAAGATGGGTTAGGTAGAGAAGAACTTTGTGGAAAATTACATTTTGCACTGACATTTCTTAGAACTGAAAACAAAAGTGCCTTAATTTGCTCCCCCACCTGCCTTTTTATACCTCCATAATTTTCTTCACAGTGAAAGATAACAGTGGAGTCCCTTCCCCTTTGCCTTCCCCTTCTCTTTTTTTCCACAATTATGAAACTGTTTCAGTTTCAATGTCATCCTAAAAACCCACATCTTTTTTGATCCCACAAGATCTCTTTATCAGTCTCACTGTTTAATCCTTCTGCCCAAGTAGGCAGCAGTATCAGAGACTTTCCTCAATTTTGTACAAGTTCAGAAAGCTCTTGAAGACTTGGAAAAACTATAAAGGTATGGATACAAGGAGCTAAAGTTTAAAATAGCATCTCTGAAGTGTAGGTCTGCTAAATTAGTGATCTTTCATCAGTTATTAACCTGAGTTCAGGAAGAGAATTCATAAAGTTTTGAAATACCAAGTACATGAAATGAATGTTTGATATATGTATTCAGCTGCTGAAACTTTTCAAAGTATAATCCACAGAATAATTCAGAGAATTCCCAGTGTCCCTAGTGGCAGTGATGGCATTTTAATCTTTGATGAAATTAAGGACATACACAGGCCAATTCTTGGGATATTTAATTGCCAGACAGCTATTAATCTAACATTTCTCAATGCCAAATGAAATGGAAAGATGTAATGCTATAAGTTTTTTTCCACAGAAAATGTTATAGGGGTAGACATAAAAAATAACAGCTAAGAGAACTATAAAGAAGCTCAACATTTGTATTGTAAGATCTTTACATACAGCCTGACATCCTGTGGCAAAGGTACCTCAGCATCATTTCTCATCTGCTAAGTTCAGGTGGAGCCTCCTTATTGTAAACCAGGAAAATCACCAAGGTGTGATTTCCTTTTTTTAAAATATCTCCTCATGTGCCTGACCCCAGAGCTGAACCTCCTAGAGATTTCTATTCATGATCATTGATATATTTTCCCAGAGTTTTTCCCACTGGCTATAGGATATAAATTACTGTCTGCCTGTTGGTTCAGTCTAAGTAAAATAGCATGTGTGAACAGCAATGGTTAATGATGAGCAGATGTTTGGATCTCAAACTATGACATCTTTCTTAAGAAAGTGTTTGAATACAGACCAACTCTAAAATCACCTCCCTCTGTAACTCTGGGCAGACAAAAAATAACCTACTACAAAACCTAAACAAATAAAACACCCCCGTGCATTAATTTTGTCTCTCCAGTTCAGGCAATCTAATTTGAATTTTCAAAACTTCTTAAGCCCCCATGGAAGCTAGAGGACAAGTAAATCTTCAGTACATTTTAAATTCAGGCTATAAATACTTGAATTTGGTGATTGACCATCTTAGGCTGAAAAATGAATTGTTGAAGAACAACAGAGGAAGACAGTCAGGCAGTATCTAAAGTACCTTCTGCTCATGGGCTCGAAAAATACAGCTACATATTTTATACTGATTCTGTCTTCTTCTTACAGAGAGCAAACAGAAGGGAACTGAGCAGAAGAGACCTGGGCATATGAATAAAGAGTAGCTCACACTTCCCCAAGATAAGGGCAATGCAGGTGGGTAGACATGAAACTCTACAAAAGTGTTCACTTTAAAAGGCAAACACAGAGTTGCTCACCTGAAGGAATCAGGCAGATTTGGGAGTTAACATTTTTCTATGAACTGTTTGAAGTGATTCTCTTTGGAATAGTTCCCAGGAAAAGAGAATAGTTCATGTATCTAGAGAAAAATGCAGCTTTGCACCCAAAGAAGGGATAAACCCTCTTTTTTTTCCAAGCAAAAGTTGTGCTGTGCTGCACAGAGAGAAATACATAAGCCAATCTTACCATTGTTCCCTCTGCCTGTTTCAAAACAGACATTTCAAAATAAAAATCTGGCCAGCCTAGAACCTGACTCAAAGGTTGTCCTATAGAGAGAGGTAACTAAGTGTATTAAGATGTGAATCTGCATGGTAAATGGTTATGATGGATGGTGTGTGCCACTACAATCAAAATCCCTTCTCACTCCTGGTATTTTAAATGAACACAAGCATCTCTGAACACATAGGTGACCTTAAGAACTGTTTGCCACAAAAGAAAAAAATTATGACAACTCTTGAGCCTGCACCTCCGATCTTGATTCCAAGAAATGTGGCATCATTATGTATTCCATTTTATTAAAGAGTAACCAATTCTGATATTGTCACTCATCCTAACCTGTAAGAACAGTCTTAGCTGAAAATAGTAGCCTGCCATTTTTACATAGTACAGGACCACCAGTATTTCTTGCTTGTTTTGTTTTGATTTACACATATAAAATGTTTCCAGTCTTTAATAAAAGTACTTATATCCCATTAAAATATTTCTAATAATGGAAGCAGAATGTTGCCAGTTCAATTCCTGCTTAACATTTATACTAAAGTGTATACTATACTAACTGGTCTGAGGTTTTAATTTTGGTGTAAAAGTCTAATTTGATTCTCAATATAGGTGTTGACACTATTATTCATAGTTAAATTAAAAGTTCTAATAGTCGAAAGCCAGCGAACATAACAAAGCTTGTTGTTGATAGTTGCCCAGCTTGCTAGAATATGGTTTATGTATTATGGGATTGTTATTGAATATCTTTTGTAGTGGCATCTAAAACATAGACTACTATTAAAATAATTTAAGTATAAAGTACCTCTCACCCTGAAACTAATTCTTTAAGAGGACATAATAAATAAAAGATTATGCAGGAACAAGAGTCCATTTAGAGTTGCTCAGGGTTTTTTTCCCCCAAACACTGAGTTTCACTGGGAAAACCTTTTATATTTCTCTTCAGACAGTGGAAATTATAATAAAAAAATTAAGAAGAATGACAAATCAACAAGATAAAAATGCAAACCCTTACAAATAAGCCATCTCATTTCCAGATAGAGAAGATTCAGAAAGCTAAGCTGTTTTCCTCTCAGGGGTCTGAAAAATGAGTATTTATTGCAAAGTGTTAAACATCCTCTGCATTGAAAGCTATGGATTGAAGAGGATCTTCAAAACTGCAAGGAAATGTAGTCAGAGCACCTCTAAGAAAAAAGAAGACTTTTGAAGGACTGATAGTTCCAGAAAAATGTTTCCTCTGCTGGAAGAACCAATTGCTATTTGAAGAAATCACAAAGTTATGTACCATTCAGTTAAAGAAATATAGAGAGTACCAAAATGTATGATGAAACACCTAAGAAGGGCAGCAATCTTCAGAATACAATCAACTCTGACAACTCTTAATATTGTACATTTTTATTGCTTTTGATCCCACAAACATTACATAGGCATTGTGAATGACCACATCCCAACAGAAAGGGTGTGATTTCCTTGAGACTGAACTGGTGGACAACTTATGCAAGCCATGTCCACACTAAGAGCCAACACGTTGGCTGAGATGTTCTGGTCAATAATAGTCTAATCAACAATGTTATTAACACTGCTGTTAATTAAGAAAGCTAAATTCATTAAATGTATTGTCTTCCAGATTTTAATTCCAATGCCCTCTTCGTCTAGAAAACATGAAAACAGTGTTAAAGAAACTTAATACAACTGCACTCAAGCCAAAGGACATGATAGAAACTAAATGGATTCCTTTGGGGTGAGACTTCAAAGCAGCTCCTGAAAAAAATGTAGTCCAACTGAGTCTAAATACGGAATTGTAGCTCTGACCTTTAGATGTGAATTTCTATGCTTTTATTTTAGACTTAACATTCTTGTAAGGGAAGAACATGTTGGACATGTTTTGAGGTCAAAAATAAGCAAAAAGTTGGTATCTGGCAATCAAAAAGAGAAGCCAATAAACCCAAAATTAAAAATAAATAATGGTGACCAGAAAATATACAGTACTATAGCTAAAGGATATGTGTCTCTTCTGCATGAGGTGATCAGGGAACTGCATATAGCCCAGGATAACAGGTTTATGTCTTGCCAGAAAGTTACTTTCAGCTTATATCATATTTCCATATGATTCTGATGTAAATATTGCTCAACTTGATTTACAAGGTTCTCCTGGATGAAATAAAGGTAAAAATAAACTCTATGGAGAAGGAATAAAGAACTGATCAGCATTGCTCACCATGACTTACTATGCCAGTGTTTTTCCTTAAGCAGGAGAAGTTAAAGTACAGCTATTTGTGCTGAGGTCATGTGCCTCCCATTTGAAATCTACCTTGATACCGGCCTTATAATAATAATCTATTGACAACAAATCCCAATTTCATGGGAAATTGAGTACTTGTTATCACTTAGGTTTTTTTAAAAAGCTTTTACTTATCAGCTGAGTGAAAACGTTGTAACAAATATTTGTACCCTTGCCAGTACATTTTGTTGTAGAAAAAACCAAATAATTTTTAACCTATCATTTTCACAGGAACTCTATGTAGAGTCACTATTTAGTAAATAGTTCTATGAAAGGGAATGCACAGTCAGCTGATCAGTTACCACAGGTACAAATTAATTTATTCAAACTACAGAACTGAGGGGAAAAAGCTCCTACTTCTCACATCCTCATGGTTACCTCTTCTTGTTCTCTTTTAAAAGATGAGTTGAAATTGGGCTATAGGAACTGTCTCCATGAAACCAAATAAAAAGGTGTGGAGGCTTCATGAACATGACCACAATTAAAAAGCCACTAGGAGTTTTAAACATGTTGAGTGATTATTTGTTTTCCTAGAATTTTGACAGACTTTACAGAAGATGCAGCTTTGCTCTAGTGCTGCTTTTCTGTTCAGAGTGAAGGAATTTCCAGCTAATCTCTTAATATAGAAACTATCTTGAAATTGCTTTATATCAGTTATGTTCCCCTTGTCTGTTAAGTGCAAACAAATACCCAGATCTGTTATTCTCCTGTGATTTCAGTTGTGTTCTTTGGAATGACATGCCAGCACTGTGAGTGACAGATCCACCCTCTGGTAATTTGTCATTGATAGATTATTCTTTAATTAAAGTTTCAAGATGGATTTTCTTGTACTTGGGAAAAGCAGCTTTACAGTTTTATCCGGAGACATAAGGTAACAGCACAGATCTATAAATAGATGTCATTTAGCAGAATGAAAAATAAATACATGTTTTTATATATTGCATTTATATAAATGTTTTTAATACATACTTTTATGTTATATATCTAGAGAGTAATTTTTAATCCCAAAATTTAAATTTCTTGGACTAACAATACTGATGCAAATCAATATATCTTTCAGGAGGTTTGTGTTGGGGTATTTCTGTTCAACACACTGCTATCTGATTCCATGACTTGTAACATTAATAATGAAATCAATCAAGTGCCACAAAAGTGAATTGAAAAACTACCATGGCCAAATTTGAAAACAGAATTAAGAACCACAAAACTGATTAACACTGTATAACCTTGAGACCACTTGAACTCCACAAAGGCTGGAGTTTTTTATTTAGAGACAGACTCATGAAACTGTTTTTAGACTATGACAGGGTCAAGCTCATCACCAAACGAGATGCCAGAGGCACTTGTTTAAAAGATGGATGCAGTAGGAGAAGTGAGGCCATGATTTACATCTGCCTAGCACAGAGGAATTTGAACTCATTTCTCTCAAAATACTGCACTTACCACCAGGCTATCAGGTATTTATATTTTCATTCATGCCTTTTGGAATCATGCAAGTGTGCAGGAAAGAATTCAAGACAAAGCTGTTCAGGAAGCAAACAAGCAAAAGCCGTCCCAAATGTGTAGCTGCTGGTTTACCTCACAGAGATGTCACACTGGAAACATGTGCAGGGCTCTGTGCATGAGCCATGAAATCTTCCAGTGCCTCTCATAAGCTGTGCAAGGTCTATGTTAAAGGTCATCAGGAAAAATGGGAGCAAAAATCTTGTAATTCTGATGGGATCAAGGAGCCTTTGCTAGTCTGAGTGACTTCTGATTGTTCAGGGAGCACTGAAATGCCAGCATCCTTTCCTGAATGTAACACTTCTTAATTCCAGCACCAAGAGGGTCTGCCTCAAAAATAACCTATTGGCTGGGGCAGGTTCTGTTGGAATCTCCCAGGACAAAGTCTTAGTCAATGTGAGATATCCAAACTGCATTTTATATAGTGTATATTGATACTAGATATGCAATCTGAATATATCCCACTGCTGAACTGATGTATGTTGGTTTTTTTGTTCATAAAACTAAATTTCAATGGATGATTTTCAAAAACAACCAAGAAAACAAACAACCATTCAAATGAATAAATAAACAAAAGCAAAACAAAGGAAGTGATACAGACTTTTTTCAAAATAAGGGGCTAGGTGACCTAAAAACCCAAGAACATGGTGATTCCTCTGAGTTCTGTGTTTGCCCAGCCATCCCAGCCAAGCGCTTCTAGACACAGCAACATTTTTCCAGTCAATTCATTTCCAAGTAGCAGCCAGCTTTCTTTCTGCCTTTTTTTTTTTTTCTTTCCTTGCCTGTCGCAAGGTGAAGAGTTGGGAGTGAAAGGGCTGACAGATTTCCTCTTCACAGACAGGTGTGATTTAGGGGTATTATTTCTTTTTTCAGTACACTGTGAATCACGCAGATTTGGAGTGCAAGAGCTGCACAAAATGTAATGAATCAAAGCCTTAATAAATATTTACATCACTAGTGTAAAACCAAATAAACTATAAGTCCAAAGTACTGTAACCTTTCATTAAAAAATGCAAACTAAACCCCACAGGACATGCCAGCTTCTCATACATCATATGAAATCCAACACAAACATTCAGGAACAGTAGTATGCTTTGCAGCATTTATTAAACTTGCTCCTTTATCCTCCCTCCCTATGATTCCTCTAATAATGTATTATGTGGCAAAAGATTATTGCGTTTGTGTTGGCTTTTTTAATGAAAAAGTCACAAAATATGTGCCGTGGAGACATGAGAAAGTCACATAGTTATTAGGAGAGAGTATGGAACCTGTAATGCAACACAACACAATGTAATTGCTGTGCAAGTTATCTTTCCTTACTGATTTCTGTCAAAATCCTAATTCATATCTTGTTTCCTTCCATCTTCATTCTGCAGTTTTATACTACATAGAAAAGGTTCCATTTCTCAAAGTTAATAAATAACTAGTGATTAATAAATAACTACAGCATGCTTGTATTTATTAGTGATTATTAACATGTATTAATGAACTAGTTATTAAAACATATATTCATCTTTCCCTAACCTTTTAATTAAAGTCTGATTTATAAATAATCCCCAAGAAATTACCTATTTCAATTATGAAGTAGTCTTAACTCTCTAAGGTGTTTATGATTTCCAGAATTCTACAACCATACTCACTCTGGTTTGGATATCAAAATATATTAAACACATATTCTCAAATATTTTCTGCTTGGTTTCCTTTGTCTGCTTAAATTTCTCCTTTTCACCATCCTTTTTTGAACATTCATTGTAGTTCTTCAGCCAAAGGCCCCACTTTAATTTACACTGGCTACCTTATCCAGAAGTCATTCCATTCTGGTGAGACAATATCTTTTTGCTGGAGACTGAAAAAAAAGAGGGAAAAGAAAAGAGAATAAAATTAAAAATGTGGTTTAGATTATTGGACTGTTGCCAGCAGCACAAAATAACTTATAACCTGGTCTGGTAGCAGCCTGAAAATGCTAGGTTATAAGCACAGTTTTAACGTTAGAAATTTGTCTGAACACAAGTTTATATTCATAAAACATACATGATCATGCTCAAGATGTTTTAAATCTTTTGCTTTAACCAGTGAGCAGCAATGCTTAAGTCACCCTTTTCTTCATGTGCACTTTTAAGACATGCTGCATTGTAATTACTGCTTTGCTACTGCAGTGTACTTCAGGGAATTGTAACTCACTGAACAAAGGTAGCTTGCTTTTAGTTGCTGAACAGGCAATTAGCTTTTCCCCAAAATGGCATGTTCATGTCCCAGCAGCCCCATGAAGCAAGGAAAAAAGTCTATACATCATATCTTGAACTCTCTCCTGTTTCATAGACTCTGAGGTTCCTTTCACACATACTGCTGATCTGCATTTGTCAGTGAAAAATCAGAATAACAAAGCAACGTTCCACTCCCTCTTGTTACTTGTCCTATCTTTCCACCAAAGAAAATTTGCACTGATCAGTTGTAGCAATTGGGAATATTCAGCAGAGAGGCTGCCTCCTCTTTCTTATCTTTTTTCAAGGGAAGTACTGGGCTGTGCATGCTTGGGTAGAATGTATCCTGAATCTTGGCATTTGATCCAGTAGCTCCCCAAAATGTCACAGTTTTGACTCTCACCATTTAAAATTGATTTCTAAAACAAATGTAGGAAGGTAGTGGCATAGCTTTCACCCCATCTGCTTCGCTTCAGGGAGCATCTACATGTCCTTTTCCTTTTGCCGATGGTAAAACTTCCCCTCTTAGCCTTCCTTTCCTCTCATTCTTTTCTTCATCTTTTCATAAGATAGAGGTTTTAGATTTATACTAAATATATAAAACTACCAATCATCCTTCCTTGTTCTACAGGATTGGTAACCAAGACACATGATGCTGTTGCAGCAAACAGGATCTCTTCTAGGGCCTACAGTCCCATGGCATTCCTCAGTTTCACATTCTTTGTAGTTTAAACAACTTCAGAACTCTTACTATGGAAGGAATAGAATAGTTTTATATAAGTGGCCTCCAGATTGTCCTGACTTGCCTACACTGTGGACAAGGATTCCTATGAATTTGAGGTCAGCTTTGGCACATTGACCTTAAGCAGAGACTGGATCACATCTGCATCCATGCAGCCTTTTGCTGTCTACTGTGGAACACTTCAGAGGCCTTAAATAAGGATTCATCTTGCTGTAAGGGAGAATTTTTAGTGAGAATGATGAACCACCTGAACACTCTCCTCAGGGATATGGCAGACTCTCCATCACTGGAGGTCTTCCAGGTGTGATTGGCTAGGGTGCTAGATAATCTGACCTAAGATCTTTTTCCTATGAAAGGCTGAACAAGAGGATCTTTCACCCAACTTGGGCTGTTCTATGATTCCATGATTCTAGGATTCTATGAATAGCATATCTCTGTGAGGTTGCAAAGGGAGAGTTGGCAGGATTTTGCTTTCCAGTTTCATACTTCTACAGCTGTGCCCTAGAAGATGAAATATATAATAGCTATTTTGTACCCTAAATTGTGCAAACAGAATATTAAAGTGCTCATCCCCACAGAATAAACATCTTGACCATTAAATTTTTTAGTCCCTCAGCTAACCTTTTTTAGTTCAACAGCTTAGCAGTGTTTCTCATTTTATTATGTTAATGTCATTTAATTTTTTTCCTAGTTTTGGTCTTTAATATTCTCTATGGGAAATTCTTCCTATATTTTAAGTGCAATTTTATCCATTGGCCCCATATTTACTCAGTTAGCCTATAGCATGTTAGACCAGAAGACTTGTTGTTCTCACTCTCTACAAAGCCAGGCGTGCATCACAGATCATTCCCCATTGGTGACAGGTCTAAATTCAAAATAGCATAATTACTCAACACAAATGAAAAAGCAGTTTCTGAGATCAGCTTCCTGAATTTTCTGAAAAGAAAGGGTTTTTTAAGAGATGGAATATCGAAAGGAATGTTTCAGGGGAAACTTGTGATTCTGTATAACAAAAATAATCATGCCACATTAACAGAAATCTGTTGTGCAGGGCTATTTCAGTGTGCTGCCGCAGATTTGCAGGAGGCTCAGATGACAGCAAACAACTGCTGTCAAGAAAGCAACAACTCCTTTTAGACTCTCTGCAAAGTGCTGATGTGTCCACAGATTCAGTGAACAAACAACTTGCTTTCTGTAGAGCTGAAACAAGCTGTGTCAACAAGACAGAATTTGAATTATTACATGCTGCTGTTACATCTATAGAAGCAAAAGAAGGGAGTAGATGATTACGGCACAGAGCTTGTGGTTAGGGAGGGAGTAATAGTAGCTCTTCAGCCTTAGTTGTTGATAGAAAACATCTGCTTCCCTTCCCATCCCCATGAAACAGGCACTAGAGAAATGTCCCCGGATGGTATCTCTCTGATCTGGGTCATTCCTCTCTTTGGAAGTCTTATGAAACATTTGGATCCACCGAAAAATCATTAAATACCAGAATGGAAGGCAAGATAAGAAATCTGCTGCCTGCGTTTCTACATCCTGTCTGCAATGTGGCATAAGGCCTCTAACACTGTAAGAATTGATGCCACAGCCCCTGTTACTGCAGCAGAGAACACAAGCAGCCCTTCATTCTTCACTGGGGCAGGAGAGGGGGGAATCCAGATTCCTGTGCTGGTTACATCAGAACCCAACAGAGCCCGAGTTGATACTATTCGTCTTCAATTCCAGCACATCAAGCTCAGAGGTTAACTAGCCCCACATAACAAGCAGGAGGTCAATGTTACACATGTTGAGGGATTTATTTTCTACTGATTATAAATATCCTTTTTTTTTCAGCCCCAATCACCTGTTTTCTTTTCAAGACTGAAGTTAGTTCATACTCTTCAAGGTAAACCACACAATGTATCACTGTGCAAAAAATGTAAGGAATGTGATGCAAAAGAGTGATTGTTTTGCTTAGCCACTGTATTTTCAAAGTTTGTTTCCTACATATTTAATCTACCATACAAAAAAAAAAAATGATCCAAGTTGTGGAATAATGATTGAAAGAGAATAAGGATATTAGAGAAGAAGCAATTTTTCATTTTGAATCCAAATTTAGCCAAAAGGGTGGCAGGATTGATTTCATGGTCTCATGAAGCAGTGCTCACAAAGGAAGAAGTGGGGGCTTTCCATCTAAAGAATTTCTGATTTCAGAAAATGTGAATGCAGGAACAGTTCCCCAGCCAGTGTTTTAATCATTTAGAGTCTGAAGAGGGATATATTTGTATATATAAACTATATATGAACATAAGCATAGAGACAGAGTATATATTCTTACAAATAGGACCATTACTGAGTTTTATAGATAAGTATGCAAAAAGATAATAAGCCTTTCTTTTATGTTCCTTAATGATATACATACAGGAATCCTTTTTTTTTTTTTATTGTGTGAGTTTATATGTAATTAGTAGATAAGTGAGGTGAGGGAGATAAGAGTTTTATTTCAAGGTGCCTTTATTTTATGTGTGTAGAATGTATCAGGGTTAAAATGCCTGTATATAATTGAGCATTTTATTCACATTGTGTGTGTGTCAGATTGGTTACTATAATTGTGTTCAAGTCTCAAAGGAACTTGGTTTAAAACCTTTCAGGACTGTAGTAAAATAAAGCAGGAAAGCAAGTCTTAAAAGTTTTCTCACATAATGGTGGACAATATGATAAAACATCTCTTCACAGCTAAAGCATCCAGCCATTATGCTTCATAAATCCAAATCTGTATTACTCACATTTATTTACAATATTTTGGGAGAAATCTGGCTCCCGACCAGCAATACAGTTTAAAAAGCAATAAATGTCAGAGAAAAAAAAATCCCTTCTGTCATCAAGTGATAAAAGAAGGAGCTTGCTAAATATGTGGTGATGAATTCAAATATTACTGGTAAGACAGAGCCTATACATAATCTTGGAAGAGAAATTCTAGAGATGAAGAGATACCATAGTACTCACTAGCTGTTCTGTAAATAACAAAATAAAACACTACAATGAGCCATCTGCTTGATCTTAATGGAGACAATTGGAAATTCTCATACTGTATGTATTTATTTACTTTAAAAGGACATGATTTCTTTCCTTTAACCCTAAGCAATTAGGAATACTAATTAAAATTACTAAGGAAGGTACCAGAGGGGAATGGATTTGGAATAGCAGATTCTGAGTCTGTTCCTTGGTTTGTGAAACATCAATTTAAAAATACTGGTTTGCCTTCCCTGATATGCAGAATGTTTGGGTAAAGTAACAAAATTATTCCTCTAAATACAGACTGACCTCTCTTGATTCAATGGGACTATTTTTCACTTCTGTTCCACAACAGTGTTTTGGGGGCAAAACTCTGAGAAAATTACCATGTTTAAGGCTGGGGTTCCAAAAATTCCTAATGGCTATTCCTAAAGTATTGCTTGTCCAAAAGTAACTAAGAACAAAACTGCACTGATTGCTTGAATCCCTCCATAACAACATTTGTTCGTGTGTGGCAAGGAATGATGGAACTGCCTTTAAATGCTCTTTGTCTTTCAGATGGACTGCAACATACTGTCCTCTTCTCTTAAGGTATTCTAAACACCCATAAACTTTAAGTGGTCACCCAAATTTTAAAACATGGATAATAAAGGGCTTCTAGGATCCATCAGTATGGAATTTCTCTGCCTGTATTGCCTGCAGGGACCAAGTCAGTAAAAAAATTCTCCATACACCTATTTGAATACCTTTCTACCATTTAAATACCTTTTTCTCCTCTTCCCATCTAGCAAACAGAGTGAAGGGGGTAGAAAAATATAGAAATCGATGGGCCTCCCAGTTGGAGTGAAGAAATTCAATTTGGTTTCTGTTCCTCATTGCCACAGGTCCTACATAAGGCTGGGGAGGGGCTCTGTGTCACAAAAGTGTCAACATGCCATTACTGCAGCTATCCCAGCCATGTCACACAAAGCTCTTCCTGCCATGGACCTGCTGGGATGAGCATGCCTACTGCCAGGGTTGCAGGAGGAAGTGGGGATCTGAGGAAGGACAGCACCTTTTCAGTTATAGTCTTAGTAGCATACATGTTATTACCCCACTGAAGTACTTTTCTGTCTCTACATGGAGTTTTAGAAAGCAATATTCTTTGCTGTGATTATCTTGCCTGCATCCTACAACAGATGGTGTCTCATCTTTGGATGAGACAACAGGGCTAAATGATAGCAGAACATCCCTGACTTGCTACAGACATAGTATTTAGACTACATAAAAGCCAGATCCTAAGGGGGAAAAGCAGAAAACTGTGAATAAATGCACTCAGCAACTAGCCACAGGACTTCCTCCTGAACATGCTGGACAACCTCAAGCATGGCTGTCAGATTTGACAAGCTCTGTTTTGATGTGGATTGGTTTGGAGATTGCACATGAGGCAGTTACCCTGCTGAAATGATTTTAGTGTGCATGAAATAATTCAATGTTCATAAGAGAGAATAAGAGGTCCTTAGAAAATGTAGTGCCATAGTAAAGGCAAGCCAAGACTGATATTCCAACATGTACTAAAACAGAGTAGCAAACACTTGAAGGAAAGCTTTGTGGCCCAAAATATTAAACACATTTGATGAAGGTAGAACACATCTATCTGTATTTCCTGCATTCAGATTGAATGTTTTTACTGTTTGACTGGTAGGGAAAGCCATCTCTTCATCTGTGTTTTATCAGGAAGAGCTGGATTTAGACATCCATTTCCAGTAGATGGGTCAAAAAGAAGAGTTCCAATCCTGCAGTGAAGCTCCAAACCCCAAGAGGAGTAAGTACAGAACAAAACCTTCTCTGCTGCACTTCCTATCTGCAAACTTATTAGGATGGCTGATGTGAGTCCTATCCTTTGATGCCTGATTTGCAACATACATATTTCAGGACTGTTGAGACAGCCCAGGAACAGAAGTCAGAACTGCAAATTCCCCCTTATTAGCAAAACTACTGATTACTGAGGCCATATTGATGAACATTTCAGTGCCTTATCTTTTGTGTAACTTCAGCCCTGTGCCACAAACAAGGCAAATGATGGAATTATGCAGACAAAACAATTGTCAGATTGCTAGCCTGCTATAAGATGGCAGGAGTATGAATACTTACAGGCATGCCTGATATTATTCCTTCCAATGAATAAGAGGACTTACTGCCTTAAGTACCTAAAAAATCATGAATATTTTCCAGTTATTTTCTTCTGTAAACAGTTTCTTCTGCTGTCACAGAGATAATATTGGTGGACAAAGGGAAAAATAAACTGTGCAGTAATGAATGTCAAGCTGGCTTTCATATGCAATCACACTCCATTAAGCAGAAGGATACACTGAAAAAAATATACAGCCCCCACAAGATAATATAAATGTCCATAACCAACAGGATCAAAAATCTGACAGCTTTTACACTGCCATTTCTGATACCATAGACAGGGCTGCTTTGACAGGCATTGTCAAAGCTCTGTCCCACAATAAGGGCAATAGGACAAGGAACTGGTACTTTGAATGCTCAGACATGAAAAAGCCATTTCATTTCCCTGGAGGTATTGCTGAAAGTCGTTAGAGAACACTGGTTACTTTATCACACTGGAGCCCTGAAGGATAATCCAAAAAGCAGACATGGGTTTGGAAAATTATCCTAGATTCCATAATTTCATCAAGGTAACTAACAGTCAGAGAGTTACTTGAAAAATCAAACTGGAAAATGATAGCTTTTACCATATGAAGTGATTAAACACCTCTAGTGTTGATAGGAACAGGGTTAGGTGGAGAGAGGAAGTTATGCAAAGACAAACCTAAATTACATATGAAAATCTTTAAAAGAAAATATTATGTAAAAATTTGGGTGGAAAAAGTTACTGTTACAGAATTGTTTCCAGTACCTAAATGCCAAAAGAATGTAGCCTTCTTTAAATAAAGAGGGAACATTAAAACAGTTAAAAAATATTTGGATTTATGACTGTTGATGTTTATTCTTCTTTTCTTCTAACAGATCATTAACTTAAAACAAAACACATTTCTGAGTCTGCCTTGGGCCACAAAGATACAAAGCCCACGGGAATAAATGAAAAGAGCTCTTTCAAACTCCGATGGATTGTTGTCTTTACTTTCTTCCTTTCTTTAAATCCACCAAAACCCTGTGGATTATTCCCCCTTTTTTTTTTCCAGTGGTGCAATAGAAATTTAATCACAAGTGAACATGAGGGAAGTGGTTGGTGACACCAAGTTCAGTGACTTGCTGCACCTTCAAATGAAAGCATTACACAGTTGGATATCAGAGCACTCTAAATATTAAATTATCACCACTGCTAGGGACATCTTTAAAGAGAAAAACTCTTTTCTGATCCTTCCTTTTTCACCTGTATTGCAAAAGTTGCTTGCTGTAGGAAAGATTCTGTCATTCTATTGTGCTTTACTATGCAATATTCAAATACAAAACATTTTTATGAAGTTATCAAAAATCTTCAAGTTATATTCCAAATTAAAAAACCCAAACAACAGAACCAAACAATCCCACAGAACTGTCTTTAAAAGTACATAAATACATGTACATATAGAAGCCTTTCCAGTCATAGAAGCGTAGCCAAGATTATTATTTTTAAGTCCTTTTACTTGGCATCAGTTATGTGTACTTTCAATGCTGTCTTCATGGAGGAAGATTTGGTTTTGTTTGCTTCTTTAAATTGAAAAATCCGTTTCTATTTTCCTTCTGGGAAAGATGGCTGGAGAACATTAATCTTTGAGCAGAGAAAAAATTATAGGAGAAGTAATAAAACCAAACAAAACAGTAAATTGTATAGAGTATACACCAAACACTTCTTTTCACCATTCCTCCTTAGACATAGAGAGGCCGCAGCTATTGAAAATGGAATTGAATTGAAATAGTGAAATTATTGATATGGTTAGAAAAGATGACTAAACTTATTCCTACACAGTTTATTGCATGTTTTCTTTCTTCATCCTCTGAAGGAATTGTTTCTGGACATTTCCATAGAGGACATCAGGCTCCAGTAACCTGTTGGTCTGCACCAACTTTTGGGTTTTGTTGGTCTGCTCTGAACCAGTTGATGTAAGCTTTTTTCCTAAGAAATTACACATACAAAATTTTCTCCTAAGTATTTTTCACTATTTCCTCTGCTTCCCTGAGTGTAACTACAGTCTTTTAGGCAAATCCTATGGCACAGTTCAACTAATACATTAAGATTGTCTTAAGTGTTTGCTATTATCAGAGACCCAACACATTTTGTCAGGTCTTTGGCAGAACTTGAAAAAATCCTAAATTGCATTGAGAAAGCTTTTGCTTTATGTGGTCCAAAAAGATCGAAAAGGCCTGTGCTGGAGTTGTAGTTTAATGTATTGCTAACATCTACTTCCTTTGTATGACTAGGCACGCTTACACTTTTATTTGTTCTTTATTACCGAAAATTTTAGTTCTTTATATTAACTATGTGTTACTGTCACATTTAATAAAGAAATCCTACATAAAAGAGCTTTCACACATGTAAGTTTAATGCTCCAATCTTCAGTTCCTTTCTCTAAAAGGCTATGAACCCACTTCTCTCACCTTCCAGGTGAAGGTTTGAATCAGTAAACTACAGGCTTGTGTGAGAGCAAATGCTCTCATGACCTCCTATTGTGATTGTCCCACTTTAATATTAAATATAATATTATCATTCCATATTTAGTAGACCAGAAGGAGAGGGTGAACAAGCACCTGGATAAGGCACAGGAAGTATGCTTACAGGCCTCCCTCTTGGGTCCTCACTATATAGGATTGTTTCAACAGGACAGATGAAGACTGAAGAGTATCACAAAGACCAAAGTTTAAAGTATTATATCAAGTAATGAATGAAAAATGTCCACAAGACCACCAAGAAGAAGGGAAATATTTAAATATCTAAACCTTTAAATAATGGGAAAGTATACTGTCACAGGTTGGCTTTTTTTTTACCAACCCTAGACTGCCTCTTCCCTCCCCCCAGAGCCCTCCCAGCAGAGGGGAAAAAAAACTGGAAAGAAACAAACTCAAAAGAAACTGAACTGAATTAAAAAAGAAATTATATTTTCTAACATTTGCA
>JAWWLZ010000001.1:9613782-9626857 GCA_035041345.1 Poliocrania exsul
GTAGAATACACAGCCTTGATCACCCCCACACAGTGCCAGCTGGTCCCACCTGCTAAACTAGGACACCTGGTTACTGAGGAAGCCATGGATCAAACCCATTACAGTATACTAATGGATAATCCACAGAGGAAGTGATGGTAAAAGTGGGAGGATATTTCTTTTTTACCTTGCTTGTCACAAACAAAATACAGAATTATCTTCTGAAGATGAGTCTCAAGTGGGAGAAGCAAGGACTGCTCAGTGTTTCAATTGTCTTTAAATTAGGCTAAGCATGTTCTCATAGTATTCACATAGTTACATTCTTAGTAGAAACCAAAGACAATTAGTTACCTTCTTATGTGAAGGATGTAGCTGAGTTGGAGTCAATTTATGTAAAATTTACACTAGGTAATCACAGGTCTAAGCACTCAAGATGACCAAAGGGCATGCGACAAAGACATACAAAGCCATGCCTATGTCACCACGTTTCAAGGTGGGCCAGCACAATGCTCTGGACTCCCAGATGCAGCAGTGCTCAAGGCTCCTGGCCCCACTGTCCAGAGGTGTTGAATGCCAGCTGTTTTGCAAGGCAGTGGGGATGCAGCTCCCAGCTTGGTGCCAGCTCAAGCTTCATCACAGCAGACATCAGAAGACCTGGAGAGGTTTTATGGATCTAGTCCAAGTGACAAGAATATAGATATTGGTCATGATACTTCAGTCTGAAACTGCAGTTGAAAATCTGAATAGAGACTGTAATTATGAGTTCAGATCACCAGAAATAATTGCATAAAATAAAATAAAATAAAATAAAATAAAATAAAATAAAATAAAATAAAATAAAATAAAATAAAATAAAATGTTTTGTGTTCTCTTTCAGTTGCTCTGTCAACTTGTGACTAAGCTCTCTAGCATCAGCCAAACACAGGCTGTATCCTCGATTTGAGTCAGTTGATTTGGAGGTCAAGATTAAGTCAACCATTAGCCTCTCAAAGGCTTCTTCACTAACCTCTTTAGACTGTCTAAAACCTTAGCTTGTGTGCAAAACAAGTGATCAGCATAGTAACAAATTCCTAAAGTAATGGAGAAGTAGCACCATATATTTAATATGTGTCTAGACAATAGCAATAGTGTTAGTTTCTGAATTACAGCACAACAAACAGGGGCATATACAGGTTAATTAGTAATAAAGTTGAACTATTAAAGTGGATCTCAGTTAATTCATTGGTTTTCAAAGTATTTTAGGCTAGATGGATTCTAGCCAAGGCTCCAAGCTTATGAAACAGTGATTCATGGTTAATAAGGGCAAATGCCCTAGAGATATGAATATTTGTTACCCCAACATGCTGACCTTTTCCCAAAGAGGCAGAAATTTAATTATCTCCTTTGAAAAGCACAATTATAGAAAAAGTCAAAACCTGATTTATATTCAGTTTCTGCATTTTTCACAGATAAATAAGAAGAGAGAAATAGAAACTGAAGGAACATTTCCAACTACCTGAACCTAAATTAATATATGTGTGCACGTGTATTTTGGGGAACAGATTTCTTCACCTGCTATTCATTCAAGTTTTGTCAGCGCTTTCAATTTTGGCTCACTTTAGCTCATAACCATATAACACAAAACCTTTCTTTACAGTGATGTCAAAACTCAGAAAACTACTTTATCTCTCTCTCTGTGTCTCAGTTCTGGTTGGTATCATTCTCTTCACTGGCAGGGCAAATAACAGGGCAGAGGGGTGAGTGCACACCCCCAGTGGCAGAGACAAGCGTGTGGGTGCCAGTCCCAGATTCACCACCAGCAGATACCATCATATTGCCACATTGGCAGGTCTTGCAGGGGCTGTTGCTTTAACTCTGGGTGCAAATGCCCAATTATACGTGGTTGCGGTCAGGGATCTAAAAATTAAATTCTGTGAGGGTTTATTCAAAGATGTATTTTTCATTTGTTTCTCTATACATGGAATTATCTGCATTAATTTTATTTCTTGTTCTAAGACTCCTCCAACTGCTAAAATCATGACACTGTGAAAATGTGCTGATTAAGTCAGCAACTGTCCATGGCTAAGGCATTGACATTAAAAAATAATAAAAAGCCTTATTAATTATAAGTGGCAAACAAGCTGAATGTAGATTAGCTGGCACACTTTCATCAAGTATGCTACTTAGAGAGTGATCTGAGCTCTGTTCTGCTGTACTCACACAGGACCTCTTGGGAACGTATCTCCTGTAAGATCATATCTTAATTTACTCTAGTAGTATTTTTAGCAATTTGATGTCTTCCTACCCCCTTTCCCACCAAAGAAATAAATCATATTGTGGTCATTAAGTAAACCCATTCATCCAGTTCCATTTGCTATAATTCTGCCTGCTACCGTGTAGCCTAGGGCTATTGATCAAGCATAGCATTCCATCCAACAGTGTGTATGTGAGCATGTGTTTAATTAGAAACTTAATTTATTGCAGTGATAGCATGGAAACTTTTAGACACAGGAATTTTTAGCACTTTTTTCAACTCTTATAAACATAGATTTCTTCTTTGATTGCAGACAACTTATTTCATGTATACAAAAAAGATTCCCATAATTAAAATTAATTTTGAAAATTTTTCATTCCTCTATTATTCATAACATTTTCTTTAGAGTTTATAAGCCTCCCAAAGACAGAAGCAAAAGTTATTTGTACCAGTGTATGTCTCTGCAATATCACAGAACCACAGACCCACAGGGACTGGAAGGCACCTCCAAACCCCTGCTCAGAGCAGGGTTACCACCAGGGGTTGTTGATGACCATGTCCAGTTGGCTTCTTAAAATTTCCAAGGATGGAGGTTCTGTAGCCTCTTTGGGCAACCTGTGATAGAGTTCAACCACCCCCACAATAACAAAGGGAAAGGTTCTCAGGTTGGTCTGATATGATTTCCCCTTCATGAATCCATCTGACTACTCCCAATCACCTTGTTCAAAAATGATTTTCCAAAGTGAGGCTAAGTGGCTTGCTCCCTGGATCCTCCTTCTTCAAGAGAGAGGTGGCATTTGTTTTCTTCCAGTCCTCTGAAGACTCCTTTGATCACCACAATCTTTCACAAATAATAGAGGATGGACTGACAGGGACAGGAAACAGCTGCTTCAGCAGCACCTCATAGCCCAGGGACTTGTGCATGTCCAGATTGTTTAAGTGTGCCTTCACCAAGTCTTCCTCCACCAAGGGTATGTCTGCCTTGCTCCAGGCTTGCTCTCAGGTGTCAGGAACCTGGGATTTCTGAGGGCAAAACTTACCAGTAATGATCAAAGTGAAAAAGGCACTGAGCACCTCACCATTTCCCAAGCCTTCTGTAAACAGGTCCCCTGCTCCATTTTTGCAACAGATCCACATTTTTCATGGTCTTTCTTCTTGTGTTGAATTACCTGTAGACACCATTTTTATTGCCATTCACATTCCTCATCAGGTCCAACTTCTGATGAGCTTTGGCTTTCCTAACCCTGTCTCTGCACATCTGGACAGTGCCTGGATATTTATCCTAGGTCACCTGTCCCTGCTTCCATGCCTCATACACCACTTATGTTTGGGTTTAGTCAGGATGTCCTTGTTCACCCATACAGGATTCTTGCCACCTTTGCAGGGCATGCAGTGGGCCAAAGGAACAGTGTGCTTCGCTGGCATCACAATTGCAGAGCAGCAACCCATTGTCATTTTCTGCCTGAAGCACTGATGGCTCTCACAATCGTTTATCTCAGGCACTGAAAGCCACATAACTATTATTTTTCCCCCTAGGAAAGCACCTCCTAGAGACTGTGAAGCCCAGCACTCTGCCCTCCTGCAGCAGGGCCCTCTCCTGTGAGGACACACAGCAGCAGTTTGCTCACCCCTGCCTTGCTGGCCGCAGGCTGTGCTGCTGGCAAGGGTTGTGCCAGCGAGGGGTGCCCATCTCGCCTGCCTCTGTGGGAGGGAGATGGGGCCAGGGCATGGGCTGGGGTCACTGCCTGCTGATCAGCTGAGCACAGAGATGAGCTGAGTGACAGCCTGAGCAAAAGCGTAAGTGAAGCAAACAAATGTGATAAAAGATGCTGTAAGGGCGGCTTGAATAATTCTGTAAAGAGAACTGGTTTGTCATTGGAGTGCCAAAGCCTTCAAAAATTCACATTCAAGGAATGAAGAATTTTCCTCATTTCTTGGTCATAAGACAGCATTCCAAGATCTACTACACAGCTAAAACTTAAGTCTAAAATAGGTGAATTGAGTTTTCATAATATTCTTCTGGATTTTCAAAATTAAACTCCATGATAAACCACGTCTCCTGCCCTCCTTCAAATGGGAACTTTCTCATTCCTTCCTTGTGAAAATCTTACTCATCGCCTATATTCCTAGTTATTTCCTTTTAAAAATCATTATTTTTCTAATATTTTTGTATCAAATATGACCATGCTTACTACAAGAACAGAAACAGCTCACTCCTCTTTTACAAGGCATCAGCTAAAGTACTTCTCCTAAGATTAAAGGAAAATCCATGATAGCTATGATTTGATTTGAGCATTAGCAAGACATATGCATAAAGATGTTAGCACAATTATCTAATATAGTACACACTAGTCTAATTTACTATTCTGTTTATTTATTTATTTATTTGCAACATAGACAGCATTTCATTGACTAATATTTCATTTTCAGTAACCATTAGATGCTGTCCAAGAAGCTGGCTAAGAGAAAAGCAGAGTTAACCTCAAGGTTCTTTATTGTCCCAAGTAACTGACTCCTGGTAACAGAAGCCACAGAACATGGAGGAAGAACTTGTTCTCCTGTCAGGAATACCTTTCAACCTTATTTTGGAAATAGTTGGGAATTACACCAATTCCTCCACATCCCAAGTTTTTCTCTGGACATTGCATCTTACTATACTGCTTCAAATATTAAAAAGAAACCAAGCAAAAAGGGGTCTGACTTCTAAAATTTTTCTATTTCATACCACATTATGTCCAGCAGTAATAAAACAACTTGGATGTGGCAAAGAAATGAGAAGTATCTGTGTGCTCTACAATAGTTTGACATTATTTGTCATCTCAGAATCCTGGAAGATCCATTTTTGTAGATGTTTAAGATTTTGTTTTTCATCATAGGTGTGCTGGTTTAAAGGTAAACCGACAGGAGAAATGAACCCAGCTCAGGAGAGATTATAAATCAGAGTTACAATTTAATAAAAAATATTACAATAAATACAATGACACAAAGAGAAGTTGCTTTTAACCCACAGAACCCAGAAGTGTAACCCAGGCGCTGGGGCACGAACACAAAGGGGTTTTATTAGCCCCTGTGCTGAGCCCCATGTGGTTCCCCTGAGTCCAAAGCAAAAGGAGGTAAAAAAACCTGTTGCAGATGATGGTTGCAGTCTGGTGAAGAGTGGTGTTCGCAGTTTGACTGAGAGTGGTGGCCTTCTCCTGTTGAGGTTCTGGTCCTCCTTTCAGTCCGATGAGTGGTTCCCTGAGGTCTTCAAACCCCAAGATTATGTACCCTCTGGCCCAGGTAGGAGCACCCAGTCTCTCACCCAGGGCGGAGAGTTCCACAATGGGTGATCTGACTCTGTGAGTTATGGGGTATTTTGGGATTGTTGCTGGCCCATTAGCAGACATGACACCTCAGGCTGGGTGTGCAGGTGCTAACGACTTCCTGGAGGGGAGTTATCACAGCTCCTGTCTCACAGATGTCTTTCACACCCAGCTCACACCCTGAGGAGTCAGGTGTGCCCTGGGCAGCTGCTGCAAATGGTCCATTGTTACGAGTTCTTGGGGAATGAATAGAGGGTGTGGAATACATAGCTTTGATCATCAACACAGTGATAAACTGGTCCCACCTGCTAAACTAGGACAATAGGGAAAAAAAAAGACTCACGCAAAACTTTGCACTGAAAAGTGCAGATATCCTTCTCTAGACACAGAAACGCAGTTTTCTACCACTAAACAGATTATGTCTGATGTCCTTCTACTAGTTTAATATTCAATATTTTCCCAAATGTGTTCCAGCTGCTGAGTTGAATTGGGATTTTTTAAGGACATATTGGAACACATATATACCTCTAATGTTTCCTCTCTTGTGTTTACTACCAGCAACAGTTGGAGCAACTTCTCTTCAGTCTTTGGAGGAGAAAGCTCTCTTTACCACTTGAGCCACTCTTTTCTGGTTTTCATCTCCACATGTCTAAGAACCGCAATTCAAAGAGTTCCTAACTGGGATAGAGACAGTAGTACCATGGCACTTTAAAGAACGACTCCTTCCCTATGATAGTTTGTGGTTTTATAAGGAAGACTGAATCAAAAACAATGTTCTAATGAAAAGGGTTACATGACCAGGACTCTTGTTTATGGAAAAGAAAAAAGGTTAAATTTCTCTTCCACTTTCCACTTTCTTACTGTATGACTTATTTTTCTTGCCTCATCCTCCACTCACAGGAAGCAACTCCATCACAGGAATATTTCTCCCCCAAGTCACCCCTCCAGGTTAGGTAGCAGCAACTCATTTTTTTCTATTTTATTCTTCAAATTCTTTTCTACACTTCCTCTGTTTCTTCTAATGACATTATATCTGTGCCAAAATTTTTGATTCCATAAGGTTTTTGCCTTCTCTGTTGTTACTTGCAATTAGCTTAACAACTTATCACTCATCCACAGAGGCTTTAAATAATTTATATTTCAGGTTTTGCTTTACAGTATTTCCTCCCAATCTTTTTGCAAATTACTTTTTTTTCTGTCATCCTCAAGAGTTCTTTGCTCATAAACACTGCCAATCTATTCTATTTAATACATTTCTGATTGTATTAAATTGGAACATTTATATGTTAATACACCTGTATTTGTATCCAAAACCCATCCCTAATGATTGCGGTACTTACAATATCCATTTTACTTAATAAAATTCAGTCTAAAGTTTTTCCTTGCTGAGTTGCCTGTAACACATACTGATATAGAAATGAATTCTACATGAAACTCTACTCCTCCTTATTAATGATTGAATAAATTATACAAATTAAAATTCCCTAGATATCACTGTAGTCACTAATCTAATGCTCTCCGCTATCTCTGAGTGTGCTTCCCTACCCTGAACCACAGGTGGTAAACACCTTTTTCTTTCCCCTCAATACTTCAATTTAAACTGAGTCCATATTTCCACAATTGTCTTCATTTTAAATAATCCTCTTCACAAGATGAAAAGAGTTATTAACTCACACTGCCACCTTTTTCAATTTTCCTTACCAAAAATTCTGATGCAGAGAATGCCCTCCAGATTCCTAATCTAATCACAGATAGCACACTCTACACAATAACAATTGACCCAGTGTTACCCTAAGTTTTTTAAATAGTATTAATAAAATAAAAATAAATACTTAACAATCATTATGAACAGAAAGACTATTGAGACCTTGTATAGCCTTTATGTGCCCATATGTTGTTTGTAGAGCGTAGGAACCTCAGCTACAAACCTGTGGTAAACTCTGGTAAGCACTTCAGAAAATATTGTTTAACTTGCTCACCCAGCAACTCTGCAAAGCTGTTGCAACAGCATTCTTAGTGTTGTGTTTCAATATCTGTGTTTTGTTTTCTGGGAAAAGCCATGTATCTGTCTCATAATGTTCAGCTGGAGACAGAATTTTAAATAGATAAATGTTTAAATGAGAAATTTAATGAAAAAATATTCATTTCTCTGAATTCTACAAAAAGGACATAGTGCTTCTCCAATATCCTCTGTTAATTTAAGTCAATATTTTAATGCTGTTGTTTTAATTTAAAAAAAAGCAACAAACAAACAAAAAACCAACCATGACAACCAGCCTCATCTTTGTCCTAACATCTGGAAACAACAGAGCAAAGTTTTTGGGCTTCAGAAGGTGACCTTCTTCTAGAACCCCATTCAAAACTCCCAATTTCTGTAGCAGATTCATTGCTATAGACATAATAAAGGGAATATAAAATTGAATAAAAGCACCTGTAAGCTGCCACATGTTGGAGACTGGTTACTTTTATATTTGCACACTGTCATGAAAATCACTGTTGCTGCTTCCCCTCTCTCTGCTGTTGTCTCACTGCTTTTCCCCATATCCTTGGGAGCGTGGACTGGAGCAACGTGCTGCTGATTGACTGTTCATCCACAGCTATGGGCAGACAGATAAGTTATTGAGACTTTTTTTAGGTTAGGAGCAATAATTTGAGCATCTCTCCTCCAACAGTTGTTAGTTCTCATGAAACTTGTAGAACTGAGATAATCTCTGTCTTTCCATTTAGTTAAAACTGACCCGGGGTTCAAATGTTAATCGAAACCAGAAGGAAAGCAGAGACATGGGGCAACATGCAAGCACAAACTTCCTTTTTCAGCAGACCAGGCTAAAAAGTAAGGAAAGTGAATTACCACTGCCCAATCCACACTTCATTTTGTGCCCCAGAGGGTACACCATGCCCCTGAAGTCAATTTTTCACATTCTTTTTCTAAATTTAGTAGTGTCAAAGAAAATCATGGGTGTGCTCTGATTACTTGGCTGCCAGTAGGAGCACTTCCTTACTGCTTCCCTCATAGGCCAAAGGCCAGAAATCTCTGTCGTAGTGTTAAAGACTTAACTATATGACCAGTCTTCATGCACCTGACCAAAACTAATGGACCTTAAAGGATGGATAATGAAAAATAACTATCAAACCCAGGCATTTATTCTCATTCACCAAAAATATTTTTCCTTTCCCTGTGAAATACCAGAATAATATTCTGGACAGTAAACTTTAAAAAGAAGTCAGATTTTTGCCTGTCTGAGAATGACTTGAAACTTCAGGATGCACAAATGAGAAATTGCGATCTGGAGAACATAATTTCTCAGACTTGTGCCTGTACATAAGTAAAAAGGCATTTGAAAGCCTGGGAAAGAAAAAAAAATACGTTTGCCTCAGTCTGACACTACATTGAGTGGCATAAGAACATGATTGCTCAGAGGAGCAATCTCTTATATTATTAAAGGAAAAAGTGCACAGAGTAAAGGTCCCTTGCATTTCTTCCAGAATATTTATAAACCTTTTTCTTTTCTGGTTTTTTGCTATGGCAGACTCTACACCTGATAAAAAGCCTTTCAAACTATCCTTTCTTCCTCTACCTCCTGCTACTTCAACATTTCTTTCAAGGTTTTATTTGGGACAGTAGTAAGTCTTCTGCTTTATTTTAAGGATGATAAAGTCTAGAAACATGAACAGAGTAACGGATTGGGACAAGGCTAAAACATCACTGTGTTCATTATAAATCCCTGGCTGCCAGTAATTTTTATCATTCCTTACCTCATCTTTAGCATCTTTTCAGATTTTTTTTCTTCTAGCTCTTCACTTTTTCTTCAGACTTAAAATACACCAGTGTTTTAAAATGATAAACAAAATTCCCTTTTATTCTCTTTTGCCCTCTAAAACTCATCTGATTGATATGCACTCATAAATTTACAATTATTTCTGATCTCCATTTTCTATATTCTTATCCATTTTTAAGCCATAAGGATCTTATTTTGAACTGTTTTCTGCAGCCACAACACTCAGAAACTTTCTTTTCTCCCTAAAATAAATGCTGACATTTTATCATGATCATAGGCCCTCAACCAATTGGAATTTAAAGAGAAATAAAAATGTTCCACAACTCATGGCAAAATAGAGTGAGCAGCACAAGTGTTCCTCCTATCCATCTTCAATGTGCTGAAAGAGAGACAAAAAAAAAAAAAGAGAAACAACCACAACATCCACCACAGAAAAGCACAGCTTGAAGAAACAGGCCAAATAAGTCCCATTCTCTTGAAGTGTTAGAAGCATCCCTCCTGTGAACAACTGTCTAACATGCACATGGTCCTTCTCTGGCAACATATTTTCCTTCTAGAAGATGACTGGTTTGGATTAATACATTTATTGTGTATTTTGTGTCTATGCTCAGAAAAAACTACACCCACATATTTATGTGTTACCATTATTTCATTCTATGAAAATCATACTGTTTGGAATTATTTGAATTACTAGTATTATTAAATCTTATCATGAAATACATTTGCTGTATCACTTCTGTCAGTAAGCCACAAGGAGGAAAGGGGGGGAAAAAATTTTCATGCATATGTTTTAGGGACGTTTAGTTCTTGCTTCTCATTGTCTCACTTTTCCTGACTCCGGACAGAAACTCGGCAAATGAGCACTGACTTGTTTAGCACCTTCCAAATGTGCTGAAATGAGTTTAGTCACAGCCCACACAATGCTATTTTTATTTACTGCAGTCCAAATCTGCTCCACAAGTGAGGGCTGTGGATCAAAGATCAGCCAGCAGGCAGAAGATATTTTATTTCCAAATCTTGGTTGTGGAAGAAGACAAAAGTTTTAAATTAGCAGGCTTTACGTGAAATACATGTAAGCACCATACAGGTGGGTTTTACATAAAATACATATAAGGAACATAAAATGGGCTCAATCAAACAGCAAGATATACTAATCATAAAAGTATGACAACAAATTTTGACAGTAAGGTGATTGTCCAGCTCTTACAAGGATTGTTTTGTAGAATATTGTTTAAGTTCAAGTCCAGATTACCTGTTTAGTTTTAGATTATGCCATTAAAAATAATATTTCCCTTAAACAGGCTATCTAAAATGCTTTTAAGACATGTTTATGACATATCTGATGATATAATAAAGTTCATTCAGTTCCTAAAAATATTCTTAAAGGGGAGTTTTTCACAGATTTTTCTTTTTCCAATCCAGGTCACACAGTGATACACGATGCCATTAGCAGGCCATCTTAGCCCAGTTTCTTCACCAGATGTACATATTTTTAATTATTCTTTCTTTGTCAGAATGAGTGACATTTTCCTGGTTGCTGTACTGAAAGTGGCAGGCGGTTGATAAAGTGCTCTGTGGACCTGTCCTTCCACACATCAATTCCTTGCAGTTGCACAGGTTTGCTTTTAAACATTATAATTCGGTGTCAGATGAGATGTATGCAAGCTTAGGGGACTTTTCAATAAGCCATAAATTCTGTGTGTGGTTCTTGATAGTGCTGTAAAGTTGGGGTGCCTTTGCTCTTTTCAGCTCAACATAGTGCTTTATTTTTTTCACATTCATCTAGAAGTTCATAGTCATAATTTAAAAGAAAACAAAAAAGAAAACCAACAAAACCCAGACTCAGAAGCTCAGCGGTTTTTTTCCTCTGCAATGAAATTTGTATTCTTCCCTCCAAACCAACACATGCACCAATCCTACTAAGGGTGGCAAAGTTTGTGCTCCTCTTGCTTTTTGTCTCTATCCTAATTGGGTAGAATAAACATTATATTACCCTGTGAATGCCAGAGAAGAAAACATTTTTGAGGGGAAAAAAAAGTGTTGGAAAGGAGAATGGAGAAAGTAAAGACTCAATGGGGTTTTCCTGGATCTTAGGGGACCTGCCCAAATTGGCAACAGACAGTTTAGAAACAATCTTAAAATTCTTCTAAAAAAAGGTGCAAGTTCAATATCAAGTACTAGTTGAGATCTTTTTGTAATAGCTCTATGTGTACACTTGTTCTTCTATGCACCTGATATTATAAGGGTGTGATTTACTGAAAGTTTATTTTGGTACACCAAGAAATGTACACATCCATTTAAACTTTAGCTCCTTGTCTTGACAGATGACTTTATACGTTTGCTCTTCAGGCTGGATCCTCTCTCAGACATATGACTGTGGCTCACAACTAATTTCATTATGGTGTGGATCCATTTCTATACTGCCCAACAGACAGTGAAACAAGCTGTCCCAGAAGTGGTATAGTTCTGTTAATGCAGAGCTCTGCTAAGGTGGCTGCCTTTAAGCCAAGTACTTATTTCATTAGGATTAACATAAAGACAACAGAAATGAAAAATCTATCACTTATCCATGTGGTTTATTAAACCTGTTAATCACCTTTGCATCACAACCTTGTGATTTCTCATGTTAATCCATGCAGTTATAGTTTGCACACATGGCTCTGGTTTTTTGTCCATTCTATCTATTACACAGCAGTTAGTATACCTAGCCTTTTTTTTCACTGGAAGAAATTATCAGTATAATCAAAGGAATCTCTCAACCTGATTTCCCCAAAATTTAACAAGTTGTGTTCTGTAATGTCTGTCTTAAAATATAGAGCTTTTTTTTTCTGTGGACTTAGCTTTATTTTCTCTCCTTTCTCTTTATCCTCTCTAACATTTTAATATCTTGCACTTGTTGGATCAAACCTGTGACAGACAATCAAACTAATATTTTTCAGAGGTAAAACTCAGTCCTTTCCCATGTTTGTAGTTCCTTTTGCAGCTGATGCCTCCCTAACCTGATGCCTTCTTGTCATGGCATAACTTTGGAAGTTCCACAGCAAATCCTGTCCCTTCTGAATTGCTGGCCAATAAAAAACAGTTTGAAATGAAGAGTGTATACTTCAAACCAGTACTGTAGCACTATTGAATAGCTCTCAAACAATTTTTAGGCCAAATAGAAATCTTTTTGTTTGATCTAATCCACTGATCTATTTTATGCAAAGCTTCTATATCAGTAAAAGCATCAATACATGTAATAGACTATGAAGTGGCAAGGCAAATTTTAAAAAGAGAGAATGAACTAGTCTCTGTACAGACTGAGTGATTTACAGGTACAGATACATTTTAGTAATATCACTAATAAAAGGTTTTCATTAATGAAATTTTAGTGTAGGAGCTGAATTTTACACTAGCTCAAATTCAGGAAATGTGTCTTCCAATAACAAACTAAAGTGCCTAAACTAGGAGAACCCTTGTTCTGTTCATGGAGAAACAGGTTGCCCAGAAATTCAGCCCACCCAAAATCTCACTCTGTATCTAGTCCTTCCTATGGTTAAAGTTACATCACTGACAGCACTTACTCCTCTGCAAAATTTGTGGGCCCCATTTACAGCGGTAGAGAGAGACCCATGACTATCCCATAATTTACTACCTTTCTCTTGGTTTAAAGGTCCATATCCACACTGAACGAGATCGTTATTCCTCCAGGGTTTAGTTAAGATGCTGTACTGGTTTTAAGGTAAACCAGCAGGAGAAATGAACTCAACACGAGAGAGATTATAAGTCAGAGCTACAATTTA
>JAWWLZ010000001.1:9641929-9652768 GCA_035041345.1 Poliocrania exsul
ACTGGTTTTCTCCTTAACTTTTCTTCTGCAATTCAACAAAAATTTACACAAATAAATGTCATTTGCAAATGCAAATGTGAGCGCAGTTAACTAAAATATCTGGAAAGTGCAGCCTTGCAAAGCAAGAGAGGAAGCTCTCAGAGGATGACACTTGTTCTGGGAATCCATCAACAGCCTTTCTGTAAACCCCTGGCAGGGGAGACAAAGAGAGTTTCATGTTCAAGGTGGAGAGGAATACCATGTCCAGGGCATGCATGCTCTGCCTGCACATGCCTCCCACTCCCTGTGTGCTCCAGGCAAGCCATTGACCAGAGTTAATTGGATGTTTCTTCTTGGAGACAGAGCTGTTTAAGAAAGCAGTTTGAGCCCTACAGTTGCAGGTTTTCTTGCTTTAACACTCAAAGTAGCAATAAGTACTCTCAAAAGCCAGTCATACATCTGGAGCTGAATCCCAAAGTAAGTGTACACTTTATACTTTCATCTCTCTGAAACAGCTCCCAACATCCCTCAGTTGCTGCACAGGCAAGATACATTCATTATTGTCTCTAAAGCAATAAAATATTAGAATGGTGATATGAAAGAAAAGCCCATCAGGAATTAATAACTTTTTGCTTTGGAGCAGCGTTTTAATGGACTGCAGTTAAGGAAAGCCTATGACCTTGTATTGACCATGGAAGATGAAACAAAATATTGAATTGGCAAGGGAGAGCTGTTAATTCTGTACTCTGAATAAAGAAAGATTCTGATGGACATACTCTATATGTTCATGTAATTACATAATAGTGTATTACTAAATACATAGAAGGACCAATCTTGACCTTTTTTGTTCCTGACTTCTGAACACCGGATTTGACAAGTTTATTTTGCTTTTGTATATATTCAAGATAAATGTTCATATTCAATGTGAATATTCAGAATTCCAGAGATATTAAATTTTAAATTAAATATCTTCTAGCAGAGACTGTCCATGTTCTGATTGCCATATCCAAACCTGGTGATGCCATTTTTACAGTTCACATTTTAGTATGAGACAAGATAAAGGGAAGAGGCAGAAAGAATTACTATCATGATTTCTTTTCAACAGGGGAACTGAAACCAACTATAACTCTACAGTTTAGAAATGAGATAAATGAAAGAACATGCATAATATAATAAAATATAATATAAACTAAATATATATAGCATAATAATAAAAATATAATCAAATAACAGGTACAAAATCAAATGACATGGAGAAAGGAAAGAAGAAAACATTTATGGTTTATAATGGGAGATTGAGAGGGCAGTCAGTGACAGAAAGTACTACTCATGCTGTAATTAAATGATGGAGCTCATTGCAGTAACATTTTTAAAATCTGCTTAGTATATAAATGAGAAATGAAGAAATGAGATAAAATGAAAAAAAAGTGCCCATGAGTATCTATGAAACATGATGATGTAACTGAAACTTCTGATTCTTCAAATCACAAACTACAGTTTTCCTGCAGACAAAGGGCAAATTTACAGAATTTGGAGACTGTTCTCGAACAAGTTTTCCCATGTTTTCTGTTTCTTAAGATCTTTCTCCAAGCACTCATAATCTGATCCTGTTAGAGGCCAGAGCGGGGTTGAAGGTACCTTTAGTTTGCTCCTGGCTGCTGTATTTGTTACATCAAATTCCTGGAAAAATGTTTTAAATTTAATGTGCTATCAGCTGAGCTGGCTTCTAAATGAGACAAAGAATACATTCACTTGAACATTATAACAACATTTCCCTTAATTGAGGAAAAATGTCTGCTATATTCATGAACACCTCAGGTTGTTTTTATTGATTGCTTGGTTGTTTCTTTTTACTTCAATATGCAGTATTCCCATTTCATACATGAAAGACTGTAGATTTTTCTGCATTGCCAAAAAGTCTCACTTTACTTGTGATATGAAAGGGTTAGCAGCTACAGGGCTGACTAAAACTTTTTGAATACAAGGCATGCATATTTTACCAGGTGATTGAAGGAGGTCAGCTCGGCTCCAGCCCGACTTTCTTTTATTTTTCAAGTTGTCTATGGGTTTTCATGAAATAGTTTCGATTATGTGTTGTGGAACCAAGTGTGGTCAGAGGTTTCTCTGGTGTGTCCTCAGGGCCAGAAGTCCTGACTCCTGCTCACTGCTGCTCACCTTGCTGTCAGGCACCTGCCGTATCTGACAGCTGAGTGCAGACACCAAACAGGTACAGCCCTTGGGAAGAAATTGGTCAGACTCTCAATGTCTTTTTCTAGGTTTTATTTTAATTCCAACAAACAGTTACTGTGAGATTTTAATTCAAACAGCTCCTCTTCCAAAGGGCTTTGACACTGGGCAGCACTCTACATGCTCTCAAATCCCACATTAGGCTTAATGTGCTCTGAGAGGTGGCGTGATCTGACATGACTCCAGAAGAAGAGAGGGGAAGGAAGGAGCTGATCGAAGTCATTAGTAGGATTCTGAATCCAGCAGAAACGAAAGTCTCACACACTCCAACTGCTCTCTGCTGTCACTGTGATTATTAACTTCATGATAACAGTAAGGTTGTAAGCAAATTTGTAGCCCAGCTGGGGAAAAGACTGGAACAGAGTACATTTTTTTCCTCTCATTAAACATTTCGAATACAACTGAGAGGAATTTTAATATTTAAAAGGAAAGGCTCAAACCCTATTTATTTCTGGACAGCTTATTCTAACACCACCTCAGTTTACTTTTCCTCCCATGCATATCTAACAAACAAATATATGCTCATAGTTAACTCTAGAAATCTTTTATATTTAATGACTATGGAAATGATTTAAGTCTCTAAAGCATTTCCCCTTAAAGCTTCACTCCTCTACTCCACCCTGGCCTCATTTTTCTTCTCACTCTGATATTGTTAGAAAGGCAGACAAAGTCTTTTACTGATATTCATCATAAAAATACAGGGTTTCCTCCTTCTCAAAAGACATGCCTCTACTTATTTGGCCAAAAACCATCACCATGTATCAGGCTATTCAACTCAACAGAAACCTATTGCAGTTGAAGGTCATGCTGTTTTTTTACTATATGCCAGTGCAGTTTCAGCTGTACCACAGAAATCCTCCATTTTTCCAACATGATCAGGCAGCTTTGTGAGCTGAGAGAAGATAAGGTGTGGGAAGGCAACATTTTGAGAAGGGACCTGTTCCCTGGCCTGTGAAAGCACACTGGATGAGGGATACCAGTGAGACTGAAAGGCTGATGTGAGCAAGAAAGAAGAGTTTGAGAGACCAGGGGGTGGAGGCTTCTTAGAATTAACAAAGCCACTCATTATCTTGAGACAACATACATAGTGAAGAGGTGAAAAGAAAGAAATATATAACAAAAGCAAAATTATTAGCTTAAATCCAGTGCTAATTTTTGGCTGAAAAGCTTTGTTTCACTATTGGAATTATTTTATTTATTAAGGGTAGAAGTACTTCCAGTAAAACCCCATTGAACACACTAAGCATAAGAATATTTTCTTTTATTTTGCTTATTTCAACACACTAACAAGTGAGGGGAGAGAAGAAATATTCCCACTGCCTTTACTACAGCCAAGATTACATTCAGAATAGTCCCTTAATTATTCTTAGCTAGCATAGTCACTATTTAAAAATTCCACTCAATAATTTAATAAGAAATCTCTTTACAGTTACTAATTAAATGCTAATAGCAGCTAGAGCTTACTAGACAAGTATAACACCATTTTCAACCATATTTCCTCCTTGAATATCATACAAATTTTCTCCAACATTTGGCTAGGCAGGTGGCCAGCAGGCACTGTCAAGATAATTTATGTCTCTTGTTTATTTGAATAATTAAAGTAACAACAGCACTGGAACCCTGCAAGTTTTACACAACCTCAGCTTACACATCACTTTCCTATTCTTTTTACTCTTGTTCTCTTCTCTCACAGAAGAAATCCCATGCATGAGGAGGCTCCTAATGAATCACTAAGGTCCAAGCAAGTAAATTTTTGTGAAAGGAGCAAATTTCTGTACAGTTAAACAGTGAGAGAACTCCCACATCAGCTTACGAATCTGCCTCCTGCTCCATTTATCAAAGCCCTCACACCCACCTCAGTGTTTGCTCCTTCTCCAGGGAGTTCTGTGGGCATCCAGCTTCACCCAGCTCTGCTGCTCATGTGCTCAAGCAGCATTTGGTGACTGACTGTGGCTACACACATGGTATGTGTGAACAGGGCCAATTCTCCTACTTCTGAAGGACAGAGGAGCTAATCCAAAAACTGTAACCTTGAAATTTTATAAAGAAAAGGAAAGCAGTAGAAATCAACAGGCTCTGAATTGCACTTCAACACTCAACCTGTCATGCCTTCTCTGAGACTGCATTTGTCCACATGTCATTGCCTCTGATGTCAACAAGATCCCACCTGGAAGTGAAGGAGCAATGGATTGTGGTCTTGATTGATTCCTGTGACCAGCTAAATTCTACTCATTTTGGTAAAAATATTTGGTTGTGCTTAGAGACATCACTGACCATAGTAGCTCACAGCCAGAGCAACTCGCAACAAGACTAAACTTTTGACCTGTTTCTACACATTTTCTTTGTTGTTATCTTTCCTTTTCTAGACATTCCATAATTTCCCCATGTTTCAGGAGAATTTTCTGAGATGCACATGGATATCTCCCTGCACTATAGAAATGCTGCTGTCCTTGCAATGCAGCAAAGCTGCACTTGACAGATGCTTTTTATATCCCTTCTACACCTTTTCAAAATCCATCATGTGGTTTTAAAAGATCAGAAAATAAAACAATGTAACTGAAGGGTTTTTGTTTTGGGTGTTTTTCAATGTTTGTAAAATAATTAGGAGCCCAAACTCCTGCATGCACAAGTGAGGGGCAGTCTGAAGCAATAGAAATTGCTTTGCAGATAAGCACATTAGCTAAAAGACGTCTGCTTTTCCCTGCTAGGCAGAATTATTTTGCACCAGTATGGGGGAACCAAACCCTTGTCATATTCATTCTGGCACTATTATTTATGTTTTCTGATGAAGAATGTCCAGGACACTGAATTGTAAGACAGCCAGTTCCTTTAGTTAGTAAAAATTTTAGATTTTTTATTCACAGAGTTCCTTCTGGTACACTTTTTCCTCAATATATATTTTGGTGTGAATTAATGAAAAGAAAAACAAACAAACAGAACAAAAAAACCCCAAACCCCACACAAAACAACCAATCAATAGATAGTAGTTAATGTGATACTCCTCATATGACAGTTTGATCCTTTCCTCCAATTAAAAATAAAGGACATGCAGAGAATGGTTAGAATTTATGGACTATAGCAATTCAGTCACTCAGTTTTAAGAGTCAGACTCTTCTGTCATGTTATCTGCTGATTCACATGATTGAATATTTTTCTATTTATAAAAGGCAATATTTTGAAACTATACATATATTTCTTTGGATACGTCCAGAGCAAAATCAGACGTCAGACATACATAAATGAGATGTTAAAATATGGTAAGCATATCTGACAGTTCAAAATACAAAATTTCTTTGCTGTCTCTCTCAGTGAATTTCTGAAAGGGAAAATAATATTACCTGCTTTATTGTAAATTGTATTATGAGACAGAAGATTTTTGTTCTATAGCCCTGGTAATCTTCTTGCACTTCTACTACTAGAAAAACTTTCTTTAGTCTGGGACATTTCTTGACTTGAATTTGACTTCTTTCAATATATCAATCCAGCAACAAAAATCTTTCATTCTGGTAGGCTTCTCTGTTTTCAGAAGAATATGGGCTGTCATGTTGGAAACACTGACACCACCTCTCTAAGCTTACAACTGAGTATAACAGTCTCAATGCTAAACTGACCTTTGCTTTCAGAAAATATATTTATTAAACTTCTCAGCCTGATTTATCTTCTGGAAAAAAAAAAACACACACAAAAAAAACAAACAAAAAGCCACCACACCACCAAAAAACCTCACCAAACCCTTAAAAAAACCTCCCAAAACACCAAACAAGACAGGACAGGAGGACTGAAAAACACTCAGTTCAGACAACTGGAATGACATTTCTGTAAGTATTTCTATTTTGGTATTCTGCCTATAGCTCTGCAAAACCCACCCTTTTCAAAGTGCTATTCATTACTAGCTATTGCAGCTATTATTGTGGAACAATCACAAGCCCACTTATTCTCTTCCAGAGCTGCTATAATTCAAAGTTGTTTACATACATATGAATGTATACATTCACATTTATTTAAGTATATATATATATAAATTCAGAAAGGGAGAATGTCTCTAATTTCAGTATAAATACACTTAAAAATGTAAAAGAGGAATTTAAAAATACATATGGTTACAAAAAGAACCTCTTAAAATTAATATCGCAAGGAAATCCATTATTTTAAAACTGAGATTCTACCATTGTAATATATTTGATTGGAAAAAAGAATTCATCTCAAATGCAAGCAATCTTATAATTTTGCTAGAAGCAGACCAAGTGCCCTTTGTCAGTTCAGGACCCCATTTCGTCCTTTCCCTTTAGTAAGCAGCAATTACAAGGATTAGAGGCTAAGGCTCAGCTCATTGCAGATGATAGGTGTTTAGCCACTTCCCTGACACTGCCCTGGGGCACACAGACAGGTTCCCATGGGCCCCAAGCAATGGAGCTTCCTCCGCCAGCAGCACCAGAGCAGGTCCATTCTGCTGATACTGCAGCTGCAAAAGGCACATACCACAGGTGATGCTCATTACAGAAGCTGTAGGGATACAAAGGAGAGCTTGGGTTATTGCTGATGGTGGAGAGCCAAAGGTTAGTGAAAAGCTGGATTGTCTGCTGGACCAGGGTAGATAAGAACACAAAAGGGTACAGAAATGGATTTGAATACAGCCACTTATCAGTGTGCCTTTTAAACTACATTATGCTCTGTATAATTGTGTGCTGTTAGCACTAAAATTGGGCGTCTCCTTTTATGAGTGTACTAATTTATTAACATCAATTTGTGTCACCATTTTAGCAGATCTTCTACCTCCCTGAGCCAAGGAGTAAGACACCAAGTCAGCTAAATTCAGACTAAATTCAAGTGTCTCTAGTTCTTTTCAAACAAATACTGCTTTCTGCTGATGTAGCGCTCTGTTGGCTGCTGTATTGTTTTCTCCACAATAAAACAAAAAAGCACATATAAAACAAAGATGTTTATGATTTGGAATAAATTGTAGCTTTACTATTCTTTATTACTGAAAGCCATCCAATTATTATGCAAAAGAATAAAAAAGGGATCATTCATATACCATACTTTTAAATTTTATATTCAGTGATATGATAAAATAGCCAACTGGGACAGTGGGTGGGGAATGGGAAGAATGCCAGATTTTATTTATGTTATGTTTATAGTTAGCTATGTTTATCCTTTTTTGTCAGTTAAAGGAACATTAAATAGAATTATCTTGGATTTATGGTAAGTAATAAAGCAGATTTTTTTTTTCCATGAATGTTCAATTAGATTAAAGTATACAGTCACAAGAGCAAATATGCACCTATTTATGATTCCTTTCCTGAGGCCATCTTCATGTTCCTCTCCTGAGACTGCAAGAGTCTGGAAGACATTGAAGAAAACAGTGCATGTGTTTACTGTACCACATGTGCAAGCACAATGCAAGGCTGGTAGGACTGAAACATGGAGTTCAGAGATCACAAAAGAGAATGGAAGGATACAAAAAACTGTTATCACCAGACCTAAACCTGTTATCACCAAGTGGGTATTTCTGGCAAGAACTAATGCAAATGAATATTATCTCAAAGGAGTACTCACACTGCATGGCATTTGTAGGGGAAGACTCAAAATCACTTTGTTTAAAGTTTGTGCTGCCATGATTCACTTGTGCCCAAAAGATTGAAAAGTTTAGAAGTCCTTGGTAGAAGGCACCTGATGTCTGGCCGTGTTTCACTGCCATGGACTGCCATTTTGCTCAGAAGGGATCTGTCATCTAAAGTCAGGAGACAGATTTATCTCTTTTCCTGGCACATGGTATCCTTCAAAACTCATTTAAAATGTGAAGATACCATTTCAAACCACACCTGGTATCCTTTTTTCTTACTTTGTGTTCTGTTTACGAGAACACCTTTGTGAAACACAAGAAATGAAAGCAGAGTCAAGTTTCGTGTTTTTCAACAAGGTTAAACCTGCAGTTCAAGTTTGGGGTTCCAGAATTTGCTGTTGTGTATGATAATATACAAGATAAAGGGGGGAAAAAGACCAGTTGTTTGAATCAATTAATCTCAAGACATTATGTGAGGCTTGTACTCAGCTACTGGCTCAGTCTATTGAATGGCATTTTTTGATTAGCTGATAAAATGTCTAGCCAGTGCTGTCATAAAAAAAGCAAAAATCCAATTCATTAAGACAATTTTGTGCTGCCTCACATGATGTCTTCAATGTAATTTTAGGCTGGGCTTGTTGCACAAGGACTTCCCCACACGGCAGTTTTCTTTAGGAGCACAGTGATGCTTCTCAGCTCCAACACAGAGATGCTGCCTAAAAGGAGTTATAGCTGGGAAAATGCCAGACCTCCCGGGACGTAAGCAAGACAGGTAATTGATGGTGTCATGGCTCAGGACTCCGAAACCTGCTGTTTCTCCTCATTTCTCTTTAATCCACAGCAGAATGTCATTCATGCTATACTAATAGCAAGGATTATATTATCACAAGCTATACTTCCAAACAGACTCTTTCTGACAAACAAGTGTAGACTTTGAGGATTCTGCTTCAGTTTTATGCCAATAAATTTTAAGGCATAAACTTCTCTGCTGTTTTATTCCTGAATGGAATGGCTATTTTTTCCTTCCTATGTGCCTTACCGGCAGATGCAATCAAGTAACTGTTGTTCAAAATTTTATTGTTCATAACTAAATAACTGAAACAACAGGACAAGTTTTAGTAATCATTTTGTTTGCTTGCTTTGGAGAAAGTTCTTTTGAAAAATGCTCTTGCTGCAGATTTATTTTTAGTTCACATTTATTAGAGTGAAATGTGGTCTTTTATTATGGCCTGGGTTGTAAGTAATCGAAAAAAGTAATTCAGGTCAGTTTTACTCATCTAGTATAAAAGGTAATATGTACTACATACACAAGTACTACACACTTCTGCTATTTGTTAGCTGTGAGTTACTCAGTAGCATAACCTTACATGATTTCATTTTTCTTCAATGAAGAAATCTTTGAAGTTTGTGAGGCAAAGGTAGTTGTGGCCTTCAAGTACTATTCGAAGCCAAGGAGACTGCCAAAGTCTGCATACACAGCACTCATTGCAAAATGCTCAGACACACCCAGCCTCAGAAACTCTCCCGTGTGTTACACAGCAGTAACTTGTTCCAACAATTTTTTCATGTTCAAGGTACATAATCCTCCACAGTGTCTTTCTCCAACTATACATACAGAATCACAGAACCATTTAGGTTTGAAAAGACCTCCGACATCACCAAGTCCAACATTTGACCAATTGCCCCCTTGTCAATTAGACCAGAGAACCAGTCACTTCCAATGGTTTCTTGAACACTTCCAGGAGTGGTGACTCCACTACCTCCCTATGCTGGATAACCCTTTTGGTGAACAAATTTTTCTCCTGATGTTCAGTCTGAACCTCCCCTGGCACAGCTGGAGGCTACATCTTCCCATCCTGTCACTAGTTGCCTGGGAGAAGAGACTGACCCCCACCTTGCTACAGCCTCCTTTCAGGGAGTTGTAGAGAGCAATAAGGTTTCACCTGATCCTCCTTTTCTGCAGTTTAAACTGCCTCTGCTCCTTCAGCTGTTCCTCACAAGTTTCACTCTCTAGACCCTCCACCAGCTCCATCACCCTTATCTGGACATTCTCCAACAGCTCAATGTCTTTCTTGTCTTGAGGGGCCCAGAACTGGATACAGCACTTGAGGTGTGACCCCACCAGTGCCAAGTACAGGTGGGCAGTCACCATCCTGGTCCTGCTGGACACACTATTTCTGATACAGGCCAGGTGCCACTGGCCCTCTTGGCCACCTGGGCACACTCTAGCTCACATTCAACTGCTGTCAACCAGCACCCACAGATCCTTTTCCACTGGGCAGCTTTCCAGCCACTCTGCCCCCAGCCTGTAGCCCTGTAGGGGGTTGTTGTGACACCAGTTCAGGACCTAGCATGTGGCATTGTTGAACCTCATACCATTGACCTTGGCCTATCAATCTAATCTGTCCAGATTGCTCTGCAGAGCCTTCCCATCCTCCAGCAAATCAATGTTCCTGCCCAACTTAGTGCTGTCTGTGAATTTACTGGGGGTACACTCAATCCCTACTCCAAATTATTAATAAGGATATTAAACAGGACTGTCCCCAGTAGTGAGCCTTGGGGAACCATAGATTACCCTACAACCTATAGAAAAAAAATACAGAATCCCACAGAAAATTAAATCTATGACTAGCCAATATCCTTTTGCATCCGAAGTACCTACCTCTGCCCTGTGTGTTCTCTCAGCAAAAAGCACCAGGGCTCTTGACATTGGCAGGTGCTGCATTTCTGTCTCCCCTTCCTGCCAGGATGAGAGCTGTGCCATCCACAGGCAGAGAGACTCCTGCTGAAGCAGCCAGCTTTGTTACAGAGCTAATGCACAGCACAGTACAGCACGTGCCCGTTCAAAGCACCTGCAGGGTTCTCTGCTCTTTGCTGCTCCTCAACACCAGCAGTTGTGATGCTGGGAGATTGATGCTGAGGGTTGTATCAGGGTATTTTAGGCATCTATATTGTTTGGTTTGGTGTTGGAGGTGGGTCAGGATATGAGAGCATGGAAGGATGGAGGAAGGAACGGGACAAGAAAACAGACTTTGATGTGTGGAAAGTGC
>JAWWLZ010000001.1:9687745-9704429 GCA_035041345.1 Poliocrania exsul
GTATTATTATTATTAAATTGTAGCTCTGACTTATAATCTCTCTCGTGTTGAGTTCATTTCTCCTGCTGGCTTACCTTAAAACCAGCACAGTTTCTTTTTCCAATACAGCCATCCAGGAGTGCTTTATCAGCAGGGTTAGGCTGATAATTGGCTACACCTCAAGTAAGGTGAACCTGAGTGTATTGCAGGAGAGTAGAAGGCAAAAAAACAGAGGAGGAAGAGAGACAAAAACCACCTCTGTTATTAACATTTCCTCGATATCACAGAATGCACTAGCAGGTCAAAGTTGTAATAATTTCATTTCAGAATAACAAAATCAATGCTGACCAATGATCAAACAACAGCTACCATGGCTGCTTCAGGTGTAATGATACCATTACAGCATAATAGCCTTATTATTTGTTGTAGTTGTTCCTTGCGTGTCTTGACCACCTGTGACAAGTGTTTCTGAAATCTGTGCACAGACAAAACCTCAAATTAAATCTGACAAACACAGAAAGTGTCTTGAGTTAACTTGTCCTCCCTTTGCAGTTGCTCATTATGGAGTGACCTACTCTTTTTCGTGTCCTACACGACTCACTTCCCTGTAGATTGTGTTTATTGAAAAGTGATAGTTACAAGTGCTGACATTCACCAGGTTTTATACACCAGGGAATTCAAATAAGAAGAACCTGACAAAGGCATTGTAAATAGCATGAGAGAACCTTCTTAAACCTGTGTGCTGGATGAATACAGAGGAAAATTTAGTTTGTTTTCAGAGGCTCTTTGTGTGCTCCGTTCTCATTGTATGAGTGCTACTAGAAGTGCAAGCACATAACTGCAAATATAATGTCAAAGTCATCCACATTATACCAAGGTTTCAGATGCTCCATAATGAAGACTTCATCAGAGAGTAAAAATTATTGGCTCCCCTGTTGATGACTTTTACAAAAATCGTAAAAGTAGAAAGTTTGCCAGCTGGATTCATCTTCCTGTGTGCAGTCATTTATGAAGCTTTGAAATTTTAACCATTGGCAACAATGCTGAGGTTGAAAAAACTCCAAGAATATCTGTTCGATGACAAACAATGGTCTGCTAAATAGAAACATGCTGTCCTGACAGCTCCACTTCAGCTTTATGGTATGAAATGTGCCAGCAAAAGCAGAGGAGACATTTTGAAGCATCATAAAACTGCTTCCAAAAATGAGCACCCTGCAGCTATTAGAAACTGCATGAGAATCACCAAATGTCAGCCTCATGCTCAACAACAATCAGTTTAATAAACAGATTTAAGAAAGTGAACAGCATAAGATGCTTCAATACTCCCTTAAGACTACAATGGAAATATTGAGTGCTAGAGAAAAAAATCCAGCCATTGACCATAAAAAATTAAAAAAAATTAAAAAGGGAGAATTTTGTGTCTATTTTTTGTTCCCTGGGACTAATTAAGAGCATTCTGTCATTATTATTGTCAGCACTAGAAACTGTTTACGAACGATAATCAATTCACTGACACATCCTAATATTGATAGAGAGGTGCCAGGGCAAGCACAGAGTCATCTCTGCCAAACCAAGCATTTCCTGGCTTATGCCACACAGGGACCAAAATCAAGGGAACCCCAAGTATTCACTAAAGGATGCTGAGTTTACCTGGCTTCTGCTAACTTCTTTATTTCCTTTCTTCCCAAGAGTGCTGCTACTGCTGTAAAGGAATGTGAGATTTACTTATCCCACAGAAGTCCATATATTGGTCCAAGCAAGAATCCCTGATTAGAGCAACTCAGTTTCAAAGTGAAGATTCTTCACCCAGACAACTTACCAGGAATATTACAAAATGCTGTAATTCTATGATCCAATTAATTAAAGAAAAAGTAGTTGTACAAGTACTGAAAGGTTTCATCCTCAGCTAGATTACAAGGGTACTTACCAGATCTCAGAGGTCTGGTACTTCTACTGTTAATATCTAATTATCTCATTGACATTGGTTTCTATGAAAATCATGCCTCCTAAATCCCTAAATGAAATCAGAAGTGGAACATATCAGCAATTGAAAGCTGAAACTGGTGTATGTTCTCTTTCATGGTCCTGGAGGAGACTGCAAAGAATATGAAAATATGGATTGCTCTTTGACTATTCTTAGCTAAGATAAGTGCTTGTGAAAACACTCGGGATTTGGGTAACCCCCAAAAGATCAAAAAGAACATATGGACTATAATAGAAAGGAATTCAAAGCTCCATGTTTGGAAACAGGTTTTTATGTACACAAACATTCATGTAGAGAAAAATCAGAATATGTTTTCATGTCACATGTCTGTAAGCTATACAGAATAGAAAGGCAACCCTTTGATGGGCAAAAGTCTGCTAATACACTACAGAGACTGCCCTGAAAACTAATATTTCATCTTGGTTAAAGACTAAAATTTTATCACAAATTTCACCAGACCCAAGATTTATTTGCAGGTTATCACAATTTTGGATATTTTAAGGTTCACTTCCATGCATCACGTGTGGCACAGTAGACGTGGGTTGCGACACATGGCCAGAATCTTTCTGCAACTGCGATCATTCCCCTCTGAGTTTCTCAGGCTCTGTACACAGGGCTGAACCACTCAAATCAAGACTCATCAATGGCTCTCCCTTAGTAACAAATGCTCTAAAGGCACCCAATGACCTAGTTTAAACTTAAAACTCATATTCCACATAGATCAAATATAAAGTGAACTTTTATAAATCCCTAAGTGTGACATGTCTAAGACAGCTTTCTGGGCAAAGAAGGACAAAAATAGAAAAGCCTCATTATATGCCGAACAACAAGGTAGAAAATATGTAGATGAAGTTTATGCCTCATGGGAAAAGACAAGGAAGATGGGGGTGGGTAGGCTGAAGCTAGTTTGAAGCCTGTGACACCAGAGTAACTACAAAAGATGTATTTATCAGTATCTGCAGTTCGCTGAGAGATTTGGGGAACTGGGGAAGGAATGGGAGAAAGAGGTTTATTTTAAATACAAACTAGACCATGTGCCTGTCATTTTAAGACTGGGAGCAGGGGAGATAGGTCTGCAGCAGCTTGGGAGAAGGAAGTGTTTCAGGCAATTGGTGATTAATTGTACTCTGCTATGCCACATCTCTTTCTATTACACCTCAGATAGCCAAATCTGTTTCCTAATTGTTTTTGTGTTTCTCAGTCTTCCTTTGTCTTGCATAGGAGTAGGCAATCTCTATGCCATCAATATCTCATTAAGGGGCCGGGGATCTGAAATGCATTGCTTTGTTTTTAATTTTGTTTCCCAGCTTTTTGCTACATTTTATGACATGGCATTTTTTGTTTGCTTGTTGCGGTCCATTTATTCTCTGGCATTCCCTTTCCCCAGGTTACAGCTTTATTTGTTTCTCTGCCTGTTGGCACTAGAGGTGTATGTAAATTATTGTTGCATGCTTCACCATCACTACCTATTGCTCTTCATTTCCCCTAATGACATTCTCATCTGAATGTTGGTGCCTGCTCAGGTTGTACATGTGTAGGAAATAACTTCAACTCATCCGTGAGGCCTTTTTTTTTTTTTTTTTTAACCCTCTTTGCTATTGCTTTTTGCCTCAGACTTGTATTCATGAGGTAAGGAACAGAGCTCCACGCTTTCTGCCTAGGGCAAAATCCTGCTGCCACTAGTGCAAGTAGGAGCTTAGAGGAAAAAGGAAGGGCATTCACACAAATAGCTAATCAAAGGGTTTTTAATGATACTCATTAGGAAAGAAATTCATTAACAAGCCAGCACAGAACATTCCCTGAAGGGAGAGTGATGTTATTGGTCACATCAAAGTCCCCACCTGACTAACACCTTTATTGCTGTTCATAGTAAGGCCAAGTTAGCAGCAAAATCAGTCGCATTCAGTTCCTGCCAAGGAAAAAGTCAGCAAAGCATGGTCATGGAAACTGGATCAATTCTGTTTTACTAACAAGAATGGCTTTTCAACTTCTCACAGCGATGTACAGTTTAGCACCCACCACTGATGCTTTTGAATTAATACAAGTTTACATTTCCTACCCTTCATTCTTTCCCCCTGTTCTTTCTCTCCCTTTCCATTTGGATACCTCTGATTGTGTCCAAATCAGCCTCACAGCACCACAAACCTCAGGTGAGCGGAAGCCAGTGCCCCTTTTCAATCGGAAGTCTGCAGAAGGCAAGCTCCTTGCAAGGTTCAGCAGGGAGTTAAACTGCAGGCAGAGCCTTCACCTCGACCAGGCACCACTGCAGGCCCACCAGTCCTTACCCCTACTACTCAGGATAGACAAAACCTCTGAGCATCAGAACCATTTCCAGCTGGCAGGCAAAAACCTGCCTTTTTTTTTTTTTTTTTAATGCTTACACCATTACTTACCTATAAAAGGGACTCTATTTTTTCTGCCAACTCATTCCTAGAGATCACTATCAGCATCTTGGGATGCTCATTTGCTTCCTAAAAATTAGGTTTTTAAATAGACTGAAGCAGAAATCTCAGTTTTATTGCACTGGCTTGATACAGTAGAGCCCAGTTATTAGAACAAACTGTAGCAAGGCGCTTCCTGGTTGTTATACCCACATAATTACTACAGGCTGCTACATGAAACCCTGCTCACTCTCATGCTTAGAGGCGAGATCTTCATTTTGCAAGGACAGAGCAAGTTCTATTACACATTTTACTGCCAAAGGAGGTCAATTAACTTTAATTGGTTCTAATTAGCCCTTGCTCAAGCTGTTATATTCTTTACCTGCATCCGAGTGGCTCTCCAAGTGCTGCACAATGGATTCCTGCTTATGAACACAAAGCAGAATTACTAATGGCATCCTTGAAGGCAAAAGATGCACTGATCAGCATAAATGGGGAACAAATACCAGCACAGATAGTAGCAGGCCTTTTTAGAAAAAACAAAACAAAACAAAAGCCAAAACCAGAAATCAGAAACATTTCATCCCCATCTGGCTTTGATCATTTGAACTGAATGCAACTGTGCACCTTATTGTTTAAGTTAGAGCAATGTACGTACACAAATGCAATTATTCTCTACTATAACTTCTTTACACCTGAAAGGTAAGTGCTGGAAAATGCAGGGGGTAAAGGGTGGAGGGAGAGTGTAGCAGCTCTGAGGAAAACAAGTAAATAATTTCAATGGTAGCCAAAACATCAGGAAAAAAAATCGTCAAACATGCGCATCTGAAATGCTCTATTTTCTAGCATTTTTGAGGATGGTTTTAAAAGATTTGTGATTAAGTTAAAGGTATCAGTTTTTAGAGGGTTTTTTTTTGTTTGTTTCGGGGATTTGTTTTGGGTTTGTTTTTTTTTTTTTGCATTCTGCTGCAGCAAGAGGAACAACCTCTCTTGCCTAAATGGCAGCACAAGCCACTTGAGTCCTCAGGATGTGGAAAAAAGCCGGCAGTGAACTCAGGATTGTCTACGACAGACTGAATGCCAGAAGAGATGCTGCAATGCTGAGCTGTGCTCTAGGAACTTGTTTTATGCTGTGATCTTCCTGGATGTAGCTACACAGTTAAATAAAGTCAGGCTAGAGAGGAATATGGTCCTCACATCAACAGTAGAACTCAGAGCTTAGCTCTCCCCAAACAACCAGTCCACCTTCACAGCACGTAGGCAATAGCCCTACTTCTCTGGGTGCCATGAGATCTCTCTGGGTTGTATCTGTTATTTTGGGTGAGGAGTTTTGGCAGGGAAAGAGGGCACTCCTAAAGAGAAGCAGGGAACAAGCTACATAGAGCAGGGTTTGGTAGCACTGCTCTGCTGTGTTCCACTGCTCAGTGCTGAGTACATAGACCATGGCAGGTCTGGGGAGGATGTTCCAAAATGTGGGACGTGCCTAAGATGTCCCAGTGTAAACCACCACAGTGCCTAACTCATCAGAGACCTTCCCTGCCCTGAGAAATTCCATCCTTAGGGAAGTGACCTGCCCCTGTATCCGTGATGCCTGGGATCCATTGAAATCCACTGAGCCTGAAGCCACATGGGCTTCCCAGCTGGAGACTTTCTGGGGGACAAACAGCCAAGGCTGAACGTACCTATAGTTCCACTGGCTTGGCTTAACCACATATTTAAAATAAAGTACTAGATTTAGTGCCCCAAGGATCTAGGCCTCCTATGGACTTTGGATAATTCGTTTTGGTATGGAAACCAAAAGCAATGAAGTTTGTGTGTATTATTACACTGTTCAAAATTACACGTGGAACTGTGGTGAACTTAGCTGATTCTAAGCCAGTGTATGTGTTCCCTATTTTAATACTACTTTTTGTCATTTTCCTGCTATTTGAATTTACCTCCTAAATGAAATGTCTGTTGCCCACATAGTTCTCAAAAATATTTTATTTTTTTTAGCTAATGTGTTCCAGATAGATGGAACACAAAACATGTGTTAAAAAATAAAAATGAAATTAAAAAATCCTCCCCTCAGCAAACAAGTTCCCCTGAATCTTTACAAAAGAAGACCAGCTTTTTTTCTTTCTAGTTCCTCTGCTAAATCTCCACAAGACCATTAACCATAAAAAAACCAAAACTGCATAAATTCTAGACAAGCCAAAGAGCTACCTCTATTTTTTTTTTTTAAAAAAAGGTTCCTGCCAAAATCTCCCCCAACCCAATTACCTTTCCTCTGTCAGTTGTGAGGACTCTTTCTCAGCCTCAGTGTTCACCTTTTTTCCTGGCTGGCAATGTATAGGCCGAGGCAATCATAAACCAACATATAATTATTTCAAACAGTCATGTCTTCCTTTTGCACTGGGGTATAGTTAAATTAATAGACTTTAAACATTCCATGCACCTTATCTTTTGTACTTTTCCCACGGAACAATGTTTCTGTTGCATTTCAGGTGACAACCAAAAGGTATTCAAAAAGTTTACTGACTTGGATAAGGACTTGAGAAATAAAAAGAATAACATAACCAAGAAATATCTGTTCTTTGCATTACTGAAATGGCTGCCTATACAGCAATACACCACTGAAGTACATGTAACAATTTATTATTTGGTCCTTCAGCCCTCCTGCATTTCAAATTGAGTATGTATTCAATGTAAAGATTGAGAAAAATTGACCTGACATCTCTTCACACATTTTGGGGGTATTCTCTACTGGGCTGGCAGTAGCTCCACCAGTACAAAACCCCAAGTCCAAGGGTTCAGACCCCCAGAACACAAGTTTTACACATCCAACTACTTACAGGGCTTCAGCAAAGTAAGCTGAAGCACTTGGGTCCTTGCTGTACCTGGAGACAGCACGTGTACCAATGTTTGCAGGAACAGCTGTATCAATGTAATTCCATTGGTACAACTATTCCCAATATAGACGGGACATTAAACAGAAACCCCTGTGACAGGCAATGTTTATCACTACTGGCCTATTTATAAGACAGCTCTTCAAAAACCAGCATATAAAATATTCCTTGTCACCTGTAAGTGGACAGTGATGATTATAGCTCAGTCTATGTTATTATTGCCTGATTTTCCCAGTTTGGGTTTTCACATATTGACTTACTCAAAGTCACATATTGACTTACTCAAAGTCTTTTAACATAGATTTGAAATGTGAATATGTTTTATTTTTTCCCCAGTAAATATACAATACACACTTCAACAGTACTATTAACCAACTTCTTATGCCAATTAAACTTTGCTGCACTAACAATACCAATGAAACACATTAAGAGGTCATACTTTTTTGTGGACAAACTGTAGCCAATCAACAGGTTTTTAAAAAACAAAAAATTAAAAAAAACAATTCTAAGTGCTGCCACAACATCCCTTTTCTTTAACCACATTATTCACAATAAATGTGTTAATTTTTTTTTTTTAAAAAAAGAAGAATACTTCTTTTAAAATAGTAAATCAAATGGCATTTTAAAAAATATGTACTGTGGTTCATTGGAAATACACTGTATAGAAAAGAGAGAAAAAAAAAAAAAGAAGAGACATCACCTGTAGGATAATGGAGACACTTTGCCATACACAACAACACCTTATGTAATATTGTAAGCAAATTATTAATGAACAAAAATGTACAGAAGCAGATGGACAAGTTAGTGAATATCATGGTACTGCACAGCTTTAATACTGACACACATTTACTTTCCAGTGGAAGAGATAAAACACGTAATTGAAAGTAATTGGGATGGCTTTATCAACCTCTAATCATACTGAATTTTGAACAGAATATAGTGAGTAAGGTGTTCCACCAAAGCTCAGCACAAGCTTTTGAATTAAAAGGAAAAAAAATCAATCCATGATTAAGTTAAACATTTTCCAGAGAATTAAATTTGATTTGTACTCTGAACAGTCTTCTCTTCATATGATAATACCAAAATAAAACAACAAAAAAAAGAAATTACGAAGCATTCTTTATCTTAGTTGAGCATTTTTAAGAAATGTTTTTAACTACAGTGTTTTAACAAGCAGGAAAATGACATATACTCATTGGTCACATATATAAATAAATTAATACTTTTCTTCTCAAGTTTTTTTGTTTGTAACCTGCTAAATAACACATCTTGACTTAAGGAAATTAACTAGCATATTTTAAATACTCAGTGGTGCTGAGTTATAGTTGATGGCTGTAGTGTTTTATCTTATCATGGAACAAGTTAATGAAATGAAAAGCAACACATATTTAGCATTGTAATTTACTTTTCTAAAGTTCTGCCATTACTAGAAGTGTTCTTAATACTGGTGAGCTCCAAGGCAATATATAAAACAACATAGACTGGTTATATGAAAAAGGTATTCAATGGAAACTTGTGTTCATGGTCAGGTAACTAACAGAAATAAGCTGTAAGATTTAATACTTAATTTAAGCATCAAAGTAATGGGTGGGCTATCCACATATAACATTCTAAGAAAAGCTTGACAATTTACTCATTGAGATTTGAGAGGTACAGAAGATTTGGACAAAGTCATGAAAATTAATGAAGAAACATGATGCTGTCATTAATGTCCACTTACAGAGTCTGGTTTATTCAAAACATGTATAAACATGTTATTTCCTCATCACAGCAGGGTTTGAAGCCACTCACTAAAAGGCAGGTCAAAGATCTCCTTTGCTTTATCCAACTTTTGGATATATTGTATTGCCAGAAATATATTTAAAGCAAGTTGAAAATAATTTGACTGTTGCTTTCCTTCCAAACACTAAGCACTACTACAAATTTAGTGGATCCAACTTCAGCTCTTGCAGACTTCAAGTAACAGAACAGAAAGGGTTGTGTAGACTGCATCAAAACAAGTAATGTCATGAATTTCAGTGGTGCAGCTCTATCTTCTATTCTACTGTACATGTATTGGAAAGATGAAATAAGATACTCTTACATTTCAATTTTTTGGAAGCAGCCTGAACATGTCTTAATAATAAATTGCATCCTTAACTTCTTGCTAGGTATTCCTTGAGTTTATATAGTTTGTTTCTCCTGGAAAATCTCTGTCTTGTATTTTGGGCTAGAGAAATGAATGGTAATAATTCTTTTAAAACTGCAATATAAAAACAGCTTTAGTGAAACACCTTAAGTTCTTTTGTTCGTAGCAAGGTTTGTTATCTTCCCCTTTACTTACTGGCATGGGATGGCTACAAACACATACTAAGGGCATCATTCTAGTGAAAGGGTCTAGGCCATCTCATGCTACCTTTAATTTTCATATTCGCCCTTTAATCTCACACTTCCAACTTCTGACCCCTTCTTAAATTGGAAGAGCAACTATGTTGCTTGCTTTTAAAAGGTTTAAATCTGTCTCTAATGTCTTCTCTGATACCATTTTTGCCTGTCACTCTCATTTCTACACCCCAATGGAAAACCACCTAACATACTCCTTTACATCCAGCATTATCCAAAGTAGTTTACAGGACGTAAACCTTCTCCACACATTCAGTCTCTTTTTTCTTCATGTCATGAGGAGTAGAGTTTTGTGCTTATCACCAAATAAAATTGCAGTGCAAACTTTAAACATAAAAGTTACACAATTAAAAGTTAATACATGGCACCACAGCCTATTAATTCACATATAGTACAACAGACCAGTAAAAACAGACATGAATATGAACATAGCTAAAAAGAAGGTGAGCTTGCATAGCAATGCAACAAAAGAAATTATATACAGAAGGAAATCCTTTTCTTCCTGGAGGGTGATTTTTTTTTCTTTCTTTTTTATATACTCCTGACAAGGAATAGTTTAAGGTGGATGGTGTATTAAAGAGAAGAACACAAGTAAAGAATCTGTGGGATATGTGTGGCTGTGTGTCTTTACATTGCATTTACAGTTCTTTTAATAGTACATAAATAAAGAAAATGTTCATTGCACTGTTTAGTGTCATCACTTCCATGAGTTCAGACCTGATGGTCCATCAGAGCAGCTTGCAATGTGTCTTCTCAACTACTCTATAGAGAGAAACAAAAAGAGAGAAAGAGGTTGTAATAAGTGAAAAAAAACCAGAAAACAGAGCCTATGGCAATATTACTGCAGCACAGGATGAACATTAAATAGATTGTTAGAAGAGAGTTAATTGCTTCTAAGATGAAAAGCAATGGATGCTAAAATTCAGCACTTACCAACACCACATCTGAGACTGCACATTTCAGGCTTTGTGGATCACCTCTTACAAGCTACTGGGCAGCAACTGTCAGAGGTACTTAGGGTTTGACTGCAGCAATAGTATGCAGACATGCCAGGGGCTGCACTGCTTTTATTAGCAAACATATCAGTATGCCTGAGCTTGCTGCAATGTTGATGTACTACAAACAGCTGAGTCAAATCTTTGGCATCTGGTACTGGAATCACATACGCAGCATTAACATGGTTGTATACAAAGTTCAACAGATATGGAGTGATAATAGAAAAAAGGTTGGGAAATAATTTTGCTGTTCTGGAATGCTGAGGAAAAGCGTTGAGATATACAACTCAAAAAACTGGGCTACACAATCAAGAAAAGAGACTCTCCATCGAAGAGAATACTGCTCATTAGACAACAGGAAATTAAGGAGAAGGCATCACCATGACCAAAAAATCAGCACCATTCTCAGTCATTCCTCTGAGAAAAATTATCAATGACATTTCCAAGACAAGCATGCTATATTTTGCCAAGAAAATTCTAAATTACTAGAATTTCCTTTCAGTTTTTCTCTGTGCTTCACTAGCATTACACACGGAAAGATGTACTGTGTAGGTAACATTGGCATGGCAGATTTTAACGAGTCTGAACCAAAGAAGAGAAGAATGCAATTTGTTTGTCATCACATGGAATTCATGTCAGATGGCAAAAAAAAATCTGGGTAAAATGAATCTGATTATCGCACAAAACTTCCTACTCTCTTCACAACAGGCTTAGAATTTTTCTCTTTTGGTCTGTTTGAGAGTGACAACTGTAGCTAGAGATAAACTTACATAATTCACCAGTAAACTGTCCTTGACTGTTTGATCCCATATAGCCTATATTGAGAAGGTCACTGGCATTATGTTGGTGACCTCCTCGCAAGACTTCACCTTTTCTAGGTCCAGTCGATCCTTTAGAAGAAGATGTTCCTGAAGAGCTGTGGCCACCAGGGGATGGGAAGTTGGGTTTACTATATGGTACGAGTGCCTCCTCTAGAAAAGCAAAACAAAACCAAAACCAAGTAAATACCAATACATTCTTAGAAATAGAAATAAACAAGCTATTCATTTATGGACATTATAGTCATTCCTGCCCTCATATATCTCTCTTTTGTCTTGCTTTATAGCATGACAATTTTACCTGGGAAAATACACAACTAAGATTTGTATCCCAAGGACAGAGAAGCCAGCATGAATTTAATCTTGCTTCCTTGTAAACTCATAAGTCAGTTTGTATTAATTATAAAAAGTCTGGATTCATTATGAAGTAATGGATCATGAATCATAGATACTTTAATAAAAATAGATGCACATGCAATTTCCAAAACAATGAAGCTATGATTATATTTTTGCTTCAAGCCTACATGAATGTGGCTTTTTCCTTTTCTTTAGCTTAAATTATGGCAACATTACCTCAATCAGTTTAGATAAAGAACTACAATACCAGCTAATTTAATTAGCTGCCAGCAACTCAGTAATTTCTAACGATGCAAAGTACACTGACAATTTTTTTTTAATTTGTGGTGAATTGCATTGGAAAATATTATATTATACATAACAGTTGTAGTATTTGGGCTGAATAAATCATCCTGCAGCTTGTTTCATGTTCCATTATGAGCAAAAGGCTTACTTTTGCTCATTTGGCTTCTTTTTCTATGAAGACCAGTAATAATGAACTGCTTGTAAGAGCAGGATTAATACAAATAAAGCATAAGCCTGCATGTCTTCATATGGCATGAAGTAAAACGAGACATCGCTTCTGATTAGAGTTTCCAAGAGATATTGTTGTAATAATCCCAATCTAAGATGCAAAAGAGCAGCACCAATATAGCACTAAAATAGAAGTACTGTTTTATTTCTTTGCTGTGTATGATCCATTCTTGCCATCTCAGCAGCTGAAGGAAGAGATCTTGCTAAATATAGTTTGATTCAAGAAAGAATATGAGCATATATCCCTAACCTCAAACACAGAAATTGTCCCTTCTGAAATCAGTGGAATATTTCCTGCTTGAATCTTACTTTTTTTTTTTAAGTGAATCTAGGCCAAAAGGTTTTCTTTATTTTGCTTTTCCCATTGTCTTCACTCTTAAACAACCTGATGAGGAGAAACAGTTTTTCTTTGACAGAGGGCAGGAACACAGACAGTAAAGTAGGTGGGAATGGTTGGAAAGAAAGAGGAGATGAAACTGCTTTTATTCAGAAGCTTGAAGCCTTTGCAAAGGCCGAAGCAGAGGCAGAATTAACTTAGAGAAATGCTAAATGAGAACAAATTTGTGGAAGAAATGCAGGATTTCATTCTTTGTGTGTGCTGAGGAGAGTAGGACATGGGGATTCCCCATGTGATCTGCTATTGAACAGACCCTGTTTGCAAGGTACCCTGTTGCAGAAGAGGGCAGACAGCTGAATTCTTTCCCTGCCAAAATATCTCACTCTGGCCCTGCCCAAGGGACCGGAATATTTGCACTGTGGGAGGTATCAGTGTTTTGTGCTGTGTAGTGTCCTTGCTGAAATACAAAGAAATGCTCAAAAGACACAGTAAAGTGGCATTTAACAGCCACAGCCTCCTAAATTATGTTACTTGTTCTTTAAACATCAGGCCCTAACAGTAGAATCAGATGCAAACCTGTTTTCCAAAGGCTGGCTAAAATATGGAACTGCTTGCATTAAGGCAGCAATAAAGCAAGAAGGATAAATCAGTTTAGCAGAAAGCTGGATACATTTTTAGAGAATGAAAATCCACTAGCATTGCAAAAGAGTTGGAAGATGACATATATGGTCAATTGATTTGTTTTTCTATTTCGTGGACTCAGGATAAGGCCCCCTTCAGGTTCAATGAAATATTGAGGAAAACCAACCATGAATAAATATACAGTCCATTATCATTATAGAGCATATGGTGTGTTAAATTATCTGTTGTGCTCCAAAGAAATAAACATAATACATAAAATAAGTAATTGTGACACAAAATAAAGCCTAAGTTTTACACAACATTCCAGCACATGAAAAGTAATTGTCCCAACCCCTGAGAATGGGCTCACAATTATTAAACACTCCAAACAGTGCCCCATGCCCCAGGACTGCAAAGAATACGGGGAAACTTTGCTAATGCCTTTCTCTTTGAAGTAACGAGCCTTTAATCTGAAGATGCAGCTCTGGCCCCCATGAAATCACAATATATGTGTGCAACAATGTTCCTGTACCCCATAAAATAACCAAAAGGCTTTTCATATTATCAAAACTATTGTAACCTGATCTAGCACTACCTTCTTTAGGGAGGTAGTGAGAATGTTGTTTATACTGAAAGCAACCAGTAGAAACATGGTTTCCAGACTTGGGTATTTTTACTCTATTCAACTTCAAACTAAAGGTCTTGCTTTCAAAATTTCACTCTCAGCTTGGTAACATCTGAATGAACCCCCCCCCCCTCCCCGAAGCTGCAAATTAGCTGTTTTCTGGAAGCTGATAGCTAATAATAACTCCTTTTGAGAATATATTGAAAACTGGGACAGGACAGATTTCCAGAGATCTATGCCAATAATAGAGGAAAAGGGAAGAAGCACAATTAATATTATTAAAATGCCCAAATTTAGTAACATAAACAAGCATCATGCACAGGAGTCACCTTTCTTAAATCTATCAGAGACAAGAATACAGAGCAAGAAAGTTGGTAGTGTAAGAGGCTGGCAGAGAAAGCACCTGGACAGATATAAAGCTCTAGTCCACTTTGTGCACAAACTTTATGAAAACCTCAGACCAGGATAAATCAATAATATCTCCCAGAGGAATCTTTTTTTTTCCTTTTTTTCTTTCTTTTTTTTTTTTAATGCATAAAGGATATTTAGTTGATCTCATCATCCTTAATTTGAAAAAAACAAGATACTTGTAATCACTTCAGTCCTAAAGTCAATGTTTGTGTAAACCATTGGAAGTGGCAAGATCAAGTTCTTTTTATTTATGGACAGATAAATGCATGTCCTGCAGGATGGGAATTTTATTACTGAACAAGCTCTGCATCACAGAATAACTGACAACTTCTATTTGTGCACTTGTGAGACAGAGGAAAAAGAAAGGACTTCTTGCTAAGCAGGTCAGAGAAGCATTCTTAGTAATAATATTACAAAGAAATTAGAAGTGTAAAGAATATTTGAGCTTTTTTCCTATGTGTTTGTACATCCTGCACCTTGCAATTAAAACTGCCATTTCACCAAGTAACAAGAATTTCACACACTAATTTTAAACTACGACTTCACATCATGATTTCACAACACATGAACAACCATTCACTTGTTTGTGTAGCTGAGAGATTGGGGGGTTTTAACAGCACCACTATTGTATTTTAAAGTATGGACTGTCCTTAAAATAGTTACACTGTAAATACAGGGAGCAATAGTTCCTAGGAGAACTTTATTCAGTAAATTGTGCCCCTATGATAGATTTGCCGGCATATTACTATTTTTTTAAGAAAGTCAGTGATATTAGTGTGCTAGAATAACAGGGAGCATTAATTGTGGAATACAATCAAGAAAAAATATAGATTATAAGAATACATCAAGTGTGACAGTGGGAGCTACATATATATTTGAAGAAACATCATAACCCTACAGAAAACTCAAAATACAGTATAATTTTTTAAAATTCTTAATTGTCCTCTTGTATCACTCCAATCAGCACTGCACTAGGATGACATATGATTAGTGGGTTAAAGAAAATACCCTAGTAGAAGGGTAAAAGCTGAAACAGAAGCTTTTATTTGAGGTCAGGCTGAGAGAAGGAAGCTGCAAATATTGTAAAACTACCACTCCAACCCAGCATTGCCTCCTGTGCACATTTTTACAGAATTGAAATCCATTTAGGAGATAAAGTCAGCTTGAGGGAATGTGAAGATCCTGTATGAAAGTGAAAACCTGTGCTGTCATCTTGCTGGGCCTAAGAGATGAGTGTTGCTTTGCCATATCCTTGAATAAGAAGATCGTGCTTTAAATATAGCTTGAAGGAATGTCAGTAGCTCAGAAGAATCAGCCTTCCTTTGCACATAAAAAAAATACTGCTGCCAATTGGGAAGCAGGTTGAAAGAACTAGAAAATATGGCCCTGTATTTATAAATAAATATATCTAACAGAAGACACTCTTGAAATCTTATTCTCTTTCCCTATTGGCCTGAAACTATTCCTGTTTGCTCTCTCGTTATGCTTGACAACATCATTAATTGCCCAAACACTGTAAAGAATGCCCCGAATCAGGTGTTAATGAGATTTCATTTTTGCAGGAGGGAAAATAGTTGGATCACCATCTCTCGTTTCCCTTTGCCCTTTCTTATTTTCCAGCCTTAACCTCACCAGTGCTTTTACAGAAAGGTGTGAGGTGGTCCTGGACTTCTGCCAGACACAGAAACGCCCAGCAGAGGGTGGAGCATCAAGAAGCGCCTGCCTCGCCTCGGCTGGTGCAGCACACACACACCTGATCCGAAGGCTTGTTTGTGTTGGGCTTTCCTGAAATCCTCTTGGCGGTCTGCAGAGCTTATCCACTCCTGGGGTTGCCGCTGCCACTCTAGTGATGTCCTAGCTTGCCGGTCCAGGGAGCTCTTTGTCTCATCTACGTTCGGAGCATGCTGCCTCTCAAGAGAGCTTCCTTTCCTCTCTGCCGAGCCTCCGCGCTGGCCGGGGACTATCTGCTGCCTTAAACCCTGACCAGGGGGCGGGTCGGGTGGTGGTGGAAGATCTAAAAAACGTGAATAAGATTGAGTTGAACTCATTTTTTAAATTGAAACAGGTCTATTTGATGCTGAAAAGTTCCTCGCAACCGGCATGAATCACTCCGTTTGTAGGTTTTAAAGGGAAGAAATTTCATGTTAATCAGAAAAGTAGTTTTATCTTCTGATAGCTCTCTATTCAGGTTACTGTGTTGCTAGCTCTTTCTAGCTTCTATAAAAAGTGACAGAGGGCAGTCCCGTGGTGTAAAGGAGAGCACTCTGGACTCCAAATCCCAAGGTCATGAGTTCGAGTCTCAGTGGGGACCGTCCCCTGGCAGTTCAATGCCTCCCTGCCATCCCATCCTGTCAGATCTCAGATGCTCAGCAGGGTCAGCCCTGGTTAGTACC
>JAWWLZ010000001.1:9704529-9760542 GCA_035041345.1 Poliocrania exsul
GCTGTGACAGTCCCGAGGACTTCACTGTCACTGTCCAAGCTCGCTCGGCCGTGGCAGATGGACCTTGGGACTTAAACTGTAGGGCCAGTTCTGAGCACGCTGTGCCTCACCTAAAACATCCACTGTGCAGGCTGGAAGAGCACACACACGTGGGGAGAGCCCTTCCCAAACCTTTGTTCGCGAAGTCTGGCCATACACACACAAAAACAGACAGACTGTCAGCCCTGACTGACATTTCTAAGCATGAGATTTATTTTCTGTGGGATGTACTCCAGCTGTTTCATTCACCAACAGCAAGCAATTAAGAAAGGCGATGGAAAACTGACCTGTGCCAGATGAAAATTTCCCCCACCATATTGAGACTTGCTTCATCATCCCCATTTTTGTGCTTGAAGTTTAAACACAAAATCTAATGTAGAATGTCATCAAAATGAATAAAATGCTGTAAAAATTGGGAGGGGAAAAAAAATCAAAAAATCTACAGACACTGAAAAAGCACCAATACATCTCTGACAAATGTGTTTAAATGGAACCACCAAACGATGTATAAGCATTTTATTCAGGTAAATGAAGAGCTAGAGCCTAAACAGACAAGAGGATGGCCATTCTTCAGTTTAGCAGTCTTGTAAAGATAATTAATCAAAATACAATCTCAGCTAACACCAAAAGACACTTGCCTGGTCTCTAACAGCTCCTGTTCCTTTCTAGTTTATCACATGGACTACTGAGAAGCTTGTAGAATTGAAGATCAACCTTTTATTCACATTTATGGAGACAAAAGTACGTGGTTGATTAGCCCTAGACCCGATGTAATTATAGACTCTGGATAATTTTAATTCTAAATGTAAGATTTTCACATAAACTATATGATAGACTTATAATTATCCAGAAAAGCCTCAGATTATTTAAGAAAAAATAATAAGAAATGGAAATGCCTTCAGTATCATAATGAAAATTCCTCCATAGCAGATACTTATTTTATATGTGGACAACTTTCTGATAATTCTGGTTTGGGTCAATGGACAAAACAAATAAATCACTTCACTAAACCTTTGTTAGTTTACAATAGATTTGTGTCTGTTCTGTTTTCTAGTCTTTTTTATCTTACAGTGTTGTGAAGGTTTATCATGGAATTGAACTTGGCTCAGTAACAGGCATGGAAAAGGAAACCTGTTTGGCCTGCAGGAAGTCTGGTGTTTATAACTCTAGTGAAACCAAAATTCATTTTATAAATTGAAGTCTTTGGAGGGAGTTTATTTCAAAGTCTGTAATCTGGCTTTATATATTACTTTATATAATGCTACATAGGATTTTTTTCATGTCCTTGCTGTTAGAGGTGATACTTGTACCTCTTATATGGAGCAGAAATGCTTTCAAAGTTGCTGAGATGTCATTCCAGACAACATTGTCTCTTACAGATAAATGAGGATGCGCAGGTTATTTGTGTTTACAAGGGAAAGAAATTGTACCTGATGATGCCCCTGTACCTTTGCTGACAGCTGCAGTGCTATGCCTCGATTAAGATAACTACATTCTGGCAGAATGTAGTACAGCCTTATAATAATGTGTCAGTGAGCTTGGTGTGTGCTTTATGTTCAGCACTAATTTATTTGAGAAATTTTTCGTTATGAATATAGATGTGACCTTTTGTGACAATGACTATACTTAAGTTACTGTAGGTGGAAGCAGGAGGGTATGGGAGCTTGCCAAAGTTAAAATTGCTTTATAGTGTTGGCTTCCAAAATGGCATTTCTTATAATTGATTTTATTGCGACATAACTAGTTAATGTACAGAACCACAGCACTGGCATCTGCCTGTACAATCTGAAATAAAGATTACTGAGGTTGTGATTTAGAAGCACTTCGTGGGGATGCATTGAATCCAATAAACACAATCATAACATGACATCGAACTTTGCAGTTTGCCCAGATAAAATATTTAGCATTCAATAGAAACAAAATTTTCAAGCAGTATAATAGAAAAAAATAAGTTCAAATTATTGCAGTATTAAACTTTAAATAGAGTACCCTTCTTCAGAAATTGCCATCTAATAGTTGTTATTAATTAGATACTTAAAAGGAAAGAAGGTTTGTACTTAAACCGTACTGAACGTTCTAGAGGTAGATGCAACTCCTGGAATTACTGTAGTTATGCTGCTGATCTACTGGTAACCTGATTATTGCTTTTAGCCACCCACAAAATAAGCATAAAGACTGACTTATGCATAGAAGTGAAATGAGACAGCATGTTAATAAAGTTCTTTGGCTGTTTTAGACCTATGGATGAGTTGAAGTGAAAAATAAGATTTATTTTCTAAATGAAGCTTCACAGAGTTCAAGAAGAATTACAGTTACTATAGAATTAAGATAAACTGGCTCCAGCCCACTTACATGTCTGAGGAGATCTGTAAGAACAGTTACTAACTGTAGCCAAACATCACCTGACTAAACTGATTGCTTCTTCACCTTCTTACTCAGGTTGACTGTCACAGTAACACCTACCTGCTATTTTTAATAAAAGAAGCTGGAAGAGAGTTCATTTGGAAATGCGGCTTTTTATTTGCTCTACAACTCACAACCTGTAGTGTAAACCTTCTGCCTTAGGTAAATTACTAAATATGCTCTGTTATCTTGCCTGGGCAAACAGAAAGATTCTATGCATCTGGAGTCAGGAGCTTCTTCCTCCAGCACGACAGGGAATTGTCTTTCCTCTCCTACCCCTAGTAAAGCAGTAACAGAATATCGGCTGAATTAGTGGTCTCAGACTCTGATAGGCTTTTTAGCACATAGAGGCAATCCAACTCATTCCATCAGGTCAATCGCTCCAGAGAAGTTTTGAATTTAGAAATTTAGGGACTTCAGTGCGATTTTTAGTGAGGATACCCAGAGTGGTAACACTGATTATCACCCTACTTCCATCTAAATCACATTTATTTTCAGGTGCCAGATAAAATACCTGAAAACACACTGAGCTAGTAACTTTCTAGGCCAGTGGGATGCCACCCAGACTATCACTTGAAGCCTCTAATGGCAGGATTATCAAACCTGTGAGGCAATTCATAAGTGCAGTGGGGGGTGGGGGTGGTTATGTGCTTATTGATTTAGTAATGGAGGGATTGTGATTGTGAAGCACAGAGTGCCTAATGAGGGGGAGATAGATATTCATCCTGGGATTGCTCCAGCCCTCCTTTGGAAAGCAGACTATTGGTTAGTGATTCAGATATAGTCAAACTTTGTCACAGCTTCTCATTATTAACTGGAAAAAGCAGCAAGTTACAGAACCTACAGGTATAAGGACACACCCTTCTTCTTGTGCCAGCAACTTAATTTCCTAGGGGTGATAATTACTGTGACATTCAATAAACATCTGAACCACTTCCTAGCATCAGAAGATAAGCATCTTCTCTACAGTGATCTACCTTAGGAAAAATTGACTTTTAATACCCAGTAGGAAGACAGTGGCCAAGCTAACAGAAGTCTTATGTTCCAGTTCTCCTTTTTAGCCTCAAAAGCATATTTTCCTTCTGCCTCCGCTTTGGTTTTTTTCACATATCATGCTCAGCAAATGAAGAGCTTTTAAATTTAGTCATACAGTTACCATGCCACAAACTATAAAACAGATTCCACTGTTCTGCAATTTGTGAATATATTGTTTGCAGGAATGGAAATTATTCCTTGAGCACTGGAACTAAAACCCTCTTTTTTGTTTGTTTGTTTGTTTGTTTGTTTTTTATGGTGGACTGTGAGCTCAAAATGAAAGTTTTTATCACCTGAGGGATTCATAACATATTCTTCCTCTGTGGATTTGCTGTTGTCTCTGTGGTCTTTCAGGATGTGGAAGTTAAAAAACAAGTTATTCAGCAAGACAAATATAAAGACTCCATCTAGAGTCAGTCTCTAGAGGATTCTGACCTGCAGCTGAAGAAAATAAAGCAGCAGGCTTTCAGGGGATTTCTGTGGATTGCTGTCAAAAGTAAGCATGAAGTTGAACCCTCATATTCTTACACGGTCTGAGATGTGTGTGCTATGTGTTAAATATTACAGTTTCTGAGGTCTTTTGCACTGTCCCACATGGTTACAGTTAACACAGGGGAAGTGCTCAGGATGTATGTGGAATTGGGCAGAGAAAGGACATAGCTGGAGCTTACTTTGTCAACGAAAACTTCAAATGACAGATACCCGGTATGTGATGAGACTCAAACACAGGATACTAGGACTCATCCAACCTGGGAATCTGAAAACAACTGACAAACCAAATATGTTCTCACATGAAAAATTCAAGAGGAAGCAGTTACAAGGGAATGGATTTGAGACATCTGAAAACCAGGAGAAAATGTATAGTGATGCTTCCCACTGAAACCATAACAGCCCAGGGCTGAACAGACTGCCCTGGATTTGTGTTTAGAACTGCTGGACCTATCTGAGGTTCTCTTACTTGTTTTGTCTAACTACAGTTTAAGCATAGTGATATTGTCTCTCTTTGTAAAGTTCATTGTAATATCCCACTAAAAGCATCCAGTTATTATTTTTAATTTTTCTATACCAGAGTTTCCTAAATTCAATTGTTTACATACATGCAGGTGGCAGCTTCCTTAATTGACAAATGATCTTTTTGCAAATTTAACTATGTATGACTCAGACTTGCCATTACAGTTTAGTGACTCATATTCAGTAGGAGTTGAAGTGTAAAAACTGTACCATTTGTGTTTGCTCCTGTGTTAATACAGAATGGGAAAGGTTCCTCTATTGCTCCAGGATATTATAAATTTTTGGAGCATACAGTAAGCACTTTAACTAGGTTTATAAGAGACAATGTTAATCTAATGGCATCCAAAAGGTGTTCTGGTTACTGCCTGTGTCTGAAATGTTGAAGGAAATAGTACATAATCGGCATTCTGACTCAAAAATACCAAAGAAACTCCAGCAAGATTAGTATTTTACTAGGGTTAAATAAAAGACAATAGGAGATTCCTCATTTTAAATAAATCATAAAATTTGATCTCTTTCACTAATTAAAAACAATGGCAAATTTGATAATGGAGTCACTCTCTGTGGACTCACACTTCCACCTATCTCATGACCTGAACTGGATTCCCATTAATTTTCTAGCACCCATATTATTGTGAAACATTTCTATAGCAAGAGCATTTAAAAGCAGGATTAAGATCCCACCATACTAAGTGAACTACAAACTCACAGTACACTGAATTTGTGGCCCAAAATTCTCATAGTTCTGGGTGACAGGACGTGCCAAGCAGAAGGATTAACACATGCACAGGAAGACTATGACCAGCACTGCAAGGGACACCCACGATTCCCAGTTACAGTTCTCATGCACACATCTGTTTATTGGATCTGTGTAGCAGAGAGGCCCCTGAAATACATCCAGAAGAGCAGGATATTAATGTTTAAACCAATTCAGATCTATATGAGTGAATCTAAGCTATTTTACATTGTTTCCACAAATAATATGGCAGTGAGAGTAAGCCATAAAGCATGAGATGCAACAATAATTCCTTTCTGGAATTTGTTCTCCATCTTTGTGGTCTGGCAAACAAGGATTCTGCCAGAGGATACTGCAAAATTGAATCTTTATACCTGACAACATGATTGAGAGCAAGCTCTGGTGGTTTTGGTGGCCAATCTACCTTGCAAGCTATTAATAAATTTTATACATGTACCCAGACTAATAAAGAGCACATTATATATATATAAAAAAATCAATCTAAATATACTATCAAATCTATTTATTACATTACATGTCCAAAGAAGATAAAGAAATGAGTTGGATCTGAGAATTCTTATGGGTTCCTTTCACCTTGAGATATTCTATGATTTTATGATTCTCAAGTAATTTTTGCTAAGTATAAGGAGGATGTTGATACTAAAATCTAGAGTATCTTTTAAATTTTGTTTTTACACCTTCCCCATACACCAAAAGATTTGACAAGGTGTACTAAAGATTAGGGGATAGACTCACTGGCATCACACTCACTCCTGTGGTCCAGATAGTGTTAGGAGAGCGACTGAGGCATGTTGACACTCTACCTTTTAGAATTGCCCTGTTTTGAACACTGAAAGAGCGGTCAGCATGAGGAAAGTGATCACATCTCCACCTGAATGGCATTACAGATATCCCAAGTGGTGTTTTCCCATGTGCCTCCTTCTCCCCTCTGATCATTTCAATACCTACAGGTGCAAAGCCAGGGAGAGAAGAAATGAGGGGAGGTGGTCAGCCAACCACCTTCCTACACAGTCTTCCTCAAAGAGTAGCAGGCAGTAATTGTGTCTTTTGCTAGACTCAAGGGGAGTAGACAAAGATACTAGAAGACAGAGGTGATCTTAGTCATTAGAAGAGCCTGGTATTTCCAGATGGGAAGCAGCGGTCAGAAAGAAGCAGAGATGTAAAGGAGGGAAACAAAGTCACTGAGGTCAGTGGATGTCAGGACTGAAGCAGCATTGACAAGATGTGAGGCAGAACCATGGGAAAAGCCTGGCACATGTTGCTGTAGCTGTTGAGTGTCTGTCAAAAACAACGCACACAGCAAACAATGCTGTGGGAGCGGGTCCATGCTGTTCCTTAGGAATTCTTGGCATACTGCTACTGCTGGTGGGGTTACCTTCATTTAGTGTAAAATTACCCACAGGCCATTTTTTAATGTCAACTCCTGTGCAACGCAGTCATTTTTGGGTAAGATTTATACTGAGAACACCTAAGAGATGCTAATGTGTTCAGAGCTGAAATGAAGACTCACTTTGCCAAGCTCCACACTGCCAGTGTTGCAGTATTGCTCACAAGGCAAGCTGGGGGCCCCACCTCAACAAACCAATAATTCACTATAACCTACATTTCTTAAAAGATTGCTCTGCTTTTTCCCACTATGCACACCTGCTCGTTGCAGGTTTTCATCAAGGCCCTCACCACAACACTTACCATCTGTGATTCCTTCCCTACGATGGGGCAAAGGGGGCTGCTCCAACCGTCCTCCCTTGTGTTTTTTAGTCGGCCTCGGCCTCTGACCCTGATTGAGAGCTGCACTGGTGTTGCTGTCAGTAGAAAAAGGACTGCTTGGCCGAGGTCTCTGAGAGGAAGAATATGCTTTGCCTAAAAAAAAAAAAATTAAAAAAAAAATAGAAGAGAAACCAGATGAAAAAATGTTATTGCCTTGAAATGGGCTGTTCTATTAATGTCTGTTCCAAAACATTAAATCAGGTCTAATTCTCAAAGGCAAGCAAATGTCCCCTTGAGGTACCCACTGATGACAACTGCTTTAAGATACACCCCAACAAGTGATAAACTTGGCATTCTTTTGTCTTTAACTTTTATAATCAAAATTATTCCATCTGTTGTGATAAAACTACTGTATGCCATGTAACTCCTACCTGCTTTGCGTGCTGAACAGATGTGTCATAACAACTCCTCAGCCTTGAGCAGGGAAGGAAAACAGTTCTGCAATCATATCAAATTTATCTCCTCCTGCCTTCCACTTTCATGTTTGCCGAGCCAGAGTCTCATTTTAGGGGCTCCCATATGCACTGTATATCTGGAGTAACTCCAGTGAGATAAACATAACTGATTTTGCAAGCTATGTAGCAGTGTAGCTTTGTATGTTTAAGGGCTCTCTTTTCTCCAGAAATAAAAATGGGAGACTAGTGAAATGCTAAAATTTTCCTGTTCATTTTCAGTACTTTTATACGTTAAAAAAATGTATTCTTACTGAACTTATTCTTCAGATTTATATATATATATACTATTCAAGCTACATGATGTCTCTTAAAAAAATATCTTTGATGCTGTTCTATGGAGCAGATGATTAAAAGCCTCACACAGGAACTGCAGCAGCAGCACAGTTCATTTACTATGTTCATTTCCTCTTATTTACATGTAGTTGACTTAACCAGGCTTAATGTTTAATGACAACTGATGGAAACTAAAGATCACCATCTTCTTTTGCTCACATGTAGGTTGTTCTTGCCATGTATCTTGGGGATGTTAACATTTTAATTTGTTTAGAACTGGAAGTTAAAACTCTTACATGTTTTGATCCTATCTGCAGTGTAAAATGTGTAAGCTCGTCAATTCCTGCTCTTTCAGTGCTGCTGTAGGCCCAAATGGTGTCACAGTTGATGGAAGGTGACAAAAAGGCTGTTTGATATTTTTCTGGTCAACTGAGCTCAAGTAGTAAGGAGGGTTTTTTATCCTCTGGTTAACTTAGACTAGGGTCTACCCTGCTGTGAGTTACTTTTTCTGGTAAAACCTTTCAACAGATGCACTTACTTCCAACATGCCATCACATACAACCTGATCTAGGTAAGCTTAACCAGGAGTAATATGCAGCTCAGCATAGTATTTGAAATATTCTCATTGCAAAGAGGGCAAAGTGAAAAAGTAGCTGTAATCTCTCTCACGTGGTATTTCACATTAATACAGCCATGTTAGAATAATATTTCACTGTTTGACTTCAAAGGTTTCCTGGCTCTCTCAGGCTTGCTCTGCTCCCTTCTGATTGATGTGCACCCTGAGGAGGATGTCGCTCTCAGGCAGGCTTGTCTCCCAGCTGTGCCTCTGCCAGCTATTGGAGGGTACCACGTGTGAACCCCTCATGTGGACATTCCCTAACCCTCCTCTACCAAGAAAAGCCCAGTTGAGCTTACAGGGTCTGAAAACAACACCTTTGATAACCTGGCTTATTTTAACTGAGGTGGGTTACAGAATGCCCAACCAAGCAGCCAATTCTGGAGCTGGGAAACAAAGCAGAAATAGATATTTGTGGAGAGGCTGGGAACATTAACCTCTATAGCTGGCACAGCTGCAGTCAGACAAAGACAAGTGATCAAGCCCTTGTTTCACGGATAATGATAAAACAGTGGATGAACACAGACAAAATATTAAAATTTCATTTAAAAATAACATAAAAAAATATCAGTAATGCAAAGAAATTCAGATATGAGCCTGAAATTCCACCTCAGCTCACAGCACATTGCACAGATGTTTTGGAAAAATAAACTCACATGCAAGTGCAACTAGTGAGTGCAGGATGCAGATTCTTCACACTTATTCTTTTGACGAAAGAAATGTGATTATTCATTCAGAATGTTGGTTTTATAAAGAAATAGACACCAAACACTCCCTTTTATCCTTTCATGAAAAAGAGGCAAAATAAATAGCACTGACCTAAATCAGACATGGGGCAAACACAAATGGTGTGCAGACTCCCAAACTATAATTATCAATGCACTTAATAACTGATTAAAGCACCTTGTATTTGTATGCAGCCCTTCCAGTAAGAACTGCTGAGCAGTGTCAGGCTTTCTGTAGCAGATTTAGTGTGTGTAAGTGGAGACAGGGATGAATCTACTAATTCTTGATTTAATTTCCCAAGGGTGTTAAAAAGGAAAGCTGTCTGAACTTCATGGCAAATCACATGATGGCTTCTGGAAACTGGAATCAAAGTGTCTGGCAGGAGAGACACATTGCATCTGGATTTACCAGAGCCTCTTATGCTTGGCAATCAAACATTCCCATGTGAGGCTATCAAGCTGGACATCTCCTTTAGTATATACCAGTGAGAGTATTTCACAGCTGTTCTAACTGGGTGAAAATAAGTGTCCAGACTGCAAAGGAGGAAAGAGTCAGGACCTTCAGAGTCCCTCCAGAGCAATGAACAGAAGTAACTGCTGCTTCTCCACTGCTAGACACCATTTTGCACTATGGGGGCTGCTGTGGTGCAGCAGGTCCATACCAGGCACATCTGATTGATCCACACTACCCTGGGAGTTATCATCTCATAATGAAACTGCACTGAGCACGGGGGAGTTATTTCCATTTGCTGAGGTTTCTGTGAGGAAAAGAGGGGAGGGATGTTTGTTTACATCTGGGTTTTATTTTATTTCCATTTTGCCTGCTGGATCATTAAGAGAGTAAGAGGGTAATAATCATAAAGACTCTACCACGACTGCTAGATACTTTTTTGTACCCTACTCTCTAATAGTCTGTCTGAGGAATTACACACATGCACTCAGTTTAAGTGCATTCGTGACCTAATTAAGCTAGGAAAATATAACTGACAAGAGGGCTCTCATCCTTTCCTTGTATTTTCCATTCACATGGCTACAATAAGAATTCATATTTATTTTTAAATGTCTAGGTGTTTCTGTGTTTATTTACTTCTCTTATGTGTGCATTTGTGGAGGAAACTGCACTTCTCAAAGGCCTGATAAAAGTGACATTAACAAGTGACATTAACTTTGGGGTGAATCTTTGCATTAACTTTTACTGAAGCCAAGAACACTACCAAACACCCTCAAAAGAGTATATTTTAAATTACAGTTTGGCCATATGTGCACATAGCAGAAGAGTGAAGGTCTACATCAGTTCTTGTTTCGTTTTGTTTTTTATCAAATTATGAAGACAGATTTACTTAGTCAATTTTCCACAGTGTGAGAATCTATTGAGGGGTTCAACTGTGGTAAAATAACTGCCTTTTAAGGATGACTGTGTATGACCAAAGTCAGTGGCAAAAGCCTCAGTGGTTTGAGAAAAGCTGTATCTGTTCACTTTGTAGTTCGTTGGAGACACAGGACTTTGCCATCACCTCTTTATTTCCAATGTTCTTAACAGGTGGAATTTGCCATGAAGTCATTGCATGCAGAAAGCCTGCGGTTTTCAGGCCTAACATGGGAGACATTCTCATGAATGTGCACATTTTACTGAAGCAGAGACTTCATACCAGACTAATAATAAAAAAATGAAACAATGGGAACATTATGGGACCTGTGGGCAGGAACTGGCTGAGATGACACATAACAAAAATATGACCTAAGTTCATACTTTGCTATTAGATTTGTGGATTTATAGAATTAGTTGGTTTTGCTATTTTGAGATGACTAAGAAAATATGAATATGTTATTTTATTTTTCCCCCTGGAATATTTAAAGAAAATTTTTTTCTTTTTTTTCCTTTTTTTTTTTAATAGAAATAAGACATATGAAGCTTTAAAAATATGAATGAAATTATATTTAGTTTTCATTAATTCATTTTCAATGGTTGACTCTTTTCAAAAGCAATAGTCACTGTACCTTTGTTACATTTTACTTGGCAGACTCAGTTGACATAACTAAAATTAAATGTTATCAAAATATATTAACTTATTGAATTAAGTACTTTTAAATCAGCTATTTATAAAGCTTTTAAACAGTTTGTATTGTTAACAATAAAAGCACATCGATTCACCCCATGCTTAGAAAAGCTTCACAGAAAAATACATTTTTGCAAGAAGAAATGAAACAGAGGAGCAGGGATGGAGATAATAGTTCACATATGACGCTCATCACTGGAAATTTGAATCACTGTGAGGAGATTTTTCAGAAAGATCATCAAAGACTGCAAGGCAGAATTAGTGATTTCTTCACTGAAATATTAAATGGAGCATATGTCAGTAAATACATAGCAGAGTCAGCACAGAGGGAAACCAGCAAATTGAAGGTGCAGATTAAAAGCTTGTGCTATTGACTACTTCAGACCACTAAAAATGAAACATAATGTGAGATTTCATTCTAAACATACTGACAAAAATATCTCCATCCGCCTTATTCCATGCTTGTTAGACAAGTGTGAGACGCAGTTTCACTGAAAGAAGAGAATAGGCAGAGAGAACCTTCATGCAGAAAGCATCAGCTTTGAGTCTACAAACCTGTTCTTGTCAGGCTGGTTCCATCCAGCCTAAACCCAGCTTTATCTGCTGCTGCAACCAGTGCTTGTGCAAAACTGCCGCTGGTAAAGATCGAGTCATCTGAGGAGCTACCTACACTAGATCTATGACTAGAAAAGTTACGGTCCTCATCAGACGCAGAACCCCATCCATTTACCATTGAACCTAAAAACAAATGTAGGGCTCTAGTGAGTTGTGCATAGTTGATATTTTTTTTTATCATCTAAAGCTTAAAGACCCATTTAATACGTCCTTTCGCAACAGGAACCCCAAAATTCATTTGACAGAGCGTGATACAAAGGAGCAATAGTCATCCAAAGCTTAAAGACCCACTTAGTAAACCCAAAGTTTATCTGACAGAGTTTGGTACAACAGAGCACTATCAAAGGTAAGAGGGATCTCATTCATAGATTGTTCTGTGTAGCTTTGATCCTGTAAAACAAATTATACATATTCTTTAAAAATGTGCATGTTCCATAATAAATTCTTTTAAAAGTTAATAGATTTTTCCTGGGATTGAAATGAATGTGATTGCTTTGGGTTTGTTTTTTTTTTTGTTTGGGGTTTTTGTTTTTGGTGTTTTGTTTTGGTTTTTTTTACTCAACTTATTACAAATCAGCATCTAGTTTGATATTTTCAAAACTAAACCTTAATTTTGGACAGCACATGTGTAAGTCTTTGTCCATACGGTTAAAGTCAGACCTGGGCTTCAAGAGCTATCCTGAACAACACTGGCCTTATGTCATTTTGTCAACCAAAACCTTAAAATAAATAAGCAGCTTTAAGGGACTGAAGAAAGCTGATCTAAAGTAGTTCATTCTAGTAGATTAAAGTAACTTCTTTAAAAGGTTAGAAATAATTAAGATTCAAGAGCAGAGCAAATATATGCTCAAATTTAATACTGAGTCAGTCACTAAGCCAATGTTGGCCCCATGGTACCTTCTAATAGTGGATTATCATCACTGTAGGAGATGAAAGTGATAACAACATCATAAAAATGCAGTGAGAAAACCAGATACCAGAAAAAGCATATGAAAGAAATACAGAAATCTTGACATAACAGGAATGTAAAGAGTGGAATAGTGAAGGAAAGATTCATCTTATTTGCTCTTCCTTCATATTTTCTTTTCATTTTTCCAGTGCATGAATCAAACATCAATCAGCTACCCAGCATGGCAGTTGTAAAAGCGATTGCTCAGTATAAGTTTTTTTGTCAAAGTACTGTAATTGTGTTTCTTTCACAGCTTCAGATGAAGACAGTGGTGTTCTGTACTTCTAAAATGTCACAGGGTCATTCTACATCGTGCAGTGGAGCAGGAGGCAACGGAAACAGCTACAGCAAGTACTTAACTTTGCTCCAGGAACAGGACATATGTGCTAATGAGTTACCAAGTCCAGCTGAGATGCAGAGCTACCAGACTGCTTTTGGGGTCTGAGCTGCTGCATGGCATTAGGTGGTGCTGTGTAGACACAGCATTTTGTTCTGACGTAGTACAGACACCTATCTTGAAATGCTTGAAACTTGCTTTTTAACAATGCTCACATGCAGATGCTGAAAAAAAAAGCCCAGTGAACACATGAAAATCTGAAGAGAACTGGTTTTCAAAGACACATGTGGAGGGATACATCATGGACCCAGTTCAACTACTCAGTCAGCACAGTTGAATTTATATATATGTACATAAGATGTCTGGCAGAACAGCAGCCTTTTTTCAATCCATGTGCAAGGAAGTATTATTGTGTTCAAAATTGCTAAGTAGTAAATCAATAATGACCTGCTTAGTAGCACCAAATTGATAGGCTAATTAACTAATGGTAGTGTCAAATATTAAAAATATCCTGCAAAAAACAAGTCATGAGTACAATAAATGAATACTGGAATTCAGTAGCACGTTGCACCACAAAGCCCAAGAACAATGGATTATTTTATGATGCTGCAGTGACCAAAGCTTTTAATGTCAGTGAAGTGGCAGGCTATAATAACAAAAGCCCATGCATTCCTAAGATACAAGAAAAGAAACTGAAGAGGTCTATGGAGGTCTGACAGGCAGAAAGTGTGCTAAGTGCAATAGAGAGTGACAGAGTTTGATTCTTTTGCCAAGAGCACACATAAAATTGTTATTTTCCAAACAGACTCGACCTGATGCAGACAGATGTAAGAGAGCCTAGATAACAGCAAGGGAAGGCTAAAACCGAATTTCCTCTGAGAAGGCAGTTTGTGAACTAAGAATCAAAGTGCGATAGGACATCACAGAGAAGGGAGAGTAAAGAGTCTTAGCAGCAGGTACTGATGATGTATGAAAAGAGATACTACAGATAAAACACTTCATGAAGATGTAAGAAAATGAAATGCTAGAGCTGATGACATTTTCAAACAATCACTTATCGACATATTCTGCAAAATGTGTAAGCACAAGCTGAAACATAGAAAATGTAACTAAAGCTGCAGATATCAAAGGATGAGTAAAAACTCAACACATATCTCATTAGGTAAGGAGCCCAAGGGTTTTGTGTGATACATTCTACTCTCAATGTAGAGACATATAAACCCATATACTGTACAGAACAGTCATTGTTTCTGGTATCACAGTCCATAAGATTATGGATATTTTCGAAGAAGTTTTAATTTCCATTTGCTCACATTTCTTGGTCGGTTTGCTAATCACTCAGCTGGTACACAACATACAATACACATGGGACACTTTCAGGATACATCTAGTAGCTATTTTTCATCTACTCTTTGAAGGATTGGATTTTTATTCAGTCTAAAAATAATAAGCCACGTTTAGTAGGAAATACATTAAAAATCTGCAAAATCCCATAATGCTCTCTCCTGATTTGTGCAAATACAGCTATTATTTTACACACATCATAGACATAGAGGTGTTTTGAAAAATACTTGAATTTTAATTGCTCTTATTAGACTACCAGTTTTCTAGGCTAATCCTATAAAAAATCCCTGTTCCTCAACTCCTTCATATTCCCAAGGACTGCAAGTATCAGTAAAGCTGGGAACAGAGTACTCTACCCATGGATCACTTCCCCTTCCCCTCTCCTCCAGCAGCTGTGCTAGGAGCAACTGGTGACACTGGAAGCATAGCTTAGTTCTCACAGGGATGTGAGTTTTACTGGGACATCATGACCTCACCTGCAGTTCTGCATCCAGTTCTGGGTTTCCCAGCACAAGATAGACATGGAATCTGTTAGAGTGTGTCCAGATAAGAGCCACAAAAATGAGTAGAGTGCTGGAAAACCTCTTCTGTGAAGACAGGCCGAGAGAGCTGAGGTTGTTCAGCCTGGAGAAGAGAAGGGTTGGGGAGATCTTCCTGCAGCCTTTCAACACATAAAGGGGGCTTATAGGAAAAATACAGACTTTACGATAAGGTCTGTAGTGGCAGACAAGAGGGAAGGTTTTTAAACTGAGAGCAGGTTTAGATTGGATATCAGGAAAAACTTCTTTACTATGAGGGTGGTGAGACACAGGAATAGTTTGCCCAGAGAAGTTGTGGATGTCCCATCCCTGAAAGTGTTCAAGGCCAGGTTGCATGGGACCCTGAGCAACCTGGTCTAGTGGAAAATGTCCCTGCCCATGGCAAAGGGGGCAGAACCAGATGACCTTTAAAGGTCCCTTCCAACCCAAACTATTTTATGATTCTACGATACTTCTGGTTGCTGGAAGCAGAGGCAAAAGTTTTTATAACTGCTGAAGTCAGCAAGATACCCTGACATGTAAAGCCCCCGCAGCTGTATGTGACCAGGTAGCTAAAGGTGAAATCTCTACCTACATTACTTCTACTGATTCCAGAGCTATTCAGTTTCCCTGCAAAAATAATTTCTTTTCCCCACCAAAACCTGCAGCAGTGAAATCCATTTTGATTTGACCTGTAGAGGTGTGGACATTGCCCAGAAGGCATGGGAGCGCTGGCGCCCAGCCTGGGCACCTCAGGCCACCACACAGCTGTGTTAACACGATACACACGGTGACTGCTGTTTAAATGCATCCACTGGCCTCTTGTTTTCCAAATCAGATGTACATTTGTTTTTCTCTGAATAAAGGCAGAATAAGAGATGCTGACGTTCCTTTCAGATCAACTGCGCATTTTGAAATGGGATGAAACAGGCTTTTAGTGTCTCCTTTACATGCTGCTCACTACGTGTTTTCCAAGAGCACATTTGAGTTTTCACGCTTTCTGGCAACTGTAAATTTTACTCTTGCTGACAGCAGCAGTAAATGCTTTATGCAGAATGAAATCAGCTCTGTGAAAAGTTGAACTCTGTTTTCTTGCTCCATAAAATATCTCTTGGTGTTAATGCAAACAGAAAGCTTCTTTGCTCCAAGGGAAAGGTGAGGGGAATAGAGGTGCTAGCTTCTAGTACACTGCATTGTCACTGCTTTTACTGACATTTTGCTGGCAATAAAAATGCTATTTTTCTTTATAAAGTATACTCGTTACTTTACTTAAAAATAAAAATATCTCATGTACTTGTGAAATAAATGCTGCTCACAACATAGATAACATTTCTGAAAGTTCCATTAGATACTTTTCTGTACAAACAAACTCTATGTACTTGCTCAGAGTTAAGAAGTGATGCCACTGGTACTTCCATGTATATGTGTTTTCCTTCACAAGACTATCCAGCACATACTGCAGCATATAACCTGCTCCCCTACAGGTTTTTTGTTTTTAATGGAACAGGGGTAGACTGCTTAGGTTTGTGAAGAATGGGTGATGTCCTTGGGGACTGATGTTACTTCAGCTAGAATCAGTTACAGAGTCCTCTTAGCCTTTATACAAGAGAAAGACATCACACTCTCTCGTGCCCACTGGTTTTGGTGAAAGTGATGGAATAGAAGGAGAAATTGTCATTTTACCTTCAAAATAAGAATGAAAAATAGAAGGGTCTGAAAGCAGAATATAAGTATGATCACATTTCAAAAATGAGACCTGGTCTTATACTTCACCATAAATGCATAAATATTTAAATGTATACATCTGGAATAAACACCTATGTTTTAAATTTTTTATTTTAGGGCAGGAAACACTAAAAAAAAAAAGGAGGTAAAAATCATGCATATATATTTGGCACTTCACAGGTCCAACTATAATTAATGCCCTTCATAAACATCTAATGAAAAATGAATTTATGTCACTTAGCCAAATTTATTTCTGTTTGCGTTCCATCCTTCTAGATTTTTTTTGGGTTCCATATTGCTGAAAGGCACAAAAATTTCTCAATTTATTCAAGCCGTTAGAAAAGAAATGCACACAGAACATTAAGTAGTTGCTCAAATGTTGCTGAGCAGTAAAATACTATGATAAAGTGGCATCTTGCTGTGTCTCTATTACTTCTTCAGCACTAAAATTAATTTATGATCAGTCATCAATTCATTTACATGTCATTTTATGCTAAATCTATCGTTGCTGATGAATGCATATCCCTAGATCCATTAAGCTAGAGTAAAGCCTGTGCTTTATAATATGACCCTGCTAATTGTTGCATTACCATTTTTATGAGATACCAAAAGTAGCAGTTTCCTATTTTCTGAGCACATACTTAATCCATGAAACACATTCTACCTATTAAACATAATCTGTTTAACTGCTTATAAAATAGAATCTTTTGCAATAGGTATCCCTAAGCAAATCAATATAAATATTGAGCTCTGCCATGGTAAAATATGGCTCATGAAAATGATATTGCGCATTTTTCAAGAATTATTCTGTTTTTGCTCAGACACAATGAATGAAAAACTTTTTCCATACAGACAGTGATCAGTGATTCTTTTAATCAAGACCAAGACATGTCAATAAGGGATATTCTTCCCTGCTGAGCCATACAACCTACAGAGATTTTTATAATTTCAGATCTATATAATTCTATTGAAAAATAATATTGTTAACCACTTGCAGTGGCACTGTTTACAAGAGTACATATCTGTTTGTGTCAGTATCAGTTAGGTAGAAGAGGGCTAGTTCTAATTTCCATGCTAGTTATTGGGTGTATCTCTCCCCTCAGTTAAAATGCACCAAGACTGAAGATACATCAGCTCACACTACCAGCTTCACTGGTGGTGCTGTAGGAGAAGAAAATACAGGGCAAAGAAAACCCCCAAACCATAATACTTAGACCCAAAAAAACCTAGTCTTGTTCTTAGTGATTTCAGTGAGAGACAACTTAATTTCTTATACAGTCATCATATGTAATTAATTAAGTCTATTAAAGTAGAATAACGTAACAGATTCTTTGTGATCATTCATGCCATAACTCTGCACAGCAGTTCTTTTTTAAGGCAAACATTAGGCAAAAGAAAATACATTTTTCAGTGTGTTTCTGAAAGCAAAAACCTCCCTAAAAAATTGTGAATTAAAAGTCAAGTGAGCAGAAGTTTTACCCCTGTTTTCTGGTTCTTTATTTTTATTCTCTTTTAAGCATAATCAGTGACTAATTATCCTAACAGAAGGGGAATGAAGAAAAACTTTGGCTTTAATATCATATTTAATCCCACAAACGTTCAAATTCAAACCTCCCTCCCTGAGTTCTCTCTGCGATATCTGGAGAATGTTAAGATACAGTTACTGTGCACTTCTCCCTTCTTTGCACTTTATTATACACGTCAACATTATGTCTCTGCCACCTGCAAAGAGAAAAGCTTAATAGCACAGATTAAACCCTTGTCTGAATCTGCAGCTAGCTGTAACTAAAACTCAAGGGCCTGGAAGACAACTTGACTTTTAAACAGTTTAAAGGAGCAACACTGTGGTGTCAGAGGAATTCAGTAGTTTGTGCTTTGGCTCACACAGTGCCAGTGTTTTCCCTCAGACAATCCCACATTTGGCATTGCATGAAATTCTGGGTCTCGGCTCAGCAATGAGGAACAAAGCACCCTTTCAATCCAAAAGCGTGCCAACAGTACAGGGTGAGGAAACTTGCCCTGCTCCCTGTACAGCAAGTCTATTTGAAGGAAGTCTGGACCAAGGGATGTCAATATAGATTTCTCACAAACACTGAACTCAAAACGCACTTCAAAATGTACAGAAATGTTGCTTCATCTGGGTCAGATATTTTCATTTGCCTCTATTTTCAAATATAATGTTTAGAGAAGTGAAAACATGGTCTATAAATTCCTAGGAAAATGCTACTTTAAGTCACCAAAGGCTCCGTGAAAAGAAGTAGCTTATCAATTCTCAGTGCAAGAAAACAATTTAATCGTTCTACGGTATTTTAAAAGCAATCAAATTGAAGAATGAGAAACAGCTTGGAAACAATGAAAGCAATTTGCTATACCCTCATTAACACCAGTAAACGCAGCCTGGAAGAGTTAACAGAAACAGATAAACAAAAATTAAGATTCTCTTTTGAAAAAAAAAAAATCCCAACTACAATAAGCAACTTCCTTCCACCCTTATAAAAAAAACAAACCCTCCTAAGATCAACGCTTTACCCATACAGGAACTGAGGAAAACAAGCAGTTTTGTTATATGTGTATTTTGCCATTTTACAGATCATTTAGACGAACACTCTGCATGTACTTTGGTAAGACTATAGTTCCCTAATTGTTTTAAGTCAGTCAAAGTGGTGGCTCTACAGTACAGGGACAGTCTACCATTTTCCTTCCCTTCCTGCAGTGCCAGCACACACCTTGCCATGCAGTGAACCGGATCAAGGAATAGATCCAGGTAGTACTTAAACAAGCAAAAGCAAAAGCAAACCCTTAATTTGCATCTAGATGAGGCCACATCAGGATAGTGGTGGTTATGAGTGGGAGTGCATTAAATAAGCTTAAGTACACTCCCAGTCTACATAATCGGGTCCTGCCCAATTTCTTTCAAAATAATACAGTAGGAAGTTTTTAACATTCTAATAATTAGACTTTTAACATTCCAATAATAAAACAATATTTATATTGTAAGCAATTTGAATGTTATTCATAAAAGGATAAACTGTAATAAGCACAAAAGTCTATAAATTGGAGCAGGAATACAGCTATACCTTATTTACTTTAGATAGGGTGTTCCAAAATATTAAGAGAAGATGGAAATGTGAAAACATTCATTTTGCGATTTACAGATACACGAACACTGGCATATTAATATATATACCATATGAAAAATACATCCAAATCTGATTTTTTTTTTATTTATTGCTTTATTACTAGTGAAAAACTCTTACTGCATTCCTAATGGAAAGACTTCTGAGCCATTAGTGAGATATGCAAAAATATGCAGAATTATAGCCCGAAGGAGATTACGCTGGAAATTCAAGCAAAGTGACTTAACATACTCATGCAATAATAAGTTAACCTTCTCAATTCAAGGATTTAAACTTTAACTCTATGGCCTTCAGTTGAATCTGGATTTCAAATCACAGCAGCAGAGATACAATTCTTAAATCTTAATTAGATTGGTAAGCAGTCTGGCCCAAGGGTGAAGGAAAACCTGGAAAGTGGGATTAAACTACACACTATTTCATTCAACAGGGGAAAAGGAAGAAAATTATAAGTATTCATTTCATATTCATCTAGTGTTTTCAGAAGAGGAATTTATAAGTTAGGGTGCAAAATCCTTGGAATTTCAAAGATCCAGAACAATGAGATGGAATTCAGTGGCACTATGGTAGTAAGTTGTACTGAAAAAGTCTCCCTTAAGGTATAACTAACATCACTGTTTGTCTACTGAGATCAAAAACTGAAGCAGCACCCATAAGCTTTCATGAGCCACAGACACTGGGACATTTGGGACATTTGTGTCTCCAGTACACCTGCACATTATGGACACACTATATTAGACAGAGGGACAAGTTGAACCTAAAGGTCCATGTAAGATCAGTATTTCAAAAACAAATGTCTTTCACTGTTTATATGTTACCAACAGTCCTTTTATACAGTCAGATTCTGTGCATTAGTTCAGCATGCCTTTCTGGGTCCCCTTTGATGATGATGTAGCTTTCCAAGGCATGCCAAGGGCAAGAAGCAGTGAGGGAAGGAGGGTCAGAATAATTAAGTAGCTTTTCTGAAAGGGAATAATTACTAAATACAGCAATACAAAGTAGGTTTAAAATACATATTTTTCTACATAAATGTTGTATTTACTCTAGAAATAAATGTGGTGATCTAACTACACTTACTCTGAAGTCTTTAACATCCGTGTGTTTGTCTGGGAAAGCATTTACCCGGCAAAATATATAAAAGTGCTTTAAGATAACGTTTTATGCTGCTTCTGATTTATGAAATATATATTCCTAAGCTGAGGTCTTCCCCCTCCTCTTTATGTAACTGCCTTGCTTCTCTAGTAGAATGAACTTTTCATGAAAGCTAGGATATAATTGAGTTTTCTTTCAAGTCCTTAAAGCTTTTTAAAATTCATGAATTTTCTTATCATTTTGCAGCAAAGCAAAGCATTTCCAAATCCTCCTTTAACTTTAGTGTTTAGTATTAACACATTTTAAATGTTACAGAAATAGAGTGGAATAAATTTTCACTTAGAAAGTATTTGACTGCTGATGTATTTTGCTGTTAGGAACAAGTTGGTGTCACTGTTAGCTGTGTTTGGTTACCTGTCACAGAGCTGTCTAGATTGTCCATACTGGAGCCTGGAGTATGCTCTAGACCTCTTAGCGGCCTACTGATTTCTACAGTTTCTTCTTCAATATCATCCTCATCATCATCCTCATCTGGAACATCTGTTTCCAAATCTGAAATAAGGTTTCCAGATACATATCCTAGGGGCGGAACGGGAGCCTGAGGAGGTTGTGTATTGCTTTGGATGTGCCTACACAAACAAACAGGAAAAGTTATCAGAATGGATGAGACTTTGTACCTCACAGTCAATAACATATAAGCCTTTCAACAGGTCCTGAAGTAGATTTACAAACCGTGCCTGTTAGGTCAAACTCAAGAAAAGTCAGTTCAGTTATTCACCATAGCTTCTAATACCGAGTACCTGCACACTTTCCAATAGCAAATACACTTCTCCCCCCTGTAGGATGGGGAAGGTCAAAATCGTCCCTTTACTGATGAAGAGGGATATACACAGAGGCTACATAAATCAGGTAGGAAAGCCATGGAAACGCAGAATTCTGAATTCTAGCCTAGCATATAAGTGTCTAACCCAATATTCTACCTTGCAAATCACACATTGAATCAAACTTAAATTTCTCTCCTTCCGCTTAAACAGACACAGTGCCCTGAAGCAGAAGTCACCCTAAAGAGGAGGAAATGGCCAGCAGGACAGGAGAAATTTTCAACTCTAGTGAACGCACTATCGTGAGGCCTTTTCATTTTGCTTTATTCCAAGTAGTTTAATAGATTTAATTGCAGCAGTATTAGGGCATGCCTGTGTGAAATTACTGCATGCAGCAATCACAAAGAAAAAAAAAACAAAGATGAAAACCAAAACCCCGCCCATAGGATAGCTGAATAGCCAAAAGCAAACATGGGATTTGGAGTCTCATTTGTTTGGTTTCTGAGAGGATACAGAGGAAAAGAACACCATCAGCTTTCAAAGCAGCATTCCCCACAGCACAACAGGCACACTGCAAGCTGTGCCAGGGTATCCAGGTATGACTGGCAATGGCATAAGAGCATGTACCATGCTTGAAATTGCTAACTTTGGCACGTGGGAATCCTTGGGTGACTATGGATGAGGTGCCATGACCTGATTCAAATTGGCAGCTCTCTGGATGGAACCCAAGATTCTGCTGGTCTCTTGCTTGGATGTCAGTATAACAGAAAAAATCACAGATGTCACCTGTTAGGTTTTGAGCTCCACTGTATTTTCAATGAAAACTTTGTGCTGTTTTATTACCTACACTTGGTAAGTACAGTAATTCTCTTTATTCAGTGAGCTTCTCCCCCTCCCCCATATAAATGATCAGATATGAGAATGTCATGGTAAATGTTATGTACCAATGGAACTACTCTTCATCTCTGTGTAGGCTTTCACTTACTGCTTATTCTGGATCTTATTTGCAGAACAAATGCTTCCTTTTTCATATACAACCCCCTTCTGATTAGCAGTTCTTGAACACTTTTCTGCCTGGACACCGGGTTCTTAGCTATGCAGTGTTCGAAACACTGTGCTAAAGGGCACTACCGTCTAACTAACCCTCAATAAACAGTGTGATTAGCTCCCAATCAAGCAAAATGCTTAAGTATATGCTTAATGTTAAGCTTGTGATAGAACAATTGAAGTCAATTTCTCATGTACTTGTAGTTAAGCATATACTTAAGTGATTTGCTGGATGAAGGCCATAATGATTATGTACTCTTCCAGTAATCTCTAATATGCTCTTTCTTAAATTCCTAGTTGTGTGTTCTCTGTATTTCTCTTTTGTTACTCCCACAGTAACCTATCTGAAAGGTTTCATTTTGTTGCTGTGCCTTCCCCTCTCTCTCTACATTGGACAGGTTAACTTTGTGAAAAGAAAACTAAGAAATATCCCTTCCCAGTTAAAACAATGGGGGACTTTCTACTGACTTTGACCACCGTGATACACATCCAGCCAAACAATGTGGATCATTAAACAATTCCACTGCACAAAAATAATTTGTATTTGCAATCCTCAATATTTACCCCAATACCTCTGAGGTCTTACTATGAAAAAAAGTTATCTCCTTGATATTTTTCCCCGGAGTTTCAGGTTCAATTACTGTGACCTCACTCAAGAGTGACATTAAAATCTGTATATTCCTAAGCACATTGTGAAAGTTCCCAATCAATTTTCATTCCTCCAAAGAGGGAGCAAGACCTTTCTTGTCAGCTGCAAGAGGCTTTGCTACAGTGTCCTATTCCATTATCCGTGCCTGGACTGGAACCTGAGGTTTGTAGGGCATAGAAAGGGTAACAGCTGCAAAATGCAGCAGTGACTGACTGCGCTGACAGAGTGTGCATCTGTGTGCTGGCTCAGAAGTCAGCTACCTTCAACAGGCCAGGTCTAGCTGCTGCCTGGGATTTGGGTCTGTCCCACAGGCAGCCCAGGGGCTGTGCTTGGCAGCGTGGCCCTGCAGCGGGACCAAAATACCCTGTTGATTGAGTGCAGATTGCAGACAAGCCCCGAGGCTTCCATGGTGTCCAGGGAAAACAGCTGGCTTTGATTTGGCACCGCCTGCCTACCTGCCTGATCTATTTGTGGGAGCTCAAGCTGAATAACTTTGTGGCTCTGTTTACTAGCAAAGAAAGGCTGCTCCTCTGCTGGCAGTGTGCCATTCAGTAACTAGCTCTGCTCCTCTCCTCTGAGATTCGCGGGCTTTGTCTGGATAGAAAAGTTGTAAAAGGACAACTGCTGCTTAGGGAACATCCAGGAAGCAACTGACCTTCACCATATCCCCAGCCTGGTGCACTTGACAAGTTCTTTTTCAGTCCCTGAAGAGATTCCTTCTGTTTGTTTTTCAGGAGAAATGTTACTGTGGTATTTGCTTGCTCTTCTTTTAAATAGGCACAAAGCATTCTAAAACACTAGACCCATTTTGTAAATACTAACAACTTTCTTCACACTCTTTCTGTGTTTTTCCTATGAATCAGAAATTCTCATGGTATTTCCAACTACAGTCAGAGATGCAAATGCTTCATTCTCATGTGACACTGTATAAAAGCTACTATATTACTATATCAAGTGACTATCATGATTTTTATTCAGGAATTCAGAATCTCATTATTTTTGAAAATTCTAAAAAATTCATATCTTTTGCTAGCCTGAAAAGAGAGTACTCTTGACTGGATAAAAGCTGTCAGTAGGTGGGCGTTAACTACTTAGTTGAACATATGTAAAATTTCAGAGGAATATTTATTTTCCATGTTTTTAGACAAGCCTTAACTTATTACCAAGCATTACGATTTAAAAAGCACCTACTTATGTTTAAGGCCTTCAGACTCTAGATAGAGTTTTACTATTTCTTCCTTCATTCTAGTTCTTTGAAAGTATTATTGAAATGTTGTTGAACACAGTCAATATTTCTGTCATAGAGGAATAAATTATTATTATTATGCTTTCATTTCCCAGACCACAGGTGCCCCCTTCAAACATTTACCATGTCTGCTTTGCTATATCAAACTGGTAAGCCCTTGTTAATTCATCAAGGTGAGCTTGAAGCATTGGCTGCATCTCCTCTCGTGGGGAAGGCGTGAGGGTTGCAGTTGATTGCTGCCCAAAGGAGATGGCAGGTGATGAAGCTACTCCTCGGACAGGAGGTGTGGGAACACGATCATCATCTTCTTCAAGCTCATCCTCCATGCCCTGATGTAGGTAGGTCTGAACTGGCAAAGGTGGACACCAACCATCACTGTCATATCTAAAATGAAAACCAAATAAACTTAGTATCAATCAAATCTCATCTCTGCCCCATAGTAGAGAGTGTAGAGGGTATACAGCATTTCAGCTTTAGTTGTAACCCTCACACACAGTGGGAGTTTCAACATCTAATGAAAATAGGGTCATAATTGCTTAAATTGTCCTTACTGAGTCAGTTTAATTTATCCTACAACAGCTAAGCAACTTGAACAAGATGCACAACCAAAAAAGTACTGACCCGTTATAACATTTGTTAATAGTGATTAGATAATGTTACACCACAATCAACAACAAAAATGAACTAACTCACTTCCAGGATCATTATTCTAGGAGAATGCATGAAGATTGACCTAGACATGCAAATAGCATCATTGTTAAAAGGTAGAGCAAGCTTTGCGCAGTTGCACTTAGGCACTTATTTACTTCCCTCCTCCCCTTAATTTGTCTATAAATTTACTATTTGTTTCAATTTTGTGGCCTAAATAAAAGGCTATACTTTCCTCATAAATTGTGGTCTTCCAACACTGTGTACAGGTATCTCCTATGATGTGTAATACATTCATGTCACAGCAGCACTGACCCTAAGCATATGCTATGTCACAGCACCAGCTGATAAGGTACATTAGCACACATGTTGACAGCTCTGCCAACACCCCATCTCCTAACCAATCTGTACTGGGACTTACCTAGACACTGCTGAATTTCTGAACACTTTCAACACATCTGCCCAGAGTTAAAAAATTAACCACTACCAGTATTCTTGAACACCAAATTCTTCTCTCTTCATATATAAGGGATGTTCTCACAGGTGTTTGTGGTTCAATTCTTGCCTTACACCAAAGGTGTAAGGAGTGATGCTATATCTGATCAGGGCTAGAAACAGGAGCTTTGTATTTTATTACCCCTTTTTATGCAAGGTTTGCCAGTAAGTTGATCCTTTCCTCTCCCTGTACTCATCACAGAACCTTTCAATTTGGTGTTGTATTACAGTATCATCCTGGGATCCTGTCCCTTGGAGACACTGGCATCACTCAGGGTATATAGGCTTTAGTGACTGTGGTCATTCCCCGTGCATTATCTCCCCAGAGTTATTCCCTAATCTGAACACCACTTCAGTTGTGCACAGCTCTGCTGACGATCACACCACTCAAATCTCAACTACTTCTCCCATCTTCAAAACATCCAGTCATTCAGCAGTCCCTTGAGCATTGGCACACATTTCTTCCTAACTTCCAGTGTATTCCAAAATAACTCAGGATAGACAGCTTTTTTATTTTTTCTAAAGGCAACTAGACAACCAAAAGCTCTCACAGCTCCTTCACTGTCAAACCATCTCACACTCTAAAAGCCATTTCCCAAGCATCATCTGCTAAGCCACTTTATCTTCTTTCCACCTTCAAGGACTGCGGACAAGGTCTTTTTTTCTGCAATGTAGGCAGGTAATGCATTGCATCACACAGCTAATGTCTCAAACCAGTTTAAAAATACTCATTTAAGGCTTCTGATTTGGAAGGAAGGAATTACCAATTTCCCAGAGAAAAATGAATTACTGACAATTTTCTCAAGTGTGAAAACAAGTTATAAAAAGGCTGTGAACACTCAGAGGGAGAAGTTTTAAAACCTGTATTATGAACAGAATATTTACTTTAAGCAAACCCAAAGATTTCTAAAATTATTAGACTACCTTTTCCTTATTCAGAAGTCTGCAGTCTGTATTTAAAAGCACAGATTCTGGATAGCTAAAACAACCTGTCCTAATCATCCAAGAGTCTGTGGAAGATGTATCTGTTAATTAACACTAGTATTACTTTAAATCTATTTATAGATAAAACAATATATAGATACACAAATACAAATATATGTACAGAGGTGAAAATAAATACTGCATCTTAACACTTGGCATTTAGGAGCTTTTGAGTGATTGATCATTACCATTTTCATAATACAGAGATTTAAGAAAATGTTATATGATACATATTCATCCTTAGTAGAAAATTAAGATATGACCAGCTGTAATTTGCCTTTCCTAACAATATTCACTCGTGGCATTTGCACCCAAGGCTGAAGGGACTATCCTAACTCATGCTGCTATAAAGGTACAGTGCAGCAGCTCTCTCACTTTTGCTCTCCCAACCTCATGCTTTGGTATAATGGCTTCTTCTTTAAAAGGACAGGGCAAAAAGATACTCCCTAGGGGCTTTTCAGTGATGAATAAATGAGCTTTGGAAGTGCTTGCCTTTTGACCTTACTTGCTTCAAATCCCTAAATGTTCAGCTTGATAGTAGAAAGATTTCTCAGTAAAAAGATTTCTTAGTGCAAAGATTCTGCACAAACACTCAATCTTTACCTAAATTTTGTTTGAAATGGAAAGCAGACTAAGCCTGAAGTTCAGGACATTGAGATTCAAGATTTAAGGTACAAGAACCTTTGACTTCATAGTGTAGGATGTCCCAAAAGCCACAAGTTCTAACTTGCATTTTAGAGAAGAAAAAAAAAGCCTTCAAAAAAAAGTGCTAGCAAACCTAACAGATTACATAGGAACTACACCTCAAATAAATGATTTATTTATAGAAACTTCTGGTACCAACATAGTGAGTATTGGTCACATCCATGCTCTTTTTGGTTTTCTCAGTAAATCCAAAGCAGTAAAAATGCAACTTCTCCCAAACACACTTATTAAAATCTAAGCACCTTAACTGCATTAGGGACCTCTGGCTGTAACTTCATTAAGTCTCTAATAAGTTCTGGTTAACAAACATGACTCCCTATGTTTCTAATAATTTTTATTGCATTCTCAGCACTTTTATCTTACAATCTTTTGCTATTAAAAAACTTTATTCATTACACTGATAGATTTTTTCCTTCAAAATAAAAAATAAAAGTGATAGATAAAGGGCACATTCTATAGCAACTGTCTTTCATTACACATATAGTTGCAACAAAGGAAATTTCTCTCCCTAGGCCTCAACAGAAAAGATTTTTTGATGTAAAAGGTATTATTTTCTTAACTTTTTCCAAAGACAGAGAGTAAGTAACAAATATATTGACATCCTGCAGCTAATGTTCCATTTTAAGGTATAATCAACAGAAAGAAATGGACAAACAAAATTATGCAGGCTGCCATTACTGGAATTGGCTCAAGACCATGTATGTTATTGGTGAAAAATCTAAGTAGATGATAAGGAATAAGTAATGAGCATTTCCTTACTGCCAAGTTTAGATAAACCAAGCAAAAGCATCTTCTCTGCATGTAATTAATTCTAAAATTAAAACACATTGAACTTGTCACAGATAGAGTATATCAAAACAAATCAAGACAAACAAAACAGTTTAAAAAATGTGTGGTTTTTTTTTTTTAAACCAATATTTCCAGATTAAAGGCAACATAAAGGATGTTTATGAGTCTATGATTCATTCCATTTTACCATATTGAAAACCACAGGAACACGATCAATCCCTGAATACAGAAGGGCCATCAGTATTGGATACATCCTGAGAAAGTATGTGCATTGCAGATTCATTCTTCAAAAAAGGTGGCTGCAAATTATTGTAGCTCCAGTAAGTGTAATCTTCAAATCTTTCTGTGTGTTTGGTAAAATGCACATTACAAGGTCATGCTACAACCACCGTTAGTGAGACATTACAAAAACCAGAAAAGAGTAATTCAAAAGATAATCATAGGAAAAACTAAGTCTGAATTGTTGCAAACCTGGAAGGCTAGTGATTGTCTTACCCTTAAATAACTAGTGTTGTCTTGGTGACCAACATCATTCCTTCCAGCTGAATTACAGATACATTATGCAACTTAAGGAGTCAAGCCCTGTGTCACAAGGGATTTCTCTATAAGGTATTTCCATTTACCTTTTATGCTATTTCATTGTTCTGAAATAAAATCCAAGTTGCTTGCCTTCTACAGCATAATTGTTTTAGTGAAATGGCTGCACATGTGTTTCAAGGATATAAACTGATAAAGACAAGTATTATGTGGTAGAACCATTTCAAATTTATTTCAGCCTTTTATAGCAGAATACAGAACACAATGATCATATGCACTTTTTGTCTTGAGATTTAAACAACACTTGCAATCAGTAAGGCTATTCATTTTCCTTTATATTTGCTTTGAAATTCTAACTCTAACACAGCCTGAATGGGCCTTAATTTTAAAAAGAACTCCATTGACTAACAGAGTTAGTTGTTACTCATTTTAAGAGTTGAAAGACCTGGTATAAACTCAAATAATGTAGAATTCTTACAATTTTCATTATGAAACTAGTCATGATCAATGCTTCATGTTTACAAAAGAGCTAACAGTCGAAATATTTTTATTCAGTAAAGCTATTACATTTTAAAACATCTTTCATCCTTAGGAAATATTGGTTGCTTTTGAACAGGCAGAAATTTGTCCCTGACAGAATAATTATTCTCAAAGGCTCCAACAGAACTGAACACAGTAAACTATTTTTCTGTATACTCTGATTTTTCTCCAGAGTTTGATAACCTGGTATGTCATATAATTACACTTTATAAAAACCATTCTGTCCTTGTATGTGCAGGAAATGTCTCTCTCGTCTCATTTAGTGCTTCTTGTGTGATTTTGTGTCCTTGAGAACAAGTTCAAGCTACACAAAAATAGGTGGAAGGTTCTAGAAACTTGAGAGTTGCTCAAGTGACAAAGACAAAAAGCCTGTAATTAGTGTGCCTTCCTCAACTGTGAAATTTCTTCTAAAAGCTGATAAGATCATTATTATCCATTGGTGGATCTTCAAAAATTAATCCAATTTAGTGTGTTTGGGTTTTTTCTTTTCTTTTTTTTTTTTTTTTTGTTATGGTGGCTCTAATATTTTTAAACATCAATGCAGTGAAAAAGCACAAAGAGCCAGATTATGTCATCCTTGCTCACTCTGAGTCCCAACAGCTGCATACAGCCCCCCAACAGAATTCAATTAAGCTACCTGTGAAGTGAGATACTTCTCAGCATCAGAAAGCAGTGAAGCCCTTCATGATGGTAAAGCAAGATCAGTTTTGTTTCCACCTTCAGTCACTATCCAGAGAAGCTATTCAAACACTCCTCCTCCACAGCAAGTCTATAGGATAAGGTGCTCTCTTTTTTTTTCTTCCCAATAAAACAGAATAATATTGTCACTTAGAAAAATGAAAAAAATAATAAGAAAAAAGGCCTCATCTCTCCAAAACACAGATTTTCCTTCAAAAGAAAAAAAAAAAAATTACCCTGCTTCTTGCTGATCAACCCCATAGTGTTCCAGCTCTGTGCCTGGAAGTGGCTGCACAGGAGGGGGTGGGAGGGGAACACTGGCCCAGTTTGAACCATTATTTTTCTGGGGCTTGGCAGTATTTTTGTTTTTCTTCTTTTTTCCTCCTTTGCCACCTGCAAATCCAAAAAGAAAAGAAATTGTTAGAGATATAATGTGAAAAAAAAAAGCTAGCTATTCACATTTTTTTGAAAGAATTTCGATTCCAGATGGCATACCCCAAAAAAGAAGACGTATTTATATCTCAGCAGAATCAGCATCAACGTGCTAATGCTGTCACAAGGTTATAAGTAATAATAGAATGGAAAATATTCTGAATATTTGCTGAAAATCACTTCTTTTTACAACTCTGTACATTTGCACCACAGAAGTGCACAAACAAGGAAAGACATATCTTCCTTTATCAGAAATATATTTCCTGGTTTATTCATGTGTGCTTTATGACTTCTTGAATTCACTCTTAGATAAAAATAAAATAAAACATAGCAAATTATTTAAAATGTCAGAATCTAGTGTGAGTATAACACAGTTTTGCATAATCAATTTCTGTGGAAAACACAAAGGTTAAGGACACCATCTAAAACAATTGTCATTAGACTCAGTATCTTTCAGCCAGAATGACAAGAGTAACTTGTTAAAATAAATGAAACAGGGGTTTGCTGATAGGAATTTATTAAGTTCTATTCTTTCAAAAGATCAGGAAGTCATGTGCAATGGTTTAGGACTGTCTTTTCACAGGATTCAAATATCTTGTACCACTATGGAGAAGAGGTTCTGTTTCTGATGTACAACTGTAGAAATGAAGTGAGCAATGCATTTTCTGCTCTTCTCTTCTTGTTCTTATATCCACTTCTCCAGATGAGACACTTCCATTTGTTGGAAAGTGATCTTATAGAGAAAACTCTTCATCCCACTTGCTTTGTTTCCTTTATCTTGCCCTGACTTTTTTTCTTGTTAGAAATTCATTAAGAGGAAGAATGGCCCAACATTTTGAATCACTTGACTGCTTTGAGGGATTTTTTGCCGTTTTGTTGCAGCTTGCAAACTCTTTGGACTGCTGGGTGGCAGAATGGTTTGTCATATGACTTTTCAGTGGGGTACCCAGCTGGCTATCACTCATTCCTTTCCTGTTGCAGAAAGCACAGATTAATCCATTTTACCCACTGATGTATCTTGCTGACTTATAAAAATCAGTTAAAAAAACCCCAAACACATGTAAAAATCAATCAATTAATCAAAAAAGCTGTAACTGACTGGTCAGGTAGGGTGGCACAGTGTGCACTGACAGGCACCACCCTCTGCCATGGCTCTAGATTTAGGCATGGAGAAATCCAGGAGGTGCAATTCTAGCAACAGAGACAAGCCCATCTCATGGGACTTTTTGTCTGTGAGACAGCGGCTTTCTTCTGTTACCTCCAAATGTCAGTTGGATGAAAACAGAACAAATAGAGATGGAAGAAAAGGGTGATTTTGTGACTCAGAAGTAGCCAAGACTTCTGCTTTCACCTCTGGTTGTGGTTGCTAGAGAGGGGCAACAAGTCCAGCAAAGTTTATAATTGGCCTGATGGGCAACATATTGAAAACAAGACTTTACTTTCCACTATGCAATTCCATACGAGAGCTCTTCCTTCTTTGTCTTGGAGGAACATACAGTAAATCTAGGCAAGATCTTGTCATTCACTGTGTGTGAATTGAGCCAATATTCCATCTATCAAGATGCAAGACAGGCTCTTCCCTCCTTTTATAGGGAAGGAAACTTCCATGAAAATGGAAGAACATTTTGACCAATGAAAAGAAACCTCAGTGATGGTGGAGATAAAGGAACAAATACACAAACCTTCCGGAGGGAAAATGAAGCTTTCAAAGCACAGGTAAGGCAAAAAGTGGATATAGAAATAGGGTCATAGTACAGCACAAAGGAAATAGGTTAATTTAAACTTGTGGGATGTGGGGAAATTTTTGGAAAGTCAGCAGGACTAGAGCTAAGGCAGGACAGGAGGGGCCGTTTTAGGAGAAAAGCACATGCTCAGGAGTGTGTGTGTTATAGAACAATTCAAACCAGGAATATTCAGAGAAGTGAAATGCAGAGCACAACTTCAACTTAGAGATTAGTTGAGGTGGTGAGGAAGAAGTGTAGCATCTTGTTAACCCTAGGAGACTGGTACAATAGAGGTTGGATGTGTGGGGTGCTTATACGGAGTCACTTGGATTTTGGGGTTTCGGAGAGAAAGGTTAAAGATGATGGAGATATTACAAGGAATGAAGCAGAGAGATAAGGAACTATTTAGACAAAGAAAAGAAAGAAGGGAACTCCAAGGTCATTACTGGTAGGGAAAGCAGCCTACACTCCTTTTTCTCTTCTATCCCAGTGGGCAGAATTGCTCTGCTGTCAGACTAGTGGAGCAGACACCTCATACATAATGCCTGATGTGTGTTTGAAAACTGATGCACCAAAGCCTTGCTTCCCCATAGCAGTGATGCTTGATGTTTCAATGTCTCCTCTCTCCAAAATTCAATTATATCGGTTAAGTCTCTAAATGAATCAGGTCCTGGAAAAAGAATTTGCGAGTTGGGCTGATAATCATAGCAGTGATATAATCTGGGAGCTGTGCAAAGTACAGCTACAAAATTTCCCTGCCTCATAGAGCAGCTGAGTTTTTAGCTATTTTCCATTCCACAGTGGGATAGGATTTCTCATGATATTCATTTAAGAGAGACAGAAACTTAGTCAGAATAATAAGTAGTACTTAAAGTACTAACCAATGAGGTGAGCAAACAAGTCCCTGCTCACCCTGATGGGGACTGCCTAACCAAAGCAGGGCTCTGACTCCAGTGGTGCTCTAATTATCAGACTATTTGAAGATCTCCCCCAGTTTCTCATGTATTACAGACATAATTATCCTGTATCAAAGGCATAATTAGTAGGCAAGGGAGAGCAAAATACTGACTCTGCAGTGCAATAATCTGATGCTCATCTGAGCATTGGGGCATTCAGGTGTGGGCAGCCTTTGTCACAACAGGAATGCTGCGGCCATAAAAAGACTGACTAACATGAAGTTTCCTTGTCTCCTCAGAAGATTTATTTCAAACTGAGAAGCACTACACAAAATATGTTTCGCTTGAAATATTTGATCAAAATCCAGCTTTTGATCAACTGGCATTTTCCAGTGAAACTTCGTATTTTCTGAGAAAATTCTTAGGCAGCCATAGTTGTCAACAAATCTGAAGTGTGATACTGCCCTCTGATAACTGGCACATATGTACCTCAGCACATCAATTTCTGCATTTTCATGCAGCTGGGGTGCAAGCTGATTTTCTAAGCTGCTTGCCAATACATCTCACATAGAAGGAACAAGAATCTTTCTTGAAGTATTGTATGAACTTAGCTCCCAGATACCTCTCCATCAATGTCATAAGCCTATTTTTTCAGTCTCACTCAAATCATCTAACGCTCCCCATTGAGAACACAAGACTTGCAAACATATTTGGCTATTTGAGCTATGGACCAATGATTACAGGCTTCTAATCTTGAGATTCAATTTCAATAGTCATTTAAATTGACATAAACAAGCCATTTCTAGGTTTGGTCTGTTACTGTTACGATTGCTACAGCTTCTAATGGAAATTCAAAAAGCTATGGATATAGAATGACTATCAAGGTTAAGTCCCTTCAGCTGTCTCATACTTCAGCTAAGTGAATTCACAAGTTTTCATTTTAATTGCTGTCTTTTCAGTTTTTGTTTTGAAATTAAAAAAAACAAAGAAAGTTATACATAACATAAGCAACAAGTAAGCAAACTTAAAGAAATCAAGAAAAAGGTGTGTTTAAATATAATACACAACCACATGTACTACAATCATTTTCATCTGATGAAAATGCATCACGTTTCAAAAGAACATGCAGCACACACATAAAATTTACATCCTGTTTGTATGCAGGCTTGGTGCAGTTTGTTGAAACCCCAGTCATCTTTCAGGGCCCTACAATTATTTCTGTGCTGCTTCACTGAAGAACAGCACTTAGAAATAGCTTGTGGGAGTGGGGGATCTGTTAACAACTCAACAAAAACATTACTCTCGTCATGATGTTCAGTGTGGTGAGACCTATAAACTGAGGATAGATGCAGAAATATATTTGCTCCATGAACTGTGCTGTCATGGACAGGATGTGACAAGGCAAGGCTGGCAATTGCACTGACAAGTACCACCTGGGAGGAATCTCCAGTTATCTACAAATAGGTTTTGCCAAAAGCTTTTTTTTTTTAAGTAGAGGTCCATGTGACAGTGTTCTCTGATGTTCCAATGAAACTTCATATTTTCCAGTATTTACTAGAGGGCAGGCACTCTCATGGTAATTCTCAACCTGTGCCTCGGAGGTCTTCTGCCTCCCGGGCGAGTCGCTTGCCAACACCCCTCCGTCCCTCACTCCCCTACCCACGGCGGTGGAACCAACCTGAGAGGCTGCCACTCCTTTCAGAGCTGTTGTGGGAGCTGGTGGTGCTGAAATCCTGTGACTGGTTGTGTGGCAATCTATTAGCCAGTCCCTCAGCCACCCGGTAGTCAGGGATGTAAAGCAAGGCTAAGGGTTAAACGGCAAAGGTCACAGTGGCATTGTGGGATTAGTCAACGGCACAAGCACATGCAACACATGCAGTTAGCAAGTCAACGGCAGATGTGATGGGTTGGCAGGTCTGAACTTATCTATTTTTAAAGGTACACCTACCCTAGCCTAATGGAAGGCAGATAGCTTGGTGACCAGCATAGGACAAAGAGGAATAAAAGCAGAGGACGACGTATTTTATGATGGTATGAGGTTCAGCAAGCATGCAAGGCATGTTAGCATCAGCTAAGATAAGGATGAACAGTGTCTCACATAATATAAAAGAATTTTCTAATTCATGCCAAGGACTCTGGAAAGTAAGAGCTGTAATTACCATTGTTGCCTTTGCCTTGGTCTGGGAGAGAGTAACCAAATCCCATGAGGTCATTTTTTTGCTGAATTGAGCTTTTCCACTGAGGATCAGGTAAATCGACGGCCAACTCATGGATGCTGTTGGAATGCAGTATCTGGGTGGTGGCATATGGCGTAGCTTGGGTTATTTGGCTGGAACTATTGTAACTAGTTTTCGTGGTGAAGTCAATGCTGCTGTAAATGGCTCCATCAGAAAGCATAGTAGCAGTTTTATCTCCTTGCCCTGGTACTGGTGGCAGCACATCTGTGGTGAACACAGGGGAATGAAACAAATCGTTGATGTACAGGAAGCCTGAAAGTATCAAGGTTTAAGATGAGAAATAAATGTGTTATTTTGCACATTTGCATTTCAGCTGAGACAGGTCCATGAGCCAATGAAGGGAAGATGATGTACAACCATTGCCAAGCTATCAGAATCTGTGACAGGCCTACCACTTGTCCTTCACGTCTCACTGCCTAAAACCATCTTTTCTTTTTTTTTTTTTCCTCCATACCTTCAACTGTGAAAGTGAAGTTTGGAATATTTCTCTACTAAAGAGTGTTTTCAATTGTTCACTCTATGTCAGAACCAATGAAACTGTCTGGGCTTCAAGGAAATTATGAAAGGAGAGCATTTACAAACCACCGAGGGAACTTTCTGAGAAAATACATAGAAAAACTCTCCTATGGATGCCAAAGTTCTCAAAGTAATTTTTTAAGGGCATCACCTTGATTTCTGTGAAGTTTTGTGCATCAGCTTATCTAATTTTCTTTTTGACATTAGCTAGTACATTTCTCCTTTGTCACAAAGAAAACCTGACAAAATCACGTTGTTCCAGATATGTGAAAGAAAATCTGTTATTCTGAAGGGATTTAAGTGATCAGTACCTCAAAATGGCAACTCAGTGCTCATAATGGAGAACAACTTCTCCAAATTCTCCAGTACATTTACCTGAAAAACTACAGCACATTTAAATAAATATGTGTTGATACTGACTTTTCTACATATTTTGAATCATACCACACACTGCAGTTTGTATATTTAATCAGTCAGACTGGCATCTCTCTTCTTACTAAACACTGAAGAGACCTTTGTTAGCAGAGTACTAGATCTAGAAACTGAGACTACTGATGTGTGAAGAATCTAATGATGACTGGCATGATGTTACAAGGAGAACTACAGCTCAACAGATAACTCTCTTCCTTCTCTCTCAGAGGTCAATATATCAAATGGTACTATTTTTACAATTTATTTAGACTTTGAAAAGTTGAATCAATTCCGGAATGTACTTGTTAAAAAAAGAAAAAAAAAAAGGCAGCATAATTTATATGCCATTTTCTTTCTACAGCCACATGGCAGATATGGATTCCAAATGTGAGATCACACTGGAGATAATGCATACTCCTGTAGTGAGGATGTTCAGGTCCCATTCTAGAGAACACAGCCATTTTGGAAATACCTTAAGCGCCAGAAAGAAAAGATGATTCTTGCACCTAGACAAGTGTTTAGGCTCAGTTATAGACTCAAATGGGCATTTTGTGAAACGTCAGTGACTACAGTTGTTCTCTCACTGTCTGAAAGACTTATCCAGCAGCGAAATGTGACATCACAGTCTCCTCCCACTGTTTTGGTTTGGTTGTTTGTTTTTGTTGATTTGGTGTATTGTGTTGGGGGTTTTTTTCCCTGGGATGAACATTTAAACCACAAAACTATTTTCTATTGCATTCATGAATGTAACAGTGAATATTTTAGTATGGACCCTAATAACATCTGCAGTCTAAGAGAAACAACATAATACTAACAATAAATATGGCAATTACAAGTGCTCAGCAGAGAGACTGCAGAAACAGAGATTAAATTTGGGTCTATCAGCATGATCTGGTTTTGCAGACAACAGGGAAATGGGCAACATCAAGTATTTAAAAGATCTTAATTGTATTAAGTTATAACTGCAGATAAATTGTAAGTGCAAAAAAATTACAATCAATGCAAACTACAGCTCATATTTCAAAATCAGGTTATTACTATCTATCTGCACACATGCAATGTGCTTTCTAGGGGCAGTGCACAAACAGGAAACCATCTATTCAAATGCAGTATGAGATATGAGAGACGTGCAGTCCCATCTTTCTTGCATTTCATCCACAATATGAAGAGTTTTCCTTTCCGCAACTGGTTTTGTCAAAGTATAATGGCTTGAAGTTTAGTAAATAAATTCTGTTGTTTATATATAAAGTGAAGTAAATCCAGCTTAACCTATCTGTGTTGGATTTGCAGGGAAGTAAAAACTAGCAAAATGCTCATGTCTCAAGTACTCAGACATACATCTGTCTTTCAGAGCACATTTCTGGCAATTGAAGAGGTATCCTCTCCATTATAGTCATTTTAAAATGGGGAACTACACATTTGCACACACTTGACAGGGAAGTTGCATAGCTCCCTACCAGCCAAGAACTTTCAGTCATTCTTACTAATAAGCTGAGGTTCTCCAGACATTCTGGGAATTTTCAGTCCAACCACAGATTACTTTTTTGACCTCAATGAGATGTGTGCATTAAGCACTGAAAGAGCTATCAAATCACCATTTTACAAAGTGCCATAATCACCTAGTAAAAGGCAAGTGTGATTTTCCCACCAAGTTGTCCTAGCAAAAACCCCCATACTGTACATTTCAGACCAAAGATGAACATGCATTTGCCACTGTATGCTTTCCCCCTAACTCTACAAAATCCAACTTATTTTGTAATTCTTGAGATAAATGAGATAGTGCTGAAGTGCTGCTGCAGGGAAGCTCTTTCTTGGTGCCTCCGGAGATGCAGTACCATTTTCTGGCCTTACATGACTCCTAATCTAACCTGTGCTTCTGACTCACAGCTTTGCTTTCAAATGCCTGGCTGGGACATAACATGGATCTCACTCTTAAGGGCAATGTGAGAGCTGCCTGCCTCAGCTTCTGAGTTTCCAGTGTGAGTGATTGCCACCGTACTGTTTTTAAAATTCTTACAGACCTTTCATATCGTCACATCTTTTAACCAAGAAAAGAGTTCTATCTAAAAAGTTAATAATCTATCTATACATGTTAAAAGACATCTATCTGACTTCTACTCCATCTTCAATGCAGAAGCATCCTATCTCAGCTGCTGAAACAGATAGGGATAAGTGGTCCCATAACAGCCAGAATAAAAGTGTGAGCTCAACTATAAAGATCATGGGTGGAATTAAGCTGCTGAATTTCAAAATGTAACTGTTTTATCTCTTGCACAAATTTGGACCTATGCCTCATCCACACTGAGGCCAAAAACTTTAAAACATGCTTCCAATTTCAGTTGTGCAGAGCCAAATGCTAAAAGAAAATGGTAATTTTTCTGTATTATGTGAGCTTAAGAAAAGATGGAAAAGTACTGAAGGGTTTTATTTTCAAGATATTCACAACAAAGAAGCTGGCAGACATTCAGTTGCCTTCTAAATATTATCAAAAGTTTTGCTTACTTTTAAATATTTTTGTATGACAAGAGCTTTACAACATTCTTGTATGGAATATAAATCTAGTGTGTTTTGTTGTAATTTGAAGTCAGAGTAGTCAAACCCCAGGCAAGAGGTTTTGCATGGCAGTGTATAACCAATATGAGAGATGATTTTCAGAAGCAGATTCTGGTACAGTTCAAAACTGAATTCTTTTCACATTTATCAATTTGATGGTTTTATAGATTTAATTTCTTTTTGCATTTTAATGCACTTTTGATATATGAAGATGTCTTGATTTTTGTTTACCTATTTATGTCTTAAAAATATTGATATGCTGATTTACTTTAGGAAGTCTTCTGAACACCACTATGCAGAACTAGCTGTGTTATCACAGAAACCAAGAAAGTAACAGATGTGAATGTTACTATGACTTTTACAATTCCCAATCATACACCTTGAAATTTCATTTTAGTAAAATGTTTGAAGGAAAGTAACCCCTCTAAAGATTTATCATCTTAATAATAAATCATTACTTCATCTCCCCAAAGTTCCTCCCTCAATTCAAAATGAAAACAAATCCTTCCAAAAATCTAAATAGTTCCCTTTTGTGTATTCTTTCCTCCAATGAGAAGGCAAGTTGCTGAAACCTTTGAGGCCTTCTTCATTGATTATGGATTATGGGTGACTGAAAGCAGGCCCTCAGCAGGAAGAGGATGAGTAAGGTGACATCAAAAATGCTATTCTATTCTTATGCTGAGGAACATCCTTTCTGCATCCCCCAAATTCTCCTCTGCCCTTATGGATATCTTTTATCCCTGGCTATATTGCTCTGCACAGCAGATTGCTTATCTCCACACAAAAGAGAATGAGGTTGAGCAACAAATACATTTCTCTTGAGATCATAAGCAGACCCTGTCTCACCACTGTGGGGTAAATTACAAACTAGACCTACATTTTAAAGAAGTAAAAAGAGACAAAGCAAAATGAACATTTTATAGTCAATTTTCAATCAAACCTAGAATCACACACAGAAAGAACAATAATGACAAAAAAAAAGACACAGTATTTATCATAAATGTTAACTAATGGAAGTCTATTGTATACTGAACAGTGACTTAATAAAAGGAAACCTACCTCCACGCCCAAAATTGCCAAGATCATTGGGTCCACTAGTGCTGTTGTTTACTGGCAGACTTGTGGCAGGCCAGGAGTCTGCAAGCCAAGGATAACTGGGGTCACTTGCATTCAACAGACCTGGTCGACTGAAGCAGAACAAGAAAAAGAGATATACACACAAATATATACATATATATTTAAAATTACAATATCTGTGAGACAACTAGCCATCGAAGAGGCCATAGCAGTTTTCTCCTAACACCACAGGTAGCTAAGAATTTAGAAGACTTTAATTTATTTCAGTTTAAAATTGTGTAGCCTTTGATGATTTAAAGACCTTGAGCAGTTAATTAAGGTTATATACAAATCAACTTTGTCAGGAGAAGTGGTACTAGGCATCCGTCGTGACTCTGCCAGAATCCAAATGAACTCCGCTGTCTGTGTGAAACAGGAGTTCGGCAGCACCAGCACGGGATCCTCCACCAGGGCTGTGTGATAAATTACCACCTCAAGGGAGCCATCACTCAAACTGATTGCTCCGTATCAGCCATTTCCAGGACTTTGGGCTACTATTTCTTCCTTCCCTTGCATCCCAAATGCATGCCTGTCATCTACAGGCTGGTAACTCTTTCTTTGAGCACTCTTGGATGGTTTAGAGGCAAACAGGTTTGAGGAGGATTAATGGAAAGTTCATGGCTATCTCTATCTGCCACTCCTGCATGGCTTTTATATCCCTGTAATTCCGAGCTCTGAGAGCAGTATTAAACAGCAAGCATGGGGAAAGAGAAAGCACGCTTGGGCCATGAGGCACCGTGTCTCTCTCTCACCCCAGGATAAACAGAAATTTAGCAAGGCAGGTGGAATGTTTGCATTTGTATTTAACAGGGAAAAGAAATAATTTCCTGCAGACACCCCCCTCCCCTGAATGAAAACAAAAAGCCATCCACAGTTCTGCAGCTTTTCTAGGTTATTAAAGCACTCATGAAGTTGGAGCAACATCTCTGATCACTGTGCATTATAGACCCCTGCCTAGCACAATCCCTAAGAGAAACATCGGTTTCCATGGAAATGACAATAAGACAGCCCAGCCGCATTCTTGCCACATCTACTCCCTCTCATTAGGCCTCATCTCTTTTTGCTAAAATATTGATTAAACAGGAGATTGGAAGTTATTACCAGGGCCTAATTACAATCCCCATATTGGCAAAGAGAAAATAGATGAGGATATATGGGCCCGTTATCAGCTTTTATCAATTTCAATTGAGTAGCCAAAGTTGTGGAATCCAGTCCTATCAATCTACAGCCTATTCATCATCCATGAATCATTTATTTCGTGATCGATTAAGTGTAATTGTTCACTCACAGCAATTTAGGGGGAGCCAATAAGGAGTTTTAAACAACAGCAACTTCATTTGCTAATGTCTAATTAATGCAATAAACATCCTGGTAACAAATGAACACATTCTTTGTGATATTTACTACTCATTTCTTCCAGGGCATCTGGGAGATATGAAACATCTGGGCTTCATTCCTACAAAGTGCACAACAAATAGGTCATTAAACCCTGTTGTAAGCTACTTAACTCCTCCTAGTGTTGTCAGTCTTCCCGATGATCAGTTAAGAGCCAAGTGCATCAGCTATAGCATTTTTCAGATCCCTAATTTTAAAAATAAATACAATGGAAAGACCTTTATACAAAGAAACATACCTTCCATTGCTCATTAGTCCTCCATCTCCTCTTTGGAAAGTGACTGTGTTTTGGTTGGGAAAAAACAAAACAAACAAACATACACACACACAAGCACACACATATAAGACAGGGAAAAATCAATTAGTAATAATCAAAAGTAACAATTCAAACTGCTCAGTGTCCAAGATCAGAGGCTTTCTTGGCATCATTACTAAATAAGGTACAGAAATTATAAGACTGGGATCAAGCACATCAGAGTTCTAGTTTGTTTAGGATTTCACTACTTGTTCCTGATTGACACCAACACACTCTGCAGCCTGCAAGGCAAAGCAGCCATCTGGGCAAAAGGCCTTAATTTACCACAGGCCCCTTCATATGACTTTGCCTTGCAAGACGGAGCCATGTGATGAAATTGTTTTCTTGGCATGCTTTTGCTTCAGAACAGAACGACATTGCACCAGTGAGTTAATAACATCATGTCATAATGCAGTAATATAATGTCACCACACAAATATGCCATTTCCCAGGACAAACAGTCCTGGGAAAGAGGTGGCAGCTCTATTACAGCTGAAGGGATGGAAAAAAGCATACAGCTGCATCATTTCTGTTAGAAGAACAGTTTAAGCACTAGCACCCACACATAAATGCATACATGCCAGTGTCACTGGGAAGAAAAAGTGTTTCCAGTCTTCCATCCATAGGGGATGCCAAGAACATAATCAGAGGGAGCCAACTGCTTTTATGTCTCTATTCATGGGTGTTTGACAAAAACCAGCCTCTCCCTTATCTACTTTATTAACAGGAGTACATTTCAGGGCAATATAGGTAAACCCACGTTACTGGTGAGATGCTAATTGACAACATTTGATGCTTCTTATTGAAGCACTGGCAAATATTTTGAATCAAGGCCAACAGCCTACTCTGGTCCTCAGTGGCAATATCTCATTATTTATTGCCAAGCATAGATAAGGAGGACTATTAAATTATAGCAATGTCCTGGACACCTGCATCTTTAAAGGCCCCTGACAAGATGAGGGTTTGAATTTCGGAGAGGTGTGGAAAAGTCTATGGCCAGTTTATTATAAAATAGGCCTTGGTTTGGAAATACTATTTACCTTTGCAGAGACAGACATTTTCATAATTAAATTACAGCTCCCAGAATATTTGCAAGATTTTCCAAGGACTGGTCCAAACTACACCACATCAGAATTAGGCTATTATACACTATTCTAATTGGACAAAATTGCCACACTCAATTACTTACACACAGAAATTCTGTGATCATTAAAAGAATTAGCAGTGTCATAAATCCACTGGAAAAACACTTCTGATAACTTATAGAATCCTTGTCGTTTTATTAAGTCCTAGGATAATTTCATAGCCTACATTCAGCAAAGGGGACAAAACTGGCCCCTCTGGAAGCTCTGTTGGAAGAGTGCTTGGTTAGGGTGATTAATTACCCTTCACTGCAGAGCAGACTAATATCAATATCAGAAAATCACTGCAGTCAGATGTCACATCAAAATGGTTAATAGCTGAATTTTGAAAGAATGTAATAAACCAATTAATGAAAAGAAAATCAAAATGCAAGTATGCAAAGCACTAAATAGAAGTCTGCTATTGAAAAACAAGACATGGTAAAACATTGAAGGTAATTCATTTTAGAGCCAACACTGCTTTCTCTAACAGGCTGTCAAATGACTGTATCACTCGTTGCTTAAAAGTAAATAATCTGAAGTGCTGTGAATATCATGTTAATATGCAGAGATGTGGGCACTGCCTGGCTGTTTCAAAGTACCTTGGTCAAAAGTATATTAGATGCTGTTTCCTTTCTCCTCCTCCCTTTCAAATTTAGTACTTGACTTCTGCATTTGTCAAAGTGACAAGAAATAAGGAAAATGAGAAACAAAGGCTCCTTTGGTAACAACTATTTTAAATAACGTTTACAGATTTAAGGAAATTCCAGTAAAACATATTTTATGAAAGATGCTTGGGATTAATGGTCTTGTTTAGACTATGATCTACCAGAAATAATTTTGAAGTAATTTTGTCACCACTCGAAAGGACATATAGGTGTGTGAGATTTTAACTGTCATATGGAAAATAAATCCCAAAATATTTGTGATCTTCAAAATATTTGTATCCTTTGTGTACCCTTACGAAACAAAGCTAAAATTGAGGAGCTGGTAGGAGACTGCAGCAATGTTTGCCTGACACATTTTATTTTCTGTGCAGTCGGGTATAGGAAAACTCCAAAGTATGTTGTGAGAAACATATCAGGAAGACGTGACACCAAAACCTCTTTGCTAGAGCTGTAATTGCTGCAGGTTGGCTGTGGCATATGAAATTGTGGAGAACAGACAAGTATCACAGCATTTGCTCTTTTTTCTTCTGTATATCCTGGTTGCAGGAACTATTTCCTGGTTTGTTTGTTTGTTTTTTTATATGTCAAATAATCTTACACCCTCCCATATAAACATTGTTTTCAGAAGAAAGGTTCAGCTTAGTTTATTAAAAAAAGAACTTATTTAGCAGTGACATTGTTTTTCCTGAAGAAGACACTGTCTGGCTTATATGATGTGTATGGAACTGGGAAGGAATTCATGTTCTTTCATTTATACCCTGTATACCAACATATGCAATGAGAAAACAAACAAGGAAGTATTTTAGTTATTTACTATGCTTGATGGAAAAGCTTCTGGAATGTTAATTAAGCTGGCCAAAATTCCTCTTGAAGTGTGAACATGCCACCAGAATGCTACAGAAGGCAACACCTAAATGTATTCCTGATGCCATTCATGAATGGGCTACCTAAGGCTGGATAGAGAAGGTGCCTTCCTTTTAACATCAATGTTGTGAAAGGAAAGACAGCTAACAACTGAAGATATGGTCAGGCTGCCAACACAAGCACTATGTTTATCATTCCTGCCATACATTTTGTCAGCATTTTTGCCTGCAGTTTGATTTCTGCAATTACAAAACAAGTCTAAATGCCTGAATAGGAGTATACTTAATGCAATGCAGGCTTGTAGATGTCACTGTAAAAATAAAACACACAGACAGCTGGGGTTATTCATCCTGTCTCCATTTCAAAAAGCAGCGGAGCAATTTCAAGGGGCAATGTAAGAGGAGGAAGGGAAGGATGTCCCTATCACTGACCCACCCATCTCCCTTGCTTTTATCACTAAGGAAGCAAAAAAGCTCTTTCAGCAGTCTTTGCATCTGATATATGTTCTTAGAAAGGCTAAAGACCTGCAGGGATGAGATTGGTTTTCAAAAGAAGACGAAAAAAATAACCTCTGCATAGAGAGATTTTGAAGGAATCCTCACCAGCTTATACTTCAAGGACTGTAAAAATGCAGAAATATAATCCAAAGTGCATTTTAAATACATAAATATTTCAGGAAATTATATTGTATAGCTTTGTATGAAACCCAGCATATGCTAAGGAGCTTTTCAGATGCTTTTTATTAAATATATAAGGAGGTACCAAAACCATTTACTAATATTATCTGACAAGGTTAAACTTAATCTTCATGCCTGCTAGAACTGGAAAAATATGAATGTATAGTAAGTTGACATTCAGAGGTAAGAAAGCTTTAGAAAGCTTTCTGTATTCCTATCTCTAGTAGGCCACATTTTCCTACTGCAAATGAAAACTTTAATGTTGCCAGCCAAGTCTCATTCCTTTTTCTGATAAGCTGTTTCTCAAACATGAATGTAGATTAATCCTCTTTTAATAAGCATTAACTCAGAACAGATAATCAGCACATAAAAATTCCATCAAATCTTCTGTCTACCTTTGGATGATTCTGTCATATAGTTTATCTGCATTTAACAGTTTCAGCAGTTTCACATAAAACGTGTAGCATTTCATGATTCTCTCTCTATTTTTAATTTGTTTTTTGTTTACTCAGTTCTGGAAAATCTTTAATCCCAAGGAGCACTAGTCACTAAATAAGCTTACCTACTCATAAGTGAAAATACATATTTACTTTTTTTGCATGGCTGATAGCCTAGACACTTGAAAACACCTGAGTATTCAAGTGAGTGGGTATTGGCACAACAAGCCTGAGGGCACAGGAAAGATAAGCAGATAAATAAATGAATTCTGTTCTGTCACTGTAATACAGTATTGAAATAATTTGTCTGTTAGACAAGTGTTCAGATATCTCTTTTGTGCCATCTGTCTTTGTATCATGTGGAAGCCCACTTTGTGTGTTTATATGCAGGCAATCTGAGTAAAGGGTAACCATAAACATACCAAAAACACCCCAGTTTTCAGAGAAACTCACAAAAGTATCCATCCTCTTTATGTTACAGAAGAGATGGCTGAAAAGGAGTAACACTTGTATATTTAGTACATCTGTGCCAGATTTGTTTTTGTTAATAGGATGTTAGGGTAACAAAAATGTCTAGTTCTTGTACAGCTGCAGACAATGACACTACTACTTATCAACAGTAATCTAACAAACATATTAGCTAATCACATGTTTTGCAGTACTGAGAATCAATGCCTGGTGAGTCATGATGGGGGAAAGGAAAGTGGAAGAACAGTGATGCACAGAATTGTGGCTCAGTAACTACTGGAGTGAGTTCAACTAAAAATGACTAAAAGGATTTAGCTATGAGTTTCAATGTCACTTTATTTGTGACCAATCTGAGCAGTCCCTTGGTGCTTACAAAAATGCTCACCAAGACAGAAAGCTTAATGAATTTAACTCAATCAGTTATTCTTCTCTGATACAAATCATTACCAATTGCCTGACATTTGCTGTTTGCTTTTCTCCTACATGGAGTGCCACAGTAGTTAAGTCACACAGCAGAAATTCTACATCTTAGGAGCCTAATAACAGAATACAAGCAACAAATAATCATAGTGAATGACCCATAATCTGAAAATTACCTGGAAGCAAGTAATTATTGAAGTACTGAATCCAGACTTTTAAAAAACTATTTTTAGTGTTATAGGTTCTACACAAAGGCAAATGCAGCCAAAGAAAAACAAGCCACAAAGTATTCACATCAGAAATAATAGGTTTTTGTTTTGTGTGTGAAATAAAGCAAGTCTATGAATGTTCCACTAATAGATTCAATTCTCTTTATCAGTCAAATGTGCACGTTCTGCAGCTCTCTGAAGGATTTAAAGCAGATGTCTGAACAAAAGTTGTGCACCTTTTAAAATCTGAGTATATTAGGATAAATTAATCTTTAGTAAAACTTCACTGACAGCTGACTCTGATGAGATTCTGAAAGATACAAACCATTGTCTAAATAATTATATCTAAACCCAAACCATTTATGAATCATAAGTTTGAAGGTAACAACATATAGTTGTGAGTGACAAACCTCCACAAGCATAAATATGTTTGTCTAAATGATATTACTAATGGCAAATTCAAATACTAGAGAATTAACAAAGTTTCTTATGGAACTCTGGGTATAAAGATAAAAAACATGGACTATATTCTGTTGTATTGAAAATGTTTTTTACATTAATGACTGGTTTTTTGGACTCGACTGCTGGATGACTTAGGTTCTCAGTGCCTCCAGAAGTGATGATAGAGAGAAAATAGAACTATGTGCTGTTTTATTTCTAAAAATGTTCACAACATGTCAAAACTACTTTTAAAAAAGCCTACTTTTGGCAGTGCCTCTGACATATCCTGGTTGCCCAGCACAAGTGGATCAGGAGCACTAACTCATGCACAGTCACTATGGTTCCAGCATGACATAAACCCCAACAAACACAATGGAAAAAACCTGACACAGTTAGAGACAGCTGACAGTGCCACAGTTATAGGAATCAAATACAAAGATGCATTATTTAATTTTGGAAAAAATCCCATGTTGTGTGTCAAAGAAAAATGTTTAGGTTAGGATGTGTAGCGCCACTACTCACTCTGACTTGACCAAACCTGCTTGAGAGCTAGCAGAGCAATCCTGACCCCCAGAGCTTTTCCACAAGGACACTTCTTCCTCATAATATCAGAGGCCCTTGGGGCGGACACCACCACCTTTGCTCACCTGCCCTGACAGTCATTTGCCCTTTCCTGCAGAGGTAAACACACAAACTGTGGCTGAAGACAAGCAAGAGTGAGAGAGCAGCTACCTGAGCATGAGGACTGGTTCAGCAGTGCAGTAGGAGGACTGGACTCTATCACGTGGATGGCAGAGGGGACAGAAGAGGAGACAGCTTTGGTAAATGAAACTGAGGGGCTAAACTGTACACAAAAACTTTACAGGCTTCTGCTGGAAAAGGCTGAGATTTATCAATCTTTTACACTGTAACACTGAGGTACAATTATTTTTGAGTTTTTAAGAGTCGAGATTAGGCATAAGAGCAGAATTATTTATTTGTATTAATTGTTACTATTAATTGCATACTCTGTTTTTCCTGGCTATCCATATGTTGAGTAAGCTGTTTGCAACCTGCTGTTTCAGCCACACTTCGTTTCTCCTTCACATATCTTGAATCATGTTTATGATAATGCATACGGTAGTATGCTATCTTTTTAAAGATATGAAAAATAGGATACCAGCTTTGAACTGGATCACCAGAAAAAAAAGAAACTTTGTCAATTCCAACAATCCTGTAAAGGAAATGAATGCATCAGTTAATCATTAGATTGAGTGAAGATCTGAACACTTCATAGTAAAGGAAACTTACAGGTAACTAAGAGGTAAAGTAGAAGAAAGTTCCATTTCTCCACTGAAAAAATGTGCAAGATACTTTACCTTTAAAATCAAAATTCAGTTGTATATGACTAACATTGTTTACATTAAGCTAGTTCAAGCATCCTGTCCTGCAAATTACTTTCAAAACTGCATTATTTCAAGGAGTTAGATGAGTAAGTATGCAGAATTGTATTGGCAGAGACATTAATGGTGGCAGATTTTATAATGTTCTCCTGGAATCACTAGGAAAAGGAATGCTACATTTTTATCAGATATAGGCAGCTGAAGTATTTCTCCTTGTATTTGGTTTTGATTCTGCGTATCTCACATATTCATAAACACTTAGATAATTAATGTTTGCAATGATGAGTTGGTGAGGTAAGAGACAGACTAATGGACAGTACCTGCAGGGGTGAAGGTGAAGGACTGAACTGCAAAACAAGAAAGCAAACACATTGTGAGTTACACACCCTGATAAAAAGCGTTAATTGCAGGGCATGAGTTTCCTCTGGAACTGACTCAGTTGTGGTTGAATATCATAAGCAGGACATAACAGCTGAGCTTAAAGCACTAACCAGCCAGCAGCCAATGACAAATGACAGTCGGAAAGATGAGCAGTGAATTTCAACAGTCACATTTTGAAGACTCTCTGTGGACATGCTGTTCTCCAAGTTGTAAGCATTAGGATGAATTTTGAAGCATGATCTGTTATCTACTTTCCTTGCTGAAGGCATACACAATTTCATGATGCAATGTTCACATCAGGCTTAGATGCAGCAAACATCATGAGACGGAATGAGTTTCAGGAGACACATTTTATTGTGACTATTATAATTATTTACAGCTATGCATTTAAAGGCATAAAATACCTTGCTCTCCATTCTCCCCTGCTCCCTTGCAATATGCCAACTCACATACAGGGCTAATAATTCTCCTTTTTAAGAAAAGACTAGTTCTAGCTTGTATCCAGAACCCTATGTAGGACTCTTTCCTAAGAGGAATAGCACAGCTGTCCCTTATGAATCCTGTATGAAAAATCTTGGGATCTAGAAAGGTATTTCATATAAACTACGTATAGATGTGTAAGAGATATATTACTTTCTGAATTAACAACACTCTGCCTCTCAGAGACCAAAAGTCACTGCTCTCAAAGGAAAATTAAAAAAAAAAAAACAAACCCTCAGCAAAAAGCACAACCCATGAATGACGGAAGTCACATGGCAACAGAAGATGAGGTTCTACAGAAAGCAAGAGGGTCCACTGGTCTCTCCTCCCTGTGCTTCTACTGTTTGTCTGATATTGTCTTGGTCTGTCTTGTTTCACTAAGCCAGTGGAAAACAAATCCAGCAAGAAAGATTGAAAAACAACCTGGAACAGTTTTCCTTCTGGTTCAGTGAGCCCAATTAGGACACTGAGGAGTCCGATAATGGCTAATGCTAAGCTAAGAAGGACAGTTTGGCTGTGAATGAATGTGGGTTCTTGGGAAGTAGTTGGAGATGCTCAGCCACTTAGGGAGCCTGTGTCCTTGAGTTCACATGTGATAACTTGTAACAGAAGAGCACTCGTGTAACTACAAGTGTGATAAAATGTCAACATTAAAATATGCTGTTTCCTCAACCGGGAAAATCTTGTTCAAAAAGAAAATGTTTTCTTTTTAAATGTTAATAAGCACTTTCAAGAGAACCTGTCTCAATACTTGAAGAACAGGGTGGTTTTGTGTGTTAAATCAGGTTTCAGAGCAACCTTCAGATTTGCGGCAGTTCACCTGACTTCCTAAAAATTCATAAGAATCCTGAAGCACAGAGTACACAATAGAAAGAAGCTGGGGAAAGATGAAAATATTTTCACTTGGCAGGTGTATTTGTTTTTCCCAATGTCGATCTAAAAATCTAATTTGTAACCAGAGCAAACCTTTGATGCAAGAGGACATTCCAAGGTGTTCTACCTCCAAGACAAAACTTTTTATGGCTTCTGCCACAGGAAAATTTTGACCGCACTTCTCTGACTAGTACATCACTCTTCTCTTCCAGCTATAGGTTTGAAGTCACTGATTAAGGACCTCTATTTATTTCCCAAGCACATGGCTTCAGATACATGGAAATGCATGGGAATGAAGGAGAAGACCAAATACTCTCTAACCTTCCTTGTGAGGGTCTAGTCTAATTCATCTTTGAATAATTAGATAGAGCAGCACTGCTAACACAGTGCCTTCTGAGGAAGGAACAAGAGTTTAATCCTCCTTGTGCTTTTTTTTATATGCTAGTGGTGCTGGAGATTTAAAAATCATGTCTTATGATAATGATGAAATGTGGTACCGAGCAATGCATTTAAAGCTTCTCATACACCAGCAGTTTCACAGCATACATTAAAAACAAGCACACAAAATTCACCCAGGACACTTTTGCTGGAAGTTCAATGTGTTTTTTCAAGTAGGTTTAACAGCCTCTGTTCTTTTCATGATCAAACCTGATGAGATGGAAATAAGTTACTGTTCTTACCAGCATAATTGCTGAGCCCCTTCCTCTTCTTTCTTCGCCAGTACAGCCAGATGCTGAAGCCCATCAGAATGACCCAACATGCCCCACCGATGCCAGCTATAAAGGCAGGCTGTTTGACAACATCAGTGATTTGCTCAGTTATACTGTTGTTATTTTCAGTGATGACAACTTCATTACGGCCTCCTGCACAGAAGAAATTCAACAGAATGTGGTTATTATGAATTCTGTGACACAAACAGGAACCAAGTACTGCAAATGATAATTAAAAAAAAAAAAAGTAATGGGCCTCAAAAAAATTATCCAAAATAGAAGTTTAAGAACTAGCAATGCACATTAGAAAGTCAGTGGTTTTAGAGAGCAAATCCATACCCATTTTGCAAGCATATATTTTAAAAGATAGAACTACAGTACACTCCCAAGCAATCTGACAGATGTAAATCCAGAGCATCTTTTTTTACAATATACATATTTGTTGGTTTGCTTTTGCATAATTATAGACAGGACATGATAATGAGAAAATGGATTATAGGAAACTAATTAAAAATAAATCAAGCTATCAATAAATAGCTTTTTCCAAATGAGAAATCCAAACACAAAATATACTACATCAGAAGACAGTTCCTTCTCTCATTGCTGTCAGCATGCCAAAATTCTTACTTAACTCATTTGTTTTCCCTGAATGCTAGAGTTTCAAAATTTGAAATAAAAAAGAAAATCTATTTTCCAGAAAATATTTCATGAGGAAAACATTTTAAGTGCACAGCTTTGACACAAAACAGAAAATCACATAGTTAACTGTAAGCTCTAAACAACCACAGTAACAGATGCTATTTTTTTCACCTACAATATGCATGACAAATTCTTAAAATGAACCTATAGGAAATAATTATTACATGGAATACAAATTAAAGTAACATGCATCAAAAATTAGTATGTCGGATTTTAAACTGTATATTACATTAGAAAACTGTAAAGTCCAGTAGATGCTCCCAATGTTTTTGTCCCCCTCTTTCTCTAAAAGGGATCTTTTTTAAAAGGAATAGCTTGGTTTCTGGCTTGAAAACAAATGATCATAAAAGTATGAATGGAAATTCAGGAAATGCTAAAGCATAGAGTTCTAGGACCAGCAGTTTTCCACTTCAAATCTTCCTTTGTCAAAAAAAAAGTAGTTTTAAAATTAGGAAATGCAGAACATATTTTTCTGGGGAAAAAAAAAAACAAAACCCCAAACCAAAAACTCCAACATCAAAATCAAACCATGAATACTGATCCTATGTACATTTGATATAAACTACCCACATCTGTAGTTTTGAAATTGGTGAAAGATTATGCATTATTTCTGGTAAAAGTATTTATAGAGCTCAACCCTTGAAGTGTTTATGCAATATTACCAGATGCCTGCCTGCATGCTGAAGAGCTGCAAGAGTAGCTACACTACTGAGATAAGAAAGATACAAACACTATGATTCTTAATTATGACAGTCTATCACATATACCTAAAAACATAGTCGAATATTGCAATAAAACACTGAAATGGTCATTCAGAGGAAATTGTTAGAAGTATAGTATCATTATGCCTTGCTGTAAAAACATATGTATTCCTCTTCTGTAATTCAGCAATTGGTTAGAGTTATCACTCACTCCTTTCAACAGACCAACTTGCTGACTTCAGCCTAAAGCCAGCACAGAGTCACTGGCTCAAATAGATGTGAGAAGTCTGACACTACCAGTTCTGTCTCCATGAACAGCTCTTGGAGGTGACCCAGAGCTTACACCAGCCCAGCTGCAAATGGGGATCACTCACAGGGCATGGCCCCCCTGCCCCACTCCCTCGGGGACTGGCTCTGTCCAAGCACTGCCCCAGCCAAGATGCAGCTTCAGGCCCTCGATCGTGTCCAGAGCTGGGCTGAGTCATTTGGGAAGAAACACGATGCACTGCATCACATCTCCATCACACTGCTGATCATCTCAGGGATTATATTAAGCTTTCTCTCTTTCAGCACCATGTCAATATTTAGTAATGATGACTGTCTGCTTTTGCAAACAGACTGTTAAAACTGTGCTAGGGCTTGGCTTGCTTTCGGTCATTCTGAGTAAGAAAAAAAACAGGCTTCCTGCAAGCAAAATAGGTCCCACAGAAGGATGCTGACACACTGGACCTGCTAATGTATAAGCAGTACACCAGCCTACACTGTCCATGCTGGGAAGCTCTACCAATATTAGGGTCTGGGAGCTGCAGCTGTCCTTTTCCATGATCTCCTCTCCTCTCTTGCCTCTGCCAAAGGCCTAATGGTTTCCAGTCCTGATGCAGTAAGCGAGAATGAAACTGAGCACCTCTGGCAAGAAAAACAAGGGAGACAGAGGTGCCTCCTTTATCTGATTTCCCCGTTTTTTCTGCCCATAGAGCTAACCACAGGTGCACCCCAGTGCTGAAAGAGGAGGTGCTGAGAGTAAAACTAATAGAAAGAGGCACTCTATGGCATGCTCTTCCAGGCACACAATTGATTTTTTAGTAGAAATCAGCAGGGGAATTGGTGTTGCTTTAATTGCCATTAACTTACAGTTAATTTCTGTGCCCTTTGGAGGAGAGGCCAAAGCAGTGGGATGGTGAGGAAAGGGGTAATGTTGGCAGTGCTCCAGGGGCAGCCCTGCTGCCATGGAGAAGAGCATGCAAAGACACCAGCTTTGGGAGCAGGTACACCTGGTCTCAAGAAAAGAACAAGCTCTTTCCCCTAATGACTCCAAAATATCTGAGGATCCCATCTTCTTCTCTAGGGTCAGAAACCAGTCTTTTGGGACTGGAGGATGTGAGATCAAACTGCAAAGAGCCTGTGGAGAGCTTTCAATGGACTTTACTCTCTCCCTCCCTTCTAGGAGAAGATGCAATCTGTCTCCAAATTACCTCCTAAAGTTTTCAGTCTGTCTACTTCTCTTATCCTTCTGTGCCTAGCAATTACAACTGCAAAAGTAATAATTCATTTAAATGTCAAAATAACATATGCTTTGTGAATCTGATGGTGGAAGAATAAACGGATACAGATGAATGTTACCCGCTGACGTTTGATAAAATTAATATAATTGTTGGGGGTTGGGGAAACAAATGGCATTAATTTTGTACTTCTTTATGTAATATTTAAGCAGAAGTAATAAATATGCTATCCAAGGCACCAGTGTACTGTATACTATTTCATATACTGCAGGTGTTTCTGTAACAATGCTGTCAGTTCAACTAATTAGAACATAGACAAGGGAAGTGTGCGACCTGTAACGCTCCATTGTTCCTGAAGACAAAAACATAATGAAATATAATGTCTTCCTCCCATTGGAGAGTAATGAAGAACAAAACTAATTTGTTGGACCAAAAATTAATTAGACATACCATATTCGATTGTACCTATTACTGTGAAAGTTTGCAGCTGTTCCTCATATTATTATGCCAGTGATGGAATGTAAAAGTGAACAGGCCAACTGATGAAGAGAAATAATAGCTATGACATTAACCAACATTGCTGTTATTGCCAATTTTATTTTTGGTTTTTCATGTGAAAATTTTTTAGCATTATCATCAGTGGTCATAAAATTTTTATTCTTGATTCTCTTTGAGTCTTCCATAAAATTTTTCAGCATCCTGCTTGATGGGCATAGGATTCCTGTAACAGTAAGACAATTTCTAACTAAAGAAATAATATACTTCTTACTGTTTCATATTCTCTTGGTTTTACTTTCTGGATTGTCACAGGTCTGTTATCTAGAATTGCTCTGGGAAGGCAGTAGCTGATTATCCACCATGAAAATCAGTTATTTTCAGAAAAAAGCAAAACAAAACTTACTAGAGGAATAAATCCTGTATTTAAGAATAACATCTCTTTTTTTATACAGTGGACTCTGTCTTTTATGACAATGAAAGTTGTACTGCTTAGAAACACTGCTTAACTCTTCTGCATCACTGACCTACTCTCTCCATAATTCTGTATTTTTGGAAATGTTCATTTTGTTTGCAAGCGGTTCAATAGTATAGATAAACACCAGGCCACGTAGGACTCCATTATAATACAATCAGTCAAAAAATTTCCCATTCATTGTTTTGAGGTTTATTCATCAGCTCATTTTGAGTGCTTGTAATTAATTTTTAAAATTTACTTTAAAATATTTTCATATTTTATGTTTTTGATTCCCAGTCAAACATTAAATAGTACAAACTCAAGTTTTCCAGAAAAGGTATTACTTGAACACTGCTACCTTTATCAAGCAAATTTATACTGAGAAATAACTCCCAGCAATTAACAATTAATTAAAAATGGGACTTAAAGAAAAGAGAGACAAGACCACACATGAAATAACTCAATCCAGCTTTAGGCTACCAAAAGGGAAAACAGAGATGATAACAGAAGTATAACCCAAACAGAAAATACTCTTCTTTCATTTTCATGCAGAAGACTCTTAAATGTGCAAAGATGCCACCACACTTGTTGAAGTAGATATTCTGGGATCATTTAAGGAACAAATAAATATCACTAAGACTAATGGTGCAAAATTAACTCTCCAAGTGCCAACTGATTTTTGTCTTTCTTTCTTATTTTATTTGCATCCTAACATCCCTTTCCCCCTTCCTACAACAATACAGATTTCTCTGCATTTAACTCTTGATTGTACCAGCCAATTTTCTGCAAGGAAAAAATCAGGATGAAGGGCTGTACCCAGATGTAGGGCTGAGCATTCTGGGAATCATCCAGTGAAGACCTTTGGTGCAAGTTTATCTCACAACACATTAAGTGACCCAAGGCTACTCATGCACTTATGTGCTTTACTGGAACACGTGTAATGTCTAGTTAGATGGACTCTCTAGTGAAATAAGAAAAGGAGGTCCTACTCAAAGTGGATGCACTGACAGACAAATCTTACAATATCAGTTATTGACAAAAAAGTGTCCAAAATCCATGCCTATTATATGATTTCTTGCTTTCAGTTCTAGAAATCTTTTTCCTCCTTCTCTTTGGCATTTCTGTGGCTGCCTTTTTCTAAAATCAGTGCTACTTTCACCTCTGCTCTCGTATTTTTGTCTCTAGTGACAATACATTCAAAGCTGAAGCACCTCAGTTTCTGCTTTGATGAATGGGGAACTGTCCTAGTTTAGCAGGTAGGACCAGTTGGCACTGTGTGGGGGTGACCAAGGCTGTGTATTCCACCCCCTCTATTCATTTCCCATGAACAATGGACCATCTGCAGTAGGTGCCCAGGGAGTCGTTAGCACCTTCACACCTACCCTGGAGGGGGCGTGGCTTCTAATGGCCCATCAACAGTTCGGGAGTCCCCCATGACTCACAGAGTTAATCACCCATTGTGTGA
>JAWWLZ010000001.1:9760642-9774394 GCA_035041345.1 Poliocrania exsul
TTAAATTGTAGCTCTGACTTATAATCTCTCTCGTGCTGAGTTCATTTCTTCTGCTGGTTTACCTTAAAACCAGCACAGGAACCTGAATATCATTCAACATTTAAGCAATGCTTAGGGGATGTCCTTTTCTAAAGGTCTACACATTAAATGCCTCCCTGTCATCCAATTGGGTCATATCTCGGAAGCTAAGCAGGGTCAGCCCCGGTTACTACTTGGATGGGAGACCTCCTGGCAATAATGGGGGCTGCAGGTTCTAGTCCTGAGGACTTCACTGTCCCTGTCCAAGCTTGCTCGGCTGTGGCAGATGAACCTCAGGACCTAAATGGTGAGGCCAGTTCTGCGCACGCTGTGCCTCACCTAAAAAATCCACTGTGCAGGCTCGAAGGACACACCCACGTGGGTGGAGCCCTTCCCAAATCTTCATTCACGAAGCCGAGCCATACCTACACACAGAATAGCCCATATTTGGGACAGTGTGTTGACAACATTTTCTAGGAAGGAAATATTTAATAACAACAGAAGTCCCACAAACAAACAAAAGCCTATTTAAGTGGTAACTAAATTAGATCATACAGATAAAAGAAACTATATTATTCACTCAAAAGAGGTGCTGCTTTGCACAGCTCAGTTCAGATTTGCTAAATTTGGTTATTTCTTCTATTCTCCCATATTCCTCCAACCTTTATAATTTATACTCAGGAAAAATTTCAGAAGAAACAGAATCTGTGTTTCACTCAAGTCAGGAAATTAATTCAGCATGGAAACAACTACTAAGAAACTGCCATTTCAAAGACAGGGATGATAATGCTACGTTTGCTCTCTATTTGGTCTAGAGGCCGTTTATTCTTTGTCAGAGGAAGCTTATTTATTTGCTTGGGATACCTGAGAAACACTGACTTCAAATGTTCTGAAAATGACCCTAAACAGTGTCTTAGGTACCAATGGAACGAATAAGGCAATATTACAGTCATCCTAACAGAAGGAAAAGGGAGCTCAGGCTGTTAGTTCCATAAATCCATCAAGCTGTAGAAGTGGTAAAGTCATTAAAAACCCACATTAAATCAGTTTCACTAAACAATCTGCATTTTCTCATATGTCTTGGGAACATATTTCCCCCCACTTGCTGCAAGAACTCTGCATGAAGGTAAGACACAACATCAGCAGGCAGTAGGACGTGAAAAACTAACTAACTAGCTCTATTCCAATCTTGTCTTTTGCTCCATGGATTTTTATGCTTCCTGAAGTGATTTATGAAAGCATTTCTTAAAGAAAAAAACCAGGCAAAACAAAACAACAGAACAGACAATCACTTACCAATTATTATGGGTTGTGGCTCACTTTTTACTCCCACACCCGCACTGGTGCTTGCAGCAACTTCCACGCGGTACTGAATACCTGGATATAGGCCACCTATTACTACAGACCGAATGGCTGCATCTACTGTTTTGTTGATATGAAATCGAGTCTCATTACCTAGGCACCAGATCTGGGACAAAAGTTGATGTGTTAAAATATATGAAATTCTTCACACTCACACAATTGTGCATAGTTATGACATATCAAGGTATTTCATGACAATCACTTATTTGGGGCTTAATAATGTTACTGTCCAGGAAGAGCTGAAATTGGGATGATTTAGCTCAGCAAACTATCCCAGATTAGCACAGGACCAAACCAGCTGCAAAGGCTGCTTGCAAATAACTCTCTGGACTGTGGCCCTCTGTGGAATGCAAATTCTGTGGTTACACTTCTTAGAAACCCAGACTAGATCATGCAAGTGAAAAAGATGTTATACATTAATTGAAATCTTGTTCAGTAACATGTCTACCACCAAACCTTTCATTTAAAAACACTTTTTACTTGTAAATTTCCCACTGAATAGCAAAAAGACACCAAATAATATGAGAACAGATTGAAACACTTGCTAAGTACTAAATAACAAACAATTTTCAAAATTCTTTTCAACTTCCTTTCATTGTGCAACAGGGATATTTGAAATGTATGAAATGGAATAAGTACAGACTCACTTTGTACTGCTGCCTTTATGATTACTTACATTGTTTAGGAATACAGGTATGAGTTACTGACTCAATTACTGTCTAGTTAAACAGGAAAACCACTCCATGATCTCTGCTGGCATTTTATGATGAGAACTGTCTATGATTTCAAAGTGCTACGTCTCTCTCTGGTATTTTTAGAGGCTGCTCCAAAGAGGTTTCAAAACCAAGACCTTCTAGTGAATCTTCTTCAGATAATGTTATCTGCATATACTGCTTCTGTATTATTAAAGAAAGCATTTACTGCCATTCAAGAAAATCAATGCATAAATACCTCACATGTACACTTACATACCAGTAATAGCAGAAGCAAGCAGTACTGGTGGAACCACTATCAGTGACAGACTGATGCACCTAAGCAACAGCAATGCTGCCTTTACCCTTATTTTTGACCCTGCTTAGTGTTTTATCACACCTTATCCTTTTTTTGTTTCTTCTTCTTCTGTGAAATACAGAGAAAAATGTGAAGGGAAAAAACCTCCCTTGTTTTCCTAAGCTCAATGAGATCTTATTTGGAGGCCAGAATGCATTAGGGTAAGAAACTATTGCATTTATTCCTTTACTCCTTTTCTGTTCTGGTCTTAGGTAACAGCAGCTATGAGACACCCCTAATTAAAGGCATTTAATTCATAAATTAATTTACAGGCACACTGATGCTTGAAGTGGAATCAACAGATCTACTTTCAATTTGTTAGAAAATGTACTGTGAAACCTCAGCAGACATTTTATACTCAAGGAAATATTAAACTCTGCACCACATTCCCTGTAGCCAGCTCACTAATCAGTCAGCCACCTAATCTAACACATAAGGGATGTAATAGGTAGTGACTCCAGCTGCTTTTGTACACAGCCTAGAGCTCTGAGCACTCACCTGGAACGTGGCTTTTATTAACCATCGGCCCACTTTGTTTCATATCTACATATTTTGTGGTTTAGGAGTGTGCTTTACTTATTTGTGTGTAAGCCCTTGACAGTTTATATTGACTTACAACTGGAGTCAGGACCAAGATTAATTAAGCCAAAAGATAATTATTAATTGATATGAAAATTAGATCAATAAAATACTGAGATTAATAAATCTTGGTATTGACTAAAAGCAAAACAAAAGAAGCCCTGTGCTAAAAATAAATATTGTATTTACTGCATCCCTCTGAGCAAGGAAAAAGCTGGAAAAGGTTGAACCCTTACTTGATTTAAAAGTAAAGCACCTTTTCCCTTCTTCATGCTGTTCCCTCAAGACACAGCATGGCCCAAAAAATTACACTTTTTTGTGTGAAATAAGCTGCACTCACCACTTCCATCCTTTGTGGGACTGTCAAGAAAGCTGTCTTGTTGTATTTCAATTAAAAATTTCACGTTTGGTGTATAAGCCAGGCACAGCAAGGTTAATTTACCAAACAGTTTGCTCCATGGTCATAAGCTTGAGATAAAGCTGAACTTTGCCCACACATTTGCTCCATAGTCCTCCAATCCAGTAACACTGCTTTTTTTTTTTCCAGTTGTCAAAATATACTTGTGCAAAAATGATCTTAGTATTGAATTACAGACTACAACAAAATTTAAGATAATGCATAAGGAGTGGATGCTTTGAGCTATCAAAGCAACAAAGAAGAAGAAAATACAACCAATGCAAACGATTCTCATATAATAAACTCTGGATATAGTAGTTCTGTTCAACCTGTTCCTCAGAGCAAACAACCCAGCACTTCAAGTTGTGAAGTTTGACAGAAATAGTACTCAGAAGTAACCTTGTAGTTTCCCAGAGCCATAGTCCTTGACTTTGACCTTGAAGTGTTAGGATTTGCATTTTTGCAGGGGAAAGAAAAGGCATATTTCCTGCCAGGTTTCCAGGTTTCCAGACTGAAGGTACTGTAAGAAAAGGACTTCATTACCTGTGCTTAGAGTACAGAAGCCCTTAATAAAAAAACCAAACCTCTTCTTGTTCCACATCAGGAAAAACCAAGAAATACAAGTGCTGTAAGCTAGCTGAAAATTGCATCCCTCTTCCAGGTAAAGTTCATGGTATCTTTTCTTTTTAACATAACAGTAGTACTGCTTAAAAAATAAAAGAAGAAGAAATTCATAAGCAGTCAGTTCTCTTTCTACTTATAATTACATGGGCAGCTGTAAATGCCATCAGAATCTAAATCCATAAACATGGCTATTGTTCTGTAATTCAAGCAGGCTGTTTCCTTAAACACACAACCCTCTCATTAAACATCATTTCTACCTTATACTCCTGGATGACTCCATTTTGGTGATCTGGAGGGGGAGGATCCCAGGAAATGCTGATGCTCGTGCTGTTGTGGTTCCCAACTGTCAGGACAGTAACAGACTGAGGAGGAGCACTTGGAGCTACACCAAGGAGAGGGAACAAACAGAAGCAAGACATTAATCCATTTGCTAGAGCACACATTTTGCTGAAAACCTGCAAGAGCAAGCAGGCAGTATAGAAAGTTCATGCTCCCTGCAGGCCTAGGTATGCACGTTTTGTTAGGCACTGTCAATTTTGAAAAATGCCTTTCTGAAGAGAAGCATAGAGCTGAATGACAATGTGGAATTTGTGGCAATGATGAATCAATACAAATCACTCCTCATTTATTTATATTTAGCATTTCTTAAGTTTGCATGGGAATTGGTCTCACATTTGCCTTCATTTCCATAATAAACATGGATAGTTATATATATATCAACTAAGTCATATGTTAGGCTGCTTCACCTGGCCTGAAAAGTGTTTTGGTTCTTCTTTCTCCACATAATAATAATAATAATAATAATAATGTGAGCAGCAGACATTTAAGGATCCTTTTTTGTTTCATATTTGTTCTTCAGGAAGACATTCACAGGTTTAAACACAAAACCTTGCAATTCCAAAGTGAAAAAGGGTTAAAATGTTCAGGGCTTTACATCAAATGCCAGTGAATAGGGCAGGTGCTAAGTTAGGTCAGATATATACTTAAGTCCTTTTTTTGCCCCTAGGCAAATTGCTTTCTGTTTAGAATCCAGTTCAGTTCAACTATTCACAGCTGTTTGGCTGCACATCAAGGCCAATTCTACAAGAAAATTGCTTGCCAGCCTTGCTAGTTGTCTATAAATGTGAAAAAAATAAAAATGAAAGTTGTTAGTGATCAAGACTATGCTGGCAAAGCCCCTGTTGCAGCCAAACCAGCAGCAGGGTGCTTTTGTTGGCTCAGGACATGTCGATTGGGAAGTGCTGCAGGAGCTCCGCTATGGAAAGGTCCCCTCTGTGAGCATCTGCAGCATCTGCTGCATCTCCACGTGGGGGCTCTCCCACCATAGCTATGGCTACCCCGGCAGAGGGCTGGGAATATGGCCCTCCCCAGTCACTTAAAACTTGCAGCCCCCTCTCACCCTTCCCTTGCTTCCAGGTAAGTGTTGAAACTCCACCGCAGTGGCAAGCTAAGCCACCAAGGTCAAGTGTATTATATTAAGGTATAGTCCTTAGGGGGGAAAAGTTATTGATAGCTGCTCTGAACTGGACCTGGAATCCAACTATTCCATTTATCCCAGTCCATCTACCCAGTCTTCAACAAAACTAATAGGAAGAGGATAGGAAAGTGTGAATTAATAAAGTGAGGATACAGCAATACCTCTCCAGGACAGTTTTCCAATTCACAGAAGCCTGTTGCTTAGACACCTTCTGTTCCAGGGTGATGTCTTTGTGTGCAATAGCTACTTATGGAATTGGTTTTCTGTATATTTGTCACTACCTTTAATATGATCTTAAAACATTTAATATGATACATGGAAGCTGATTTTGAAGACTTATAGTAGACCAGAACCTAAAGCATTTATCAGTCCTCTGCCTCAAGTTTAAATCTAAACAGCCTTCTGCTTTTGGGCATCTTACATCATGTGTCACAGCTCCCTGACTCCAGACCCCTGGTGTAGAGCGACTTCTTCACTGCTAAGCTCTATGGTAACAGGACTTTTATCTCTAACAGATATCCTTGGACCATGCTTCTCAGAAAGGCCAAGAACCCCTGGCATCTTTGTATTAAAGTCTCACAGGTTTTACACAATTAAACACAGCCACAGATATCAGAGTTATTCAAGTCTAGTGAGTCAATTCAGATTTTGTTATTGTTCTCCATGACCTCTTGGAGACTGGCTGTGTTCCCACTTCACAAGATGCTCAGCACTTGACCTGGCACAGGCTCAAGGAGCCGAGCTCAAATCTTTACCCTGATAACCCTGAAGAGTTCGAGTACTCTGTTGGAGGAAGGACACAACCTCAAACTAGGGTATCAGAAGTGGGGACAAGGGACCATAAAACATTACATTAGAAAAAAAACATGTTTAGAAAAAACCATGAAATCCCATACTACAGTCCCTGGAGGCTGCACATTTTGACAACTACATTTTCAGATGCTGGTTAAGCTGCAAAGCTAGTAGTGCTTGGTGGAGTCCTTGTGACTTTGCCTCATGCAGAGAAACAGTGCACTGGAGGGTAGAAATGGAGCTGTATTGTGGACAATTTGACTCTTAGCCAGCTCAAGTGAAGCACAGAAAGGTGGCCTTGGGCTACCCTTGCAATCGTGCAAAGCATAAAATTGGTGAAGTTAATAGTGGCATTGTGTATTTTATGGCAAGTGAAATAATTTGCCACACAGTAAAAAAATTAGCATTTTAAAAGTCTTCAAGTTATTCAATGACAACAAAACCATGAAGAAATGTATGTGTGTGATATTAATTAGAATATTTTACATGAAAAGAAAAATCATAAAAATGGCAAAGCTTAACACTGTATAACTCATTTTTAGTTTGAAGTACAATGGAACAGCTCACTCAACCTTATTTACTTTTATTACTTAAACAAAAAGGGCATTCAGAAATACAATTTCTTATATAGGCATACCTGGTGGGAGAGAGGAGTGTGAATGCAAAGAAATGTAAAAGGAATACCATACTCTAAAGAAACATACTCTATTCATTTGTCTTTGCATTTAAGCTCTGTGAATATTCTAATTAATATTCCAATTTTTTTGAGAATTATGATAACTCTGAAGCAAAATTAAAACGGAGGCTGAGGAATATAGCTGAAAGTATCGTTGTAAGAGCTGGACTAAGGTGAGGAGGAACTGACAGTCAGCAGCTGATACAAACTAAGGAGACTCCCATTACTGATTATCATATTTTTGTGGTGACAAACAAAATGCAGAACAAAGACTACTCCACAAAGTTATTCCAAAAGAGATTTAAAACAGTGGATGTAATTGAAAAAACAGTCATTTGTCTCTAGAGCAAGTGTGAAAGAAATAGTGAAAATGATAAAATATTTGATTTAGCTCCTCTCTCTATGTGTGTACACATGTATGTATGTAACAGTTCTGCTTCCTCTCTCTGATAATATTACTCTGTAAGCTGGCACCATGATATAAATTAAGCCACTCGTCTGACACTGCTGCAGTTATTAAATAGATCACACTGAAAAATAACATTTTTAAAACCATTTTCTCATTTCCCCTGCTGCTGGCTTGTGGAGAACACCTTGCCTGCTTCTTGACAGGTCAATTATTCCAGTGCTCAGCTTCTTCTTACAGATATGAAAGAACCCAAATCGCTGCTCATCTTTTCCAGACGCAGCCAAACAGAATTCCATTTGTTACCTTCACAAGGCCAAAGAGGCAAGAGATGGATGGATACTGCACTGTGACAAATGTCTGATCTAGAGGAAAAGTCTAACTGCAGCAAAATTGATTTTTGGAGGTAGGCCTCAGACGTAACATCACATGTAAAATTCAATCGAGCAGAGAGCTGCCACTACCTTTTGGTTGTATTTTGCCTTTGCCAGGGCTATTTGTTTTGATGGCACAAAAAAAACTTCCAACGTGCGTATCACTCTTCCAAATTATTTTCTAAAAATAGTATAGCAGACATTTTTTTAAAAGTCAAGTCTAAAAAAGCTCATTTTCAAACTGGAATCACAGGCGACACAGCAAGTGGGATACCTTTAAATAGACTCCATCTTTCTTCAGTGGATGAGAAGCAAACCACTCTCATTAAACATTTAGTTGATGCTATTTTTGAAATACATGAACACCAATATAATCACAAGGATAATATGAGGAATTAAAGGAAACATCTACTGAATGACTTAATTTTCTCATGGAAGTACTTTATTTTATCACCCAAGGAAGAGGAAAAAAATTTACAAGGGCTGACATTTGTCAGGTGATAATACTACATGTTCTAGGCTGATGTTTTTTTTAAAAGAGATACTTGTAAACAGAAGCCTTGAAGGTTATATATCTACAAAGGAGATCCTCAGCTGTCAGTAATACATATTATGTGGGCACGAAATTTTTTGAAATCCTCACTATGTGGAAAGCTATTCCACGTGAACAAAGTGTCCTTTAAGGTAGCAAATTACTGACAGGCTCTGCTGGGAGCTGAAGTTTATAAAAGAGAATGTAATTCCTCAAGTATTTTATAGAAATAGACAGGAGATATAAAATTGTCTCTCTTTTTCAGTAGTTCTTAATTTACCTTTAGCAAGAGACAATTAGATGAAGCTAAATAAACACCAAAAAACAATTGAAATTGCACAAGGAGAAAATCCGCTAGTGAGAGGGCAAAATCCTATACTTTAACTCTAGAAAAGCAATTTCACCTGTAGAAAGCTTTTTACAATTTTCTTTAAAAAAAAAAAAAAAGAAAAAAGCTTTATTCAGACTGCTGCAAAGATATTATTTCCCATCTGATTTAGGCTTTATTGTTTGAGCAAAGACCTGGGAACCATAAGCTCCCAAATTTTAAATGAGACTTGAACAATGCCTTCCTTCGCAGTGTTGCAGGACACTGAATTTCCTTTCATATAGTGCAAACTGCAACCAAGTTATCTTCAGGATTACTTACATGTTGGGTAATAATCATAACAAATCAAAGAGAAAAGTGAATAATAAGCAAGTCTGTTGTAGAACTAAAAAGTACTTGGTAATCAGCACTAAATTAAACCTCAGGAGACCACTGTAAATGATTAAGATGCACCTTCAATAAGAAGGAAAGAGTGCACTCAAACCTCTTTGAAATCATAAGAACATTTTGAAGCTTCTCCAGTAATTCTTTCTCTTGTTTTGAGAAACAAAAAAAAAAAAACAGAAAAAATCAGTGAAACAGTGAGATAAACTCCCATTGTTATGACTGTCCTGCATTTACAGAAGAGATTCTCTAGGCAAAGACTGCCTTAGATAGATAGAAAGATAGGTTTCTAAGAGAAGATTATTAAAATTACTTATATCTCACCTCACTCCCTTTACTTTTCGATTAAAACCCAGCAGCCTTGGAGTCCATATGCTTTAGCAAAACTGTACACCAGGCTATATGCTATAGATACAAAAGCCTGAACATTTCAGTAGTATAAACTGTTCATTAGGTCTGAATCCTGCCTGTTTCAGAAAGGCTTGAAAGGTGTTTAAGGAAATCCTCCAAAGGACTGAACAGTGCAGTTTCATGTGCTAACATAAATATTGAAGTGGCATGCCCTTGAGATTGGAGTTCCTACAGAGCAGTTAAATATGTGTCCTTCACTACTCCTAATTTCCCAAGCAACTGTTCATCTGCATTATTACCCACTGAGAAGGATGTGCTTGATATCAAGCACTCATCTGTAAAACTCTGACTTTTTTTTTTTTCCAAAGTGCAAACAAATGTTTTTTATTGAGGTAGCAGTGGTTATAAAACAGTGGCTGCAGCACACACTTTTTGGAAGACCCAAAGCCACCTGTACATTAGAAGGATGTGTCAGCTAAAAGAAGACTGGCTCAGTGCTTTCCCATGGAACACTTAGAGCATGAATCTGAATATTATATTAAATTCTTACATCACCTCTGTATCTAACAAACAGAAATCACATGAAAATAGAGCTGAACAAATGCATGCACCCAATAACCAAAATGGTCTCTCTTCATTTCACCTCCAGTACTAGGTATGGGAGCCTGTTGCTTTTCTGACCACTTTACTAACCTTCCTCTGTGGTACGAGCAGACTTTGATTCACTGTCCATTCCTTGGAATTCATTGAAATAAGGGCGAACCTTGATTTCATAAGTGACCCCCTTTTTCAGGCTGACGAGGACAGCACTGCGTTCAGTTGGGACCTTGACCTCCAAATTCTGCCACACAGCTGGAGAAGGTAGGCCAGATGTTTGACGGTACATCACCCTGTAGCCCTGAATAAACTGGGACTGGCGGTCAACCTAAAAATGACATTAAATAATAACATTAAATAATATATCAATAAGCATAATAAAGTAAAAAAAACCCCAAACAACCTGAATAAAAAGCAAACAAAACATTTGCATAGAATACTTTTGTACTCATCAAACAGAGAAAATTAACAATTGCTGCTGAATTTAATAATTAAACCACCTTCTTGTAAGTCACTGCTGATTAACTGTCTGTAAAGAACATTCGTCTCACATTACTTGTTACAGAACATTTCTTTCTGCTTTGCTTTCTTCAGTTCTGTATATCATGACAAATACCACCTTAAATCATAAAGGCTCCACCCCTGCAACAAATCATGAAAAGAAAACATTGGCATAAGGCTTGCTGCAAGTAAACTTACTAAGCACATCTTGGCTACTGATGTGCTGAAATATGAGAAGAAAAGAAAAACAAATTCTTTACAGTAAAGGACAAGTCTTTGAAGATACCCTACATGCTTACAGTTAGTCCATTACTTGGCTCACAGGTCATGGGATGCACCAGAAAGTAAAATAAACATAAGACAGATGCAGAGAAAACAACTTCCAAAGATGTGCTGCTTCTTGCATTCACAGTTTGAGCAGTCCTTTTGTATCCTGGGGTTTTGTTTCTTTGAGGCCAATAGCTGGAGATGAAATGTTGCTTTTGTTGCTAGACAAACAGAATTCAAGATTGGGCCATGCATAGAAGTTTAACAATTTTTACTTATCATAAATATAAATAGGATTTTTATTTGAAGAAAAACTTTATATGTGTTTTATCTTGCAGGAGTTGCATGCATTTTTTTATCTTGTAGGAAAAACAAAAAAGGCAAAACAATGATTTTAGCTATTAAGATCCTTACATTAATTTTGCCTGTAAAATACAGTCAAAATAATTTGATGCATAAACCTAAACTAAATCCAGCTGCTTCTGTAGCCATCAAAGAGCAAAGAAAGAAGCACAAATAACAAGACTACACAGTCAGGTGTTTGATAAATCTCTGGGCTGTAATCAAGATTCAACAAGTAGGATATCTCTTATGTTCTTGTCAATTTGCTAGCTCGAAGATATTCCAGAATTAGAGATACATTTGTTTGACTTCTCTTAAGAATAAATGAATTTAAGGCTGAAAACACAAACCATGGTCTATGACACTTCTCCTATAATCTTGTTACAGCTTATTGAAGCATTCAGAGGGGGGACAGCTTCTTAGACATTAAAAAGCAGGGCAAGCAAGAAGAAAGCTTTATTTATGAAAGCAAGGCAGAAATGTCTTTCATCAAAACTGTCACTGTTAAAAACCTTGCAACATATGTTACAACAACATTAAGCTTGCATTTTATAAACTTCTCTACATTCACTTTAAGTGAATTTATGCACTGAAAGAGGGATATAACTCACAATAATAGCTTGGTAATACCGAAAGAATCAAGCTGTGTTTTTAAGAAGAACATTAAGCAGCTGTTTCCAGATAAAGGGAGTCTGTAAATCAGAGTAAATTGTTTTTATCCATGTTTGACTTTGATTAACTAAATGTTTTACGGACATAAAGACTTCTATGAACCTCACTCTTACTACAAAATTCAGCAAAAGTAACACTTTCATGCACTCTGCCATACAGATTCTTAACCTAAATTATAATATAAAGTTATGAAGTTTAATAATCAAACACCAAGTTTGATTTTTGCCTAACTTCTGAGTTAGAAACTACACTGAAAGATGGCATAACTTTCTTAGAAATTTTAATTTTTACTTTGCTGTGTGTTTAAGCTCTGCTGACTGCTGCCTAGTGGTGAACAACTGAAAATTCAGAACTGACTAGGCTGAACACTGTGTGTAGCTAAAAATGGTATGGAAAGTGTTTTGTACAGCAAGGGACAAACACAAACACATCCACCAGCTCACTAAGAAGAACTGGATCCCTACAGTTTGCCTACAGTATCACAATTTTGATTCCATTATACCTTTTTAATTACTTATGTATAGGTAATGCACAAACTGTCCATACACATCTTTTCCTCCTAGACTTCTAAGTTCCTAACCTGAAAGACTAAACAATTCAAGGACTATGAAAACAGAATGTAGAAGTACAACAAGGCTGTAACGTTTATGGGTGCTATAAACTAGTTTGGTTTGGGGATCACGCAAGTTTCACAGAGCTTTCAGTTAGAACTTTGATTACAACAGGGCTGAGTCTGCCCGAATTTCAGATTATTGACAGTGAGTTCAGTCCATTGCCCTAAGGTCAGGGAGGGTACTGACAAAAACATTTTTAATGTTTTCTATAAACATCGAGTTGCATTCAGTATCAAGGAGAGAATACTAAGCTCTATCTCATGCCCAGTGAAAGCTATTCTGAATGAACAGGGCCTTCTCTAAGGTGAAAATGTTGGGAAACTACTCTGAGAGCACTTACTTCACTTATTGAGAAAGGTGGATTTCTTTCTTTGGAGTCTTCAAATTATTAAAAAAATTACTCTTGGATAATTACATGGACTAACCAGAGACATTTGTGAGGTATAGGACAAGTACATTTCATATATACATACATGTACATATATGTATACACAAATGTGCATACATATGTGTATGTGTCTATATATACTTGCACACACAGTCATATATAATACAAAGCCTGTGACTTAACAGCTTTCTAAATTTCTGTGGTAACTATGTGTCACACTAACAGCAGGCCACTAAAAAATCCTTATATGCTTAGCATTAAAGAAATTAGTTCACCTATGCTAAACATTAAACAACTCTGTAAGTTTGGTACATGTTCACACATAGGCAGAGCTGCAGAAACATGCACTGTGACTCAATGAAAGACTGAAGTAATTTCTAGGAATTCTCAATTATTTTCTTTTTTTTGTGTGTGTGTAAATGATTGCCATTTCCTTATACAAAGTGCTCAGTGCTCTCTTCAGTGATTGCAGGAACTCTCTGAGGTGAAATACTGGGTTCAGAGAATATTTCTAGTCTTCCTGTGATACTTAACTACTCTTGAATTTGTACAAGCAGCAGTGATACCAGCTCAAAAGATCTGCAAGATCTGCTGATCTAAATATACACTTTCTCCCTCAAAGGACAGAAGCAGAAAATACAGGTGCTCCTTAAAAGGCAGAAGTTGTTACTGGGTAGGTGCTGCTCAGCACTGACCTAATGCTTTAAGGCGACCTACAAGTATAGTTGGTCCTGTGTACGCCTTCTCACCCCATTTTATGATGAGTATGTATTGCAGGAGGTATCTACAAAACCATTTCTGCAGAACAGGAAACTCATTTTCCCTACTTGTTCAAATCTGCACATGCCCCAGCAGAACACAAGACAGGTTCAAGGGCTACTAAATTGTTAAAAACACGGCAAGAAACTGATGATGCAGCTTATGCTACAAATATAAGCTCCTTCCAGGCTGTCCTAGTTTAGCAGGTGGGACCAGTTGGCACTGTGTGGGGGTGATCAAGGCTGTGTATTCTACCCCCTCT
>JAWWLZ010000001.1:9783396-9808326 GCA_035041345.1 Poliocrania exsul
TCAAGTGTGATTGTAAAAACAGCTTTTAATGAAAATGTCTAGCTTTTGTTAAAATTATTGATGGGATGCCATTAAAGTTTATTTAGGGAGAAACATCACAGAAGTTTAAAAAGAAAAATTTATTTTACTGTGCTTTGTTGTACATACTATTCATAAAAAATCTTTAAATATATTAAGAGTAAAAATGAAAAGGAAAGCTACGAGCTTTATATTGTTTCAATTTCTTCATTCATGCAATGCATAAAGAATAAGTTCTAAAACAAAATGAACAAATTGCACATACAGTAATGTTACCACACATTAGCAGAGCAGAATGAAGCATTTCAGCTAAAACTAGTATGCATATGATTTTGACAAAGTCTTGCATGAATTTTAATTAAAAGAAGAACTGACGTATTTGTTATTTGTTGATTAAGGAAAACATTTAAGAATGTGTGAATTTTAAAGCTGAAATGTCTATTACAGATCCATGTCAGAGGCACAGCCCATGCTGAAACAAACTTGCTGAACGGAGCCCAGAAGTTCTTCCCTACTACACAGTAAATGCTACTGTATGGAATGGAGTAGCTGGATTCTAATTCTAAAATCCTAAATTATCAACACCAGTTCTTTCATTTAGAAGTTTTCATCTATCTAAGACAGATACAGAATTTTAAAGTGATTTGACTCCTTAATAGGTACTGCTTTAACAAGAGCAGGAATTAAAGTATGCAGAGAGGTTTCAGGAACAGAGATTTATTTTCATACCATTTGTACTATGACATTCAAGAACATGCAGCGTTCCCACAGGACAATCTCACTGACCAGCAATGTTAAGGGAAAAGTAACAAATAATGACTGTATTGTTCTGTTATATTCCTATTGACCTGTAGAAATAGTCAGGTGCTCCTCCAATTAATCACTTTTAAAAAAGGGATAAATTAAAAAAAAAATCAATTTTAAAAAAATAAGAATCAATGCCTGCTCTAGAGTTGTCATTCAATAAACTTCTAATGATATGTGTGCAGTCCAAAAGAACACCACAATACCAGAACAGCTGGTACCAGGGTTTAAGCAAAATTAGAAAGAAAGAAGCTTAAAAGTGAAATAATTCACATACCTAAAAGCCTCAATGATATATGCACTAGCTGGTAGGGTTCCAGGGGTCCCTGGCTGCCAGGACAGGGTGACACTGTTCTTAGTAACATCAGTGACCTGAGGTTTGGATGGTGGTCCAGGGAGGTCATTTATATCATAATTTTTACTGACTGTTGCTCCACCGGATTCTGTGAAGGGCAAATACAAAACAATTATTTTTTTATCCTTGGTTATATAATTTGGTCTAAGTAGATGATTAAAAGGAAAAGCATGGCAAACATCTGCAAAAATCAGCATAATGAATATTCTTAATCTGTAAAGAACTAAAAAATTGGATATGCTTTTGGATGAAGAGCAGGCATTCTTTAAGTACCTGCTGAAAGAAAAAAATCAAAACTTAAAAGGTTATATATAAATATATTAAAAAAAGAGCAACAAACCCAACCAAACAAACAAAAACAAAACAAAACCCCACTAGCTTTACTGTAATTTACATAAAATACCAAAAACTCAGTTTCTAGAAAGCTGAGAAAGTTCCTTGTACCCAAATCAACTCCAGTACTCAGGGGGAGCACTTTGGACTTAGAAATGCCTCTGTGTAGGCATAATAGTTTTCTTGGCCAAGTCAGTTACTGGATAAATCCACAGTTTATTAACAATCCTGTTTAGAAGAATTACAGCTTACCTCTGTCACTGGAGACAAACACAAAAATTGTTGCAATGTCAATGGCATTTAAAGATAATAGGATTGAAATGCAAGGCAGATAAAGGAGCACAGCTTTCTCATCCAAATCTTCCCTGTGTCAATCCCAGAAGTGATAGAATGGATTATTTGAGTCAGTCTGTTGTAATATGATCTCCACTTTCAGTGTGTGCCAGCTGAGACAGCCCTGGATGTCACTTACCTGTCACCTCCAGCACAGCACTCCAAGATGTCTCCCCACTGGAACTTGTAGCAACGCAAGTGTAAGTCCCAGTATCAGACAGCTGGACATAAAAAGGGCATAAGGGTAGTTTTAAAAACCTTTTAGAATCAGCTGAGTTTACTCCAATTTTCTTTTTCTTGGTAAGAAGGACTTAGCCTACATTTACACCGGACTAGAGGACATCAGATATTTTCCAACAATCATTTAATGGTGGCTTACTTTTAGAGAACTATAATAAGATTACTTGCTTCTAATACTTGCCTAATTCTAATTTTCATACTGTTAATGGTACCAGTACTGTAAATGCTACAGAATGGATGTTTTTGACAGTGCCAGTGTTTGTATTGGTTGCAACAAATGCAGGTGAAATCAGGTAACAATATAATAACAATCTCTCAGAGGGTAAAATCTCACTGTTCATTATCGCATGATGACCCAGAGGTACAGGTTCCAGTGCCAAGGAAGGATGTTACATCATCTTAGACTCTTATAACAGATGAAGTCATTTCAACACAGGACACCACACATACAAATACTGTTGATGCTCTCTACACAGACAGTCTGCCAAGCAAGTTTCAAATAGCAAGATTGAATTAGATCCTACACCATGCTTACCTTTCCTCTGTTTCACATGCGATTTTATTTCAGGCTTGCAAGGCCCTTCGGTGGCAAAAAAAAAAAATCATTTGCATAAAACTACTGTGATTCCCTTGCTAGTTCAAATATTATAAATTTATTTGGGGAAAGAGTTTTGAATTAGATTGTCAATATTAATCTCATCACTGTATAAATTGTTCTACTAGAAAATTTGCCAAGTGTTTTTCTATTCCTAATTTAAATATAAAATAAAGATTTCTGAGCCAGAAACTAGTGAAGAGCACAGAGATGGATGGAAAACTGTAACTTTATGAACCACAAAACATACAGAGGAGCTCTCCTACTACTATGCAAAAAGCATGGTAATCTAGAGGTGGAAGCAGAAGAGGGAAAGCTCTGATTCTAGTGATAACAAAGAAGAATTATATTCACTATCAGATGACTTGAAGGAAATAGAACTGTATCCAAAAGCTTTATTGGACTTCAAGGAATTGTAATGGGTTTTCCGTTAGATGAAGATTGATACTATAGCATATGTGTATATAATTCACTCTTCAAGAAGAACGTCAAGGCAAATAAGCAAGATATTCTTTAGATTACTTGTTGATATATAATTTAATTGATTTTTAGCTTAATCATGTTTGAATTTTGTTAGTATTTTCTTCAGATACACTGAGAGTGCAGACTACCATTCTTAGAGGAGGAAGCAACTCCTTAACTCCTTAATGCCGGATCAACTGTCTGAAGGAGCATACCTTGCATTTCTGTTTTCTTCAATGAAATACAAGCAAGAGTGAAACCCCTCTGACAATGGCTCAGACACTCAAAATATAGCAGTTCTGCTAATGAAGTGAGAAAGACTCTTGAAAGGAGAGATTATCCAGAGGAGAGAGCCTTCTAGCATTCTGAAGCAGTGTTTTATTTTGCTTCCTCCGAGCTTTTATTAAATACATAATTCTTCATTATGTGATAACAGGGAATCTTTCTCAAGGCTATGGTTCTCAACTCATTTGTGTACTACAGTGACAGATGGTGGAAGGCATACTCAGTGATGTATGTAGTATACACAACAGAGTAACTTGAGGAAGGCAAACTCAACATGCAAAGCAAGCTGGAGATACGGTGCTTCTTGTAAGTTATGGTAAATTATCTGATTTCTAGACTGTGGATGGATTAGATACAGACATAGTGTGTTGATAATTCAATTATTTATACTTTTTTTGTGCTGTGGAAAAAACAATGGAGGAGGAGAATGGAAAATAAACAGTAAAATAAACAGTTTTGTTCCTTAGTTAATGCAAGTGCCCAGACCTGGTGTGGTACACTTCTATGCAGCAGAAGGGAGATTTCCATCAGTGTTGAGCTGTCTGAACAGATACTGAGTGAGTGATATATGTCAGTCTTCAGTTGTCTCCCTCAGAGCAACTGAGAAGATTGGCTCATCAGAAACATCTCTATGTTCATACTTATGACTGTGGCCCATGTGACTGCTGCAGGCTCCTGAATAATTTGATTGTGCTGTAGCAGAAGGAGCTACACAACAGAAAATGACCATAAAAAGGTTTGTGTTGGAAGGGACCTCAAAGATAATCTCTTTCCAACCCCTCTTACGTGGAAAGGGAATCTTCCACTAAACTAGGCTGGTCAAAGTCCCATCCAACCTGGTCTTGAACACTTTCAGGGATGAGGAATTTATGACTTTTCTGGGAAACCTGCTCCCCTCTCACAGTTAAGAGTATCTTCCTGATATCTAATCAAAATCTATCCTCATTCAGAAGGCTGAGGACATGTGAGTGGTAAATGTTAATTTATTTTTAACTTGGGTATGTAAGTGTACTTGGACATTTTCATGGCCAGTTTTTCTTAGGAAGTGATGCTAATCTTTGATCAGGTAGACCTGAGAGAAAAGTTAAACATTCCAGACTTAAATCCATACTTAATTCATAAAAATGGCAATGTACAGGAGAAATCTGGGCTTTATTGTTCTGTGTAGTTTTGTTCTTGAATCTGAGCCGCACAATGCACATTACTGCATAGAGGGGTTCATAAAAACACCTTTCTGAATCTTTAAGGAAAATTGGTTACTAGTGAATGAGCCACTTAAGGATCAATAAAAGCCTCATGTCTTTGAAAACCACACTCACTACTAATACTGTTTTTTTCTTCTCCCCTTGCAAACATTTTTTTCCCTGTAGTTTACAGATTCTGGGCCTCCGACAGTGAGATTAATGCACTGGCACGATTCAGAACTAATTCCCTTGTTTGCATAGCTGCATGCAGACAGATATCCCAGGAGCTTCTGCCTCATGGACACTCCACAGAAGCCCATCATCAATGCCAGGAAGTTTGTTTGAAATCACTAAGCTTCCACCTTTAATTGCTGCTTTCTAACACTACTGGGGAATCTTGACTATTCAAGCGCACTCTAATCCAGCTCTACAGGAAAAATGCATTAACCTTCATGGCCTAAATCTGCCTTCAGCCCAGGGAGGAAGGATAAATTGTTTACTCAAGGAAAGCCAGCATAAATTTTTTAATAAATTCCATTTCGTTCCAAGAAAGTTCACAATTCTTCTATAATGGCTGATGAGATGGTATCAGAAAACAAAACTGCTCTTTATGTCTTGTCATCAGTAGTTGTGTTTATTGACATTTTTTGAATGGAAAAACTAAGTGCAGAAATTTCTGCTGATGAAATTAAATGGTTTCTGAAATTGTCTTTAAGGTCTTGACAAATAAGGACATTTAACTTACTCTATTTTCTTATGCATGCTTGTCCAAATACACACAAAATAAATACTCATTTATCTTTGTACAGGGAAAAATTTAAAGCCAAAAAAAAAGATTAGTGATGCAATATTTATCGACACCAAAGGAAATCATGCTGTTTGGAATGTTATCATATCGTGTGTCAAAATGTAAATATTACAATAGGTATTTAATTCTGAGTTGAAATCCTGCTGCATGTGATTGCATGTACAATAATAGCTGTCTTTTCCCATTTGCAGCCTTGTGGAATATTCCCAGCAAGCATAACATTGGAATAAATCAGCCAGTTCAGGACTGACAAGACTCATTGATGGAAAAAGTGTATGGCCAAACCCTGATGAACTCCATATCACATGTTACCACTACAAGCCCTTGGGAAATTATGATGAGGTGTTGCCAAAGAACTGCTCTAAGTTTTAACAGAGAGGCCAATGGCTTCATGGCAAGACTAACAGAAAAGATAGAAAGGACTGTTCTTTGGTATTTCTATTCATCCCCAACTCGTGTGTTTTATTGCAACATACATAAAATTTTAAATATCAATCCTATTTTTAGGAAATTCTCATAGAAATATCTGATACCAGTTTTGCTCTCCTATTTCCCCCCACCTTTCCCTACACAGTGTCAAAGAATGAAATGGGATGTGGACATGGGGGAGAATTGCATAGCAAAAAAGACAAGTTAATTTTGAAGCCAACAGGAAGGTGGCAGAGCTGCTTGAGGCACACACAACAGCTCAGAACCAGCCCTGCAAAACCTGCCACGCTCGTTTTGGCCCCATCACTCACCCGCAGCGCTTTAATCTGAAGCGTCCCCTGGTCCTGTATGGATGTCCGAGGGTCTCGGCCCAGGAAGGTGAATCCTTCTTTTAACCAGCTGATGACAGGAAGGGGGTCACCAGTAGCCTTGCACTTCAGCAAAGCAGTGCCATCCACTGCCAGTGTCTGGTTGACCGGTCCCTGGAGGATGATGGGTGGAGGCCTATCTGTCAAGACTAAACAGCGACATCCACACCTTTAACAATCCTCTAGTGAGCCCTATTCCTCAACACAGCACCAATTTTAAGAAACTGGTTTAAGTTAGCCTCTGTGAGGCTAAAACCATTATTTTTGGAAGAACCCTAGATGCATGTTAACAATTAGCTGGCATATTTGAAAAGTGTTTTTGTAAGAATTTTATTTCACCATTGCAAGATAACACCGAGACATACAAATTTCTGTCAGCAAAGATTATCAAATTCATTTGGTTAACACAGGATGAAAATTAAGACCTTGATTCAGAAAGGAATTGAAGTGCATCACTTATTTCTTCCAATTTAGGAAAGCACTTAAAGCACAAACTTGATGTCACATCAAAATGTGCTTAATTGCTTACCTGATTTATGGCCTAGAAGAGAAAATCTGTTTAGAGTTCAAAGTGTTCTAGCATGGGTACCAACCACATTCCCCATTCCTGTTCAGTTTGCAAGTTTTCATCAGCAAAAATACCTCACAGTAATACAAAACATATTCATGAACTGAGTGATCTAAGTGACCATACCACTCTTTCCAGCAGAGAAAAGCTAAAACTCAATCACACCATTTAACAGCTTACTTATCAAATCATTTCAACACCTTTTAAAGCCATGAACTTTCTTAATTTTTTCCCTCTGATAATTCATATTTGCAACTAGTAAGCGAGTGCATGGCTTTGTATAAACCTCATTCCACGACCAGTGGGATATCTTGAAGATGAGTTAAAATGCTCATGTTTACTTCTATTGAAAGATCATTTTTTCATAAGTAATTTTGCTGTTGAACCTATTCTCTGAGCCACCCGTTAAGCAGCAAAATATAACTCTTTGTTTCAAAAGAATGGGTTTATACAAAATGAATGTGAAATACTTGAATACAAACAAGGCTTTGACTCCTGCATAAAATCAGAATAGCAGAACTGAGAATTCATTTTTATATATTTACCTGCCACACTGCTGCTGTTTTAAATCTTTGAACAACTGAACAACTATGTGATTGATATTAAATATTGTAACAGGCAGGATTAGCTTCTAAACCAGTGTAAGTTAGCCTCCCTCTGCTGATGGCAATTGAGTTCGAATCATTTATTCTAGTTGAGAATCTGTTTATTACAGTCCATACACAACACCTGACTCTAACAATGAAGTGAAAACAAATTATTGTGAAGCAATACAATTTCTGTTGTATTTGAGCTGTTTGAGATGCAAAACTCTGGAACCTTCAACAGATCCAAAGGTCCGTCATTATACTATTTAATAAATTAAAAACATTAGGGAGATGTTAGTGGCATATTTTACGCCTAAAATAATTGTTTCTTAAATTTCAATGTTGCTAAATACAACTATCTTCTTTAGTCAACAAGATTCACAAAGCACAAAATCACTGGTATTATCACCTTGGAGTGTGAGTTCATCACATTTATTGAAATTGAAACTGAAAATAGAAAGCCAAAACAGACTATTTACTAACACCAAAATATGAAAGCTATTTGGGAAATTATGAAATATCACTCACTGAACTCAGAGATAGGACAGGAAATGTTATATTACGAGAAAAGAGAAAATGCAATGTAATTTCCATCTTGATATGAAATTTTTTTATCTCTTTAAGGTTCCTTTTAACTACATAGTTCAGCCACTTGGTGAAAAAGAAATTGATCTCATCTAGTATGTACTATAAGGATAATTACAGCACAAGTATATCCAAATTAAAACTTAGCTGTGCAAGTTATCCTTTAGATTTAATGGAAAACAGCAAATCCCAGTACTTTAGGTACTTTAAAAATTAAGGAAAAATAACGATTTAAGTTGCTAACTATTCTATAGCTGTTATTTGCTTCATCTAATTGTTTTTCGTGCAGCAATGTAGGTATTTTCAAAACCTACTGCATTTACAGATATTATTCTTTGGCATGTAATTAGTTTTTTTACAGCCCAAATGAGGAGCTCATAATCCTTTAAACAGCTCTGATCAATAGTGTAATTGAAAGTCTCCTGGCCAGAAGGAATCTTCATTTTCAAGGGTGTTATGGGTGAAAGACCACTACAGGTTTCCATGACACTAAGGCTAAAGGTTAAATGAACACTTAGGGTTTCCACTGATCTGTGAATGACTGTATTGTCTTCACAACCATGACTTGTAAATCTTCTATAAAACCTGTGTAGGTGCTTGTATTCCTTCTATATAGGTCTCCTCATTAGTAAGAATCCAAAACTCGGTTAGAGGTTTAAAAAGATGTATCACATGCATTCTGAAGAATGGAGAGATAATGAAAAATATCCATAAAATGGTGTGGGGTTTGTTAGTTGCTTTTAAAACTTTTTTTTTTTTCATTTACAGAGTTTTCTCCCAGAAAGGAATTTTTACATCCATTCCACAGAAACGTTCTGTGTTGCTACAAATGTATTTCCATGGTAAAATAGAAGCTGATTTCAAAATTAATTTAATTTAAAAAATGGATTTGAAACTATATGCCAGTATCCATATATCCACATATTCTGGTAACTGAAAAATTAAAAGATTCTTTTTGTGACAAAATGCAGCTTAAATTTGCAGCAGCTTATAGGAAAAGATCAAATTATACTTGTTCATGAACAGTTTAGTCACCAAAAATGCAATTTGGATCAACTGAAACCATGTTTAACTTTGGGTGGAATGTGGTCAAATTACAACAGGAAATAAAAATAAGAGAATTACAAAATGAAGTCTTTGGCACTTCAAAATCAAAATTTAAAAATCTTTTCTAGTGAATTAATGGGGAAAATCAAACACAAGTAATGAAATTAGCATGATGAACATTAGTATGACAGGGCAGGACCCCCTCCTGAGGGGCAGAAAAGCAGAGACCAAGCCTTCCTCTGTCTTTTTGTCTTTTTTTTTTTTGGCAGAAGAGCTTCACAGGAGGCTGTGAAGTTGTTCTGACTCTCCTGTTTGAGAGTGTCACACTTGTTAGAAAACATTTAATACATATTTGATGAGGTCTAAGAATCATCATAAGGTTCGCAGGCGAATAAACTGTGAGTGATAGTAATTTCTTCAGGAGGATTTGAGAGAGTCACATCCCACAGTATTCAGGAGACCCATAATAAAAAGAAAAAAAAATGCTAAGGAGTTTGGGTAAAATGCCTCAAGTGTCTCTTAAGTGTCTATTCCAAATCAGTGGAGAGGGATCTGTTGAGATATCCTGCCAACTCCTCCTCTTACATTTTTTAATCTGTTCTGAATTATCCTTATATAGACCCAGCCTTTTGCTTTCATTCAAAAGCCCAGAAATACAATCTTTTAAATTAATTTAATATGCAAAACCAGTTCATTCTTATGTTGTCAGAAAAATCCATGATGGGAGGGTAATCTTGTTCCTTCCATCCCAATGCTCACTCTAAACAGCAACTGCTGGGTAAGCTGAACAAAGCAGGTTGATCCCACAGCTGACTGTGCATTGGCCACAATTTTTAGTAATAAAGGTTAATGATTACTAATGAAGGAGAAATTAAGATCTTCTCCAAAATATTCTGTTAATGATGAATGAATTCATGTAACTAAACACTAATTGTAAACTACTGCTTTTATGCTGAGCACAGACATTGATGGAAGCATTTGGTTTATTTGCAGGATCTGCCATTTTAAGACTGAGTTGCATATTTGCTTCTTGAGTTTGAAAAGATTGCTAAGATTGTTCAATTTTTAAAACGATTTTGCTTTTCCAGATGTGCATTAGATAGTGAATTACATGATAGCCTTTCAAGAAAATACAAGATTTGAATTTCAAATACATGGAAGGCTCTTAGCACAGTCCATAATCAGCAAAATTATCACTCAAGTCAGCACATTTCATCACAGCGAGTAATCTCTTCTCATGTGAACACTTGAGTTAAAAATATTTCCAGTAAAGACTTGTAAGTGCAAAAATGTAACAACTGAAAAACTGCTATATATGGTATAATTAAGCACTTGTTTTTCTGCACATGACATGTTTTCATTCTGTATTGGAACTTCAATTGGATCTAAATTACTCTGGATCAAACAAAAATGTGTTCAAAATGAAAAAGATGGCTCGCCACTATTATTAAATCATTAACCAAACAAAAAAATTCTGGGCTATGAAGTAAAACTGAAATCACCAGCCAAAAACTAGAACACTAATGCTTAAGTATATAGCTAACATGCACAGTGTTTATCTTTTATTATATTTTTTAAATCATTAAATTAGATTTCTCTGCTGATAAAAATCATTAGCTTCTATAACTTCTGCTCAGAATCAACCAAAACAGATTATTTCGATATTTATGGTCAACTTCCTAACTAAAAGCAATTTAAAAAATATCTGTGATCTAATGGCGCATTTATTTATATAATCTCAGTTCCACAATGTTGTTTTGGCACTTTTCCTCTGACCTCACCTGCCCTTTGACTCAGGGATGAAATGGTATTTCCATAAAGCAATCATGTATTATTTCATAATGATCATGCTGACAGTGGGTTCTGGAAAGCATTTGAAGAATGCAGGCCCTGCACACCCTGAGCTTTCTCTAGCAATGTGGAATGCACACTGCCTTTAATTAGAATTAACTGCAGGTGAGTTTGCATTTTAGCAGGGACACCTTCCGTTAAATAAACTAACAAAAATTCCAAAGAGATCAATTAGGATTTATATTCTTTTTCCCCACACAGGAAACAGATAAAGATGGACCACAGGCCTTGCCTGTCAAAAGGAAGAATTTCTCATAATGAGTATCCTTGAACCTGATTTGATCCACTCAGCGCCTGTTGCTGTAAATCTGTACGGCATCAGCAGGTGCAACCATTAACAGCTCAATGTCCTCTCAGGCAATGTTTGTGTGTTCTATTTATTCCAATCACAGTCATGGCCCTGAATCAGGCAGCTCTATGGACAGATATTAAAAAATACTGCCTTTCCATTAATTTTAAATGGCCTTTTAATCTACATTTAAATTTGAATTGAATGAAAATGCATCATTTTGTCACAGAGCATGAGAGTGTTGCCTAAAGGACTTAAGGAGACTGCAGAAAAAAGGCAAGCCTTTAGTCTCCAGAAAATACAGAAGAGCAATGTGCTTGAAGAGATGCGAGGATAGGCAGAAATTACCTTCCCTTGTCATAAAAATATAGGCAGCTTTTGGAAAACAAAGAAAAGGCATCAAATTAATGCTCAAACCTCTAGAACATGAGCCTGAACCTCTCTACCTGTCACTTGTGATGAATATGCTCTTGTGAAAAGGCAGATTATTCAAAATTAGACATCTTTTCAAACTTTCATGGTGCAGGCAGGTCTCTAAGGGAACAGTAAAAGTAGACCTCTGCATATAACAACAGTTTTAATGGCAAAAATTCATCAAAGTCTGTCAGGAGATATTTAATGTGTCACTTAAGATAAGGAATAATGATGCTGGGGAATGCCACAATCTCCTGGTATAAGAGGGATTCTACTGTTTTCCTCACTAACATTAAAGGATGCAAACTGCCTTCTACCCACAACAGGATGAAGAAGGATATCAACAAGATTCCTGACATATGAAAAGGATTCATGTTTGTAGATGGAGTAAGGTAAACTTCAAGGCAGGATAAATTTCCAGCCCAAAACTTTGAAATGGAAAGCATCAAGACAGATGCTTTTCCCTTCCTGAAAACTCTTCTCTACCTAGGTATTTTCATTACCTTTTTCACACCTAACGATACTGAGAAATTCTTAGAACACATCTCTGAGGTACATGCCTTATTCATAGAGGGACTGAAGGGCTCTACGTTGTAGCTATTCCAAACCACTAGTACTCCATTACGTTGAAACAACTGTGTTGATTTAATTGAACTAAGGACTTACCCCCAAACTAGCTGAGTGAGAAAGAAGTGAAGACTGGTGAGAATCAGGACTAATAATTTTTGCACCCCAATTCACTGCTTTAATCACAAACCTATTCATTTTCACAATGTTTTTTTGCAGTCCTATCTTAGCCCTAGCGAACGAAGCAGCTTGCTTTCTCGCCAACCCTATTTTAAGCTTGTTTTTTCCCTTGTTTGCATTAGTAAGGAACCACCAGAAAGTAGCAAAAGGCAAACTAGGCCTTGATGCCTTTTTAACTCCACAGAGAATTGCACAGGGATCCTTTTCCATTTTATTTTCTACAGAAAATTGTCCATTTACGTGCATGAATTATGTGATCTCATATGCCTTTATTTACACTGCTTTTCAAACACTTTTGACAGGAAAAAACCAAAACAATAGGAGTTTCTAATAGCTCACCATCAGTAACTTCCAGCTGAGCCTTTGCTAAAATGCTTCCAGCAACTGTCAGTGCTTGACAAATGTAGTACCCTGCATCCGACCGCTGAATGTTGGTAATGGTGAGGTCTCCAGTTGGTGACACTGAGTATCTGCTGTTGGGCTGGAGAGGCTGGTTTGGGAAGAGCAGATTCTGCAAAGACAATTCATCAAACATCAATTCAGCACACAAAAGCACTACTTTTATTTCAGCTAGAGAGATGATGATTTTTCTTTAAAAGTACTATAAATAAAGTAGAAGAAAGAGTAAGTGTGGTTCTGACTTTATGAACACATAGAGCTGGCTTTCCCTGCCTTGGGCAACTTGCAGTTTAAATTAGAAACAGCCCTTTGACAGCACACAGGACTGTGTTCTGGGGGTGTAGGCGAGGAGACATTTTCCAACAATCACACTTGAGTGATTTGTATTTGTGACACATTCATCTTCATTCTGAATGTAATTGTAATAATATACTTAGTTTGGCTATCAAACCAGAAGGACATAACACTACAGTAAACGTTAGAAAACTGGCAGAAAAAATTGTATCCGGGAGAGTTGAGGGAGTATAGCACTATTGCTTGGCTGTGAATATGTTCTGGGCAAAGGAGAAAGTAATAGTGAGGCACAGAAGTAAACCTGGGAAAAAGATATGACCAGGGCATAAAAAAGCAGGAGAAGATGGCAGAGCATGAGAGCTTAAAGGAGAAGTAATAGGAAATTAAAACTGAGATATGCCAAAGAAGAAATGCAGCAAAAAGCCTTGAGGGTGAAGAGAAAGAGTATTAATCTGATCTAGAAATCATCAGAGAGAAAAAATAATTTCATGTAGGATAAGACATCAGTTAGCACAAAACAGGGAGATTAGCTTTTGCCTTTGAGCTGGATTGGGGAAAAGAGAGATGTCAATAATAATAACAACTGGAAGGGCTGTAGTTAGACCTTGCATGGCATGAAGGACTGAATGAATCAATACTACAGACCCAAAGAGGTTATAGTGATGAGGGCTGTGTTTTCAAGGAAAAAGTTATACCATCTGGCACAGCTCTTATGAATAAATAAGAATAGGAAAAGGAAAGCAATGGGAAGAGAAAGGTCAGCAGCATTGCCCAGTGAGACAGATAGGAGAACAGCTTAAATAATAATTTAAACCCAGTAATTCCAGTAAAATAGGGTCTGGCTTTTTTGTCAACTCAACACACCTCTATGAAAAACACAGTTGTTTGCATCAGGATACCCCAAACTGCTACCATGCTGTAATAAGCTTTCAGTCATTACTGCAGCTCCACATAGCTCCACTGTGCTTTCTAATAATGACTCCCTAGTAACTTTTAAGCTTGTCTGTGTGGGCTAAAAATAGAATCTAAAAGTGTAGAATAGGGTATTAAATGAATTTTCTGCAGATCTCCTTCTTCTGAAACAGACCTTAACGGTTCACAAGAAAGGATTTAGAACTGATAAGCAACGAACTGCTTAAGAAAAAAAATAAGAATTCAAATTAGAAGTAAATTCTGCTTTTAAGTGAAATTCATGCCTTTATTTCTTTAAGTGAAATTCATGCCTTTTACTGGTTTTGGCAGTAAAAGGCAAGACATATGCTTTAAATAAGATTCAACACTCTAAGTATCCTTATAATTGTATTAACCTAGTAGCCTACTTGTCACCTTAGGCTTTTCTCTTACTCCATTTCGATGGCAATGTTTAAGAAATTTATAACAGCAAATTTTTCCTCAAAAATAACATGTACCCAGTAAACATGTCAGATCCAACAGGAAAAAAAAGTGTTAAAATTCTGGAACAATTTCAGGCTATGGGACTAAGTGGGTCTCAAATAATTGCCCTGTTTCTTGAACTGTCTTGAAACTTTCAGAGTAACTTCTGCCTGGTGCAGATACTACTGAGTGAGGGCATCAGAAAAACTTCACTAAATTTTACACATCAGTAGGAGTTCACCAATTTCATGACTCCTCCCTTCAAAGACCAGATAACTATGAACTATAACTTGTCCTAAATTATAGTAAACCGCCCTTAGTAAATGCTTTTTACAATTTCAGTGGTTTCAATTAGCTGTTGGGTTGCTCATCTGGGCACAATGGTGGCATGCTGGGTTGCAAACAGTGGGACCAGAGACACCCCTGATATAGTACCACTGAATTTATCTCAAGGAAGAATTTAATCCAAAGAGTCCAAAGGTTACACACACCCTGCCATTGTGCATTTCATTGGTGGGTGGCTGTTGGGCTCTGGGGAAGATGCTACCAAGTACAAAGGGCCAGCTGTTTATTTATAAGCTGGCACAAAAAATTACTCAGGAGGGAACAAGTCCCCTCCCTCCCAGCTGGTTGTGCTCAAATACACAGGATCGAGAAATGGATTCACAGTGAAAAATGCCCCACAATTACTGGAGTGGGATAACATGACTCCATAACACTACTTTGAACACTAAAAGCGGTGGTGCAAACAGTTCCCCAAGTAAAAGCAAAACCAAGCACTGTAGAGACAAGCAACAATTTATAGCTGGGCATGCAGTGGGGAAAAGTCATGTAATTTGGCAAAAATACCATCCTCCATTTGTATGATGATATATAGCATGTGGAAACTCACCTACTTTATGGCATCTCATTGCAAAATTTGGCAAGTTATATATTGAGATGGTAACCCTAACCTATGATACCTCACTGATGACCAATTGAGATTAATATGAGGGTATTGTAAACCACACTGAGCCATGTTTCAAAGTTTGATTATAAACCATGTAGGTATCAATTTTTATGTTGCATTTATTTGCCAAAAAAGCCTATTCTAACCCTCAGGGATCTGTTTCTCAATATGGTAATTAATTTTCCAGGTTTGTAATTAAGCAGCTTCAACATGGTACAATCAGTAGGTAATAACATTCAATTAAAGACACAAGATGCATTTTCACCTTAAAATGTTTTTACCCTTGAAGTGATACCAATGGAAGAGGATAAAATAGAGTATTAACACTTTTCAATTACGCTAAATGACTTTAATCCTGCAAATGATGTCCTACTTTAATTAGAAGCTCTTCTCTTTATTACAACATGATGAATGTCCACTTTATTAGATTCAAGTGTGACACTATAAGCTCACTTTACATAAACATTACCATGTTATTAAAATGCTCTACAAGGAAGGGTTTTGAAATGTTTGCTAGCACATCAGTACTTCCTACTTTAATTTCCATATAGTATTCTATTTTCCCTTTGGAACAATTGTCACCTTAGTGAGACCCACAATACTCTACTTTTCCAAGATGTGATCCATGGAGGCTAAAGCTAAATTTCTTTAAATAGTACACTGAAAGATACTCACTGAAGGTTAAGCTTGCACTCAGACAAGCTTACACTCATCAAGCAATAGTGCTGTATCTTTGCAAGCCACAGACAGCAGAGCTGTCAGCTTGGTCCTGTCATTCTGGTAAGGGTACATTTTATAGATACACACAGAGGAGTTCATCAGGGACTGCAGAAGACTCTGTCCTTGGGTGTTCATTTGCCCCTTTTAATCTTTCCTCAGGTGCAAAAGAGAATACAGGATGCAGTTTGCAGTGTTCACATTTAACATACCAACAAGAACTGCACACTGAAATTCAGGAAGCCTGACTTGCAACAATGTGCCAACAGAGCAACAGCTGTAAGGAAATGTTATCACATGACATCCAGATGTTAAGCTGTAGAGGTCAGTATCGGCTGAAGGCAAGGCTGATTGATGCATCACAAACTTTGCCTTCAAAAAAGATCAGGAAAATATTTCCAAAACCAGATCTGGCCATTTCCTGAGACAATCTGACTGAAGAAGGTATCTGCATGTTCAAAATCTGTATCTGTATGCTCTGTGAGAACACACCAATGCAAATCAGCTTGCTAGATACGTATCTGCTTGATCACGTCTAGACAGGTTGTGAACTGTAATTACTGGCTCTGATTAGTTAAAAATTGAGTCATACCTTTTTTTTATCTGCTGTGCCTGTCTCACCCACCTGTTTGTTGGAGGCTTCAGAATGAAAAGCCTTCAAGATACATGCTGTTGCTTTCTACACATCTGCACAGCACCTAGCACAAGTTTCAACAACTTAAACGGTCTTTGTGTTCCTCATAATATCAATATTAAAAAAAAAAAACCCAAACAAGAATTTCAGTAGAGAATATTGCCAGTTTAAAAAGACAAATTCCTGTAAAAGATTAAAAGAATCTGTGAAAGGTAATACAAAAAATTTTTCTTAAAATTTAACAATATAATCATTTACAAAAGTCTTGAAGGACTTACTGGGTGCTTACAGCTTACCTGACTTCCTTCTTTTTGCCAGAAAACAGCTGGCTGGGGATTTCCTTTAGTTTCACAAGGAAAAGTCACTGTTCGACCCTGGGCTACAATCTGGTCTCGAGGTCTCACCACAAACTGTGGGGGAGCTACAACGTAAGAAGAAACATAGTGTAAGTTTAGGATACTTTTCAAGGGAGAGACAGGGAATGTTGAAGGGAAGAGACAACATTATGGTGACTTGTTTTATGTCAGAGGACGTGACACCAGAAACATTAATTAGTATAGACAGAATTAATATATAAACAGAAACAACAACAGTGACAAAAAGAGCAGCAATATATGTATGTGACATCCCCAGTTAATAAAACAAAAATTAGAAAGGAAATAAACATTACAACCATACATGCTAGAGCCAGTTCTGATGACAATAATGTCAAGGAGCACAGTCAGGTGTTTGTATTGCTGGCTCTGGATGTATTCTACCTTTGGTCTGAAAAGGTATCAGCACTCTCATACCCTCAAACGCTTCACAGAACTACCGTGTATTGCAAGTATGAATTAGAAAAAACAGATTATCTTTCTCAGTCTTCCTCTCTAGACTGTTAAAAATGATTGAGAAAGGACAGGAAGGTCTGGATGATAGCAGAAGAAGAGAAGTTCAAGAGCTCTCTCAGTTCTCTTAGAGGCACTGTGGTCAAGAATGGAGTGGGAAGGAGGAGTTGTGGTAAAAAAAATGGTTGTTAAATCAACACAAACTTGGGAAATTCAGATTTTTTAAGCTTGTTGAAAGATTAGAAGGAAGCAAAGTTGAAGAGTTAGTGGGCAGCAGTGAGTGGTGAGCAAGAAAGAATAGATATTCCAGGAGATCAGGGAGAAACAAGGAAAATTAAAAAGGAGACTGGATTCAAAACAAGAAAGTAGAACCAGGACTAGCTATGTTTTCAAGTACCTGGCATTAACAGAGTTCAGATATAGGGGACCAGGAGGCATAGTCAGAAGTGAACAATTACTAAGAGAGAGGAGGAGTTTGACTTGTCTGGGGGTACAGATGGAGAATAGAGAGTCAGTACTTGGTGGGAACAAGAAGGTAGCGAAAAGGTGTTAATGTGTAGCAGGAAAATAAAAAAAAAAGAAGCAGTGTTAGTGAATTTGAGAGGGAAAAACTTTACGTCAGAGATGATGTTGAGCAAATGGCTTTTCTATGAGTGATAGGAAAACCCTCCAGACCTGGTTTATCACTGGAATTCTCTGAAACTGGATTTGTACTGTTTTGCATATCTTAAAAATATAAGCAGTATCTGCAGATATTCTTATCAAAAGACTAGCTAGCTTTTGAGGCAGGCTGCAGAAGAGGACAAAACAGCTAAAAGACCCCAAACACCCCATCTTCATTTCCTTCTATTCCACTATTGGTTTTGTGGCTGGGTAGAGGGATGACTTAGGAGCACTAAGCTTTTAGGTAAACAGAATTTAGGTGTTGTAGAAAACCATATTTTCACCATTATAATTACAAACTATTTAATTAGGCACGAAGAGCAATCAAGACCCAGCTTCCGATTACACCTGCTGACAGCACAGACATAAATCTGCCAACTGCACAGAAATGTATGCAGAGCTGATTTTTTTGAAACACACTTTGCAGTGATCTCCTGAGGTACTTCCCAAGGCTTTACAGATCAGCAGGAGCCTAAAGAGCATCTGTTGAATCATGCTGGTATAATGCATTATAAAACAAGAACTACAAGGCACTTAATAACATGAACCACCATCAATTTAAAGGGCAGAGGGTATTTCTTCTGCCATACACTCCTAAGCACAAGTTTTGGCCTCTCTGGAGAGGAGTGTCCACCTCTTCCTCCACCTCAGCAGCTGTTTATCTTCTGAACAGGCAGGTACAAGGGGCCTAATGCCTTGCTGCTGCCTGTTATAGCATACACTTTGAGGTTTCTCTAAGGTGTTGCTGTACATACTCTAGGAACTGAAGTCATTCTATTCTACGCCTAAAGTGCTGAGCTGCAGCGAGTTGCTTGTTTTACCCTCACCTTGTTCTACCAAGAGTATCTTCATGCAACCCCTACAGGTGTCAGGAAACAGCAGCATGGTCATCAGTGCATGTGTTTGTCCAACAGGAGGAGAAGGAGAGAAGAATCTTTAAGCTGTGAAGAAGAAACCTGCCTTCCTATAGGCATCCCTTACACCTTCCTATAGGCATACCTTAAACTACAGGTAGGTAGTAGAACAGTCAGAACTCCAGGTGCCTTTACAGTTCTGACCATCTACTTAATAAAGGTCACTGGATTAGCCCAGTGTTTTCTGCTCAGCCATAAAAGTTCCTCACTCTGGATATATAGAATCAATAGCAACCTCAGGCACAGCAGAGAGAAGAAAACCTGTAATCTCTTCAGGTGCTATACCTGCATTTGGCAAGAACTATGCATGAGTCCTGTGTCTGTGGTGCATTATTGCTGGCCTCAAGACTGTAATCTTTCTATTGTGATGCTAAAAACCTCATGTCAGGAGACATCCCATAGATCAAAGCTAAGCATGATGGATGCCTAAAATCACTTTGCAGGCACACTTGGTGCACTGAGGGTATGTTATACAGGAAGTGCTCTGAGACCGTTCAACAGAAGCAAGAAGGGCACAACATTTCCATGAGCCCATCTTTCAAATCATGTAACCACATAAATGCAAGGTAGGCAAGTTTAAGGGCTCATCTGAAATACTCTCACACAAGGCTTTACTGTAAATCAATAATTCAAAGCTCTGACCAGATACAACAGAACCGAATTTCTTGTTGTAGCAGATTTCCCAAAGATTAAATTATGATAAATTTGGTAGTCAAGGAACAGTGAGAGATATACAACCAGTTCTTACTTAATTTCTATCCTTAGGTTTGAATCTCTCTGTTTCCTAAGAGCAGAAAAAGGATCTTCTTCTTCTTCTTTTTTTTTTTTTTTCAAAAACAGAAAAGGAAATAAGCCTGTAGGTCAGACATGGACTGACCCTGTTACTTCATTCTCTGCCATTCACACACCAAGTCCTTTCCTGCATTTGCCATGCTGGAGAAACGGATCATCTGTAGCCTCATAGCTACTAGGTTAAACTTTCTAAAGACTTCAGCAGACAGTGATGTGCAGTTATGCAATTAGATATTTTCTAGCTTTTCTCTGTATCCATAATTACTGGAAATTCACTATGAAAAAAGGAGAAATGAATCAGAGCTTTTATTCACAATACTTAAAAGCACAAACGCAATTTCTTCAGCCAAACCATTTAATAACATAATCTTAAATAACAAGAGAAACGTAATTTTGGGGAAAAAAATATGTAGAAGGTTTTTTTAAAAAAAAAATTATTCAAAGCTGGGTTTCTATAATGAAGGAAACCATAATTTTATTATAGTTGGTTGTCATATTCAGCTACAGCTCTGTTTATAGACAGCCTCTGATTAAAATAATATTGTTTGCAGCATTTAAACAACATTTTCACCATATCAGTTTTATCTGTCAGTTTTTAGCTGAACAAAGCCATTTGAAAACTAAAAGTAACACTTAAAATTGCAGCAGTAATTCTTGGTCAAGTATAACTACCCAAACACTAAGACTGTCATTATCCCCAAAGAACACAATGTGACCCTGCTCAGAGACAGCAAGGCTTCTCTGACAGAATAAGCACTTGGGCTCTTCAATTTTCCTAAAAACAGAGCACATTATGTTCATGCTGTTTATAAAGATGGATAAATATTATTACTTCCATTTTGCAGAAAGGTTAACTGAGATCATGACTTGTTCAAAGCGCAGCTTCAGTGGAACGTTAGAAAAAATTTATTCAAGCCATTACTGCTGCTCTCAAATTAGGTGAATTTTTAAAACATTCTGAAAAGGTACAGTTAGAGAAATAACAGCAGGCTTGATCTGCTTCAGCTGTTAAAGTTATGTGGTACTTTAGTGCTTAATTCAAGCTAAACATTAGGGTCATTGGAAGAATCTATTGAAAAAACTGTTATGAAGCAGGAAACAGAGTGTTGTGCCTATCAGACTATTACTCTTTACTGTTTCAGATGTAACATTCACTGGATCAGAAGAAACAGAGTGGAAGAACTCTTGTTTAATTGACCTCTGAAAGTCAGACAGTGGCTGTAAAATATCACTTGGATTCCAGCAGACTAGCCTACAAAGGCCTACAAAACAACAATAAAACAATGAAGATTACAGATGTAGTATACTTATATTGAAACTTGTTGGGGTTTTTTAATTTAAATAGTATACAGTAAATTAGATTTGATTTCTGGCAAATTATGCTTTGATACTGCATTCAGCAAGTGCTGGCTTCAATCATTGTCACGCTAAAGCTCTGTTATGCTAATAGCGGCTTGTGAGGCTGAGCGGGATGATATGGAAATCAGATGGTTGAACATGAATAGAAAGCACAGGCCACGTACGAGGGGGCTTTGAGATGAGGGGATGGGGGGACCCTAAGGTTAATCACATCATGTTCAGAACTGTTTTTACAGCACAGAACAGAATTTGACTGCAAGAATTAAAATGGAGATAGAAAAGCATGAACAGTAGTGAGCATTAGTTACGTTGTTCAAAATGGGAAGAGTGCATTCTGTTGCACTCTTGCTAGGATGTTGGTTTATGCATGACTGAATGGATCTTTTATTCTATTAATAAATTTATATGAAAGTAGCCTCTACTCCAGTGTAAAGAGCTTTAGAAAAAAAAAGAAAGAAATACTGCAAATTATTTCAAAGGGATGATTCCTCAACTCTTCTCCAATCTTAATAGTTAGCAGAGTCTCTAATCTGATGGGACAGATTGCATGCATTTCTTTCCCAGTACTGTTACTGACTACTGAATGTTACACTGAGCCAACAGAAGCTGATAAAACTGTAGATGTAGAGAAGCTTGACTGAGACAGTGAGTTCATTCCTCTTAGGTGAACTCAGGTCATCTGATAAGAAATGTGGCAGAGGACTCTGAAGGGGAGGGGAAAATTACCACATAAAATGTGAATTCATAGCAAAAAGAACATTGATCCCATATCAGGTATTAGCAACATTTTCTTTCAGTGACACAGTTTTCTCAGCTGACCTTGTGATTTGTGGTTCATATTGAATTCAATGATCTGAAGGGAATTTTATTATCATAATTTGCTCAAAGTACCTTTCTCACCCCAGGCGTCCCCAGGTTCATACTGGTACATATTGCTGATTTTAGTTAAAAGTAGATACTGCAGCAAGTTTTACTCCAGTATTGCTACTGCAATAGGCTGGATCAATGGGTCAACACCAATTGTGTGAGGTTCAACAAGGCCAAGTGCCAGGTCCTGCCCTTGGGTCAGAACCCACTTACATGCCTACAGGCTGAGAGCAGAGTGACTGGAAAGATGCCTGGTGGAAAAGGACCTTGGGGTGCTGGACAACAGCAGCTGAACATGAGCCAGCCTGTGCCCAAACAGCCAAGAAGGCCAGTGGCACCCTGGCTTGTATCAGAAATAATGTGGCAAGCAGGACCAGGGCAGTGACTGCCCCTGTACTTGGCACTGGTGAGGCCACACCTTGAATCCTGTAATCAGTTTTGGGCCCCTCACTATAGGAAAGACATCGAGGTGATGGAGTGTGTCCAGAAAAGGGCAACAGAGATGGGCAAGGGTCTGAAGCACAAGTTTTATGAGGAGCAGCTGAAGGGCCTAGTGGCCTAGAAAAGGAGGTTCAGAGAAGGCTTTATTTTTCTGTACAACTACCTGAATGGAGGTTGTAGCCAGGTGTGGGTCAGTCTCTTCTCCTAAGTTACAAATCACATACAAGAGGAAATGGCCTCAAGTTGTGCCAGGGGAGGTTTAGATTGGCTTTTAGGAAAAATATCTTCACAGAAAGGACTGTCAAGCACTGGAACAGGCTGCCCAGGGAAGTAGTGGGTCACCATCACTGGAGGCATTCAAAAGATGAGTAGATGATCTTAAAGATTTTTTTCAAACATCAATGATTCTATGAGTCTACTGTAGAATATGAGGCTTTATTCAAACGTCATTGAAGCTGGTAGAAATTCTCCTATTGGCTTCTGTAATCTTTGGATGAAACCCATTGAAAAAATAATATGTTACAGGAAAAGAGTGACGGCAACATATTTCAAGGGCTTAAATTACAGATTTGACAACCTTTAATTACAACTAATTTCAGTTGATAGTGAACTGCACATGAAATTCATCATGAAGATTACATAGGCAAGCTAAAGTGATAAAAATGAGTGCTTCATTTTAAATTGGAATTGTTTATTACCCCAAAAATATGTTTCTATGACTGGTTCAAAGGGGGCAAAGAGAAATATGCTGACTTGTAAATGTTCTAAGCAAAACTCAGACAATGCTGGGGAAAAGCTTTGAGGAACACATAGAAAGATACTGGTTGGTAAAGCACCAGGATTCCGTAATACTCAGTTCTGTTTCCAGCATGGAAGAGGAAGCAGAACAATCTAAGTTTCCCATCTCCTAGTCTTTTCAGCAATGTATGTTTGCAGCAATAAACTAATTTCACTTGGACAATCAAAGTTATGCTTGGTGCAATAGTCAGTAGCTCTGTCTGGAGGTAATAGGCTGATAAGATAATGTCACCTTTCCCAAATTCCTCTTTGACTTCTGAAACTCCACTAACATCACAATTTTCTTTTGCAAAGCCCTCAAAGACTTGAAGCTGGTATCTCAATGCTCCTCTCAAATCCTTACTGCAGGACAATATTCATGTGGCCACTTCAGTTTTTGATATTCATGGATATTTTAAGAGATTGAACTCAGTTCCCCTTACTAAATACAGACCAAGATCTGCCTCTAAGACATATACACAGAGGATAGGAGAAGCCCCTAGAGCTCCAGGTGAAGTAATATGTGTTTTGAAAAGGGAGGTAACCCTTGAAATCATCTCTGGAGTAGGACTCTTTATTGCTTTGCTAGTTTGTAATACCAGTTTAGAAAAGAGAAGGCTGCACAGGAATTCTTTAAAGAAAATAATGATCCTCTAACTTTGTGTATCATTGGTTAAATTTGTCTAGAAGCTCTGGCAGATGTTGGAATTTTAGATAATTTTGTGATACAAATAAAAAACCCCCTTGTAAAATCCTACTTATGTATCTTGTAACAATGTTTGCCCTTAGCTCGGCATGAGCTGCCAAAAAGTGCAGATGCAAAAGTCTAAAAGTTTTGAAAGATGTTTTGCAAGGCTACTATTGGCGATGGAGAAAATAGAGGAAAACAGAAAATATGTGCTGTCTCAAACACTACAAACCTGGGCTGACTCAGCAGTTCTTCCCTCATAAATTTAGATCTTCTTAATGGGTAATGAAAGTGATGTGTGGTTGTTAGGACAAAAAGTTATTAGTGCACTATTAGCTATGACTAATGATAAATCAAGAGTGTAACCTCTGACACAGGAGCCATTACAGAAAACTGAGAGGATGACAATTTAGGCCTGTTACTAATTCAGATCTTTCTTATCAGGGATAAACTAATGGAAGTTGAGGACAATCATTCTCTTTAAAGTGAAGAGACTTCTCAATCTTACGGTGTGCTCAAATGATTAGGTGTGTTCACACTCAGGGAAGCAGCAACTTTTTAGTACCCGAGTTATAACAGAGTTACCTGGAAAATGAGTTTCCTTTTTTAACCTGCCATGAGTATCATGTTAACGTAGGAATCTATAACTATTCCCTAGACTGCATAAGTGAAGTGGCCTTTGAAAAAAAATACATAGATCTCATTTTGTGTGTGGTTGGGTTTTTTTTTTAGTTCTGGTTTGGTTTGGGGTTTTTTGTGTGGTTTTTTATGTGTTTTTTTTTAACTATGTTCTCTTGCTTGTTCATTTATGGTGTTCTCTTTCTTTCATGCTTTCTTCTTCAGGTGAATGGTTCTGACAAAATGTCCTAGTTTAGCAGGTGGGACCAGTTGGCACTGTGTGGGGGTGATCAAGGCTGTGTATTCTACCCCCTC
>JAWWLZ010000001.1:9808426-9820039 GCA_035041345.1 Poliocrania exsul
AATTGTAGCTCTGACTTATAATCTCTCTCGTGCTGAGTTCATTTCTTCTGCTGGTTTACCTTAAAACCAGCACACAAAAATATAAGGGATGGGTATGTTATGGGATAACATAAGCGATTCATGAAGCCCTTTGCTAGTGATATTATTTTAAAATGACATGGATGGAGGTGGCAAAGCAGGTGCTTGGTTTGGAGTCTTCTGAAAAGCAGCTTGCCATAACTTAGGGAAGTAGTGGTAATCCATAGCTTGGATACCATCTTTAACATTGACATTGCTTCAAAATTAGTTCTCACATGTCCTGCAGCAACAGGTCAAATACACAAAAGCAGAAGCATGAGGGGGCACTTGGGGAAAACTTCCGGCAGTGAAAGAAAGGAAGCACTGGGGAAGAAGAATCAGAGCAAGAATAAGGGCGGGGGAGGGGTGGGGGGGAACTGGGGTCTCAGTAAGTTCATTGCCAGGACCAGTTCTCCTGCAAGTGTCCTTCATACTGCTCTTGTCTCATGGAAAGTGAGAAATTCCTTTTGTTTAGGTTTCATTTGTTTGCTGTTTTCAGATGAACCATGTAAAAACACAACAGTGTGAAAAGACCACACTTCAATAATTTGAGAATGCTAAACCTTCCTTCATATTAATTGTTCTAATTTTCAATTTAAATTCAGGTTCTGAATTTCACATATAACCACATTTTTATCCTTCAGTTGCTCTGAAACAGTGAAGCAGATAATCTCTTAAAGCATGGAAGCATAAGCACTTTTCTCTTTCTTTGCAAGAGGTGAAAGAAGTCTAGAGAATCAATAAATAAAAAATACTTACTGTCCTATATATTTTGACATGTAAAATCTCTCTTTTATCCCTGAATGACCCAAAAGAATGAAGTGGGATAAATCTTCATGGTGGGGAAAAAAAAATAAAAAAAATTGTTCTTCATTCTTCCCTAGGACTAATGTCAATAAGACAAAACTCTGAAAAAATTATTTAAAAATCCAACTCTGTCTCCTACATTGCTGAAAAGAAAGTTATCTACTTTCTCCTCCCCCCTCTCCATTTCCAATGCTTAGTTCAGCATCAGCACTTTTCCTGACTCCCTCCTCCTCTTTTACAGTGTGTTTAAATATTTAGTTCAAATAGCGGATCTGAATTTCATCTAAATGTTAGATTGTAGCCTGCTCTCATTTAGCTACACACCTCTATTTTATTCTATCTTGTCCAATCATCTCTTTTAAACAGCCCTTGAGCCTTATAGGTGCTGCAGGAAAAATCCCCTCTAGAAAGTCCTTCACTTAGTTTTGATGCATACAAAGAGAGGGAGCCCTGATTCTTCTGCCCAAACCCATTTTTTTTGGTTTGTTTTTCTTCATGTGTCTGAGAATCAGCACGTACATTTTGCTCATATCAGACAGAAAAGCTGTGCTCTCCTAAAACCTTAACACTTTAGCCTGCTTGCTTATGTAAACTGCAATATTAGGGGATTCCTTGTGCTATTCTACCTTCTGTGAGTTTACTAAAAAAACAAATTATGCCAACAAAAAGACATGTAATCTGCCTTGATTTGTTTTTTCACAGGAGAGAGCAGTGGGGCTTGCTGGTAATATGTTCAGAAAGGAAAAACATACCCCCTGCTGATACAGAAAGATTTCATCAAAATAGTGAGTGTAATCTGGTTATCTCCTTCAAAAAAACATGAATTCACATGCTGAAGAAAAGAGCTAAGGAGGTGATGAGAAGAGTAAAGAGCTCAGATAGGATAATAGGCTACATGTATAGTGAGAAAGATGACAAATTCCTGGTTTGTTTACCCTTGAGAATAAATAAGGCTGAGAGGAGATAGTCAGCTCAATTTGGGCCACTCTTAAATGAAGAGAGGAAAAGAAGGGAGGAAATAAAATGACTCTTCTAACTGACAGTGATATCATTCAAGGAATAGGGCACACAGTAGTTTTGCTGTTGAATTAAACAGATCATATCCAAACTGTAATATGGCTGGCAGCAATTGAGAAAAGAAAGTAAAATAAAAAGTGAATGGATTAATGTATTGATTTTCACACTGCTCCAGAAGTAAAGTAAGCAATTTCTCCCCTTACAAAAAGGAAGGAAAAGGTTTGGGGAGAGCAATACTTCAAAAGAACTTTTTATACACTAATCTTCAAAGACTTATGGAGATACTTAGAAGCCACTGAAGTAAGAAAACTTTTCCCATAATTTGAGCATGTTTTGTCAAAGTTAAAAAAACACTTATGCATTAAACTACTTAAAATTTTCCCAAGCTAGAGTTCAGCAATTAAAATAAATAACTATTGGGGCATGTGATCACTTCCTGCATTTGCTGGAACTGCGTTTTCTCCAAGAGAAGCAGCATGAGAAATGACACCTGGAGCCATAGTGGAATGAGCAGGATGTCATACTATGACATGCCAATAATTTGAGAACATCCAGTGTCATCTTTCATGCTTGTATTCAAAGAAGAATCCTCTATCAGATCCCCTGTTTTTCTGTTCTGACCCCTATCTGAGAAACCCAAGAAGATTTGGAGGAGCTGAAAGTGAAGCCAAGTTTTGTGGACCAGCATTTAAATGCTTGGTGGTTAATGTGCTCAGTGTCCACTTGTACAGCCATTCTGGCCCACACATTGCAAAAGTTCTATTTCTATGGTATCCAAAATTTATATGATTCAACTTAAGCTCAGCTAGAGAACTTCTGCCCAAGTAGACATGCTAAAGACTTCAAGATTTTTATACTGGTCTTTATAAGACTGTGAAATATAAACAAATTAGCTCCATATTTGAATCTCTTACTGCTATAGGAAGAAATCTGAATTTCATTTTATGGCAACTTTTTAATCTGAAGAATTTGTTTTTCATTAAAACAATAATGATGTCTTATTCTTTCATGTAAGGAAGAAACAAATCCAAAAAGCCTAATGTCCACTGGTGTCCTTACCCTATTCTGAAAATTTCTCTAAGTGATAGCAGACAGGAGAGATGGAACATTTGGTATAGATTTGAGATTTCTGCCACTAAAAGACAGCACTGTAATGCCAAGCGTGATCTCATCTCCTCTGCCACACACCAATTGACATTACTGATATTTTATAAAATCTCAGTGTCTCCAGTGAAGGCAGTATGATCATGAATGTAATAAAACTTTAAAAAAAGCATTCATCCTATAGAGAGATTTTGCTACGAGAGTTGGGAGGAAGGAGAATAAAGAGAATTCTTTCTCACTTACCAATTTGAACCATATGAGCACTGCAATTTCTAGTCACAACACCTAATACAACTTTGTTTAAAATACAGCCCTTTCTATTATGTTTCATGCTCTACCATTCTTAACAGACCATTAAGTCATGCTAGGTTGATTTATGTTGTGAAAATTTCCCAGTGTAGACTGAAATGCATCATAAAGTCGCATTGCACTTAAATGTCAATAGGCTGCATTTAATTAATAAGAAATATGGAAAATTCATGGCAGGTGCCTTATCTGTTTGTCTCTTCTCCAATACAGTAGGGAAGTTCAGTTTGGTCTCCCTTTACTTCTTTAGTTAATTCCAAATGCTTGATTTATTTCCAGGTGGCAAAACTATCTAGCTATTTGCTGCAAGCCACTTCTTTGTGGGAAGATGAGTTGCACCATATGATAACAAACTGAGTAAACTTGACTTACTGCAAAGCAACTGAAATGCAAAGAACTGTATTTTCACTTAGTTGAAATCAATTTGCAAACTGAGTAGTACTCTGTCATCTGAATGACTTTTTGGATGATTATTAAAAAAGTAACTGGGACATCAGACAGATCTTCATAGATCTTCTATTTTTCTCAAAGCAGTATGTAACTGCTTCTAAAATGAGTGTCAGTGTTACTGTCAGTGGGACTACATGAAGCTTTTGGGCTCTTCCCAACTATTGTGCTTCATTTAGCAGCTATTCTCCTGCCTAGTTGCCATAAGAAATACAGCAGAATGCAAAAGTGAGAAAATTCATCTGGAAAAATCCATCTGATGAGTGAAATAACTATAGAAAAGGTCTAAATAGGGATAAATATCTTGTTTTCTAAATCCATCTGTTGCAAATCCTGTCAGAAATCTTTTCAAAAGGTTATAAATAAGAGAATATCTATTTTAGAAACAGGCAACACATTTATTCCTAGCAACAAATGCAAACATGATGAGTAATCTGGCATAGAGATGTTAAATTCACCAGCTGCCATGCACTTTGGGCAGAACTCTACCTCATTTTATCTACAGTATATAGCATTTGCTAATTGCTGCTTGAACCAAAGATGGTCATTGGTAACCCCAGTCCAGAATTTTCCACTCAAGCTGAAATTTAAATAAAAATATCACACCTAACAGAATAGAAATATTTGAAACAGACAAAAACTCATTAGAAAACAAAAATTATTCTGTTTCCAACAAGAATACAATCCTGAAACATTTAAAATATATATCTCTAGTCCTCAGTAAGATGCCATTGAGAGGGGGAAAAATGTTTGGTCTTGTTTAAAACAATAAAGACAAAATATGTCTGCTTTGAATTAGAGACAGTTATGAAAGGCAGAAATACCCAGATAATTCTCTGGAGTCATAAAAGAATATAAACTTTTAAATGGCTCCCCTACTCTTCAACATATACATAAATATATAAATATACTTCTGTTAAAATATCCATCTCCTAGAGAGTTGTGAGCTTACTGATATTAATGTTTGCTTTAGCTTCCTTTTGGAAAGGAGAGGTATTTTTGCTCTGCATTCCAGTTAACTTCCTGAACAAAAAAATGCTACAAGATTAAACTCATCATTCTTGTCAAATGACAATTTCAACAGAAGATCACTTGGGTTTCTTGATGGAGAGGAAAGTTACTTTGGATTGCTTTACCAGACTTTAAATATTAAAAAACACAGGTTAGGTAGCTGCCTGCTTTGCCTACTCTTGAATGAAACAGAGCTATGAACTGTAGAAATCAGCTTCATTTCAGGTACTTAAGCACAAAAGTCAGTATGGATAGACACTATCATTGTCTGCAGGTACATGATCACCTAAAAGTGATTGATAGACATTGATCTGCTTAGACACAGCAATCACAACACAGACACTTGTATGGGGAGTTCTATACATCAAATATCTTTGGAGTTGGACTTATTCGCTCAGCAATCTTCTCACAAGTCACAAAGATAATCCCTAAATTAAACAATTTGATAAAGACCATATGCTCATATATTAATTATTTTAAGATCAACCATTCCAATTTTAGTTTCCTGAAAAAAAATGACATAAAAGTTTTCTTTGTCCCAGATGTTCCCTTACAACAAAATAAAATAGCCTAGGCAGGGAATATGTGAAATTGCCCACTGTGTGATCACACAAGGGGACCATACACCTGGACATAAAGTAACCAGAGACCAAGAGCTGCTACATAAGATTTGGAGATGAAATCAGGGATGACTCAATGGCCTGAAGAATCTTAAAAAAGAATCAGTGCTCTGAAATGAGACACCATCAACACTGCTGAAACCTATCATTATCTTGTGAATCTCCAGTCATCTATTTTATGTGGCTTTCACAGTCTGAAACAGTCTTTATTTTGTAATTTTTTCCTTGCCTTTTTGTTTGTTTGTTTAAGAGTAAGCAAAGTGAGAAAAATATCTAGAATTAAAATACTTTTAATCTTGTGGCATTTCTTAGTGAATGAAGAAGCAACATCTTCCAATACAAAAGATTTTCCTTAGAAGCATACTAAATTCCAGCTACATTCTCAAAGCAAAGAAAAATTTTCCTGCAAGTTTACACCCTTTTCACACTGTTACAACTCCTGGGATTTAATTACTTAAGAACCAGAGTAATGCCAAAGTAATACAGTAGTGATTTGGATTTAAAGCTTGCTATCAAAATCCCAAATGAAGAAGAGAAATTTCTGTTCTGCACAGGGAATTCTCCAGGCTTGGATAAGCCATACCATGACTGCAGAGGTATTTGACTTGGCTCTATGTTTGTTAGTTCAAGCACGCCAATAAGATGGGATCACCTTAGTTCTGGAAACAGAGGCCTAACCCAGATTTTATCTTTTAATTATTCCTGCCTTTCTTCCTCCGAACTTGGAACAGTGAAGAGTTGAGATGAATTAGAACTCACAAACTTCGGTGAAACACAAATCTAACAAAAGTTTTAACTAAATAAATAAAGGTCAAACTCCTCACCAATCTCCATAAACACCAGTACTAACTTCTTACACTAATCCAAAAATATCAGAGTAACCGTATTATTCTAAAAGATACATCTAATCTCAAACTACAAAAATCAGAGGAGAAGTGCAACTCATTAAACTAAATCCATATAGGCACAGAATAAAAATCCATGAAGGAAAATTAGATAATGTATTCAGGATATGTGTATTTTAGCTACTGACAGTTGCCAAATTTCCATTATGCTTAGCTATATTTTTATATATTTACAGAATTTCAAAGGTATAGGAAAATTTTCAGTGTGGGAATTAAAATCCAGATGTCTTCCTTGGGACTTATTTTTCAAAACAGTCTGCATCCTATACAGTGCATTTCAAACTGCAATCCAAGATGACCCAAGAGCAAAAATCCATGATGAACTTTCTTAACAAGCACAGAAATCTACTCCATCCCCTCTTTGATTTCCAGATTACTTCATTTCACAGTTCTTTGAAAGATACAGGAAAGACAGGACATGCAAAGTCTGTGCTTTTACTGCTGTGCAATAAAAGCATGATGAGTGGATCAGATGTTTAGGGCCTGGAAGAAGCTCATCAGAGTCCATACTGTTGATTTTGATGGCTTTTACACCAGGCCCATAAACAGACCATTAAAAACATCTAAATGAGTGATTTTGGCTCCATATCACCACACCCACCCTGTTTGGCTGGTACTTGTTGGTGATTTGGCATAATGAGTTCATACACGACACAGCAGAAAATACAAAGTTCGAAACAGCACTTTGTCAGTCAAAATCACTTCCCTGGTGTTAGACAGTTACAACTATTAAGCGCTGGCTCCTCATTGCAGCCAGTTAAATGCTGTTGCAAATGAAAGATGAAGCATTGCATGAAGCCATGCTAAAATGGATAGAAGGATGGTTACTTACCAACGGGGCGAGCTGTTGACATTACAATGGTGTAGTGAGAACATAAAAAAGAAATTAAAAAAAGAAAAGAATATCTGTCAGAATGCATGACGTGTAATGTTACCTTTCACTATGGATACTACCATGATTGCTAATCCCTCAAATGACAGCCTAGTAAAAATGTTTACTGTTGTTATTGTTTAGTCACGTGCCACTATTATCCCATTTACTTGAGCATAGCATCTGAACAAGCTGACTGGAACCATTCTCTGAGAAACATTTTTATTATCTTCTCATGCCATCATCAAGTATCATTGTTAATGCCTGATAAAAGAAAAATTGCATTGCATTAGCACAAACTTTCAGATCCCGATGAGCACATCAATTTAAGCCGCACACTGCCTAATGTCATGCCAGTAGATGCAGGACATTTGCTTTCTGAGTCAAATACCAATTGAATTTTAAGCATGGCCAGTCAGCACAGCAGTAAGGACTACAGAAAACCCAGGACAAATTTTCTTATTCAATAAGGGCATGAAAGCTTACAGCACAGTGTTTTTTCCTCACTGACGCTGCTGATGAAAATATAACAAATAGGCTGAAATGGCTGCAGGGACTTCAACCCAGAACCTCCCAAATCACTCCTTAGAGAACTTTTACTTTCTAAAAAGATTGCCACTAAATCATCAACAGGTTAATGCTGTTTCAAGTTGATATCAAGATTGAAAGTTGCTGCTGCAACAAGTGATTTTTGATTATAGCAACAGCCCTTCATTGTATTTGTGTTGGGGAACAGGGCTGTCAGTCCCTTTGATAATAATATATAGACATCCCTTTCAGAAGAGTTGAAAAGTTGGACACAAAATTGACTCCAGGTTGCATCCGTGTAGGCAAAGCTTCCCTTATTTTAGCAGAAGACATAGTTACATATTTCTGAGCAACAATACATTTTTTCCCTTTTTTTCTTTTTAAGATTACCAACTCTATGTGCTTATGTGCAGGCTAGGGTCAAACATAAGACATGCAGAGGTAACAGAGCGTGCAAGGACCTTCTTAGCTCTCAACACTTCCATGGTTCTATTCCTACTTTGGCATACCCATTTCATTTAACTGTTTCAAGCCTGCTGCTCTTTCTCACCCGTCATCTACTGGAACATTTTTTGGCTTTTAGAATCATGAACTTATTCCTTCCTCTGCAGAAAGACGAGATGTAAGTGATATGCATCTTTCCAAGAGAGGGTAGGAAGTCTGACCCACAGAACTCAGATTCTGGTGGTGCAATTCCTGACTGGGAGCTAAAGATTGCACTGTTGTCAGGTTTCCATATACACCTACCTGCCACCTGCTAGGACCAAGGCACCCTCAAGGCAAATTTTGAAATGCTAAGTGTTTTTGCTCCTCTATATGACAAGTGGTCACAGTAAACCTAGTGTCAGATAAAACTGTTAGAATTTTAAGAATTCAGAATTAAGTTGTTTTTTTTCTTATTAAAAAGACCATTGCTTGTGGTCCCTTTAAAGTCAATGGGAGTTTTCCCAGTCCTTTGTTTTCAGAATATTCAGAGTAATATACCTCCCTGGTGAATTTCTTGGCTTTTCTCATTTTCTGTCATATCCTGAACATTTAATAAGCTTACGGGCTCCTTTGCATTGGATAAACATTATGTATGTGACTATAAATGACAAACCCAGGGGAAAAATACACAAGATAATAAAAACATGTTTTTACTGAAGGAAAATAGATTAAATTATGTTTTTTTGGTTTTGTTGTTTTGCTCTTTTTTTTTTCACTTTTCATTGGGTTCAAGCTTCAATGATTTCAAAGGATTTTTCTTCATGATTACTACTGTTTATATCAAAAGTCTGGGTAGCAAATCTGAAAGACTTGCTCCAGTAATGTATACAGTGGACACAGTTCTATGAGTCTTTAAAGGCTGGTGAATCGGTTACCAGATTTATGGAATACTGTGATCCTGCCTGTGACAAAGGACCAGAGTGAGACTATTTCTGCGAGTTTACTGTGGTGACTGGTTTTTTCATGTTACAATACAGAAGAATAATCTGTTACATAAGCATATATTTCTTCAGCTTAAAACAGGAAGAGCTGCATTGTCACTTATGGTCTAAAAGCAAACACTGAGGTAGCATTTCAGCAGATGGATTATCACAATACTCTCTTTTCTTTGTCGCATACTAACATCTCTCCCTCTACAAAGCCACTTGGTGGGTTTTTTTTTTTATCCCTTTGAATTCAGCAAATTAAACTGAACTGTGTCCATGCATTAAATGGATGGAAATGGAAGCTGGCCTCTTGGGTCAGTTGACCCCAGTTCTAATAAAGCAATCCATTGAGACTTTGAACATTTGATTTAATGTGTATGAAAAGAGGAGGACAGATAAAGCTAAAAATGTTTTTATTAACCTTTCACAGCTCTACTGAAAACCGTCAGCATGCACCACTAAACTGTGAAATAGTGTCTGCATGATATCCATTGTGCCAAATTGCTGCTTATCTTTTGGAATGTAGTAATAACTATTATATTCTATTTACTCATATGGAAATATTAGCCTACAAACTTTTTCTGTCACCATAATCTTTAGCATGTCTATATCTACTGCCACAAAAGATATTTTGTCACCTTATTATTCTACCAACTTTAAAGCCTCCTTACCACACGAAAGAGCAGCACATAAAAAACTGAGTGGATACTAGAAACCACGAACATTTTAGGAGAGAATATGTTAGTCTTTACCTTGCAATACTCACAAAATTTAATTAGGATTTTCTTTTGTCTATAGTTTATCTTTCAGTTAAAGGGTAACGGTAGAGAGTTTAATTACAGCAGAGGTAATCACATAATAATATTATCAGCATTATGTTTGTCATTAATATAGTTACAATATTCTTTTTCTTCTTAGAGGAAAAAATGTGATTGGCCAAACTGATGACTCCCATACTAATGTCTCTATGCATCTGTTCTTCAATAAAACCACATTGGAACAATTCTTTAACTGCAGGGACATCCTATCCTATTGAAGACAATTTAAATTTTGCCTGAGATACCAACAGGACCAGGATTTTGCCTAGGCTGTAAATCAGTGCAGCACCTGCAATTGCAAAGGGTTTGTGAAACCCAAAGTATGCCAGGCTGGGATACTGCCCATTTCATCAGAAAGCAATTTATCCATATAGGACACAGGCACTCCTCCCTCCGTGGGAACACTCACCTCTCACAGTGAGGGTAGCAGAGGCTTCCACTTTTCCAACTCTATTCTCAGCAATACAAGTGTAGGTTCCTTCATCCGTGCTCATGGCTTTCTTAATGCGCAAAGTGTAGTCATCTTTGATGTCATACCTGTGTTACAGAAAAAGAATGAAAACTCTTTTTATAGACAACAGAAAGGAACAAAAACTACCACCTGGAATATGCCAGTCTGAATCCATCTTGGAGCCAACTTTGGAAGACAAATTATTATCTAGCATCAGATAATTTCACCCAGCATTAATCTTCATGACATTTTTATTGCACTCTGTATTAGTTAGAAACTTTACATAAAATTAGTATTGCTATGTTCACTCAGTATTAGACCTTTATTAATAGTATCAGTCACTTTGTCCTTGATTGAGAGCAGTAAGATAAAATTAAGCTATCAGACACCAGTTGTCGATACATGACAGCTCTGGTTTATCATGCCTTTAAACCATGTGAAGCACACATTTTACCTTTTGCTGATTTGGAAATTTCTCTTTGTATACAGTTTTTCCCTACAGCAGCAATCCCTTAGGGAACTGTGAGCATGTTGGTAGGATCTCACACTATCCCGTTGCAAAAAATAAAAAATATATTCAAGCTCTGGAATGTGACATTTATTGAAGAGGCACATTAAAGCAAATTTATCAGTTTCACAGAAATACCACAAAATGATTCATTAAGGGTAGACATTAAAATTTTCTATTTCTTAAAAGACACTAGAAACAATTCAATTGTGCTTTGTCCATTTCTTTGTTTCTCATGTTGAAATAATTCTAAAACTATGAGGATGTATAAAATGCGAATTACTACAAAGTACTTCAACATGCAGTGAACATTCATTCTCAAGGCATTTAGAGCACTTGTACCCAGAAAAATATTTCCAGTTAAATTGTTATTATCCTGCCCAAGTCATGCTTAACAAACTATTTCAGGCTCTTATCCAAAGCTCATTAAAGTCCACAGGAGACTTCATGTTGTTTGAAATGTATTTGGTTCCTGTCATAGGTTTAGTTAGGTGAGCCTGGGTTTGGGTTTTGAAGTTCAGACTAGGCCTGAAAATTGTCAAGTGACTTGAGCTGGGCTGAGGTAGCTAACAGCTGACTTCCTCTAGCCAATAATATTGTATTCCATGCCATACTACATCATCTCAAAAGGAGTAAAATCCAGTATGTGGGTGTGGCTTGGGGCAGTTGGTTCCCAGCTGTGGTCCCAGCAAGACACGCTGCCGTCCCAGGAGGGATGGGAAGGCCCAAGCCCAGACTACCGGCTCACCAT